>OX336388.2:593124357-593768497 GCA_946902985.2 Meconema thalassinum
ATGTTTCGCTCGTCAAGCGAGCATCATCAGATCCAAATATACAAGACACAATTTCTCCACAAAATATTATACAACAGACTTGTCTCTCACGAACGATCAGAATCCTCCAAGAGAAATCCCCTAAAAGCACGACAAAATCTTAGAAATTGCGACTACAACCCTATAGAAAAATCGAAATTTGAATTACAACATAGAAGCAGATCAATTAATCGACGCTATAAATACATAAATGAAAATCAAATCAAAAATGAATTAGTATTTCTTCAGTTAAGTTATATTAGAGTTAGACGCTCCCATTAAGCAGAAGACGCGGTCGACTATGTTCAGCTCGTGTCTACACCGCGAACTGACTGTATAGGATAACTGATTAAATAGACTAATACAATCACAACTGAACAAGACAATGATTTTACCTCAAACAATCTTACATTTAAATCAATGGCAACGTGGTAGCCTGGAATTTATCACACTGGGTTCCTATTTCAACACCTAGCTCATTGGGCATCAATCACACTGGGTATGGTGCTATTCCTGCGCTGTTTATGAAGATATCTTCAATTACCTTCTTTTCTAAAACGTTTAATTTGAAAACAATCAAACACGATAGAAAACGAAGAAGCCATGTTTTCAGTGTTACATTCTTGAGTCTATGCTCTTCAGTCGGTCAACACGTAAAAGAAAAGCCAAAATTTGGAGGGGGAGGGGACGGTTAAAGTTTATACAGTATATTGTAGACAAATACCTCGCATAAAATAACAAATTGTACAATTCACTACTTAAAACAATTTTGAGACAATTTTGCTTGTCAAGCAGACATAATCTGATCCAAGTTTATTGAGTTAACACCCCCAATCATATCTCGATAAACTCATCTATATCAAACACCCACAATGCCACTCACCGCGACTAGTTCGTGAATTTGCGGCTGCTATGCTATATATAGTCAACTGTATAAGCGTCCCGAGCTACAACTAATGCCTCAAGTACGTACAAAAACGTAATAATTGTTTACGAACACTTTGTTAAAATGCTGCAATTTGCAAACTTGAGGGTAAAAACCAACAACCCAGGCGAGCCCTAATCAGTCCCTAGCTAATCCGTATTCCAGCAAACAATGCAGCATTCAGCAACATACCACAACCAGATGTGTGCATATTACAGCATTTTAACACAGTAGTGGTAGACAATTACTGCCCTGCTTATTTGTGTCAACATTTCTAGTTCGGAGCGCTTATCGCTGTAGCATCACAGTCATAGTAGCAGCACATTCGCGATCTAGTTTTTTTGTTTTGCTTTTTTAATGTACATTTATGACGTTAGGTCACATTGGCCATGCAGCCAGCAAAATACAAATATGGTGCTGGATTCTAGTACTTGAAATAGACACACACATAGGAGAACAAACACATTATGTAATCATCTGGGAGAGCTGCATACATACAGAAAAATAACGTCGGAAAGTTTGACTGAGTTTCATCATTTGCCATTGTTCAGAAACACTAATAAATAAATAAATCACACGCACACTGGTACACACTCAAATGTTGATGTCAGACGTCTTCAAGAAATGTGCGAGGACAAGGCATAAGCTTCTGTTCGGGTTCCGAAGTAGGCTATGCATGTTGGTGGGAGAGGGTATACGTAAGTCTTATAAAAGTTTTTACAGAGCGACTAATAATCCCGGAAACCGCAAGTCTGGTAAGATGGCTCCGATAACATCCATGGCCTAATCGCATACGTCTGCTCATGTCTATGTCTTGAAACTATGGTCTATTTGGTATGGATGGTTGATGTGCGGAACAAGATGGTAAGATGGCTCCGATAACATCCATGGCCTAATCGCATACGTCTGCTCATGTCTATGTCTTGAAACTATGGTCTATTTGGTATGGATGGTTGATGTGCGGAACAAGATGGTAAGATGGCTCCGATAACATCCATGGCCTAATCGCATACGTCTGCTCATGTCTATGTCTTGAAACTATGGTCTATTTGGTATGGATGGTTGATGTGCGGAACAAGATGGTAAGATGGCTCCGATAACATCCATGGCCTAATCGCATACGTCTGCTCATGTCTATGTCTTGAAACTATGGTCTATTTGGTATGGATGGTTGATGTGCGGAACAAGATGGTAAGATGGCTCCGATAACATCCATGGCCTAATCGCATACGTCTGCTCATGTCTATGTCTTGAAACTATGGTCTATTTGGTATGGATGGTTGATGTGCGGAACAAGATGGTAAGATGGCTCCGATAACATCCATGGCCTAATCGCATACGTCTGCTCATGTCTATGTCTTGAAACTATGGTCTATTTGGTATGGATGGTTGATGTGCGGAACAAAATGGTAAGATGGCTCCGATAACATCCATGGCCTAATCGCATACGTCTGCTCATGTCTATGTCTTGAAACTATGGTCTATTTGGTATGGATGGTTGATGTGCGGAACAAAATGGTAAGATGGCTCCGATAACATCCATGGCCTAATCGCATACGTCTGCTCATGTCTATGTCTTGAAACTATGGTCTATTTGGTATGGATGGTTGATGTGCGGAACAAGTGAGCAAATGAATTATCAGTGACACACACTTACACAGCTCATCAGACAAACTCAACATACACCAAAGCAAACGGAGCCGATGATCAAGATGTCCCATGACCCTAAAATTATGACGATGATGATGATAATTGTTATTTTAAGGGGCAAAACATATAGGTTATCGGCCCCTAATGGCTTGGATAATAATGAAAATGAATATGAAAAAAAAAAGAAGAAATGAGATATACAACCGAACACTAACTATTTACTAACTACTGATTTAACAATTAACTTGCGTACTAGAAGAAGAAAAGGACAAATGGAAGGAGGAAGGGAACAAAATGACAGGGAAAAGAAATGCCCTCAATCCTCGAAAAATGGCCAAAAAGAAGGTAGAGGCATAAGAGGCAGACAGGATAGGGAAAGACGAGAGGATCCGTCCAAAAGTCAATGGAAGAAAGAGAAAATGGACCCCGGAATCCATCGGGGTCGCCAACTCCCGAACTCACCAGCCATGAGCCCTTGAGGGTGTAGCATTAGCCAAGGAGCACCAGACGTGGGGGGGGGGGGGGGGCGCTATATACACCCTGCATCCTCCTTTAGGCCTTGAGCAGAAGGCAGGAGCAACAATGAAAAGAAAAAGGAGAGCTCTGTCCCCTCGAAAAATGAGAGATCAGGAAATATGAGACAAGGACCAATTAAGGCGGGAAAGTAAAAGACTCCCTAGGCCTCGGACACCCTAATACTGTCGGGGTCGGATGAGAACAAGAGTTGACGAAAGGAGGTCGACAGGAAAGAAGACGGAGAGGAGCGCAGCACAAGTAAGTGGAAGCAATGCCGGACTCAGCTGGGGTCCCGTGGTCGCCCACAAGTTGTGAGTAAAATGAATTGACAACTATATGTGAGACTCCATGGTCACTGATCACAGCTCTCAAGTTATGACAGTGTAGGGTATTATACCCCTCCCTCTCCTCTGTGTGTCTGCCTCTGCACCCGATCTCAACACGCTTAATTTTACATTAGTTTATATGTAGCTGTTGTTAGGCGGCTTCGGTGGCGTAGTCGGTAGCATGCTGAGCTTCTATGCCCAAGATAGCGGGTTCAAACCCGGCCGAAGCCGTCGGATTTTTAAGAGCGTTAAAAATCCCTCAGTATGCCTTCCTTCGGAGGGGAAGTAAAGCCGCTGGTCCCATGTCATAGATTTATGGCATGTTAAAGAACCTTCCACTAATTACACCGGTGTGAAGCAAAATTGTATAGGTTAGGAATGTAAACAACGCTCTTAGGTTTCTACGTTCGTTGCCAAGAGCCGACTGCGGTGGCGTCTAGTAGTCTAGTTCTGAACTAGGCCTAGTAGTCGTTGACGGTGGCGTTTGGCGGCAAGTAGGAACTATTTGAAGAATTCCAAGTTGCAGTCGTTACTTGAATTTAAAAACAGATACACACACTAATACAGCCATCACATTTAACACCGGTTATCAGACAGATTCTACACACACCCAAAGTACACGGGGCTACATGACCGCGTTGTCGCAGCCCCCAAACTAAGGAACCAACCAACCAACCTAGCTGTTATTAATTCATTTCAGGAACTTGGGACACCTTGGTCATCAGCCCCGTGTAATTAGGTATGTATTGAATTTGTCTGATAACCTGTGTTTCTGTGGTGACTGAACTAGTTAATAATTATTAATGTTGATTCATATTTTAGGGGCTTAGGACATCTTGTTTAACAGCCACGTGTGCTTGGGTCTGTGTTAAATTTGTCTGATAACCTGCATGTATGTGATGACTGTAGTAGTGTGTGTAGCTGTATTAGGAATAGGAATGTAGTAGGCGCCCGGGGACTTGAAATAACGAACTATCCCGGCATTTGCCTGGAGGGAGTGTGGAAAAACCATACTCGGGACAGTCGCTGTCAGCGCCGGGATTCCAACCTACGATCTCCGGACTTGCTGCAGCTACTTAATGATGCGAATTAACGCGCACGGCTACGTCGTATGGTGACAGTGGTTTATAATAACGCTCGATAATCGAAACAGGGTTCATATTTTCCACATATTTTAATTAAATTTATCGCTTTATACCATATTTTTGGGGCAAGTACAATGGGCCATTGTGGTACTCTGAGTACCATATAATGGCGACTTCCCGCTAATTAATTTTCAATGCAAAAATATATCCCCCTTTAAATTGAATGCAAAGCAGAAACTTTACTGTTTAATTACTTTGAGTAAACCGCAATACGAATCAATTGTTTGGGTTTTAATCAGGAAAATCACTCAAATTTCGGCCCGGTAGCCATATCAAAGCACAAAGAACACCTTTACATTAAAGGATTGTGAGGAACTTTCCATCATGTGCTAAAGAGTTTCATCGCTATGCGGATGTAAGAGTTCTCGCTCTTACCTGATACAGAAAACTATGTGTATCTAATTTAAATAATTGGGACATCTGGTCATCAGACCCAAAAATATGGGATAGAGAAAAATTACAACAGTCTCATACCGCGACATCCCATAGTGGCAAATCAATTTAAGCTACTAACACGACTGCATTTCGTGTTTTCAAAACACTTACACAATATAAATATTTTTAAAACGTTCGTATTACGATACCCAACTTAATTAAATTTCCCGAAGGACCACTTATATAGTTTTACAATTATGTTGTTAATTCATTTAAGGGGCTTGGGCCATCGTGGTCATCAGCCCTGTGTAGTTGGGTGTGTGATGATCTTGTCTGATAACCTGCATTTCTGTGATTACTGTGGCAGTGAAACTTGAAACAAGGTACTATCCCAGCATTTTCCTCGAGGGGGTGTGGGGAAAACCCGGAGAGAAAACACATTCAGTATAGCCACTGTCAGCGCCGGAATTCGAACCTCAAATCTTCAAACCTGGTGGACTAACTGCCGGAGCATCTGTCACAACCTCCATTGGGAATTGTATTCTCTGCCGCTGTATATTGTTGAAAAGAAAGGAATAAAGCTTGTAGTTTTAAGTGACCGTTAATCACGCGATCATGAGCCAAGGGACCTCCATTTTAACGTGGAATTCGAACCACAGAACATGATATTTCACTTGAGGAATCTCACATGCACTGACTGGGAATCGACCCCAGTCCGCCTTGGTGTGAGAAAAGCAGCTTGAGCACTGCACTATCAAATTGTTATCCAGAATGGCTAAATAGTAGTCACGTTGATGGAGGTAGATAAAAGGGTTATTTTTTTCATGCTTATACTGCCAAACAAAGTTCTCACAATTTTTTGCATCGCAAGTGCGATTACTTCGCGAGTTAATTGTACAATTAAAGCTACAATTCTTGACATTCCAGCAGTTCCTCTCTCCGTGATTCCAACGCGTACACCAGTACGGTTGGATGCTGGCTTGACTAAAGAAAACACCACAACCATTTCCAAAATGCCATTAACTATCGCTTTAAGGATTTGAAAGAACTATGTTATATATGTGACAAAGTAAGTAAAGTAAAATTATAAATTATAAAATTAAAATAAAAAGAAGAAAATTTAAAAATTAAAAGATTAAAAAAATCGTGGAAATTAAGCTTTTGTGTCACGAATTAACAAAGTGGAAATGGCTTACCATTTAACCAAAGACATTCACAAAACACGATCAATGACCTGAGCCACTACGTTACCGTTATTCGCCCGGAGGCGTTATATGCATCAGAATATCTGGCGATGAATAAGAAAGGCCTGGCAGAACAACTGGAAGCCAAAGAGAGGAAGATTTTGAGAAAGATCTTGGGCCCGGTCAAGGAACGAGGAGAGTATAGAAGACCACACAACGATGCATTTTATCTTCATGTGGAGAAAATAACGGACACCATATGCAAAAGTAGACTCTCGTTTTATGGCTATTTAACACGAATGAGCTCCGGAAGATTGTCCAATCGAATCTGTGCCTACTTTGTGGGAAAGAAAACCAAAGGGATCTGGATTACAGAAGTGGAAAGAGACTTACAAGAACTGGGGATATCACATGAGGACATCTTGGAGTGTGACTCTTTGAAAAAGAAACTTGGGGAAATACAGAGTTTTCAGCCAAAAACCCATATTGAAAGCCGGCAAGAAGTGAACCGAAGAACGAAAAGAAGCTCACCGAAGAAGAATGCGCGAACACTGGGCCAATGTGAAAGAACGAGGGAAAAGGCAGTTGAAATAACGTGGTCCATAGAAGACCAAAACGATTATAAAAACAAATAAATAAATAAATAAATAAACAAATAAGCAACAGAGGAAGCTCGAGAGGAAGACTCGATCAGGTAGAAGGACTGAGCTATTCTCGTTCACGAGTTGGAGAGAGCAGCATGCACAGCTATGGTGGGGTAGAGTTACTGAAATCTTAATATTCTATGCGCAGCCCAACATGACAGTAAGCTGTAATCTGTGTTGACGTATGTCACCATTGTAAATCCTCTCCATGCACAGTACTGTACAATACACACTACTACATCACTCCCATGTGATCCGTTCTATATAGGTCGTAAAACACAGAGGCTGCCGATACACTGTCCCACACTTCATTATCAAGTCATCCGATAACGTATCACTCCACTAACATGCTAACCCACATCATGAGTAGGCTATATTGACTACTTGCAGGCGCTATATTCCACGGTCTAATGCAAATACACCCGAGTTCATAAACTGGACACATAGCACCCCACTTCCCAATTATTCTTCTCGCACAGAATCACCGAGTCACCGTATCTACTAAACATTCAGGTAGATTGTACGGTTAGGAAATAAAACCCCTTATAGGCGTCAGCTACCTTACGATCATTGTTGCCAACTTCGCAGATTCCACCCTAAGTTCAAAGGATTTTAAAACACCAACGAAAATACTGTTACGAGCGCTGGGTTGCTTCATTGCCTCGCACATAACTCCAGCTCGCCGCGGGCTACCCCTGTACTCTTGTGCACGGCCGACTGAATACGAGCTGCACTCTATACCGGCCTTGACATTCCCAGTCAGAACCCATGTTTAACATGTAATTAGAAAGTTTCTACTCGTTGCCGGTAGAGCGCACTCCCCTCCCATTATAGGCGCGATAAGGAATCAGCTGTACAGTACGTATATTAAATGTGTAATCTCAAGAACCACTGGATGGATTTTGATGCTGCTTTCACCATTCTGTAAAGGTGATCTCGAGGAAGATTTGTGTAGAAAATAACTTATTTATGAACACAGGGAGCCAAGCAGTAACGATTTCAGTGAAAAGGTCGAAAAAATAGCCTGGCGTCCGTGCGCTTTTTAAGCTTACGCTGGGCGAACCGTTAAAAATATCACTATATTATGAGTGTAAGAATTGTTCAGCGTGAGAAATTCTACAAAAAAGTCCGCGAGAGCATATCTCTATCTTCGATACATCGCCCACTATAAGTGTTTTTAGTTTGGACGGGAGGGGCATTTGGCTTGCACTTCGCCATTCTTAAATTACGTCTGACAGGAATTCCTTGCACATTCATAACTGTTCCCGGGCGAAGCCGGGGCGGGTTGCTAGTGACACTATATAATTATTATCATTATAATTTCCGCATTATCAAAATTAAAATTATATCACAAAATAAAATAGCGTGCTAATAAATCTAAGAGAAATTAGACATACCTTGCACCTTCTTCGGGTACAAGGACACTACTCCAGCACCGTCTCATTAAAAGGAAAGAGAGGATCAAAATTACAGCCGGGAACAAGTAGCAGCTAATCGTGTGTTGTGTTTTGTGCTAAGAGATCTTTCGACAAATTATCAGATACCGTGTGCCTTCTTTTTCACGAAGCAGCTGTCAGGACGGGACTTACATAAACTCCTGCTGGACGTTATCCTCGAGGTTGAACAATGCGGTTTCATAATTATAATAACTGTCTCTGATAATCACAAAACTAACACTACAATGATGAGGCATTTAGGGGGAGGGAATTTGCAACTAATGGTCAACCACCCATACGACGAGTCTAGGAATGTATTCCCTAGTTTTGATCATTGTCACATTCTAAAAAAAACAACATTAGAACGCAGTTTCTGTAACGAGAGATGACTGATGGTACTGGAATAATTTCAGGGAAATACTTGTCATTACTATACACAATGCAAAAGGGTGAGATCGTCAAACCGGTCAGACACCTCACTAAAAAACACATCGAACCCACTAAATTTGAAAAAATGAATGTTCGGCGTGTCAAGGAAGTGTTCTCGTCAGAAGTTATTGGTGCCATTAGTACACTGAAAGAAAATAAAGGCATGCACCCGGAAGCGTACACATTCATGGACGCAGAAGCAACCATTTTTTTTAAACGTTAATAAATGGTTCGCTATGCATGACGTAAGCATCACATATCATCATATTCAGTCTAGAAATCCAGATAAAGGGCATTTTTTCTCATTAAATGTCAGTCGCCTTAACTGGCTAGAGGAATATTTTCTTTCTTACCTTGAAACTTTGAAAGCTGCTAGTAACGCTGCTAGAAAGGACTTCCAGAGTTCTGAGACTTACGAAGCTACCTATACAATTAATCACGGATTCAGCTGTCCAGTGCATAAGGTATCTTCTAAAAATGGGTAGAGGAAAGTCACCAAATATGGGGAGTTTTTTTTATAGGGCTCACATTAGACATAAGAAGGAACGGAATAATTTTGGTTTTCTCACCAAAGTAAACCTCAGGTGATATACTATGTATATTACAAATATGGGCACGTTTGATGTTGTAATACCCTCTGATATTATTGTTAACTTTAAAAGTGCACTTTCCCCGTATTAGGCAACCGGGTTTCGTAATATGGGGAGTGGAGAAACCTCACGGTTTTTATTTATAATAGGTACACTGAATAGTATACCCTACTAATTACAGCATTAATTCTGACATTTTTTTTCGTGTGGCCTCCTGAGAGGCCGAGTGCAGGTCTTTCTTGTCGACGCCCGTGGGCGACCTGCGCGTCAGGATGAGAGTTGGAATGGATTAAGATGAATGAAACTGGGCAAGGATGTGGAAGGAAGCGGCCGTGGCCTGTTAGAAGGTACCGTCCCAGCATTTGCCTGGTGTTGAAAAATGGGAAACCACGGAAAATCATTTCAAGGACGGCCGACGGTGGGGCTCGAACACATGCGTCTACCGAGTCAACAGAGAGCTTGGCCCCATGGCCTAACGCTGCGCTTTAGCCAACGTAGCCACTACTGTCGGTAATTCTGACAATGTAATGAAATCATGAACACAAATAGTACAAAAATACAAAAATTAATATTTTAAGTAAATAACAGTCCTAGTTTCCTGTTGCCGAACTTCCAAACCGTTCAGCAGAAAAATGCATAAACATTAATGAAAACAGAGTGATTCTGATCGAATTCAACTGTAACGAGGTGCAAGGTATGTCTAATTTCTCTTAGATTTATTAGCACGCTATTTTATTTTGTGATATAATTTGCATTTTGATATTGTGGGAATTATAATGATAATATAATAGTGTCACTAGCAACCCGCCCCGGCTTCGCCCGGGAACAGTTATGAATGTGCAAGGAATTCCTGTCAGACGTAATTTAAGAATGGCGAGGTGTAAGCCAAATCCCCCTCCCGTCCAAACTAAAAACACTTATAGTGGGCGATGTATCGAAGATAGAGATATGCTCACGCGGACTTTTTTTGTACAATTTTTCATGCTGAACAATTCTTACACTCATAGTATATTGATATTTTTAACGGTTTGTCCAGCGTAAGCTTAAAAAGCGCAAGGACGTCAAGTTCTTTCTTCGACCTATTCACTGAAATCTAAAATCGTTACTGCTTGGCTCCCTTTGATCATAAATAAATTATTTTCTACAGAAATCTTCCTCGATATTACCTGTACAGAATGGTGAAAGCCGCATCAAAATCCATCCGGTGGTTCTCGAGATTACCCGTGATATCCAAGAATCGGGGACTTTGTTTTACACTAAGTAGAGATAAGTCTTAGTCGTGCAATGCTTGGTCAACAGCGCTGTGTGAGCAGTTGTGTAACTAACAAGATTTCATGAAAAAGGTCTCATTGTCTAGGCCGGTATGAGCGCATTCAGTCGGCCGTGTCTTGTGTCACCCAGCAGTTTACGCAACGAACAGCGAGGACAAAAGACCCCTGTCTCGAAGGTTCGTGGCCCGTCCCGTATCAGAAAGCTCGAAAAGGTGTGAACCCTGGTCTAGTCTAGAAACATCTGTTGAGTCTCAGCCTCGCTATATAAGAGCGACGTGGCCAGCGAGGGACAGACTGTGTTTTTGAGCTACTGCGTGTTCTCACCTGTGCGACAGTAGTGTGGCGACGTGACGCGCGAAGTTACGACACCCAAGTGAGGCTGATTCTCTAGACGGTTGCCTCCGGTGAGCGGCGGGTGGGTTGAGCGGCGATTCTCAGGTAGACGAGGGTCAGAAGTGATTAACCAGTTTACAAACCTTCCGTTGAGCTCGTTAGTGTTTGAAGTTGGATAACTGGGACTGTCAACTGTCATTTTCTAGCGGCGGCTTCGGTGCAGGAGTTCGTAACATGCTGAGCTCCTATGCCCAAGATCGCAGGTTAAAAGAGCGTTATAAATCCCTCAGTATGCCTTCCTTCGGAGGGGAAGTAAAGCCGGCGGAACCATGGCATGTAAAAGAACCTTCCACTAACTACAATTGTGTTAAGCTAAATTTCTATGTTAGATTTGATTAACGCACTATACGTTCCAACGTTCACCGCCAGGTGCCGGTTGCTGTGGCATCCAGTAGCCTAGTTCGCAGCTAGGTGTCGTTGACAGTAGCATTTGGTAGCAAAAGTAGGAACTACTTGAAATTGATCGTCTGCAGTTCTTATCTGTATTACAGATAACACCCACTAATACAGCCATCAAAATTAACACCGATTATCAGACAGATTCTACACACACCCAAAGTACACATGACCACGTTTTCGCAGCCCCTAAACTCAGGATGCAACCAACCAACCATCATTCTCTAGCGATCTAACTTATCGGCATATAACATAATATCCGCATGAGAAAAATTTGAAATATTACCTTTTGTGTAGGTACTTCATTTCCTTGCAATAATCTGTAGAAGAAAAGGACAGCATCACTTACCTGCAACAAAGAAACATACAATGATCAGATACGTAAAACGGTAAAGTGTATGTATCACAAAACTCAAGCTCTTACACCAGAGGGCGTTAGAAGGTGTGGTTTGTACCAACATCTTCCAAATCGTCTCAACAGTACAGGGAAAATATTGCATTTCTTCAAAAGTCAACAGAAATATATTTATTTGTTTATAAAGTGCGTTTAAACAAATAAACAAGACGATAACCCCTGCCATAACTGTGTCGCATCCAGCCCGCATAAAACTAGAGCTGGGTGGCGCTTACAAATAACCGATTGTACGTTTAAAAGAAACAGAATTACCCGTAGTAGTGACTAATTAGACTGATTTCATAAATATCGACAATTTGTTTTAAACGGGTGTTTAAATAAATGAACAAGCCCGCATAACAGTAAAGCCGGGCGGGTGGCTTATTACTGCAAAATGTTCAACTAACAAGCGACAAAAGTGTCAGCGAACAAGGACGTCACACACAACTAGCCTCGCGATTATACATTATTCACAAACCACATCGTGGCGTAGCGGCTAGCATTCTAAGCTGTTGCCACGGAGGTCCAGTTTCGATTCCCAGCTCTACCAAGAAATTTACTTCTGGTCTGAAGGCGGAACAGGGTACACTCAACCTCGTGCCTCAAACCACGTACCAGATGATTAAATTTATAGGCAGAGCCGGGAATCGAGCCTGGGGCCTCAGGAATGTCGTCCATTAAACGGCGAGGCGGTCCTTGATGAATGAAGGGTAAAGCAAGGGAGAGGACGAAGAATGACATAAAAGGGCTTAATTAACAAAATCGTTTCAATTCTTCAATCTAGCAGAAAAAGAAAAACCAGCTTCAATCAAAAATTGGTGTATACCGGCCGCGGTATAATAATAATATCGTATGGCCTCGGGTGCCTGGTGCAAGCTTTGTTAATTGACACCCAGAGGGTAGCATGCATGTCGAATTTTTTCGTCGTTCCATTGAACGCTCTGAAAGTCAAGGAGGTTAGATATCTAAACTCCTTGACACTACAGCGCTTTCAAGTAGAGAATGGAGGAACTTAGTGTTGGCGGAAAATCCCGAGATTAATTTTGCCATTGAACACGGCCTACTGAATTCAAATGGGTTCTTTAACATGCCAACAACGTATGACATGAGTGTCGTGATTTTTGTCGCCTTACAAAAATCACTTACCGTGGCCAGGAGCGAACCTGCAATCTTGGGGTTGGTAGTCCGACACTATAACCACTCACCCACCGGCCGCGGTGGCCGAGAGCGTTAACGCGCTACCTCGTGTCCCGCTGGCATCGGGAGAGCGTGGGTTCGAATCCCACCTCGGCCGTCCTGAAAATGGTTTTCGTGGTTTCCCATTTTCACCACCAAGCAAATGCCTGGACGGTTCCTTTCTATAGGTCCACGGCCGATTTCCTTTCATAATCCCTTCCCTGACCCGCCCTGAAAAGAAAAAAATACATGGCCATTGGCTGCATTAATAAAAATAAAATAAAACTTCTAATCACTGATCCTTGTTTTAAACGGTAAGGTACCGGTAGTCAAATCTAATAAAACATGTATTATTCTCCATAAAGCTGTGCTGTAGTATTCCTGATACGAGGGTTGGGACAAAAGTCATGGAAACTTTTTTTTCATTTTTCATGAAGATATCAGTCCGGTTGGAAACTGTGACGTATACAGACGAAATGACAAGGTATTAACTACCGTACATGTGTGGACAATGAATAGCACTGATATAACGTAACACACTAATTTTATTTATTACGGTAGTATACAGGGCAATATGGCCTTCACGGTGCAAAAGAATGACAACACAGTACACATACAGTTGACATAACAAACCTGGGCCTTAAGACCCTCAAAGTAGTCCCCTGCTACTGTCACCACACGTTGCCAACGATGTGGGAGGCGCTAAATACCATCTGCCTTCTATACTCGTGTCTTTCATCGGCTACTTTTCTAGCACAATTTACAAATACAGGTAAACCTATAAGTTCATTTCCTTCTTATGGTATGTTTGTAGTTGTTGCTTCATTTGAGTTCCTTTGAACTTATGGTTATTTAGCACCGTGTAGTTGTGTGTGAGTGTGTATGTAGAATTTGTCTGATAACTTGTGATATTATGATGTCTGTAGTAGTGTGTGTGTGTATAGGTGAGGATTGGAAAGGAGGCAGCCGAGGCCTTTCATACGTTATGAACCATCCCGGTATTTGCCTGGAGTAGAAGTGAAATACCACTTCTCAGTTTTACCTCACTCTGTCGAAAATTACATTTCTTGGCAGAACATGGAATCGGAACCGAACCTCTGGGGTGACAATGGATTCAATTAGAAAGTTTATGTTAGACCCTGACTATTATATGCCAGAAAACTGTACTATAATAAGGCTCATTATAACACTATTTTTCATTATGAAACAGTTTTTCCCACCAATCAGAGCCCAAGAAACAGTTGTTTGACCAATTAGATAATTAGATGCGCTGAGTTCCACGGCCTTCTAATTTAAATTTCACTGCGTGGCCTAGTGTCATAGTAGGGTAATCGAGGCCATGGTCAAATACAAGGCATTCTCTGCGTCTCATGCGCTCTGTTCAGTACATAAAACTGGCGAAAACTCGACAGATATTTATGAAGATTTATGTTCGAACATAAAATAGTTATAATAATTATCGTCGAACATAAAATTATAAAAGTCGCATACGCTCGTTTTATAAACATACTCGTGTCTTAATTATTGCCATTATAGACTCGTTGCATAATGTACTATTTGGCCACAAAAATTGAAACAAAAAGTGTATCATTTTTCTCCGTCATAAACTTCAGAATGGAAGTGCTACCACCATGGAAAGGGCCTGTATGTAGCACATTACACGACCGAGTTGAGTTCTGGAGTAACAATGCTGAGTGACACAATAGTACCGCTGCGTTGCAGTGATTCATGAGCCAGCCCACAACAAACACCACACTGACCACATGCAACTCGATCGATCGGACTAAATTTCGGAGTGAAGCCACAACAAACCTGTGGCCCTCGCTGGTGGCTGCATCAGCTTTATCTGCTCCTTCTCCTGTCACCCCAACCTAGATTGTCCGCTAATTAGGACCATCTAGTAAGCTCTGTCTCAACCACCTCGTGCTGGAGCGTTCTTGGCTGTTGAGGCTACCAGCGTTGTGTGATCGCATTCCAAAATGTGTGCCAATTCTCGCGTTGTTTGGCGAGGATTATTGCGAACCAACTGATTTAGGCGGTTTTCATCAAAACGTGAAGATTTTCCAGAACGTGGTTCATCATACAAGTCGAATGTTCCCTCTCAGAAGCGCTAAAACCATTCCATGCTGTCTTCCCTCCCATACACACCAGAAATAAATTCTTCTCGTGGCTTCTTTAGCACTGGATCCTCGATTAAACTCGAAGAGTAAAATGTGTCGGAAGTGTTCTCACTCCATACTGATGATTAGCCTTGAAATAGACCAAAACGAGCTGCTAACAACACAAAAGTTCCTATAATAAAATGTATACAACCATAAGTCAATATATATTGTACTTTAATATCGTACCGGTTTCAGTCACATTGTGACCTTCCTCAGCGTAAGAACATATACTTAATATACATTTGCCATAACAGAGGATATTATCAAAAATTCTAAAAATATTCTTCGTCCAAAAGCTCACACGCTAAAAAGCAAATCTGATACAAAATGTGTTAAGTGAGAAACACATGAAAAATATAAGTCTTGATTTAAAAAAAAAAACAGCGTGGAATAGAAGATATGTGGATGTGAAAGTATATATGTGGAAAGAGCTAGGTTAGAACTGATAGTTTAGTATGTATTTTCAACCCGTGAGTCATCTATTGTACTTGACCAATCAAAAAACATATCCCGGAAACATTTCAAGAGATACATACTGTTAGTTAGTTAGTTAGTTAGTTATTGTTGTTTTAAGGGGCGGAACTACGAGGTCATCTGCCCCTATATACATACTGTTATGAAAGCAACTCCAAATTCAAAATAACTCAGAATATTATTTAAAAATTTGCTAAAGCATACGCCAAAACTGATTGTCGAGCAGCCTGTAGACATTCCGCAACGTCAGATAACTATTAACAGTAGATCTTTGAACTCATTAATAGTACACAAACAATATTTTATGTTATAAATAGATTTTAATCAGCACAACAGAGTACTTGTAGTACATTTCCACATACTGTAGGTCTATTAAATTACAATTCTACCGTAGTTTTAGGACTAACTGCTCAAGTGATACACAGCAATAATATCATATATTAGTTTGGGGAAGGAAGACTTGTTTCTTGTTGATGGGATCGTTATTTCTAAGTTTTGCAACATTAAAATAAATAGTTCTTTTTTCGGTGCTTAATGCCGTAATATTTATCAGTACCGTAATAATTACCACACTTGCTAAGTTTTCTGACGGGTTTTCTTGAATTTCGTTTTTAGAGGGCTGTCTGTGGGTATCACTGGAGGTTTGGTAGTGTTTTGTAGAGTTATTTGTCTTGCATATTTCGACCCGATGGTGTATAGTTTACATTGGTTTTGGAAATGAATACCGGGTTAAGAGATCCACTACATGCACGGACAATTTCTTTTTCGTGTCGTCTGTGGTCCATTTGAGTAATTTATACGATGTTTAGTCAGCGGCGGCTCGTGAAGGGGAGCTGCAGAGCTGCAGCCCCCCCAGGGTATTAGACAATATCAATTTACACTTTGAAAGTAATGGGGGAACGGTGTAATTAAATAGATCTCTTTAAATTTTTCACAAGTAAAGGCCAGGCTGGCTCGTAAATCCGCTTCCCCCACGGCTGCTGCATTCTCCGCAGCACCTTAGGAACTTAACATTGCACTTCCTGAATCCACTTCCCCCATTGCCAAGTTGTCCTATGAAAGCCTCTTTGGGTGCTGCAATCATTGCAGCTTCGCCACAGAGTGCCAACTCATCTTTGGAAACAATAGAGTACACAGTTTGCAAACAGCTCAAATATTATACTGGCAGCGGCTAACAGCCCCTAATTCGTATTCAGAAAATTTACGACTTATATTCTAATGCACTAAATTATAAATATAATCATAATAATATCGCAAGAAAATGTTTAAATGGGAAAAACTTTTGCTGCAACATGGCTATGTTTGTAGCACTGAATGGCAATGAGAATGAGTAGAAGAAGGATAGAACTCAAGTAGGCGCTCGCGGCATCTAGTGGGTACTAGAAGAACCATGTCCATTATCAACCCTTAGCCAATGAAAGCAAAGGGAGGCATTCCACCATCTCCATTATTTGAGCATTTTCTTCAAACACTTGTACGATCAGTCTTGCCAACATGCGAATTATAGATCATTATTCTAATGTAGTATGCTTGCGTGATATTAACAAATACTTGTATATTATTTCACAGTATAGTCGGTGGAGAATTTAGCTGAACTCAAAAGAGAGTGACAGATCTTAGAAAACTGAGCGAAGAAATTTAGATACCCACAAAAACCAAAGGCAGTGCTATATTGAGGCGTACTAGGCAAGAAGAGGAATGAGGTAGTTTGCCATCGCTTTCCTCACTGAGTCAGAACAGCAGTACTAACCCTATGAGTAGAACCTTTCACAGCATTCACAGGCACTGACTGTGCCCTGATTGTTATTACAAAGCACCACCCATACCTCAGTAGCTTCCATATAATCACAGCCGTGAGTGAGACTGAGACATCGGTGAAAAGCCACATTTTACTCTAGCCTGTGCCAACAGACAAATGCAAATGTACTGCATTCATCAAGAGATGGCAAACAGGCTAAACACTATCACAAGAAAATGTTTATATCGAAGAGAAGAATTTCGAAATATCGGTGGAGCTGTAAAACCTTAGAGTTTCCTTCTCACTGGTTCTTAGGCCCGTTATTTACAGAGGTCGTTAAACTGTTACGTATCGCTATCACACTGCCTATGGCTACCGCTGAACCCGAACGCTGCTTTTCGTGCCTCAAGAGGATCAAAGTGTACCTCAGGACTGCCATGGGTAATGCCCTGCGTGGATATCCGCAACATTTATCGTCATACGGATATAGTTTGCATGGATGTGCGGATAGCGGATACCGGTAATGTTTGGAGTAAATTTGCGGATAGTTTTTAGAATACAGTACAATCCGAACTTGTTGAATATCATTAATAGGACCCGGATGTGTATTGTTATGTATTTTATGACAAATGTAAAATGGTGATTAAGCTTATCTCATTCAAATTATGTCATTAAGCATAATTAACTCTCCAAACTGAAAAGGGTTGCAATTCTGGCTGTATAACATTCATTTTAAACATAGCACATGACATACATAGCCTAAGGGAACGACTTTCTCCTCAAATGTCTAAATGTGTTGCTTTAATGTATGTCTACCCCTTATTATTCCCGTTCTCCAAAGGGGTCGAGGATGATATGCGATGTAAGTCTTTGTGGCGGATGGTTTTTACGGCCAGATGGATGTGTTGCTTTAATAAAAAATAAAAATATTAATGTAATGCCAGTAGATTCGAATAACAAACGTGCGGATAACAGTCGTGCGGATGCGAGGCGGATGTGGATAACGTTTTCTTTATCCGCGCAGGGCTCTAGCCATAGGACAAGAAAGACTTACTGCACTTGGAATGCTGTCTATTGAGAATGGTCTGATTAACAGCATACTGAACTTCAATAACCTCGTCATCGACAAATTCGTCGCGTTCAAGACTCGACGCCTGGAACTGATCTACAAATAAGGTTACGTAAGTTAATGCTTGTGCATGCAGCCCCACCAACTGCGATATGTGCGAGCCGCCACTGTGTTTAGTATCATTTTTCTTGTACTTATATCTAGAATCGATAGATATCAAACATTTTTCGATATATTTCAAAAACGTTGGATACACCGAAGTTCACCAGGTGACTTATGCGGTGGAAATACGGCCGGTCCTAATCCCCTGTGGGGTCTGCGGCTGAGTGACTGCACTTTGCACCCGGCTCACAGCCAGCCTATAGCTTGTTAAGCTGCGGCAATCTTGTGTAGTAAACGTAACTTTGTGCAGATTCAGTGCACGCCACAGGACCACTCTGCCGTTAAAGATAGAATTTGCCGCACGTTACCTCAAGTGTGTATCAATTAGCGCTCCCACGCTGCGCTGCGACCTAGTGAATGAAACAGACCCCCGCAATATGCGACACAGTTTGGACCGCAATGAATGAACGGCGAACAGGACTTCAGCAGTCAAATGCGCTACTCTATTTTACATTAGCAGAGGAGAATCAAAACATCGATATGACTGCTGAGAGGACACGCAAGAAGCAATCAAACGGGCGATGCGCTAGCACGAGTGGCACACCAGCATGGAAAATTATCATTTGAAACTCTCATTGTCCTTATTTCAATAACTACCCTTGTATAAGAACAAACACTGCTGGTCTCATGTCAGGAAGAGTGGCAAAGTGGCGGCTGGGTGTCACACTACCTTCCAAGGGGTATTGGTGGGAGCTCACTTGAATGCTCTAGGAGAATGCCAGGATGGTTCCTAAATTAAGGCTAAGATTCTTGTAACGTGCAAAAATTATTTTTTGCTGAAGTGGATGATAACCATATGATGATATTTTGAGATTAGAAAATGTAGAATATTAATACAAATTGTAATAAAAGAAAATTCACAAAAAAAAGTAACATTGGTTTATTTAGGAATTCTTATCTCAGTTGTTTTTCAACCAAATGCTCTGTAAGTTCTTTTCACACACTGAGAATAGCTAATGTCAGAATGCTTACTTCATTAATATTATAATAGAATCCAAAATTAAATATCCCATCCAATTTACCAATTTTCAAATTATTATTTTAATGCATTATGTATTTTTTTTACTTGCTAATATCCGATGGAAATTAATAGGCGTTGAGAGATGGAAGGAATATATAGAAGAACTGTTTGCAGATGATTGGAAAGAACCTTATGCTAGTGAAGATATAGATGTCGAAAATGGACCAGATATCACAAAAGATATAACATGCTATAAGTTGTCAAAAAATAATAAAGCCCCTGGTCCTGATCTCATAACAGCTGACATACTGAAACTCATTAATGAAGAACATTTAAATGTCTTAGTAGACTTGTATAATTCAATCTACAACACAGGAGTCATTCCTCATGAATGGCTACAGTCTATATATGTTACGTTGCCGAAAAAGGCAAATGCCCGTCAACGCAGCGATCATAGAACAATCAGTCTCATGAGTCATACTCTAAAAATATTCCTAAAAATTATCCATCGAAGGATCTTCAAAAAATTAACAGGATATCAGTGAAACACAATTTGGTTCCAGAAATGCACTAGGAACAAGAGAAGCCCTGTTTACCTTCAATGTGCTGGCACAGAGATGTTTAGATGTGAATCAATCTATGTATGTCTGCTATTTGGATTATAATAAAGCTTTCGAGAAAGTTCGTCATGATTGCCTCATCCAAATGCTCCAGAAGAAGAACTTAGATGTGAAGGATATTAGAATCATCAGCAATATTTATTACAAACAGACTGCGGTCATAAAGGAAGGTAGGGAGCTATCTGAAGAGGTGGAAATAAAACGTGGTGTTAGACAAGGTTGTGTCTTGTCTCCTATGCTGTTTAATCAATACTCAGAAGAAATATTACAAGCAACTTTAGATGAAGAAACAGCAGGAATTAAAGTTAATGGAAAAATAATAAACAACTCAAGATTTGCAGATGACACGTTGTTATTCGCAGAAGGTCTACAAGATTTACAGCGACTGACTAACAAGTTGTGGAGGCAAGTGAACAATGGGGATTAACACTTAATATCAGTAAGACAAGTTTTAAGGTAGTATCACGAACACAACATCAAGAGAGCTTGATAATCAATGGGGAGACAGTACAGCAAGTGACAAAGTACAAGTATTTAGGAACAAATGAGAATTGCTACATTGACTGTACTGAGGAGATAAAGTACAGGATCATTCATTCATTCATTTATTTGCAATGGGGGGAGTGTCCCCCGGTGGCAAATTGGATATACATAACAAATAAATAATTATACATAACAATTCAATAACAATTATACAACAATTAAACAGGAGTATTTACACAAATAGTCAGTCTTTTCTTAAACACACCTATATGTTTGGGAAAAGGCTCTAAGATTGCGGCAGGTAGAGAGTTCCAGTTATCAATGGCACGGTTTACAAAATAATATTTACCGTAATTTGTTCGCTGTGGTCGGCCCTTAACTTTGAAAGGATGATCGCTCCTACCCATGTAGGTGGGCTTTCCCAAACGTTTGCTAAGCTCACCCCATGCTGGTTGATTTGTATACGTGTTGTACATAGCGCAGACTCTAGATTTCATCCTCCTAGCCTCCAGTGATTCCCACCCAATTTCTTTAACATACGGCTCACACTGCTCCTGGGATTAAAGTCACTGAGCACAAATCTAGCAGCCTTTCTTTGTACCATTTCCAACTCATTGATGAGCCCTACTTGATATGGATCCCAAACCGCCGAGGCATATTCCAGAATAGGTCTTACAAGTGACAAATAGCCTAATTCTTTAGAAGAGGTACTACTTCCTTTTAATACCCTCATTACAAAGTGCAGGGATTTGTAAGCTTTTGAAACTACACATCCTACATGACTACTCCATTTCATATCATTCCTTACGTGAACGCCCAAATATTTGCAAGAATCTTCTTCTACAAGTATTTCCGAGCCAATGTTATATTGAAAATCCAGCCTCCGCACTTTCCCTATTTTTAAGAGACTACATTTTCTTGTGTTTATTTTCATTTTATTTTCAATCGCCCACTTATAGACCAGGTTCAGGTCCTCTTGAAGCACTGCATTGTCTTGTGAGTCATGTATCTTTCGATATATTACACAATCATCCGCAAACAATCGACAGTTACTGCGAATCCCATTTGGTAAGTCATTTATAAACGCCAAACAAAGTTCCGATTACGCTGCCCTGAGGGATACCCGACGTTACGGTAATTTCATCCGAGAATATGCCTTCGACTTTCACTTTCTGTGAACGACCCGTCAAAAATTCTTGGATCCATAAAATTACTCTTCTATCAATCTTCGTCGAAGCTAATTTATGGAGTAGCATGTCATGCGGCACGACATCAAATGCCTTCGCAAAATCTATAACCACGGCGTCGACTGAAACTCCATGGTCTAACGATTCGCTAATGTCTTGAAAAAGTGATAGCATCTGACTCTCGCATGAGTAACCTTTCCGAAATCCATGTTGCCTATCATTAAACCATGATAATGTTTCCCACTGTTCCCTCAAGTAGTCGCAAATGAGATGCTCCTTCTGTTTACAAACGATGGACGTAAGGCTAACCGGCCTGTAGTTGCCCAATTCAAGTCTGCTCCCTCCCTTAAATATTGGGACTACCGTAGCTCTTTTCCAGTCATCTGGGATTTGCGCATTGTTTATGGACACATTAAACATCACCTCCAAGTATCGTGCCACGGCCCTACCTCCTAGTTTAAGTACTTCACTAACAATATTATCAGGACCCTTTGATACATTGAAACGTAGTTTTTGTATTAGCTTTACAATTGCTGACTGGTTTATTTGGAACAGGGGAGCCCCTGATTCGTCGTTAAGGTCCAACACACAGCTATTGGATTTATTGAAACACTACCGTAAAAGACATTTAATTCATTAGCAATGGCCTGTTTCTCAGTAATTAATTTACCGTCACCGGACATTATAGTCGACAAATTATTTGAATTTCCCTTTCTTCTCCTAACATAACTGTCAAGCCAGAAATGCATTCAATAAAATGAGTAGAGTGTTCTGTAGCAGAGACCTTAATTTACATCTAAAAATTAGCCTTCTGAGATGTTATATCTTCTCCACCTTGTTCTATGGAGTTGAGAC
The DNA here is from genome assembly GCA_946902985.2 of Meconema thalassinum. Taxonomy (NCBI): domain Eukaryota; kingdom Metazoa; phylum Arthropoda; class Insecta; order Orthoptera; family Tettigoniidae; genus Meconema; species Meconema thalassinum. Next base: position 593,146,937 of record OX336388.2, read on the forward strand.
CTGGACCATAAAGAAAAGAGAAATGGACAGATTGGAGGCATTTGAGCTATGGACGTACAGAAGGCTACTGAGGCTGAGTTGGAAAGAAAAGGTCACCAACGATGAGGTGATGAGACGGATGGGAAAGCGAAAGGAAATATTAAGTACTGTCAAAAATAGAAAACTGCAGTATCTGGGTCATGTGATGAGAGGAGAGAAATATCATCTTCTGCAGTTGGTCATTCAAGGGAAGCTACAAGGGAAAAGAAGACCAGGAAGAAGACGCATTTCTTGGATCGATAATCTGAAAACTTGGGTCAATTGTTCCACTATTGAGCTGTTTCGTGCTGCATCATCTAAAGCAGTGTTTCCCAAACTCTCGTGTGTGTGTACCACTTTAAGGGGTGAGAATCTCTCGCGTACCACCTAATGGTTGGGAGATATAGTAACTATAAACCCACACCACCACCACCACTACCACCACCACTACGTAGTAGACCAAAGGATGGATTGTAAATTATATTTGTTAGAGTTAGACTGTTGGAGTTAAAGTTCAAATAATAAAATGTGTGTCCAGTTGATTTATTATTTATTACAATAAATATTCAATTCAAACATTCAGAAATGACTCTGTACACATAATATTAATAAAAGAACTCGTAATAATTAAACATAAAAACCGAAGTTCAACCAGGAACTTCAATGTGAAGGGTGAGCTTGAAGATTAGAAGCCAACTTAGGAATGTCTGGTTTAAGATCGTTTTCCACTGTAAGGAGCCTATTCCGGTATTTATTCTAGAAAGTAAACAAGTGAAGAAAATGCAGTCTCACGCAAGCACGAAGTAGTGAAAGGCAGTACAAATCTAACTGCTTTGTCAGCTATGTGTGCATAGTCTGCACGCCTCTCAACCCAAAAGTTTAAGAGTCATTTTTGAAAAAGTTTGCCTTAGTTCTGAATCACAATTCAATTCATAAAACTGCTCCTTGTCTTAGGCCTTCATGTCCTCCGGCAACATATTAATGTTTTTATATTTTTAAATTTTATATTTTTCGTAAGGTATCTAATATGTTTTATATTTTTCGTAACATCACCCCGTACCACTGCAGCAGTACGAGCGTACCACCAGTGGAACGCGTACCACAGTTTGGGAAACGCTGATCTAAAGCAAGAGTCTCTATGATGGTTGCCAACCTCCTGAGAGGAGATGACACATAAAGAAGAAGAAGAACATTCTGAAGTTAGTTATTCTCAGTATGTGAAAAAACTTACAGAATATTTGGCAGAAAAACAACCGAGATAAGTGTTCCTGAATGAATCAATGTTTTTTTTCCTTCTGAATTTCGTTTGTTATCATTTGTATTAATTTTCCGGATATTCATCATCATCATCATTCATTTACAGTTCCAGTTTCCCGGGTTCTGTTGACAAGTCTCTTCCACTCTTCTCTGTCCATGTACGTCTTGCTCTTCATAGCATCATCTAGTGTCCTTCCTTGGTTGCAATGTCTGTCTTGACCATGTCTATCCGGATATTATAACGTCAAAATATCATCATATGGTTATCGTCTAGTTCTGAATAGTTACCTTTTGCACCTTACAATAATTTTAGCCATGGTTTTACCACAAAACCGGTTTGCCACGGTGGGTGGTTATCGTGTCGGACTACCAACCCCAAGCTTGCAGGTTCGCTCCTGGCCGTGGTAAGATATTTTTGAAAGGCGACAAAAATCACGGCACGAATGTTTTAGTTGTTGGCATGTTAAATAACCCATTTGGAATCAGTAGGCCGTGTTCATAATGGCAAAATTAATCTCGGGATTTTCCGCCAACACAAAGTTCCTCCTTACTCTATTAGAAAGCGCTATAGTGTCAAGGAGCTTAGATATCTAACCTCCTTTATTTTCATAGCGTTCCAAGCAACGACAAAATCCAACATGCACACTATCCTCTGGGTGTCAAATAACAAAGCTTGCAACCAGCACCGGAGGCCATACGATATCATCATATATATTATTTCAGTAGTATAGATCCCTCCTGTGGCGCTCACAAGCAACCGATCGTGACAAATGAGCATTCAAATGAAAGAGAATAGACATTAGCAGTGACTTAATGCACTCTAATTTCTTAAATATCTATAGTTTCTTTAAAAAATGACTTTAGAAATGTACGAAGTGTGCGATTTGCAGATACTGTTACTGTAGGAAAATACGCTCCATAATTGCTGTCCGCTTCACATTTTGGCCAATGTGACGCCTGTTTCATGTCATTTTAACATTCTGAGGTCTTTCCTTTATAATTTTGCATTGATTTCAGAAAGAGTAAATCAAAGGAATGGATACTAAAATCGTATAATTTCTTAAATATCGAATAAACGGAGAGTATTAAAGAGGGAACGTAGAACTTGGAATTCTAACTGAAATGTAAATAGTGTTCTATAATCATTTGGTTGAAATAAAAACATAACAACCTTTCTCCCTAATTCTCTCATTAGACTATAAACCTATTGGGGAAAGTGTGGTTTATGAACATGCGAGATTTCTCGCACGGGTCCGCTAGTTATTATTATTACCACTAAACCAGAAAATGCTTAGTGTTCACAATTCACATGCTCAAAAGTATTGGAAATATCTGTTCCCGTAGGAAACAGGATGTAAAATTGTCCGATTGAGCTATGTACATTAACAAATTCACAAATAAATTTGATACAATGGTCGGGCTAGCTCAAAACAGTTGCCAGCGTTTCGCCCCAGTGTACCAATGGGCTCTTCAGTTGGTTATGGTACACCTCACCAAGACGCGTGGCTAGTACATACTGTGAAGGCCGCTGCAAGGCCGGACCATTGTATCAAATTTCTTTGTGGATTTGTTAATGTACATAGCTCAATCGGACAATTTTACATCCTGTTTCCTACGGGAACAGATATTTCCAATATGGATTAGCTAGGTAAGCTAACATTATTTTTGAAAATAAGTTTTGACTTCCATAGTACATTGGCGCTGCCCGTGGCAACATTTGTGCCTTGCAGCGGCCTTCACAGTATGTACTAGCCACGCGTCTTGGTGAGGTGTACCATAACCAACTGAAGAGCCCATTGGTACACTGGGGCGAAACGCTGGCAACTGTTTTGAGCTAGCCGGATCATTGTATCAAATTTCTTTGTGAATTTGTTAATGCTCAAAAGTACACAGTATCCATAATGCAGCTACCATATTGCCATTACTCCATGCATTGTTTAGCAAGAAGTACTATAGAGCTGCCGACAATTCAAATTTAAGGTTTTCCAAGACTATAATATCAGTTTGTTTTACCACCACGTGGCTAGATGTACGAGGTTGCATACTTTTCAGTACAGCACACTATTTCCCCGGCGAGTGAGAAGATGACAAATAACGCGCGAGATAAAACACCTGCTCTTATTTCTTGTCGCTGTCCGAACATTGATAAAGTGAAAGCATTCTCCCGCGCTTACGTGAGCTCTGCCGCCATCGATCGCCACTGTTTGTGTGCCATTATGTTGTCAGTTTCCCGAAAATATATTATTCTCACCTGCCAAGCTAGCAATAGTCCGTCAGGCACTGAGATCAGAAACGGGACGTTATGCAAATAACCTTTTTCATCTTGATTCATTTAAGTGCTTTGCGGCCTGGTGGTCATTTAGCCCTTTGTACTTGGTGTGGGAGTTTATGGAATCTGATTAACCTGTGTGATTGTGATGATTGCAGTTGAGACTAGGATCTGGAACGATTCGACTCTTGCCTTAAGTTAGGAACCAATCCAGCATTTGTCTCAACGGAATACCACTTCTGAGGTGGGAATCGAAGCCATCTCTTCACAGTTTTGCCTCGCGAGGCTCAGTGTATCCCGTCCCAACCCTTAGACCAGATTTACATTTTTGGCAGAGTCGGGAATCGAACCCACGACTTCTTATTTCGGAGTCTGAATACAAACCTCGAGACCTCAAAAGGTGGCATGCAAAGAATAAGCAGTTACGAATTAAGTCTGCTTTCTACCTAAAGATACTATAACCACCCTTGTAAATAAAATTTCCTAGGCGGGTACTGAAAAAGAAAAATTACAAATATCCTACATTCCTGTATGCCAAACGACTTGCTGTAGAGTAAATTATTGTCTGCTGATCAACATTAAGTTATATCTGGGTTTCTTGAACGGAAACAAAACATTTAATCCAACAATACCAAATAAAATAGGAATGACACGCTATTTGTTCCGAGGTATCAAAGATCTTACTAGGTCTTCCCCTCAATCTGCACACCTGAAAAATGTTACCTCCAGGTAAATAATTAACCTTGGGCTCCTATTTTATCAAACAGTGCGTCGGTTTTCTGAAACCAAGCTAAGGAAGAAAGAACTAAACACATTTTAATTAAATAAACCTCTTAAGTATCCTTAACCAGCAAATTTGCAAATGCTCTGTTCTGAAAGCTTCCTATAGTTATGCCAAAATGTAGTGTATGTTGATTTATTTGTACGTGCTTGTTATTGATCAGTTCGTGCCTGACATTCCATATCGCGGGTCTACAAAAATGTGCACCGCGGACAGCCACTTGAGAAAACCTGTAATACATCAAAATCACACTCGCCGTCCTTTGCTACTGTAACTAGTTCAAGACCCTCTTGTTTAATTTTATCAATATTATTAGCGTCAACAAACCATGCGATCATGAGCCACGGGACCTCCTTTTTTTTACGTGGAATCCGAACCACAGGTCATGGCATTTCACTTCGAAAATCTCACATGCATTGACCGGGAATCGATACCGGTCCACCTTGGTGAGAGGCCAACAGCTTGACCACTGTGCCACCACGCCCTCTCGTATATATATAAAAATAAACAAATAAAAAACTCTAAACAGGCGTTCTCAACATGGTGCTGGTGAGCACAAGCTCAACTTCAACTCAAATTCTGTTGCACGAACCGGAATAATAGTGTTTATGTTCGACGATGTCGAAATGTAAATATTAATATTATATGTCCGAAAACTGTATCATAATGAGGGTCATTATAACACTATTTTTCATTATGAAACAGTTTCTCCCACCAATCAGAGCTCAATAAACAGTTGCGTGATCAATTAGGTAAGGATAGCATCGCACCTGCCCTAACTTCCACGGCCTTCTATTTTAAATTTCACTGCGTGGCTTCTGTTGTCATAGTGGGATATTCCAGGAGGCCATGGTATTCTCTGCGGCCCATGCGCTCTGTTCACACTGGCGAAATCTCGACAGATATTTATGTATATTTATGTTTGAACATAAAATAGTTATAATTATCGTCGAACATAAACAGTCGTATGCAACTCGCCTATAATGGTAATTTCATCATAAGTTTTGACAGTCAGAAATTTTATCATTTTGTGAAGAACTATTTTTAATATACCGCACAGTAAAATAACTGGACTTCCATGTTTTTATGAGTAACACGAAAGATGCTGATTCGATTCGACTATCCAAACGTTAATGATTCCTTGCATAAGCCATGTAAGTAGTTGTAGCATGCCTGTTGAGCGGTGAATCCCTAGCTATTGCAGCACTTATGAGGGAGGGAGATAGGAAAAAGAAAGAGAGGCACATTCTTGTTGAAAAACGATTATTATTATTATTTATTATTATTATTATTATTGAAGCCTCCGTGGCTTAGGCGGCAGCACACCAGCCTCTCACCGCTGGGTCCGTGGTTCAAATCCCGGTCACTCCATGTGAGATCTGTGCTGGACAAAACGGAGGCAGACAGGTTTTTCTCCGGGTACTCCGGTTTTCCCTGTCAAAATTTGATTCCAGCAACACTCTCCACTATCATTTCATTTCATCTGTCATTCATTTAATCATTGCCCCAGAGGAGTGCGTCAGGCCTCGACAGCCGGCACAGTCCATATCCTCGCCGCTAGATGGGGGCTTCCTTCATTCCATTCCTGACCCGGTCGGAGACTGGAAGCAGGCTGTGGATTTTCATTTTCATTATTATTATTATTATTATTATTATATCACAAATTGTTCATTAAACACAGTTATTCTGGTCTTCAGCAAAACTTCGGTGGGCGTACACAAGAAGCTTTGCTGGTTCTCAAACACTATTCAAGAATTTATTGAAAATATTACAGCTGTCCAGTATTACTGCCTTCTGCATTTTCTGATGGATGTTGAATGAAAGATTGAGATTCTTATTCTTTCTTCGTTTAGGCCAGCTATGGAGCACGTCATTTCAACTGCTTCCGTCTTTGGGCCTTGATCTTCGCCCAGTGTTCACACATTCGCTGCCTGTGCAACTCCTTTCGTTCATCAGACCACTCACTTCTTGCCGGTTTTTAATTTCGCTTTTTCTTGGAATTGGTGGTGTACTCCAAGCTTTTCCTTCAAAAGATCACGTTCAGTAATGTCTGCGTGGGTGATTCCTACTTCTTACAAATCCTTGTCTACCTCACAAAACCAGGGCCCTTGGTTTTCTTCTTAAGAAAATAGGTAAATATCCGATTGGCGATTCTCTCGGATTTCATACGAGTTAAGTGTCCATAGAAAGATATTCTTCCCTTCCGAATTACTTGAGATATCCTTTCTTCATGATGGCACAGCTCATTTTTATGCCGTCTCCTGTATTCATCATCGTCTCTCAACGGCCCTCAGGATCTTCCTTTCCTTGGCTTCCAATTTCTCAACCAGACCCTTCCTATTCATCGCCAGGCATTCTGCTGCGTACAGCGCCTCAGGTCGGATAACTGTACGATAGCGTCTTACTTTGGCATTGCGGGGCACTGTTCGCTTGTTGTACACTCCTTTAGTTAGCTGGAAGGCCACTTCTATCTTGATCATTTTTGATGTGAAGGCTTCCTTCTCTGATATCTTGGGCTCGATCCACTCCCCTAGGTTTTTAAACTTTTATGCCTGACAGATCTTTCCATGTTCAATACTTAATTCTTTGACTGCAGGGTTAATATTAGTTATAAACTCGGCCTTCTCAAAAGAAAACTGCAAGCCTGCCTTTGCCGCTTGTACTCTGAGATGTTTAACTTGTTTTGCGGCTGTATCTAGGGAATCAGAAAATATTGCTAGATCTTCTGCGAAAGCTAGGCAGTCAATTGTCAGGTCCAAGCTCCTGCAGCCCATTCTGACGCCATTTTCTAACACTTATATACCCATCTCCTTAAGCCATTCACGAATTACATTCTCCAGTACACAGTTGAAGAGTCAAGGTGACAGTCCATCTCCCTGCCTCACACCTGTCCTGATTTTGAAAGCGTCTGAAATTTCTCCTCTAATTTTCACTCTGGAATTTGTGTTTGCCAAGGTCTGCTGGATAATTGCTCGTGTTTTGTCGTCCAAACCTATTTCTTTTAAGATTTGAAAGAGTGTGGTTCGATCAATAGTATCATAGGCGTTCTTGAAGTCGACGAAGACAACTACGAACTTCTTGTTTCGGAGCTTCAAATATGAAATAACAGATTTAAGACTCATGATCTGCTCTGCACATGAACGACCTTTCCTAAATCCTCCTTGATATTCCCCCAGTTGAAAGTCAAGTTGTTCCTCTGCCCGGATCTGAAGGGCTTTGGGGAGAATTCTGTACGTTGTTATGAGGAGGGAAATGCCACGATAGTTGTTTACGACTGTTTTGTCAGCTTTCTTATGAAGAGGGTGAATCAAAACTGATGTCCAGCTACTAGGGAGTTCCTCAGTTTCCCATATCTACTGGATAATTTCAGCGAGTTTACTGATTGCCTTACACTTGCGTACTTCCAGAGTTTAGCTATTATGCTATCCACACCTGGTGCTTTGTTGTTCTTTAATGAATGAATGATCTGCTTGATTTCCTCTTTTGTTGGTGGAGAAGAGTCTGGGTTAGGGTGGGTAGTTTCATCAAAGGTGAATTGAGATTGTGGAGCTTCACAGTTAAGAAGAGATTCAAAGTAATTTGCAATTGTTATTGTCATTGAAGTCTAGTTTTCCTGAATGATCTCTAAAGTGTATGCTTGTAGGTGTAAATTTACTCAGATTACGCTTAAAAGTTGCATAAAAATCCTGGGTATTGTGTTTGATGAAGTCCTGCTCAATCTGCATAAGCTGGTTTTTGTCAAAGATCCTCTTTTTACATCACGGATGACTTTTGCTGCATGTTTTCTCGCTGTCAAGAAGTCATTGTAGCTATTTTGATCCCTCTGCGAGTTCCACCGTTGCCATGAAACTCTTCTTTGTTTGATAATTTCATCGCAATCCTGATTCCACCAAGGATGTTTCTTTGATTTTACTAATGAAACTCTATCTGTTGCAGTTTCAACCATGGCTTCTCGAAGTTGCTCCCAGTTCTCTGGATCCAGGGATTCCAGCTAAATGTGTGAACTCTTGAGTTGTTTTAAACTTTTGAGTGTCAAATTTTCCAGTACTCGACACTAGAACCTTCCAGGTGTTTCTCGGAATAAACTTAACTTTAATTTTTGAGAGGTAGTGATCCGAGTCGAGGAGATGTTTAAAAGCTGTTGACTTTAGGACAAGTTTAAATGCCTTACACAGCTCTATTAGTTCTCTATTCCAATTTTTTTCTTCGGTGAGCTGGGTAAATTCCAAGAATTCTTTGGAATTTCCTTTCTTTGCCAAGCTGAGCATTGAAGTCACCAAGCAGGATGATGGTGTGTTTTTTCGGGAATTTTTTAAAAGCTATCTTCAAGGTTTTCTCAGAATATATCAGTTCCTTCTGGATCTCTTTTGTTTGCCTGATTTATTGGCGCATGCAGGTTTACGATCGTGTAGACTTCGTTTGTGCATCGGAAGCTAAGCATTAATACTCTGCGGTTGGGAGAGCTGAAGTCAATAATGGATTCCAGTACCTTCCTGCTGACAATAAAACCCGTCCCATGTTGTGGAACAGATTTTATCACGCGTTTGCCAGTTTTCCCCTTGAAGATCCTGTATACTTGGGATTCAAACGCTTGTTCGTCAGTAAACCTTGTTTTCTGAATTGCAGCTATTTGGATTTCATGATGCGACAGTGTGTCTGTCAGTTGTTTTAGCTTACCAACCTTCAGTAGGGGGTTAACGTTGAAGGTTGCAAAGAAGTTCCTTTGTTTGTGTCTGATCTTGATTGTGGGAGTCCCCGATACCTCCAAGCATGTTGGTGCAGGCTCCCCAGAATCTGAAGGCCTGCGCACCTCTCTCGAGGTTAATGTGGATTGATTACCACCTGGGGTAGTAGCATTTGCTGAACTTTCCTCCATGCTTTTAAACAGCTGAAAAACTGTAAATATTGGCCAGTGATGTTTCACACCGACAATATTACTACCAAGGTTGTGAGCCTCGGAGAAAGCTTGGTGTTCAGATTGAGATTATTATTATTATTATTATTGATTTCATGGTGCTTGGGTACTTGGTATGGCATGAAGTGGTACTTACAGTCTCAAAAGGTTGAGAACACCTGCAACATTTGTGAGAACATTCTAATCATTTTAGACAACAATTAAAATAATTTATAGTTTTGTTGTTAATTCATATTAGGGGCTTGGGACAGCCCCGAGTACTTCTACTTTTTCTATGGTGCGTCAGCCCGTGTTCGGGTCATGGCCTCCACAGTAGCTCTCCGCCAACGTTGTCGATCCTGCGCCGCAACTCTCTAATTCTGGATCTTGAGGATATGGGCTGCATCCTGACATACACCATCTTCCCATCTATTACGTGGCCTTCCCACCAGCCTTCCTCCTCTAAAGTCTCCAGAAAATACCTTCTTTGGTACTCGATTTTCTTCCATCCTAATCAGATGGCCTGCCCATTTGAGTCGCTTAACCCGGATGAACTGCGACAAAGGGTGTCTCTCCATATAGGGAGTATAGTTCGTTATTATATCTAATTCTCCATTTTCCTTGTACACAGACGAGTCCATAGATTCTCCTCAGGATTTTCCTTTCGAATGAATCGATCTTTTCCACGGCTCTCTTTGAAAGGGTTCACATTTCACGTTCGTACACCACTATACTGCGTATGAATGTGTTGTATAGAATTACCTTTAGTCTCTGGTTTATGTCCCTATTCCTGAAGATAGGTACAGTAGTACTGAGAAATATGCTCCATGGCAGCCTGTATTCTTGCCTGAATTTCCATTATTTCCTCATTTTTGTTGGTTAGCTGTATGCCAAGGTATTTAAATCCATTCACTACCTCCCCTTTAGATCCTTCCGGGATGAGCTGCTCGTCTATATATTTCCTTCCACGAGTCTGTACCATTACCTTAGTCTTTTGTTCGTTGACTTTAAGGCCAATCTACTTCTCAGGTCTTCAAACACTTCTTTGACTGTTCTTCCCATCAAATTTATATCACCTGCGTATCCAACTAGTTGAACTGTTTTGTATAAACGTGTTCCACACGTGTCCACCCTTAGTTTCCTGATATCATGTACTTGGGTGTGTTGAATTTGTCTGTTTCTGGGGTGACAGCAGTAGTGTGTGTAGCTGTAATAGTTACGGTCGTGCATGGGGTTGAAATATGGTACCATCCCGGCATTTGCCTGGAGGGAGTGTGCAAAACCCCAGGGAAAAACATACTCCGAATAGCTACTGTCAATGCCGGAATTCGAACCTCCGATCTCCGGATTTGCTGCAGCTCCACGTCGCAGTCGTTCGATATTGAAAGCAAATGTGCGATTATAAACATACATTACTTTATGATCTAACAATTAGTAACATGACTTAAATAGTTGCCTGTTTATTGCCTATCTATTTGAGATCTTGAAAAATTGTCACGATATGCGCTTAGTGTATGACCGTTTTAATCAAAATATGACCCGTGAAAGATCTTCATACTGCTCTGTCGTTGCGCCTTTTAGAATGATCAGATATATGACAAGAGATAATAATGGAACTAGGAGACTCCTCCAAAAGACAGGTAAGGGAAATATAACTAGAGAAAGCTCCACAAGCTCTTCAGACAACAAATAATCCCGTATAAGTGATGTTGCACAGCGCACTGACACAGATTAAATGAAAAGAGCATTCAGCTTCCTGACAGTTAAAAGACAATATAATAGTGTGACATTAAAAGCACTTCCTATGTACTGGAAAACAAGATAAAGACTGTCAGAGAAGCAACCAGTCAGGAGATTAAACCATTCTCTTTATCAAGAAAGTAAATGCTAGTTCATAATAAGCTCAGGATAACAACGAATTGCATCTTTCAAAGAGAAACCTATGTCATTTTCAGCCGTTCGCTGAATCATTAAAATACAACTGTGCATACCTTCAAAATTAAGAAGAGGACGAAGAAGAAGGATCTGAATATGTAACTCTAGCAGAAGCTGATGTGTCCAATTAGTAGACTACACATCTGCGAAACCACGCAACATAGGCCTACATGGCAAAAACCTAGAAGTTTTGCTGATGTTTAATTACTTGGTCGCCGTGCTCGGTAAGTAGTGCACCACGGCCGCGAGGGCAGATACATCGAGTCTGGAGATCGTAGGTGGAGTTTTTCTTTATTTTCTTTTAGGTATCAGGTGCGTTCAAAAAGTAACGAGCCGGAGGCTGGAATGCGCAAACCGGTGATGACATCGGCTAATCGTGGCGTGTGTAACGAGGTGTAGTTCCGACCAGAGCGTGGAAGGTCACAGCCCGTCGCTAGAGGGCACGCGTGCACGTCACGTGACGATACAAAGCGAGCAGCAGCATGCATCAATTGTCCAACGCTGCCAGTCGCATTGCAAACAGTTACATGGAGGCATCAAACGAAGTGCAAAGAAGTGTTGTTCGGTTTCTGACAGCGGAAGGAGTAGGGGAAACGGACATTCATCGCCGAATGTCACAAGTGTACGGCGAACACTGCATGTTCTTTGCAAGGGTCAAGGCGTGGCACAAGCGCTTCAGGGAAGGGCGGTGTCGTTAGCCAATGATGCCCGTTCTGGGGCACCCCCCTGCATTACAGATGACAACGTCCAGCTGGTTGATGCACTCATTACCCAGGACCGCCGAGTGACAGTGAACGCCATAGCCGCCATGGTCGGATTGAACGTCGGAAGTGTGTACACCATCATGAAGGAACGACTACACTTGCGTAAAGTGTGTGCCCAACGGGTGCCCCACAGTCTTCAACCAAACCAGGAAGCATGTCGAATGGCCCACTGTCTTGGTCATCAGCAGCGCTATGCGAGGGAAGGGAATGGGTTCCTGGCACGAGTGGTGGCTGGAGATAGAGTCATGGTGTCATCACTTCGAACCAGAATCCAAACGAAGCATCCAGGGTCACCACCACCCAAAAAAAAAAAGGCAAGGCCATCCACACGAGTGCAGGAAAGGTAATGCTGACGTTCTTCTTTGACCAAGATGGCCCCCTTCTGATACACTTCATGCCGCACGGGACAACACTGAATGCCCATCGTTACTCGCAACCTTGACCACCCTTTGCCAAGCGATCAAAACAAAATGACCAGGCAATCTCACCCGTGGGGTCATTCTGCTCCACGACAATGCACAACCTCATACGGCCAACACAGTCGCGGCACTCCTGCAGAAATTTAAATGGGAGGTTCTCGGCCACCCTCCATACAGTCCAGACCTCTCTCCCTGTGATTACGCCATGTTTGGTCCCCTGAAAAGGGCTCTGCGGGGCCAACGATTCACCTCGGACGTCGACGTCCAGCTGTACGTGTGGAACTGGTTCACATCGCAGCCCAGGGAATTTTATGAGACAGTCATTCACCGCCTCGTGTCACAGTGGGACAAGTGCCTCAACAGCCAGGGCCAATACTTCTAACATACAGGTACTGGTTTCTGTAATTATGCCTCCGGCTCGTTACTTTTTGAACGCACCTTATAGATTCCATTAGGCAGGTACCTAATGCAATGGATACTATGTGGTGACTTCCGGAAAATGTAGATATATCTTTGCGTTTCATGTCCCCCAGACCTCCAAAATCACCGCCAGTTCGAAAGTTGAAAATTTCCTAAGCAAACGACATTTAGAATTTACCCAGACAAGATACAGCGGACAGGCAGTTTATAGGAAGGTCAAAACCTAAGTTTGCCAATATCACCGTTAATGCTAGTCTGCTGCTGCTGCTGATTGTTACTTTAGGGGGATAAACATAGAAAAAAGAAAATAAATAAATTTAAAAAACCGTCACAAGCATATGAAAATTTTAGAGTGCTTTTTTTTAAATAGCCTTCATTAATCTAAAATCGCTTTTCAGTCGGTCAACACGTTGATGTGCCCAATGAAATTAGATGGGGAATAAAAATGACTTAACCACACTTGCATGGATTAATTATACACATCTAGAAATAAGGGGAGAAATGTACAAAAGTGTATAAGAATCTATTTAATGCTTTCCAGGTTAGTAATTGCGGATAAATAATAGTATTATTTCCCGTCCAATTTAATTGGGCACATTAATGTGCTGACCGACTGAAAAGCGTTGTTTTTACAAGTCCACAAGAATATTTACGATATTTTCCGTTCAAAATAATACAACGTCTTTGACTTATTTTGTGAAATAACAATCGGAGAATAATGATTGAGAATGGCGTAGCAACTGACCTTTCATTCTGCAGATAGTGGATCTAATCCAAATAACGATGGAAAGAAAATTTAATTTCCTGCCTTTATGTGTCTACTAGTCTGCGCTTCAATTAAATTAAATTCACCTGTTAATACTTCAAATTGTATCTTTTAACATGTTTTCGGCCCTTCAGTGGGCTCTTCGTCAGCTTTGGTTGCTTTTCTTAACTTACACTAAGGGTAATGGCAATTTAAATTTACATTTCTATGAAATGGACGTCCTTAAAATTTCAATTTTAAAGATGTTTTTCATGTGTTAAATTCCATAAAGCAATTTGTATGAAAATGTAACGGGTAATCTCGAGAATCTCTGGATGGATTTTGATGCGGATTTCTCCATTCTGTAAATGATTTCTCGAGGAAGGTCTCTGTAGAAAAGCATTCATTTATGTCCAAAGGAAGCCGTGCAGTAACGATTTCAGAGAATCAAGTTGAAAAAAAACCTTCCGTCCGTGCGCCTTTTATGCTTACGCTGGGTAAACCGTAGTCCGCCAGAAAAATGTATACCGGTACACTCTTTGTCAGACGATATCGGGATATGGGCATTGTCAACTGTTACCATTGTTTTTAAAGGTTGTAGTATGGTCTTTCGCTCAACAGATGTCGGTACTTACATCACGATAGTGGGAAAACGAAAAGGCTGGAGCACGCTTGACGTTCGAACAGCGAAAGTACATTCTGAAGTGGTTTATCAGGTTTGGTAATGCCGTAGAAGTGCAACGTCAGTGGAGGAGGGAGTTTGAAACAGAACCTCAACTCGCCTAACATTTAAACGCATTACTGGGAATATCACAAATCGTTCCATGCGTCTCAAAGGAAGATCGGGAAGAACGCGTACAGCTACTAGTCCTGCTTTGTCGGCTCACGTGTTGGAAAGGTTTGCTAATTCTCCACAGAAGTCTGCTATGCAATGTGCGCGGGAAGTGGGGATTAGCAGTAACAAGAGTACGACGGATTTTGAAAACAACTAAGTGGAAAGTTTACATCCCACGATTACTGCATGCGCTTAATGAGGATGATCCCGATCGTCGAATGCAATTTTGCGAATGGTATCAGTAAATGGTCACCCAAGATGAACAATTTCTGGCGAAGTTAGTGTGGTCTGATGAAGCCCAATTTAAACTTAATGGAACAGTGAATCGACATAACTGTGTCTACTGGGCTCCGGAAAATCTGCATGTTCATGTGGACAAGGCGGTCAATCTACCAGGGGTTAATGTCTGGTGTAGACTGTCATTGAGGGGCTTACTAGGACCCTTTTTCTTTGATGGTACTGTCACTGGAGCAGTGTACTTGGGAATGTTACGCACATTAATTTTACCAGCTGTGTGTGCGCTTTATGGAGCCGATGATGACGTCTTCTACCAACAGGACGGTGCGCCACTACACTACCATGTAGCAGTAAGAGCTTTCCTGGATGATAATCTGCCGGGACATTGGATTGGACGAAGAGGGCCCATTGAGTTCCCCCCACGGTCGCCAGATCTTACCCCTATAGACTTGAACTTGTGGGGAACTGTGAAAAATCAAGTCTATCGACGTAAGCCGCGCACGCTGGAGGCCCTTCGCCTGGAGATTACAGCGGCATGTGCAGCGGACCCCATTCAAACATCGACGGACGTCGTTGCAGCGACCGCTCGTCGTTCTGCTCTGTGTCTGGCAGCCAACGGTAACATTTTGAACATCTCGTGTAACCATATGTTTAACTGAAGACAGTACTACATGTGTAATCAAAATTTAAATGTAAAAGAAACACAAAATAAATAGTTTTTGTTCCGTAAAGAGTGTATACATTTTTCTGGCGGACCCTGTACTATGAGTAGTATAAGAATTGTTCAGCATGAAAAGTACTACAAGAAAGTTCGCGACAGCATATCTCTATCTTTAATCCATCGCCCACTATAAGTGTTTTTACGTTTTTATTTCTTCCAACAATCTCCATTCAGTGGAAATTTAAATTACTAGCTTCGGAACGAGTTTATGAGCTAGCGAGTGAGCCTATCACCCCACCTTCGGCCAGTATCAAACTGTTAAGTCGTTTCGAATTCAGACTTCAGAGAAGAGTATATGTGTTAGGAGTTTCGCTGTTAACCTCGACTTTTCTGACTTGCGTCTGGGACCTCCGTCCGTGCGCCTTTTAAGGTTACGCTGGATAAAACGTTAAAGATACCGGGCGAAGCCAGGGCGGGTTGCTAGTTATTCTATATATAATTTTTTAATTACTCGATTTTCCAAGTACCGTACTGTCAAATGGATTGGTTCGTGAGGTGGTCCAGGTTTAAAGGCTGTGGAACTGTTATTAGTGAAATCTTAGATTCGAGTTGAAGTTTTTGATTTATGTCATTTATTAATCTTTATTGTTCTTGACTCATGATGTATTAAATTTATCTTGTCTTGCTGTGAACTCCTTACTGTATTGGTTGTCTTCTGTAAATGTTGTTCTTAAATTAATCGATGAAAGATAATAATAATAATAATAATAACGTTATTGGTTTTACGTCCGTTTTAACTACCCTGGCTTTTAGAGACGCCGTGGTGACGGAATTTTGCCCCGAAGGGGATCTTTAACGTGCCAGTAAATGTACTGACACGGCTCCCTCGCATTTGCGCACCCTCAAATGCCAGCTGACTGCGCCAGGTTTCGAACCTGCAACCTTTGGCTCAGCAAGCGAGAACGTTACCCCTAATCGATGAAAGAATTTCAACTTGTCTTTTGATGTTGATAATCGAAGACTTCACTTATACCAGTTTCCACGGAGTAGAGAAAACAAAATCCTCATCTTATAAGAATGTTACTGGTGCACGTTTCGTTGTTTTACACACATACAGATAGATGAGCCATGTCCCCAGGGACAGGCCAGTGGATAGAAGCATGGCTATTCCGTGCCAGGGCAGTGTATATCAAGACCAAGAAAACAAAGGAGATTATTTCTTTTCCCACACAAATGGGCGGTTGGTTCCTTGACGCCTCCATCTTCACGCACGTGTTCTTTAAATTAGCTTGCGGAAGTGCGACTCGGAAAACCAACACCAGTCCGCCGACGAACGTAGTTTCCAAGACTTGCTACTAAGGCAACACGCTCCCATCATTGATAGGTCAAGTCAAAGTGCAGCCATCACTTGATATAACACAACACTCATGTAAAACATACCAGGTGGTCAATTCAGCAGTGTAACATCCTACCGATCAAGTCTACTAGGATGAAAACCTGCTACCAAACTAAATTAATGATGCCACTGTAGGTACTAATAAAATTAATAGTAGGCTATTTCTGAATACTTGGCACCAAGGGGCAATTCCAGACCAAACTGTAGGTCTTTCTTTCTTTATTGTTTAGGCCTACTTAGGACCACGGGGCTCGTATCTACTCTTCGGTAAAGTTGTTGCTTTCTTCTTCTTCCAATAGCCCCTCATTTTCTGACTATGAGTCAGTTTTCTTTCTCCTGTCCACTTAGCTCCTGTAGTCTACTACTTTTAAGGGACGTTGGGAAAACGCCCTGTCGGATGACCTGACGGAACATCAGACGGTCACGAGTTTGTTCCAGTGGGAAATCTAGTTGTTCCCTATCTAACTTAACTGACGCAATCCATTTGTTCTTAGAAGCTTTGCCTCTTCCTGTTACTGTGAATATCCTGTTGGTGAGTCTTTCAGAATCCAGACGAGCCAAGTGTCCATAAAAGGTAAGGCGTCTTTTCCTTATAGACGTGATGATGTCCTCCTGGTGCTCATAAAATTCATCATTATGACGGATTCTGTAAATGCCTCCTTCCTCTATAATTGGACTAAATATCCTCCTCAGGATTTTCCTCAATAATAATAATAATAATAATAATAATAATAATAATCTCATAAAAATCAGGATTAGGAAACCACCCACAATTGTGTTGACCGACTGAAAAAGATTAAATTTCGATGACTAAGGCAACACTGAAAAATGGCTTCAAACACAATAATAATAATAATAATAACAATAATAATGTTATTGGTTTTACGTCCCTCTTAACTACTGCGGCTTTTAGAGACGCCGGAGAGCTGGAATTTTGCCCCGAAGGGGATCTTTAACGTGCCAAGGCTCCCTCACATTAGCGCACTCTCAAATGCCAACGGACTGCGTCAGGATTCGATCATGCAAACTTGGGCACAGCAGACGAGAACGTTACCACTGAGCCCCGCAGCCAGTCAAAGAAGAAGTCTGACCCCTAGAGAAATGATGGTATCACAGCAAGATAATAGACAAGGGCCAATTACAATAAGAAAATGAAATACTCCGTAGAACTCGGATACCCTAATAGTCACGTCCCTAGGAGAAGGCCTAGTAGTAGTTCTGATTAAATATGGCATATAAACTTCTGCTATTAAGTATATCTGAAACCGGCCACGGTGGACGAGAGTGCAGACTCATGCCTCGCTGACATCGGGAGAGCGTGGGTTCGAATCCCACCTCGGGCGTCCTGAAAATGGTTTCCAATTTTCACCACCAGGCAAATGCCGGGATTAGGTTGGTCTACGGACGATTTCCTTCCAAAACCCCCTCCCAGACCCTTCCCGAAAAGAAAAAGAATGCATTAATAAATGCTAACAGCAGCCTGGGACACAACTGTTTACCGTAAACCAACCCATACAAATCGTTATCATCGTGGGTCCTCTCACCACCATCCTTGTCAGAAACGGGCTGTCCTTAACACGCTTGTTAACAGAGCAAGGACGGTGTATGAAAAGGACAAGTTAGACGGTGAAATTGTGTTCCTGGCCGATACTTTCCAGAAGAATGGCTACTCGCGACAGATTAATGAAGTGTTACATCCTAAACCGAAAGACAGATTATCGAAGAATCCTCCCCCTGAGAAATTGGCCTATCTGCCATACGTGCAATCTGTCACGGACAGGATTAGCAATATTATAAGAAGACACAATATCAAATCCATATTCAGGCTAAATGTCACCGTAGGCAAACCCTTGCGATCAGTCGAGGATTCAGTTGGTCTTGTTTCTGTGGTTACGTACTGTATATATTGGTCAGACATGTAGGAGAATCACAACAAGGGTCAATGAACACCGTAGGCATTTACGTCTCTGCCAACCAGAGAAACCAGCTGTGGCTGAACATGCTGTACAGAATGACCATCGAATTATTTTTGATGTATTATTCGGGAGGCGATTGAAATAAGTAAACAACCAAAGAACTTTAATAGAGGTAATGGTTATCTCTTAAGTAGATCATGGCTGCCCTCTATAGTTTCATTAGATTACCAACTTCCTCTTTGTCTCAGGAGGTCATGGAGTAACTATTTGTTTCGACATGGCTTCCTATCTTATACCTTTTATCTATGGAGGCTATTTGCATGGAAATTTATACTCCTTTATTTATAGCAGTGGACATTCCTGTCATTTCCAGGTCAGGCAGGTTTACCTTAATGCAGGTAAACTTGGGAACTTTTTCCGGTATGGGCAGGATTCCGTTGTATAAAGACTCCGTTGAGGACAGATTTTATTGTACCACCAAGGTCGGAAGAGAACAAGAGCCGACGGATTCAAAAGATGAAAGAGAGGAACACGGTGGAAATATGTAGAAGCAACACCAAACTCGCTATGCATGGTTCAAAATCTATGAACTCATGGGATGAGATGAATGAGATGGATTTCACGGCAATTAGGTTTTTAAAGTGAGTTGTTGGTTAGTGTCAGAACAGGCACACGGGCAGGAAATTAAATTAGCAGAGCGCCTGAGTATGAAATACGTGATATTGTACAGCACCAAACAGCTAGTCGAGAGGGTAGTTTTAGCTACGATACCAAGTTGGCGGAAAGCAACAACACTGCGATCGACTTTAATATGGGGTTATAGTTTCTCACACCGAACGAAATTGGTACCATTCTGGGCTGTCACCAAGGATGTCCTAGTTCGATTACAGCAAGAAATGTAATTCAAGTCTGACTGTAACGGGGAACTGTCACATCCATACAGCTACTTGCCTCCACAAGTGACCTAACTAACAGGTTAGAAGACCGAGGTTCACAAAAGAAACAGTCGTTAACCACAAAGCCTACAGATTCACTTAAATAAACAAATATATAAAAAATAAATAGATCAACATAGAAAATCTCGAAGACCGCACAGATTGCCGGAATAAAATCACAAATGTTAAATTTGAGCAAATAATATCACGACAACCTGGAAAAAATGGACAGCTGAGCGGAATAAGGAGCATTCCGAGAGGATAAAGAGATTTTGGGAAGAAATGAGGGAAAACGCCCGAAGATGAAATCGTGAATTCCATCTCAATCACTCTCCAAAAGGGAACAATCGATAAAATACAATAAATAATACACAAATAAATAAATAATGCTAAATAAAAATTACATGACAGACAGATATATAGTCGAGTATGCTACACACAGCAGAAAATGTTTTGATGTTGATTTCTTCACGCGACAAGGAACATCCATGGCCATCAGCTCCGTGTGTGTGCATTTTTAATGACCTGTGTGACCGTGGCGTCTGTAGTCGTCTACGTAGTTGTAATATTTCGGGCCTAGAGGTGGGATAAATGCGCTAGGACCTGCGTATGGTACTATCTTGTCATTCGAAATATCCTATGGCAAAATATGTATCAACATCTTGAACATTTATGATAATAAAAAAAATCATGTTTTTCGTTAAAACAAAACAAACAAAAAAGTAGAATAAGGTCCATTCCCATTATTTCCCACACATAACCGAAGGAGCAACGTGTCGTAGTACGCTGGAAAGATCGTCTTGGCAGCTCAATGTTACCTAAAGTATAACGTTTTCCTGATTTCCTTCTCAATGCATTTTACACCACTGGACCCACTCAGACGGAAGCTACAGTACATGGCCTCCTCCATCGTCCAAGAGGAATTAATGCTACAATTCCTTTCATTCACCAGTAACTACTTTTCGAAACTTGGGCAAATTCAGTACGCTCGGATGCATCATTTTGATTTATCGGTAGAACTTCAAATTGGTAAAAAGTTATTGAAAGCGTTTAAGCAGTAAACTGTGTCAGGAGAAGACCAATTTCTTCACATCGCTGCCGCATGAGAAGAGAGCAAGCTCCATCTATTGAATGGTACAGTACTGCAGATAGGCCTATCTGGGGGTACTGCAAAACAAATTAAACTTTGGAAGTCGGGAAAATCAATCTTCAGACTACTGTTAACATCATCACATGCTTCCTCGGTGGATAAGTGGCAATATGTACACATCTTGATCTCAAGATCCTGGTTCAATTCCCAGCCAAGGTAGTCAGATTTTTGAAAGGTGGGAAAAATCCATGGCACACCTCATGAAAGATCTCTCGTATCACATTTGGTGATTACAATATTAAAATCTAAAACGCATCAGCTATATCATCAAACCACGCAACTGTTCACTGCAACAGCAAAATATCTATTTCATATAACCCTGTAGTAGCAATGGTCACAGACTCTCGTCAGAAGATCAAATACATCTACATAAAAAGCTGTGTGTTTTTAGATTCACACCATCCCGTCAAGCGTATTTATTAGTAAATGAACTTTCCATATAAAAAAACAAGTAGTTCCCTGGCGAACTAAAGAGCCTACTTTTCTTAGAATTTAAGATTCATGTCAATCTATATAAACCTACCTAGAATAATGACGAAATCAAGTTGGTAATACTGTACTAACATTTCTAAGTACTGCAGTTTGACATACACCTGAAATAGTGTTGCCTAATTGAGTAACGTACAACAGTTGGCAGCCCTGGTGACTCTGAAGATATACTTAGTTCCATCTCTTAAGGTATAGAATGTACATACAAAATGTTGGATGGAGTCTAAGGTATAGTATGGGCATTACATGCTGTTTGATATTGGATTTATCAGTGCGCGTAAAATCATGTTGGGAACAATGTCATGTACGTGATGCTCAGAATTAATCTGAAATATTACGATCTATTATAGTGGCAATCTTGGATAAAAGAGACAGTCAGTCTGAAAGACTGGACTTTATATCATTTTAAATGCTACAAATGCTGAAAAATGCTAGAAAGGCTGGAGGATTCTCGCTTCGCTCGAAGCCAAAGACTCTTGACATGTTAGAAGATCAAGAAACAATCAGAACGCTAGAAAGTTACAAGTCATGAGGGAGCTGGAGCGCGCGTTGAAAGGAGGGAGCTGGCTGGATGACGTCACGCTCGCCGTGTCGCACAGTGTTTCGAATCCCAATTCTAGGTGGAAAAAATTAATAACTTCGTTAATAGTGGTGGGATTCTATTAAAAGTTGGCAATATACCGTTTTCGAGGTCGCTGAATTCATTTCTGGCATCGTCTCAAGTGTACGATCTTCGGGGGGGGGGGGGGGGGGGTAAATATATAGGGGTAAGGTGAGGTGTAAAATATGACTGAATGCAACACAAGAATCATCCATTTTTGGTAGTAAAAATCACGATTCGGATGTGTATATGATAGTTAATGACAGTGGTAAGCATACTATTTAAAACTGGATAAAATATGAATAACAATGAGACCTTCAGTCAAGTATTCTTGTTACACCTTATTTGAGGGAATAGACGAAGTCACTGTATCCAGTTGGCAATCAACCAGATTTAAAAAAGTATATTCAATTGTTATTAAACATAGAACAACGAAATATGCACAAACATTTTCTAAAAATTAAAAAAAAATATTCGTCAAAATCATACAAACAATTTCTTTATAATAAAATGTCATTTTACAGTCCTGTTAATGACATAGTTTTAGTAAACATACTTCACACACGAAAACAATATTATTTCTCTAGAAAAGCATGGAAATAAAGACAACATATATTGAATATTAGGCCTATTTCTCCTATTGCAAATAAAAAGAAAACGTCCATTCGTCAAGTAATGTTCTCATTAATCTCACTGCCCTTAATAATAACAAAATGTCTAATGTTCATTCGTCACCTGATTCATCTGTAGAGTCCAGAGCATCGTAGTCATTCCTATACTGGTCTTCATCATTTGATGTCAAAGTTCCTTGGGGGTCATGAAGTAACGCAATAGCTTCCATAGGTAGATCACCTATGTACGTGGCATTGTTCTTCCTGCACTCTCCCATTTTTGTTAATATTATGAGATATCAACTAAATTTTGTTTCTTAGCTCCTGCACCTGAGTGTCAGTAAGAGTTGTAGGATCAAATTTATTCATAACATATTGAAATATGACGTCTGTACGCCCCTATTTACGACACGACCGCCACGCGTTGAAAAATTCTTCTCACGGTAATGCCCACATAGTCACTGAAAATAAGAAAATAAACCATCATGCACATTCGTGCGCAACCAAACCAGAAAGCTTGTTTTACGCATAAAAGTGCGAACACACAGGGCCTACCTCTTTTCACTATTCCATGAGCCGCAAGAAGACAACACCTCGTTGAACTCACTAGAATCACAACGTTCGGTTCACTCCGACACATCCTATCTAATGACCTGATAACTGCCAGGAAGACGTTTCGGCATCTATAACCTCCCTCCTACGCACCAGAGAGCGGAAAGGAAGACCAAAGGTCACCATCTGGTTTGTTCACTATCGAATGAGCCAGTTTTCGCTTTCATTTGCGACAGTGAATTTTTTCCACCTAGATATGGGATTCGACACACTGTGTGTCGTTGCCGTCTCGCAACGCTAGAGCTCATCAGTGAACTCAGTACTCATGCACCAAGCGGTACTATGACGTCACACACCTCAGTGCATTCTCGGTACATTTCGTGACGTCGCCGTAACGTAACGACGAAGTCGACTGCATCATTTAAAATTATAAAATCCATTTGTTAGTATCGAAGTTACATGTAATTAAAAATTGAAATTATCAGAAAGCTTAGAATTATGTTGGCAGCACTGGATATTAGTTACTCCAAATTATTCTAGAATGTCAGGTACTATACCTGTACCAAGTTTAGAGCTGATGGCTTGCATATTTTCTGATATATTGATCAGGATTAAACAAATAGAGAGAGCATTTAATAGCAGTTGGCAGCCCTGCTGGTCCTTACGAATAAGCATAGTCATAACTGTTATGGTACACCAAGCACATACGAAATTTGGTTGAAATCCATTTGTTAGTATAGACGTTATATGCATTTAAAAACTGGACCTGTCAGCAGGCTTAGAATCGTGTTGGCAGCACTGATGTATATAAGTTACACAAAACTAAGGTAGAATGTACTATACGTGTGCAAAGTTTAGAGCTGTTGGCTTGCATACTTTTTGATATAATGATATACGGGTTAAAATAGAGAGAGCATTTATTAGCAGTTGCCAGCCCTGGTGGCCTTTAGAATACGCACAGTCATATATGTTGTAGTACACATAGTACATACGAAAATTGGTTGAAATCCAATCGATAGTATAGAAGTTACATGTATTTAGAAATTGGACATATCGGCAGGCTTATAATCATGTTGGCAACACTGGCATGTATGGACTTCTGAAAATTAATCTGGAATGTTATTATCTATATGTGTGCCAATTTCGGAATAGTTCACATGCATAACTTTTGAGGTATCCAACATAGAGCTCAAATTTCAATTGCGATTTTTCAGCAGTTGGTAGCAATGATGTAAATTTCAAATATGGCCGTGAGATAGTCAGGTATAGATCTTTACTCTTACCAAATTTGGTTTCGATAGCTTCAACAGTTTAGGAGTTGATAGGGGCGACACACACACACACACACACACACAGACACAGTCAGAAGGACAGACTATTGTATATTAACTAGGCCAATCGAGCATGGTACCCACGGTTACTAGTCGGTAACGACAAAGGGAACAGTGTTAACACATGTTCAGTGAGGGCTGTTTGCAGCGAGCCGGGGATATTGACTGATGTCTAATGAGCGAACTTCCAGTCGTCTTATGAAGTACAGTGCGCTCCAACACAATGGAAGTCATAATACCACACAAGTCTGCTCCAGCACTGAGTAGCCTAATCAGTTGTCATCCAAGAAATGTACAATACTTGTAGGACCATTATTTTAGAGTCGCATTGTTACAATTCATATTAACCGGGTGAGTTAGCCGTGGTCGTTACGGCATGACTGCTGGCAGTCACCCACATCCGGGAGGCGAGGAGGTTCGAATCTCCCCGCCGACAACCTTGAAGATGGTCTTCTGTGGTTTCTCATCTTCCTTCCAGGCAAATGCCGGGGTTGGTCCCTAACTATAGGCCACAGCCGCTACCTTCCAACTCCTCGTCCTTACATTCCAACTTTCCTCCCCAACGGTACTTGTAGCTCACCCATTGGGAGTCCGTCTCGAAGCAGCTACAAAACTGGCGAGCCAAACATGTCCTCGGACACTCCCGGCACTAAAAGCCATACACTAAAAAAATCATGTTAAGATTGATTGACAACATAAAAGACAAAATAGTGTAGACGACATCATTCCTGAAGTAAATCGTTGTATTCAGCCCCTTGTACTTCGGTGTGTGTTCAATTTTTGTCTGATAGCCTGCATTATTATTTTAAAAAAATGTGTGTATTTGTAATTCATCTGAGAATTGGGAAGGAGGCGACCGTGGTAGTAAGTTAAGAACTATCCCGCCATTTAACTGGAGTAGAATTGGAAAACCACATCTTGGATGGCTTTGCCTCACGAGGCCGAGTGAGCCTCGTTCCAGTTGTCAGACCACGAATACATTTCTTGGTAGAGCTGGAAATCGAACTCGGGCCTCCGCAGTGAGAGCCAAGAAAGTTTTATTTCCAGTAACTAGGATGTTGACCGACTGAAAAGTTGCAATATCAATTGTCAATAAGCCAACACACAAAAAAAGACTTCAACGACACTAATACAGTTTTCTACTGTAATAGTGACCTCCCCCCCCCCCCCCCCCCTGGTTGATGATGATGATAATTGTTGTTTTAAGGGGCCTAACATCTAGGGTTATCGGCCCCTAATGGTTTGGGTGAATGTGAAGATGATAATGAAATGTAAACTATAACTGAAACTAACTACTAACTTATATACTAGAAGAAGAAATGGAAAACAGAAGGAGAATAAGCCAAATAAAGGATAGGAGGAAAAGAAATGTCCTCAATCCTCGAAGAATGCGGATTGAGGGACTTGGAAGGAAGGAGAGCCATAAAAGGCAGATAGGAAAGTGAAAGAGGAGAGGGTCCGCCCCACAGGTAATGGATAAAAGGGGGAAAGCCGGACCCAGCTCAGGAATCCTTCGGGGTCGCCAACTCCCGAACTCACCAGCCGTGAGCTCCTGACTGTGTAACAATAGCCAGGGTGCACCAGAAGTGGTGGGGCTACATACACCCTGCCTCCTTGAGGGCCTTGAGCAGAAGGCAGGAGATAACAGGAAAAGAAAAAGAAGGCTGACCCCTCGCTGAAGGAGGGTATCAGAAAAGATGAGACAAGGGCCAATTAAGGCGGGAAAGGAAGAGACTCCCTAGGCCTCGGATACCCTAATACCGTCGGGGTCGGAAGAGAACAAGAGTTGGCCAAGTGAGGTCGACAGGGAAAAGGAGAAGAAGAAGACGAAGAAGACGGAGAGGAGCCCGACACAAGTAAGTGGGTAGCTTGGCAACTACAGTATAAACATAATCTTGAAACTACATATTACTGTCAAAAAGTTCCAAGTGGGCGAATTGTTGTTACATCATTTGGGGGTGTGGTACGCGTGGCTTGGTTCCGGTGAGAGTAAGAAGCGGTATAAGTTATTTACATTTCCAGTTACGTGTATAGCACACCAGGAAGTGCTTAAAATCGGTGATTGAGCTATCCTGTTTGCCGCGTCTGACTGAGTGAAGCGGAAATAGGTTACTAAGAGTTCACTCGCTCTACAGTGTACCTTTAAAGAAGTTTCTCCGAGAAGGCAGATCGAATTTCTAAAATCTTCTCATCTACAATAATTGGAACAATTTTGTTATAATAACATAGTATTATTATTTTAATATTAATTTGACAAAAACATAACTTGATATTAAATTAATAACTTGATTCTGTTTCCTCAAGTTTAAAACCAGCAAAAAAGCCCATTGCAAAAAAAAATACAACAGGCTCAGGCTTTCCTCTTCGTTCCCTTTTAAACTTCTTTTCATTCCATTATTAACTGCGTCTTAAATAATTTGCGTTGCGATTTGACATGGCTTCTTAATGCTTTATTGTTTCTTAGCAAGGTTTGTTTATGCGAATGGACTATATGGGTTGGTAAATTTATTTAGATATTCAACATGAAGTTCCGAAGGACAACAAATTGTTAGAATAGGCCTGGTAGGTAAGGGGTTCGATGTTTCCCTGCTTTTCCAGCTGTTTTATTTATGTATTTATTTATCGTATGGCGTTTATGCCGGGAGTATCCGAGGACATGTTCGGTTAGCCAGAGGCTGTAGCTGCTCCAAGCGACACCCATAGGGTGAGCTAAGTGTTCCGTTCAATTTCAAGTAGTTCCAACTTTCGCCACCAGATGTCACTGATACCTAGGTTGGAACTTGGATAGAGCGTTCCAACGAAATCTAACCTAAAAATTTAGCTTCACACAAGTTTAGTCTGTGGAAGGATCTTTTACATGCCATAAATCTATGACACCGGCCGCGGTGGACGAGAGCGCTAACGCGCTACCTCGGGCCTCGCTGGCATCGGGAGAGCGCGGGTTCGATTCCCACCTCGGCCGTCCTGAAAATGGTTTTCGTGGTTTTCCATTTTCACCACCAGGCGAATGCCGGGACGGTTCCTTTCAGTAGGTCCACGGCCGATTTCCTTCCAATATCCCTTCCCTGACCCGTCCTGAAAAGAAAAGTACATGGCCATTGGCTGCATTAATAAAAATTAAAAAAAAACAACTATGACATGGGACCGCCGGCTTTACTTCCCCTCCGAAGGAAGACATACTGAAGGATTTTAACGCTCTTAAAAATCCGACGACTTCGGCCGTGTTTGAACCCGCTATCTTGGGCACAGCAGTTCAGCATGCTACCAACTACGGCACCGAAGTCTCCGGCTGTTCATTCACCTTAAAATGCCACTTCATGATTTCTTATGAAATCCACTTCGCACGACATCAAATATACTATATTGAAGCAATAACATTCGCGTGTGGCCTGTGGATAGGCCTGGTGCAGGTATTTCAAATTAACGCAAGTAGGCGACCTGGATGAATCGACTGATGATGACTTGAAATAAAATAAAATAAAATAAAATGGATATCCATACAAACAATTTGGTTAAATAAAGGTTCTAAATATTCAAAGGTTTCTAAATATTCAAATATTCAAATATTTAGAACTTTTATGTAACCAAATTATTTGTAAGGATATCCATTATTTATTTTATTTTAATTTGATTATATTATTTTACATTTACACGAATACTTATTCATTAGATTTTAAATATTTATTGTTGCAAAAAAACAAACATATTTTCATCGGTCTTATTTGTTTTTACAATTTCATCCTGTGTATATTTGAATTAATTTCACTTCTCAACAGTTGTTGTGAGATTACAGTAGTTTCACTCAATTCTAATTTGCTGAAGACTTGTTGGATCGAAATATAGTATGTACTAATCTCTCTCTATATAAAAATGAATGTTTGTCTGTTTTTTTCTGAATTTCCACGGAAATTTGCGATATTTGCGCGTTTCAGACTGTTTTATGATGGATGCGCGCAAAAATAATTTTTTTGATTGTCTGTGGACATTTTTTTTGTGCCCTTATAACTCGAGAACGGCTGAGTGGATCAACGTAAAATTTGATACAGATATCCTTCAGAGGCACGACACTAATCATTGATGTAACTCTTCTCCGTACCTCTCATAAAAGGGGCCCTACCCCCATAAAATACATGCTGAAATAGGCGTAGAAGGGTGAAACAAAGCTCATTTTCAGCCCCTCAATGTGAGAAACGAAACTCGGGGGCCCTAAACGGACCCCGAAAACCACATTTTAAGGCTCTAAAACCAACAGTTTTTGAGATATTCCCAGAAAACTAATTTCACTTAATAAATTAATGAAAGAATGCATGCCGGTAACCATGGCAACTGAATCTCAGAGGTCCATCTATTTCTGTAAGACGCAATGCAATTCCATTTATTACATTACTGTGAAGGTTTGCAAACGGCTATAAGGTTATAACGGATCCAAATTAAGCTGAAATATTCATCAATACATACAATGCGCTTAAGGGGTCAAGGGGTACTCTAGAATTTTTTCACGCGATTTACACGTGCGGGTGTGGTACCGAAGGTCTATTATATCCCTTCTCTATTATATAAAAATGAATGTTTGTCTGTTTTTTCTGCATTACCACGGAAATTTGACATATTTGCCAGTTTCAAACTGTTTTGTGTCGGATGCACGCAAACACTTTTTTTTGTCTGTCTGTTTGTCTGTGGACAATATTTTGTGTCCTTATAACTCGAGAACGGCTGGGTGGATTAACGTAAAATTTGATACAGATATCCATCAGAGGCACGACACTAATCATTGATGTAACTCTTCTCCGTACCTCTCATAACAGGGGGCCTACCTCCTTAAAATACATGCTGAAATAAGCGTAGAAGGGCGAGACAAAGCTCATTTTCAGCCCCTCAATGTGAGAAACGAAACTCGGGGGCCCTAAAAGAACCCCGAAAACCACATTTTAGGGCCCTAAAACCAACAGTTTTTGAGATATTCCCAAAAAACTAATTTCACTTAATAAATTAATGAAGGAATGCATGCCGGTAACTATGGCAACAGAATCTCAGAGGTCCATCTATTTCTGTAAGACGCAATGCAATTCCATTTATTACATTACTGTTAAGGTTTGCAAGCGGCAATAAGGTTATAACGGATCCAAATTAAGCTGACATATTCATCAATACATATAATGCGCTTAAGGGGTCAAGGGGTACTCTAGAATTTTTTAACGCGATTTACACGTGCGGGTATGGTACGGAAGGTCTATTATATCCCTATCCCTATATTGTTATATTATTATTACTATTCTTTTCATTATTATCATTATTATGACGTACAACGACGAGACAAAGCTCATTTTCAAACCTTTGGTGTCAGAAACAAAACTCGGGGCCCCTCAAGAGCCGTAAAGGGTCCCCGAAAACTATATTTTAAGGCTCTAAACCCAATAGTTTCTTAGATATTCCCAGAAAACTAATTTCATTTAATAAACTAAAGAAGTAATGCAAGGCACTAACCATGACAACAGTATCTCAAGAGGTGGCATCCAACTTTCCGTCTATTTCTGGATTAAGTAATGCCACTCCATTTATTACATTTCTGTGAAAGGTTGCAAATGGCTATAAGGTTATCACGGAACCAACTAAAACTGTAAAATTCATCAATGCGCTTAAGGGGTTCAAGGAGTACCCTAGATTTTTTTCACACGACTTACACGTGCGATATGTCGTACAGAAGGTCTATTATACACTTGTCAAAACAATTAGGGGATCAGTTGAGATACCTAGGTTCTGACGTATAGTCATCGGCAGAATGACCTAAAATGGTTCGTCGTCCTTCTTGTCGGTTCTACGGAGTGGAGACAACAACATTACGGCAACCGAGATAGTGGTAAGAACAGAAAGTTGTTGCAGAGGGGGTTGGTGTGGACGTGTGTTTACTCTACCGAACGAATGACAAAAGCAGTTGGGTGCAGATGGCGAAGTGAGCAGGTGGTGCAATGCAACAACAACGTGACTTACCCGAAGGTATGGCATGGAGAGCCATAGGAAGGTTGGGATCGGGACAGACACAGAGGGAGGTGGCTGCAGCTATTGGAGTATCCCAAAGTGTAATTTCCAGGACCTGGACGCGATTTCAGACAACAGGAACCGTTAAAAGAAGGCCAGGCCAAGGTCGTCCACGGGTATCATCAGCAAGAGATGACCGTTATCTCCGGTTAACAGCCCGTCGAGACAGGGGGCTGAATGCAACTCAGCTGCAACGCACCCTCCAGGCGGCAATAGGCGCGCAATATCAAAACAAATAGTCCGAAATTGCCTTCGGGAAAGTGGCCTTTACGCATGGAGGCCTATGGTGTGTGTCCCAATAAAACCACGCCACCGTTTAGCCCGCAGAAACTGGGCGGAGGAACATCAGGATTGGCGTCATAACGAATGGCACCGGGTTTTGTTCACAGATGAGTCAAGATTCTGTGTTCAGCCGGACATTCGTCGTTCCCTCAACTGGAGTGAACGTGGAACTCGGAACAATCCCGCTTATGTGCAGGAAACAGCACCATATCATGGTGGTGGGCGAATGGTGTGGGCAAGAGTCAGTATTGGCGGACATACAGACCTCTATGTCGTTCAGAATTGCGCTTTGACTGCTCAGAGGTATCGAGACGAGCTCCTTCGACCGTTTGTTGTGCCCTACACTGGTGCCATAGGCTATGAGTTCATTCTGGTGGACGGAAACGCACGTCCCCACAGAGCTGCACTGCTGGACAATATGCTTGAC
Source organism: Meconema thalassinum (assembly GCA_946902985.2). Classification (NCBI taxonomy): domain Eukaryota; kingdom Metazoa; phylum Arthropoda; class Insecta; order Orthoptera; family Tettigoniidae; genus Meconema; species Meconema thalassinum. The sequence goes on from OX336388.2 coordinate 593,177,898, forward strand.
GACGCGGGCACTGAACCAATGGAGTGGCCTGCTTGTCCACCGGACTTAAAGCCGATTGAGCATGTCGGGGATGCACTTGGCAGACGCATTGCAGCCAGACCAGGACCTCCCACAACGGTTGCCGAGTTGGATATTGCACTCATGGAAGAATGGCCAAATATCCCTCAAGAGCTGATTAATAACCTCATACTGTCCATGCCACGCAGGTGTGCAACTGTGCTGTCCCTCCGAGGTGATCACACACCATATTCGAGGGCAACGAGAATGACTTTTTCACTATTATGATAGCCCAATGGTGCCTCGCTCTAAGTAAACGCCGTGTAAACCTCCAGTAAAAAGTTGGGACAGCACAATACCGTACTGTAGCACACATAAATTACAATTGTAACCGAACTCTGAATCAAAGACGTTACCATATGTATCATGTGTATGATATATCACCTGATCCCCTAATTGTTTTGACCAGTGTATCTCCAAACAGCAACATTATTTTCAAAAATTCCTGATTTGAAATAGTAGACTGTTTTTTGCTGATTTTAGGAATTTGGGCCATTGGAGGCTAAAAAAAAAACTGAATTTTCATGCACCACAAGCCTTTATAATTTATAAAAGGGGTCTTCCTGTAGTTGGGCACTTGACACAACGGTTAGGGTCAGTTCGTATGCGACGTGTATTGCGATTCGTCTACGAGGTTTTCAATTTTATTTTCACTCCAGGAAGAACACGTTAGGTAAATTTAGTTTAGAGAGCACATTTTAGCTAATCATTTTTCTTTGCCAACAAACAGGTTCCAAGCCCCTAAACATTGCAACAGTAGATCAATTGATAACATCTGGTTATTAATACCGAAGACCGTTCGAAGAATGGGTACTTCTGCTAGTTTTAATATAATTTGTATTGATTGGCAGACCATTTAATTAACTTTGATTATGTTTTATTGTGAAATTTCATTTCGCAACTATTTCGTAATATTTTACTCCAACGTTGAACAAACAACAGTTGAAAACACCGGACACTACGAATATAATTTAATTTTTCACTTTAGAAGTCGGGAAAACGCATTGTTGTTCGAACTTCCTAGACACTTGTAGTGACATTACGGAGCAGTCATGTTTTCAACACAGAAACAGCTTTATACTTCTCCCGGTCGTGTTTTGTTCCTTCAAGCACCAAGTTAAGGCGCACAACGGAAATGAGGGAAATGAATTAGCGGACCAGCTGGCTAAAGAAGCAGCACAAAGCGGTTTAAGTGAGTGCTATAATAGAATTCCAAAAAGTAATATGCTAAAAGAATTAAGTGTGTTTGGTTTGAGAAAGTGGCAGAATGAATGGGACAATACATCCAAGGGCGAAATTACAAAATCATTTTTCCCCAGTGTACAGGACAGACTAAAATTGAAAATGAACATAACGCCCAATTTTACAGTTATGACAACAGGACACGGCAATATTAAATCATACTTATACAGATTTAAAATTATAGATAGTCCAACATGTATATGCAAAAACGGTCACCAGACTGTAGATCACTTACTATATGAGTGTAAGTTATTAGGGAAAGAAAGAGGTATATTAATAGCACATGTTTAAAGATCAGGCAACTGGCCTATAAAGAAAGATGAACTTGTTAGAAACTACCTTAGGGAATTCTTTACTTTTGTAAACTCTATCTCATTTGAAATACTAAATAGATAATTTTTATTTATATTTTCTTAACTGTTAATAATTTTAGTGTCACAAATTTCATTTAACAGGCCATAGATATAAAATATTTATAATATAAATTGTATAGTTTTAATCTGAAATGATTAATAAGTAATAATTAAGCATGTAGTATTACTACATTGTAATGGGGCATGCTGTAAATAATTTTTTTTTTTTTTTTAAAAGCACCAAGTATGGTATCTTGTTTTCCCTGTCCTGGACTTCAAAAGATTGGAGGAACAATCTCAAATCACTTGTCGCTACAATTATTCAGTTTACTATTGAGAGATATCAAAAAAAGTATTCTCTTAAGTTTCATCGGCGGTAGCTACGCGAGCGAAGGCGCATGTCATGGGCGCCCCTGTTCGCACTCGGTAGACGAATGGGTTCGAACCACCATTAAAATGGTTTTCCACACAACTACAGACATCACAAATAACGCAGGTTATCAGACAAATCCACAACCGCGTCACTAAAGCGACAGTAGTTAACAGGGACGTTAAGCCCATAGCAGTACAGCATTATTATTATTATTATTATTATTTTATGATTCTGATTCACCAATTTGGTGTATCTTTTTATAAACAATACATTTTGTATACTAGTGTTGGAGCAGTAGGTTGTATTATTGGTGTTAATCGTAATAACCGTCATAGTCATTCACACAGCTATTCGATGACATTCTAAATGGCAACCATGTCTCCTGGTTTAACAAAAAAAATTACATGGTAATAAAATATTTAAGCCATTTGTTTACAGAATAATGAAAAACCGTTGTTATCCTGAGCAGCTCCTTCTCGCCATGTTGCAGTGCTTTTACAGTTAGAACGGTGCATTCACGATTAAAATCTTTTCAATCTCTAGGATAATTATTTAAAGTTGTTATTGCTGTTTCTTTTTAGGGGCTTGGACATCGTGGTCATAAGTCCCGTGTACTTCGGTGTGTGTAGACATTTCCGAAAACCTCTTTTATTGTGTTGACTGTATTCGTGTGTGTATTTGTAATTCGGCTGAAGAGAGGGAAGGAGGCTGCCGTAGCCCTAGGTCAGTTAGGAACCATTCCGGCATTTGCTTAGAGAAGAAGTGATAAACTAAGGAAAACTAGCTCAAGGATGGGTGAGGTGGGAATCAAACCCACCAGTTCTCAGTATTGCTTCACGACCAAGATGAAATGCCCCTTAAAACAACAACAACTATAAACGAGGAACATGATGATGATGATGATGATGATAATTGTTGTTTTAAGAGGCCTAACATCGAGGTTATCGGCCCCTAAGAAACGAGGAACAAAATGCACTACACGGATTGGCCCTCTAACTCCTCCGATCTTCATCCCATAAAGCATCAAATATTTGTGAAAAGGTCACAGAGCAGCATCCACTGGCCTCAATCGACTCGCCAAGGCCTGCCACCAGAAATATGGTGTCGGATGCTCGAGGATATGTGGCAAATCGTGGAATCTGCCCAAGCATGTCCGGTCAGTTGTCCATGCAATTCAGCGTTCTCAACCTTTAAGAGACTGTGAGCACCACCCTCAAGAAGTACCCGAGCACCAATAAATCTATAATAATAATAATGATAATTGGCACACTTGAGACAAACACAAAGGCCAATTGTGATATCCTGAAACAGTTCTTCGAGGAGCTTCACAATTGTGAACCACCTGCAGAGAATCTCCAACTCCACTTTACTGCCCCAAACCAGGACTCAGTACCACCAACATATGATGAGATACAAAACATCATATTACATCTCAAAAACAACAAGGCACCAGGAGAAGACGGTGTAATCGCCGAAGTGCTCAAGATTGGAGGTGAACTCTTGACTGAAAGACTACAAAACATCATTGCTAATATATGGGAGAGTGACACCATACCGGTTGATTGGAAAACTGCTTTGATTCACCCACTACACAAGAAGGGCGACAAGACAGATCCGAATAATTACCGAGGCATTTCACTCCTGCCAATCGCCTACAAGGTACTCTCACGTGCCCTCCTCACCAGATTGGAGCAACAGACAGAGCACATGATCGGTGAATATCAGGCGGGATTTCGACCGCGTCAATCGTGTGCAGAACAAATCTGGAACCTCAAGATGGTACTCCCAACATCGCCAGTCGAATCGTACAGTTGTCACCTTCGTAGATTTTAAGAAAGCATATGATTCAATCGACCGCGCAACTCTGTTTAATATACTTCGTGAATATGGTGTGGACAACATAACAACTACATTAATCCAACAGACCTTGACAGATACAACTTCTAAAGTTAAATTTATGGGTGGAGTGTCCGAATCTTTTCACATTAGAACAGGCGTAAGACAGGGTGATGGGTTGTCCCCACTCCTATTCAACCTGGTACTAGATAAGATCGTCAGAACATGGGAGAAAGAAATACCTGGAATAAGTATGGGAACAAAAGAACAACGAATCAACATAAAATGCTTCGCCTTTGCCGACGACCTAGCAATAATTACCCAGACTCCAGAAGAAGCCAGACATGCCATCGAGAAGCTTCATGAGATATCAATCAGAACCGGCCTCCATATCTCTTACGAGAAAACACAGTACATGGATTCCAAGAGCACAAACCTGGCATCAATTATAACCAAATATGGCGACATCACACAAGTTAAGCACTTCAAGTACCTAGGTGAAATTATCGTGAACACTGGTAACGAAAGAATGGCTAACAAAACACGTGCAGAAAAATTACGCAAAGCTTACACAATCACTTGGAATATTTACAACAAGAAATCACTTTCCACTAAAGCCAAACTCCATCACTACCACACAGTCATCCTCCCAGAGGCACTCTATGCGATTGAGACGTCATCGTTAACCATCAACATCAAATACATTGAGAAGATAGAACGAAAAATACTGAGAAAAATCTTTGGACCAAAGCTTCAGGACGGTATCTGGATGAGGAAAAGCTCACACGAACTGTATTCACGGACTGAACGATTCGCCTCACTCGCACGTAAAAGACGCATGAAATTCTACGGACATATAGCTCGAATGGACAACTCCCGACTGACCAAGAAAATCTTCCTCATAGTCAATGGAAACCGACAAACCAAAGTACGCTGGCTAGCAGACACCCAAAAGGACCTCACTGAAATCAATATTGACCCACTGACAACGACGCGGACTGCATATAGACAAAAAGTAAATTCGTATAAGTTTCCACCCAAGATCCCTACGGGACAGAATTTGAAACTTAAAGCTGCATGGACACAAGAAAGAAGACAGGCACATAGCGAAAGGATGAGGAAGTTTTGGGAAGATAAGAAGAACAAGAAGACCAATGTTAACTAATGGTTCTACGTGCTCCTTAGAGGGCCAAACGCATTATATATATAATAATGATAATAATAATAATAATGCTATAGAGTGTCCGTCAATGAATTAAAGAGGCTTAATGGGTAAATTGGAGGTCAGAGAGAGAAGAATTCTCAGAAAGATATTAGGACCAGAACTACAAGATGGGGAATACCGGAGACAACACCACTCAGAGCTCTACGTACAAATAATGAGGCTTTCTGACAGTGTCAGGTAAAGAAGGGTAGCTTTTTATGGGCATGTGGCAAGATTGCCTCCAAATAGACTGACCAACCGTCTGTTCACCTTCTGGCGAAACAAGATGGTCCGAACCACTTGGCTGACTGAAGCTGAGAAAGACATCAAAGAACTGGGACTAACAGACCTACAAGACAGACGAACTGTAATACATATTCTACCACGTGCTCTTTGACATACGAATTTTGCACATTAGCTGGCATCATTATACAATGCATTTTCTGGGTTTATGGTAAAGGTACAGCTACGCTTCTTGTAACATATTAAAAGTACGAATTTCGACAAAGAAATTTTCAGAAAAAAGTTAATTCAGGTACACATTTCTCAGTTGTTTACCGATCAAATACTCTCAAATTTTGATCTCAAACTGGGAATGGACAATGACAGACGAGTAACCACTTTTTAAATTAATATTGGGTTAGAATGTAAGTAAACAAATCCCAACAAACATATTTTAAAATTTATAAAAAATCAGAATGTCTGTTGGGATTTGTTTCTTACAATCTAGCCCAATAATAATTTTTAAAAGTGGTTACTTGTCTGACACTGTCAATTCCCAGTTTGAGAACAAATGTGTACATGAAGTAATTTTTTTCTGAAAATTTCTATATCAAAATTCGAGCTCATTTCACACATTCTATAAAAGCAATGTACCATTTCAAGGCCATAATCAGCTCAGAATATACTTACTGCTTTTAATATGTTACGAGAATCATAGCTGTACCTTTACCAGAAATCCAGAAAATGCATTGTATAATGATGCCAGCTAATGTGGACAATTCGCATGCCCAAGAGTACGTGGTGTCCTTGGAAGTCCGCGGTTTTCAGGACAAACCTCGAAAGAAAGCCACCCCCTGGTCGGAGGAAGGAAAATAAATACATCTGGAAAAGATGCGTTCAGTACTGTGCAAAACTCAAAACCCAACAGTTGAACAAGAGAGGTCCCCAGTAGGCCCATCCGAAGGAATAATAATAATACTAAAAATAATAATAATAATAATAATTACGCAACAAGCATGCGCCTGTCTGTCTCTCTGAAGGGATTCACCGCTTACCACGCATGCTGCAACTGCATGACATCCTGATAAGGCACTTAAGTGTGGACAGTCGAGTTGTATCAGAATCTATCGTAAAACAGGGATGTCCAATTATGTTTACTGTAGATTAAAACATACTAATTCACAAACTGATTGTCTGACTGTCAAGATTTGTAATGAAAACTCTATTATTCTGCTTCGTACAACAAAATTTGAATTCAAGAATGGATCACAGGGGAGCTTGTACTCCCGAGCACTTCTTGGCTCGTATGACGAGAGCACCAAATTTCATTTAAAGAGCATCGAGGTTCTCGCGAGCACCAGGTTGAGAACGCGTGCTGTACAGTATGTCGAGCAAAAAATTCAAACTTGATTTTCTCATCTATAAAACTGATATTAATAAATAGTCCACGTTAACGGCCCTTCTGAATATCTGAACCCATTTCATTTAAGGCGACTATCGCTGTTCAACAGGGATGTCGCTAGTTTGGTGGGGTGAAAATTTTCCGCTTGATTAGCAAACGTGACAATATAATGAAAAGGTCCAATTTGTATCTGCCTACATTTCTGGGAACATATCACAGAACGATTACGTAAGGAATAGCGCTACGCAAATAGCTTACACACATACCAGCCAGATAGAGGAAAGCATGCACAATGGGTTTTACGATGTAATACACTGTCTAAATATTTTGACACTGAGATAAATTACTTGAGTCAACAGTCAGATCTTCCGGGTCTTCAATCTTTATAGAGCACTGGGCTAAGGAACCGTAGGAGATACAAAAATAATTATCTCAGATATACGGTACGAGATAAAAAACATCAAGTGGAAATTACACTCGTTACGGACTCAACTTAGTATGCAGTATAAAGTGTATTGTCTCCATGTGTGAATTGAGTCTTCAGTCTTTAGGATAGTTTGATGCAGCCCTCCATGCCTCCCTGGCCTGAGCTAATCGCTTCATCTCTACATAGCTACTACTCCCCATACAACTACAGTTCTTGTCCTCGACCCCTCCCTCTGAGTAGAGCTGGTAATAATAGATTTTCAATTAATCGATTAATAATCGATTAATCGATTAATTTGAAATTAATCGGAATCGATTAATCGATTAATCGAAGCTCCTTAAAACCGATTAAACGAAAAATCGATTAACTGATAGTAGACACGAGATAAGAAAATAAGTTTTGAAAATGGTTTAAATGAGAAGTCATCGCTTAAGTTGAGTTAGGCTTATTTTCGGAATGATGTATAGAAATCTATAAAAGTTAAATTCTGCGTAAAGATACGTGTCCTTCCTTGTTCATGTTAACAATAACCTAATAACAGTCAGTGACCGTGGAAGGACAAACATCAATCAAATTGGGAAGGGTTTCAGGAAAAGAAAACGAGGAGTTTTCAGCAATTCTTTTGAATCTTGTTCAATTTTTGTTGGAAAGGCTGTTTACAATTTAGGACAGGAACATTACTGTTTTATTTTGGTTTAGCCTAATTTCCACAAAGACCTGTAGGTTGTAACTCTTCAGGCGGTCAACTTGAATTTGCCCAAAGACTTGGCGGAGTCCAATGTATAAAATATATGAATTATAAGTAAATAACACTCCTAGGAACATTACATGTTTTAGTTATGATCGCTATTACAATCACTATCATTATTACGTCGCCACACTCGAATGCTCCGAGTGGGTAAGAGATTTCACGAGCCCTTCATCCAGGAAAGCCACCAACAGCAATGAGGTTCAGTCATGTTTTGGGGTGGAATCATGTTCGGTTGACGTACGCCTCTAATTCCTATCCACGGTAACATGTCTGGTCTGGTGTATACAGACAACATCGTTACAGGATTTGCTACCACAATGGGTGAGGGCTTTACACTAATGGACTATAATGCTCGTGCCCATCGAGCTAGGGTGGACAATCAGTTCCTTCAGATGCATGTAATACAGAGAATGGAGTGGCCTACCAATTCTACGGACATGGACTGTAATGAACATGCCTGGAAAGAGCCCAAGAGGGCAATTTCGCACCGTCCCAATCCTCCAACAAACAAAGAGCAACTGATTGAAGCTGCTTTCCAAGAGTGGGGGAATCTGCCCCAAACCACGTTGTATTCGTCGGTGATCAGTATGCCTCGTCATCTGCAAGCATGGATTAGAGCTCGCGGTGGCCATACATGGTATTGATATGCCCCAACATGAAGAGGACGGTTGTGTGCTCAGTCCCACATTATCACTTTTATTATTCGTCGTGTGATTCTGTCTCTTTTGCAAAGCAGATTGTGTGTGGTTTTTCTTATTATGTACCCTATATTGTGTATAATATGATAACATACACATAGCAAAATGAACAAGTTACTGAATCACAATATGCGAGACCTTTTTTGAGCATTGTATAAGATTAGTTTGTTTAATAAGAGTTTGTGAATTATTTATGAGTATTATGATCGTGTATACAAATAAGAATAACACAATATAATAAATAAAATTAGAGCATGCACTTGAATTCTATTATGCATAAGTTTACATATCTCAGCGGAGCCTTGGTCGTACAGTTGTTACGCTTTAGCCTGCCTACTCCCGCCGGGGTCATTGTGATCATAACTAATACCTGTAATTTTTCAAGGAGTTCATTTACTTATTACTCATATTTTATATACATTGCACCCCGCACAGTCAATGGACAAATTCATGTTGACCGACTGAAGAGTTACAACTGACAGTTTTTGTATAGGCAAAACTGAAACAATGGCTTCAACAGTTCACAAACAAGATGCATTATTCAACAAGAAGTTCCGTGAAGAACTATACAGCCTACTTTTCATGCCAATGATTATTCTACAGTATATGAACCTATCTAGAATAATGACAAAATTAAGTTGGTAATATCGAAATATCAAATTAGTTCAAAATATACCTGGTATAATTTAGCCTAATAGAGCACTACAGTTGGCAGCCCTGGTGACTGAATATATTCCTAGTTCCATCTCTTAAGGTACAGAATACAAAATTAGGTTGAAGTCCAATGGACGTTACATGCAGTTAGACACTGGATCTATCAGCACGCGTAAAAGCATGTTGCCAACAATACCATGCGTGTGCTGGTCAGAAATAATCTGAAATATTATGATATCTTGTTGTGCCAATTTTGGATGAAATCCATTTGTTAGTATAGGAGTTACATGTATTTTAAAATTGGACATATCAGCAGGCATAGAATCATGTTAGCAGCACTGCCTTGTATTAATTACTCCAAATTAATCTAGAATGTCAGGTGCTATACGTGTGCAAAGTATAGAGCTGTTGGCTTGCATACTTTCTGATATATTGATATTAGGGTAAAAAAAATATAGACAGCATTTATTAACAGTTGGCAGCCCTGATTGCTCTTAACAATACTTACAGTCATTCTGTTATGGTACACATAGCACATACGAAATTTGGTTGTAATCCAACTGATAGTATAGAAGTTACATGTATTTAAAAATTGGTACTATCAGCAGGCTTATAATCATGTTGGTAGAACTGACGTATATAAGTTACTCCAAATTAATCTAAAATGTCAGAATATACGTGTGCATAGTTTAAAGCTGTTGGCTTGCATACTTTCTGATATATTGGTATTTGGATTTAAAAAATAGAGAGAGCAATTATTAACAGTTGGCAGCCCTGGTGGCTCTTAAGAATACGCTCAATCATATCTGCTTACGTACAGATATTACATACAATATTTGGTTGAAATCCAATTGATAGTGTAGAAGTTATATGCATTTAAACATTGGACCTATCAGAAGGCTTAAAATTATTTTGGCAACACTGTCATTATTGGCCTCCTGAAAATTAAACTGAAATAGTATTATCTGCATGTGTACCAATTTTGGAATAGCTCCCATGCATACCTTGCGAGATATCCAACATGGAGCTCAAATTTCTAGTGCGTTTTTTCAGCAGTTGGTAGCACTGACATCATTTTCAAATATGGACGTGAGATATTCCAGTGCACATCTTTACTCATACTAAATTTGGTTTTGATTGCTGCAGCCGTTTAGGAGTTGATAGGGGGGGGGGGTACACACACAGCCAGACAGACAGACAGACACACATTTTCCCGGATCGATCTCATAAGTCTACTTTTTCCTCATTTTTGCAAAATCTGAAAAGTAGGCTAAAAATAAATGTGACAGTATATTTCAATAGACGGTCTGTTTTGGTGCAAAAATACTAGCAAGTACTCATTTTCTGGGACGAGGCAGCTCCGCTTTGCAGTCACAATGTTTCCAGCGGGGAATATCAAGTATTTTGTCGCTAGTTTTGCGGGCCTTTGATATATTGTTTATTCATTTTCCACCTGTGAAAAAGGGTGAGTATGCAAGTCAGGCGGTGAATTCCCAAGATAGACGTCCAGCTCGTCTTTTGCAATGATTGCAATATTTACGCTACATCTACAAGATTTTCTATTTTTACCGCGCTTTTTATAACTGCCCTACCATGAGATCATTGAGTTTTTATCGAACTTGCCTACGTGTTGACTTTAGACATACCTTCGTTCGTAAGACGTCACATTTGTATCTTTGGAGTCGAAATTTAATGTTTTTCGGACGGTCAAAGACTTTTTACATGAGATTAATAAATACAATTAGATGACCAGTTTCGATCGTCAAGCGATTAATCGGCTATTAATCTGTGTCGACAAGTATGGGTTATGATATTTACAATACATACACTTTTTTAGTTGCAGTAGTAATTAATCTAGCACCAATACTAAAGATATGTTATTAGCCTACTTTTCACATTTTGCAAAAATGAGGAAAAAGTAGACTTACGAGATTGGGCAAATGTGTGCCTGTCTGTCTGTCTGTCCTGTCTGTCTGGCTGTGTGTGTGTCCCCCCCCCCCCCTATCAACTCCTAAACGGCTGCAGAAATCGAAACAAAATTTGGTAGGAGTAAAGATCTATACCTGAATATCTCACGGCCATATTTGAAAATGATGTCAGTGCTACCAACTGCTAAAAAAATCGCAATTGAATTTTTAGCTCCATGATGGATATCTTGGAAAGTATGAATGGGAGCTATTTCAAAATTGGCACACGTACAGATCATAATATTTCAGTTTAATTTCCAGGAGGCCAAACATGGCAGTGTTGCCAAAATGATTATAAGCCTCCTGATAGGTCCAATTTTTAAATGCATATAACTTCTACACTATCAACTGGAATTCAACCAAATTTCGTATGTTGTATGTGTAAATAACCAGATATGACTGAGCATATTCTTAAGACCTACCAGGGCTGCCAACTGTTAATAAATGCTCCTAATTTATTTTATCCAAATACCAAGCCGACAGCTTTAAACTATGCACACGTATAGTACCTGACATTCTATATTAATTTGGAGTAACTTATATACGTCAGTGCTACCAACATGATTCTAAGCCTGCTGACAGGTCCAAATTTAAATACATGTAACTTCCATACTATCATTTGGATTTCAACCAACTTTCGTATGTGCTATGTGTACCATAACAGATATGACTATGCCGATTCTAAGGAGCAACCAGGGCTGCCAACTGTTAATATGTGCTGTCCCTATTTTTGTTACCCTAATATCAATATATCAGAAAGTATGCAAGCCAATAGCTCTAAACGTCGCACACGTATAGTACCTGGCATTCTAGACTAATTTGGAGTAACTAATATACGTCAGTGCTGCCAACATGATTCTAAGCCTGCTGATAGGTCCAATTTTAAAATGCATGTAACTTCTATACTAACTAATGGATTTCATTCAAAATTGGCACAACAATAGATCATATTATTTCAGATTATTTCTGACCAATACATGCATGACATTGTTGCCAACATGATTTAACGCGCGCTGTTAGATCCAATGTTTAACTGCATGTAACGTCCATGCTATTCATTGGACTTCAACCAAATTTTGTATTTTGTACCTTAAGAGATGGAACTAAGAATATATTCAGTCATCAGGGCTGCCAACTGTAGTGCTATATTAGGCTACATTATGCCAGGTATACAGTATTTCGAACTAATTGGAAATTTCGATATTAGCAACTTAATTTCGTCATTATTCTAGATAGGTTCATATACTGTAGAATAATCATTGGCATGAAAAGTAGGCTCTTTAGTTCGTCACGGAACTTCTTGTTTTTTGTTGAGATACTGATAGTTGTGATTGATCTTCAAGTTTGCTTGCTTTGTGCCATTATGTGATTGTTATTAAATGGTCAGGTTATTGTGTCAGCATAATCGTCCTCACGCTGTGCACAAAAATGGACCACACATCGCTTGTAACGGGTTTACTACGTTGGGATGGCAATTGTAATGGTCTCTTTGCTCCACGTTGAGCGTACAAGTGAAACGGTTTCTATTGCCCTCACCGTTGCGTGACAAATGTAATGGTTTCTTACTAGCTCTGTCTTGCACTTTGAAATATTTACTCTGACTAAGATATGTTGTTTTAATGGGCGCCAAGACCTCAACGCTATGTTGAAATTTATATTTAACAACACCTAGATCTGGTAGAACACCTTCGAGAATCTTTATACTCAGATCGTGGTATGGTTTGATCATTAACCCAACAAACAATTGTATCAGGAGAAGGAATTTGGTCTATATCTAATGCTACCTACTGAAAGCAAAGATTGCATGGTTAAAAGAAATGAATTTATTATATAAAACCAGTATTGCAAAATTAATAATAATAAGAAGTTTAAAAATTAAATTGGAGCGTTGCGATTTGAATATTACCGCTAGAAAATTACGTGAAAACGGATTCGGATAAATTTACTGATTTTACTCTTATTCCCAAGCTATGAAGTTACTGAAATACTGAATATTAAACAAAGAGACGAGAGATTGCGCAGTTCTGAGTTATTCGCGCTTACAACTGGAAATTGCCGTAGCATTTCCCTCGTACTGGATGTTGTAGAGAGCTTCCCACAGCCTCCTGGTCGTCGTCATCTTCTTCGTTAGTTGATGAGATACTTGTAGATATGATAACTTATGGTCCGAATATCGGAACCAACCACACGTACAACCACACTGGTTAAGTTTTACAAAGATAGTCGCCTTGCCTCCACGGCGCGCAAACCATATATGCACTCGTCGCATCCCCTCTCTGGACCCCGCCTTCTCCTCACCCGGTCTCCACTGACTGGCTGAGCCACCACGCGCTACTTCCCCACCTCCGGGTCATTACACTCGGCGCGGCGATGATGTCGATTACCGTTCCAGCCCATTTCGCCTTTTCTTGAAGCAGCAATCCAGCTTGCGTCATGCTACTCGACAAGATTAAGCCTGTAGCCGAATTCCCCGTGACTCACCTCTCTCAACAAACTCTAACTGACAAAAATCCGTAAAATTCCGTAATCATATAATTTTCTTACGATAATGTTGTTCGTAATAATTTGCTTGATAGTGTTTTCTATAACATAGAAAACCTATCTGATTACTTATAATTTTATTAAAAAAATGCTCCAAAGAAATACATTAATAATAATAATAATAATAATAATAATTATAATAATAAGTTGATAATAATAATAATAATAATAAGTTACATGAAAACTTGGCTGAACAATTTGCCGCGTAAATAAATATAGAATGGCTTCCTACTGACTTATGCCAGTGGCGTAAAATCCCCTCGAAAAACACGTTACACGCTCAAACTGCGAAGTGCACCATTTAATAACTATCAGTATCTCAACAAAAACCACATATATTTAGTTTGGTAGTGTAATTGCTACTGCAAATAAATAAGTGTATATATTGTAATTATCATTCCGTACTTCTCTATATACAGTAGATTCAATAGCCTACGTGTAAATGATCTGATGATGATCAATTGACGATCGAAACTAGTTATCCAAGTGTGTTTATTAACATCATGTAGTATTTTTTCAGGATTAGCGAACAAATTTTGATTTCTAAGGCAAGCCTGAAAAAGGGCTTCCAACACGGTAATCCTTGGAGTGAAGTTAAATGAAACCTCAAAGCAGGCGTTGAGCAGTGGCTAGCATTCTTAGCTGTCACCACAGAGGTTTGGGTTCGATTCCCGGCTCTGCCAAGAAATTTAATTCTGGTGTTGGGGCTGGAACGTGTACACTCAGCCTCGTGAGGCAAAACTGATAAGAGGAGGCTTTGATTCTTACCTCAGCCATCCTGGAAATGATTTTCCATGGTTTCTCATTTCTACTCTTGGCAAATGCCGGGATGGTACCTAATTCAAGGCCACGGTCGGTTCCTACCCATATTCTACCTGAATGACAAATACACACACTGGAACAGACATCGCAGTGACACATGTTATCAGACAAGTTTTAAACACACCCCAGTACGCGGGGATACGTGACCACGATGTTGCAAAGCCCCTAAAAGAATCAAAATCATCATCCATCATGGGACTGCCCCAGCAAACCATGTCGAGTGATTGCATTAAGAAACCAAGTTGTGTCATAGTTGGTTGATTCTGTGAGAGCGTAGTTAAAAATGCGAAATACATTGCTTAATCGGCAAAACAAATCAAAAACCGATTAATCGATTATTCAAATAACCGATTAATCGATTTTTTCTGAAAACCGATTAATCGACTAATCGTTATTTACGATAATTAATCGATTATTCGAAATCTGAAATTAATCGATTAAAAGTAACAGCCCTACCTCAGAGTGCCTTAGAATGACTCCTTTTTCAAGCCCCGGGGCAACTACCTCAATCCTTGATCCTAATATAATTACAGATGCAACACTGCTATAGTCACCACTAAGGTTCGGATGTTTAGGACCTAAAGAAACGAGAAATATGCCCTAAATATACTGAAATATGATCCAAAAAAGGTACAATATTACCTAATATATTTACATGCTTCCTAAAAGCACCTCGTAGTTCCGCCCCTTAAAACAACAATAACTAACTTTCTAAAACCAAGTGTTAATTATGTAGTGAAATGTTAATTTTATTATTAACAAGCTGTACCCGGCATGCGTTGCAATGCCAATCAAAGAAAGTGTTGGCGTTGAAATTCTGTTTCTTGAAGTGCTTTTGGATACACAACATGTTAACTGCCTCTAAGCTATCGTAAAATGGATTTTCTAATTTAGAACCATTCGTGGAAGCGTGCACAACAACTTATAAAAGTTTCATCGCTGTCACTCATTTGTTGAATCTACTCGTACGCTACCTGTTGTGAAATGGATTTACTAAGTCAAAACCCTTCCCTGGCGTGTACACAATAACTCATCAATGATTCATCGCAATCGGATGAATTGTATATGCACGTATACGGGGTTTTGTTTAAATGATTCGTGCGCTGTCACTCATTTGTTGAATCTACTCGTGCGCTACCTATTGAGAAATGTATTACTAAGTCGAAGCCCTTCCCTGGCGTGTACACAATAACTCATCAAGGTTTCATCCCAATCGAAGAATGTTATATGAACGCAATAAGGGATTTTGTTGAAACGCTTCGCGCGTCGTCACCCATTTGTAGCATCTACTCTTGCGCTACTTATTGTGAAATGGATTTACTAAGTCCCCTTCCCTGGCGGGTACACAATAACTGATCAATGTTTCATCGCAATCGGATGGATAGTATATGAACGCATACCTGATTTTGTTTAAACGATTCGCGCTCCGTCACTCATTTGTTGAATCTACTCGTGCGCTACCTACTGTAAAATGTATTTACTAAGTTAGAAACCGTCACGTAAGTGTCCACAACATCTCACCCAAGTTTCATCGCTATCGGACTAATGGGATATGAAGACATAGGGGACTGTATTGAAACGCTCCGCGTGTCGTTGTTCATTTGTCGAATCTACTCGTGTGCTACCTACTGTGAAATGTATTTACTAAGCCAGAAACCTTCCTTGGAGTGTCCACCATATTTCACCCAAGTTTCACCGCTAACGGCAGAATGGTATATGACCTTATACGGGACTTTGTTGAAACGCTTCGCGCGTCGTCCCTCATTTGTTGAATCAACTTGTGCGCTGCATATTGTATAGTGGATTTACTAAGCCAGAAATTTTCCATGACGTGTACACAACATCTCACCCAAGTTTCATAGCTACGGACGAATGGTACATGAATGCATACGGGACCTGGTTGAAACGCTTCGCGTGTCGTCGCTCATTTGTTGATTCTACTCTTGCGCTACATATTGTAATATGGATGTACTCAGCCAGAAACCTTCCCTGGAGTGTACACAACACCTCACCCAAGTTTCATCGCAATCGGATGAACGGTATGTGAACGTATACGGGACGTTGTCGAAACGCTTCGCGCGTAGTCACTCATTTGTTGAATATAAACGTGCGCTTCGTATTGTAAAACGGATTTACTAAGCCAGAAACCTTTCCTGGAGTGTACACAACAATTCACCAAACATTTATCACTATCAGACGACTGGTATATGACTTTATACGGGACTTTGTTGAAACGCTTCGCGTGCCATCGCACATTTGTTGAATCTACTGGTGCGCTACCTATTGTAAAATGTATGTAGCCTACTAAGACAGAAACCTTCCCTGGAGTGTACACAACATCTCACCCAAGTTTCATCGCTATCGGATGAATGGTATATGACATTATATGGGACTTTGTTGAAACGCTTCGCGCGTCGTCGCTCATTTGTTGATTCTAATCGTGCTCTACCTATTTTTAAAGGGATTTACTAAGCTAGAAACCTTCCCTGGAGTGCATACAAAATCTCAGCCTAGTTTCATCGATATCGGACGAATGGTATATGAACGCAAACGTGACTTTGTTGAAATGCTTCGCGCGTCGTAGCTCATTTGTTGAATCTACTCGTGCGCTGCCTATTGTAAAGTGGATGTACTAAGCCAGAAAATTTCCCTGCAGTGTACACAATATTTTACGCAAGTTTCATAGCTATCGGACGAATGGTATATAATTGCATACGGGACTTTGTTGAAACGCTTTGCGAGTCGTCGCTCATTTGTTGAATCTACTCGTGCGCTATCTACTGTGAAATGTATTCACTAATTTTGAAACCTTCACGTAAGTGTACACAACATCTCACCCAAGTTTCATCGCTATCGGACGAATGGTATATGAACACATAAGGGACTTTGTTGAAATGCTTCGCGCATCGTCACTCATTTGTTGAATCTTCGCGTGCGCTACCTATTGTAAAATGGATTTACTAAGTCAGAAACCTTCCTTGGAGTGTACTCAACATCTCACCCAAGTTTCATCGCAATCGGACGAATGGTATATGAACGCATAGGAGACATACCCACAGACATACAAACTATCACGTAACATTGATTTTTATATTATACAAGCTGTACCCGACATGCGTTGCAATGCCAATCAAAGAAAGTGTTGGCGTTGAAATTCTGTTTCTTGAAGTGCTTTTGGATACACAACATGTTAACTGCCTCTAAGCTAGCGTAAAATGGATTTTCTAATTTAGAACCATTCGTGGAAGCGTGCACAACAACTTTCAAAAGTTCCATCGCTGTCACTCATTTGTTGAATCTACTCGTACGCTACCTGTTGTGAAATGGATTTACTAAGTCGAAACCCTTCCATGACGTGTACACAATAACTCATCAATGATTCATCGCAATCGGATGAATTGTATATGCACGTATACGGGGTTTTGTTTAAACGATTCATGCGCTGTCACTCATTTGTTGAATCTACTCGTGCGCTACCTATTGAGAAATGTATTACTAAGTCGAAGCCCTTCCCTGGCGTGTACACAATAACTCATCAAGGTTTCATCGCAATCGAAGAATGTTATATGAATGCAATAGGGGATTTTGTTGAAACGCTTCGCGCGTCGTCACCCATTTGTTGCATCTACTCTTGCGCTACTTATTGTGAAATGGATTTACTGAGTCCCCTTCCCTGGCGGGTACACAATAACTGATCAATGTTTCATCGCAATCGGATGAATAGTATATGAACGCATACCTGATTTTGTTTAAACGATTCGCGCTCCGTCACTCATTTGTTGAATCTACTCGTGCGCTACCTACTGTAAAATGTATTTACTAAGTTAGAAACCGTCACGTAAGTGTCCACAACATCTCACCCAAGTTTCATCGCTATCGGACTAATGGGATATGAAGACATAGGGGACTGTATTGAAACGCTCCGCGTGTCGTCGTTCATTTGTCGAATCTACTCGTGTGCTACCTACTGTGAAATCTATTTACTAAGCCAGAAACCTTCCTTGGAGTGTCCACCATATTTCACCCAAGTTTCACCGCTAACGGCAGAATGGTATATGACCTTATACGGGACGTTGTTGAAACGCTTCGCGCGTCGTCCCTCATTTGTTGAATCAACTTGTGCGCTGCATATTGTATAGTGGATTTACTAAGCCAGAAATTTTCCATGACGTGTACACAACATCTCACCCAAGTTTCATAGCTACGGACGAATGGCACATGAATGCATACGGGACTTGATTGAAACGCTTCGCGTGTCGTCGCTCATTTGTTGATTCTACTCTGCGCTACATATTGTAATATGGATGTACTCAGCCAGAAACCTTCCCTGGAGTGTACACAACATCTCACCCAAGTTTCATCGCAATCGGATGAATGGTATGTGAACGTATACGGGACGTTGTCGAAACGCTTCGCGCGTAGTCACTCATTTGTTGAATATAAACGTGCGCTTCGTATTGTAAAATGGATTTACTTAGCCAGAAACCTTTCCTGGAGTGTACACAACAATTCACCAAACATTTATCACTATCAGACGACTGGTATATGACTTTATACGGGACTTTGTTGAAACGCTTCGCGTGTCATCGCTCATTTGTTGAATCTACTGGTGCGATACCTATTGTAAAATGTATGTACTAAGCCAGAAACCTTCCCTGGAGTGTACACAACATCTCACCCAAGTTTCATCGCTATCGGATGAATGGTATATGAAATTATATGGGACTTTGTTGAAACGCTTCGCGCGTCGTTGCTCATTTGTTGATTCTACTCGTGCTCTACCTATTTTTAAAGGGATTTACTAAGCTAGAAACCTTCCCTGGAGTGCACACAAAATCTCAGCCTAGTTTCATCGCTATCGGACGAATGGTATATGAACGCAAACGTGACTTTGTTGAAATGCTTCACGCGTCGTAGCTCATTTGTTGAATCTACTCGTGCGCTGCCTATTGTAAAGTGGATGTACTAAGCCATAAAATTTCCCTGCAGTGTACACAACATTTTACGCAAGTTTCATAGCTATCGGACGAATGGTATATGAATGCATACGGGACTTTGTTAAAACGCATTGCGTGTCGTCGCTCATTTGTTGAATCTACTTGTGCACTATCTACTGTGAAATGTATTCACTAATTTTGAAACCTTCACGTAAGTGCACACAACATCTCACCCAAGTTTCATCGCTATCGGACGAATGGTATATGAACACATACGGGACTTTGTTGAAATGCTTCGCGCATCGTCGCTCATTTGTTGAATCTACGCGTGCGCTACCAATTGTAAAATGGATTTACTCAGTCAGAAACCTTGCTTGGAGTGTTCTCAACATATCACCCAAGTTTCATCGCAATCGGATGAATGGTATATGAACGCATAGGAGACATACCCACAGACAGACAAGCTATCACGTAACATTGATTTTTATATATATAGATTATTAACCTAAAACATTGTTAAAATCTACGTTGATTTTATGAACAGGCCTACGATAAAAATGTTACCCTCAAATTTTTATCGCAGAATGTTTCAAGAGACTCGCGAAAAGCAGCATGTTATTCACCTTTTCTCGCGTTAAAAACTGCAACACAAATCACATTTCCTGTAAAAGAGAAAGAAAATGTCCCAAGTTTAGTTACAGTTGAATATTTTCTGTTAGTCTGCAATAATTGGCAGGTTTTGAAATATTTAGCGCCACTAACGCACAGAAACCTTGCAGCGGCCAGCGGATACCATATTCTAAATCCACCACCTACCTCTAAAATATTCCCAACGTTGGACCTTGAAGCATTAATATTGATGAAATATGACACCAACTATGAAAATGACTCAAATATGCATTTTTATGCGCTATAAAACCAACCTAAAAAGAAGCATAAACATTGAACACCTGCTTAATTACAGTTTTTAATGAATATTATGTAGTCAAGAAAAGAAAAGACATTTCCTAAACATCCGAACCTTAGTCACCACCAACGCAGGTTATTATACAAATTCAACACAAACCCAAGCTCACGGGGCTGATGATCAGATGTCCTCAGCCCTGTGTTGCATAATAGGGTGTACGTGATACCTTATTCACTTGCTGATGCTGTTCGCAAGACGCCCGATGTTTGAAATAATCAGTGTTATTGTGGAGGCTGAACTTGTTTGAACTGGCGCGTTTCTATCCAGTACCATGGCATTTTAAATATGTTATCATATCGACATTATTTTCTATCCGAAAATGTACATTCCATAAGCACATGCCAGTTGTGTAGTTACCACTGTCTTGTCAGTGAATTTCGGAGCATCATACGTGCTATTCAGAACAGGTGTGACGACAAGTAGTTTTTAGTGATTAATTCTGGTCTAAGAGCAAAAATGTTAAGAGGTGGGTTCGCTTCCCATCTCAGCCATCTTAGAAATGGTTTTCCGTGGTCTTCCACCTCTACTGCAGAGGATGGGTTCATAACTTAAGGCCACGTCCACCTCCTTCCCATTCCTAACCTGAATTACAAACACACACACTACTACCGACACCCCAAAAACCTAGGCTATGAGACATATTCTATCTATACCTAGGTACATATATACACACACCCAAGTACATGGGGCTTAATGACCACAATGCCCAAACCCCTAAGATGTAACAACAACAACAAAAAATTCCATACAATTCTTTTGATCTATTTATCATGGTCCTGAGAGTTCGTTTCCAGAATATGTATAGTATCAACCCCCTTGCCTCGTCATTCGTGCGTAGTAGCATCCGTCCGATGCATGTGAAAGCGAATGACCGAACAACAAGCGAAGGATAAGAGCAAATCCAGTTGAAGGACAATATTAGAGAACAATACCCAGCATGCAAGAGCGCAACCACACTTGTTCGCGTCAGCTGCCAGATACAAAATGACCTTTGCTATTTACTAAAAAGAGGAATACAGGAATTTTGTTAGATTAGAGAAATAAATAAAACGGCGTCATGAATTAATTGAAATTACGGATAGGGATATTGCATTAAAGGTAGACATTAGCTTAATGGAATACACATATCACAGCTTTTACAATTGTACATTTATTAACATTCAAATTGCCATGCTCTATATCCAATTATTAGTTGACTTATTCAACCAACAACTGAATGTATAGAAACATAGGCAAAACTTCTATTAGGGCGTGCAGTGGACGCTTTTCAAAGCGTAAAATCAGTTGATTTACCTGCCGTCATTATACTCACTTTCAAGCCTTGTTTAATTGAACTATTTATTTCACAAAGGCACAAATGTCAAAATTTTTACATAAAGAAAAATACCCAATCTTTATAGATTTTGATACGCTGAATTCGAAAATTGTTAGCTTTTTTGGGATCGTTAATGTTCTTCGTCGAGAATTTCTGATGTATTTTCTGTGGCATTATGAACACCGTCAGAATCCAGAAGAAGTATTGGGTTTCACTTGAATAAGAAAGGAATGACGTGAACAACATGTTGGTATTATCCCTGACGAATCCCACGTTTAGCTTAATCTCATTAATGCAGGTTGTATGTTCAGGACTAACCACATTTGGAGATGTGTGGTATTCCCGATACGTCTCAAGTACGAAATTTGATTTCTTTACACTTCAAACCAAACATCCTGCCTCTTTCTTAGTATATGTAGCCCCCCTCCCCCTTTCTTATTAAATGTAGCCTACAACAATTAAGTCATGTTGCTAAAATTTGTGCGAGCACTATTTTGAAATTACAAACATGTTTGATCTATCTGACCCTACCATAAGGTTTGCTTATGAGCCGTGTCGGTTCACAATTTGAACACTACATTGTCGTCATGCTTCTGTCGGACTGTCTCGCTGCGATGAATACACAATGGCTCTCCCCAAGGCGAACAAGGTTCGATTCCTGGCAAATGCATTTTGATATTTCATATCTTCAATGTGAAATATAACGTCCGGTAGTTCGGATTCCTGTAGGGTATTAAGGACTCCCCGTGACCTCTGATCGCAAGGTTAAGAGCCATATAAACTACAAGCTACCCTTTCCTGAGAGGTGTAAAACATGTATGTTATTAATTAGAAAATTAATTAAGTTTATGGCGAAAGTATTTATCAGCAGATTTATACAGTTCACTGTCAACACTGAAATGGTTTTTCTATTCTTCAATCAAAACTTTAAAACACAGAAGACGAAGATATTAAAAAGATCTCACAAGTTGTGTGCAGTAATAATAATAATAATAATAATAATAATAATAATAATAATAATAATAATAATAACAGGAACCAACTGGCATCACTCATCAATATAACAGATAACATTTCGAAGGACATTTGCATGGAGTTTGCCACTGGCAAATGCAAAATCAACAGCATCAATCAAGGACAGTGGTGTAGAACAGAGGGAATAAGCATAACAGCTGATGAGCGAATTGACATCATGGGGAAAGATGAAACACAAATATCTATGATTTGAGCAAGTAGTTGGAATCGACAGTAAATCTGAGAAGGAGAACCTCTACCAGAAATGTAATCGTAGACTTCGACTTCTGCTGAGAACAAAGCTTAGTGCTCATAACCTAACAAAAGCTATCAATTCATATGCTATATCTGAGCTGATGTATTCATTTGGTGTTTTAAAACGGTCTCAAACAGACCTAGAGAACATTAATCGCACAATAAGAACTATGCTTACGAAACACAGAATGTTGCATCCCATTGCTTGTATAGAGAGAGTAACAATACCCAGAAATGAAGGAGGCAGAGGTATTCTTGATGTTATAGCTCTGCACAATCAACAAGTTATACATCTAAGGAATTATTTTCATTTCTCGGGCAGATATAAGTGTTTTACACCGAGCGGTAGCACAAGCTGACTTCAACTACACTCCTCTGAACCGCCATGAAAGAAATTTCGTCATGGAAGACAAGAACACACTGAACAGAGAGAAGGTTGGGAGATGGGCTGGAAAAGAACGTCATGGCAGATTCTAAAACCAGTGCAATGACTCGACTATTGACAAACATCTTTCGAACACATGACTGTCAAGGGGAGAGCTGTTTCCAGAAACTGAGGGATTTAACCAGGCGATACAGGACAAAGTTATCGCTAAAAGAAGTTATAGGAAAAACATCCTGAAAGATCAGACAGTTCTATATGACGAATGCCGGAAGTGCAATACCGGCCCAGAAACCATAGAGCATATTACCAGTAGCTGCAGAATTCTAGCGCCAACATCTTACAATGAGAGGCATAACGATGCTGCCAAAGTCATTCATCAAGAACTCGCCCTAACCCGATCTCTCATACATGACAGGACACCTTATCACAAATACTCTCCAGAAAGTGTGCTGGAAAACGAACATCACAAGCTGTATTGGGATCGCACTATTCAAACTGACAAAACAACTCCTCATAATAGACCAGACATAATTTGAACTGATAAGAAGAACCATCACAAGTACTTGATTGACATATCTGTTCCGAATGACCATAATATCCACCATAAATACAGAGAGAAGATTGATAAATATACTCCTCTAGCTATGGAGGTGGCGAGAATATGGACACAATAATATGTGACGATCCTTCCTTTCCTCCTTTCTCCCACTGGCCTGACACCTAAAACCTTTTCAGTAAATCTAACCGCACTAAATCTTCCCATATACACCCACACTATTGCACAAAAGGCTGCAATTCTGAAGACCTGCAGCATTGTTAGAGGAATTTTGAATACTCACTAGGATTTTCTTGGACCTTCTTGTGAAAAAGAGACGTGGAAGTTAACATTACAAAAATACAAAAAACTCCCAAACGTCTATGTTATATACCTAGGTAGTTTGAAAATGTATGCTATAGGCTTTACTCATTTTCTTGTACGTAATGTACCGATATGAGCCATGTTACCAACTGTAAGGTGAGTAAATAAAGATAATAATAATAATACAGTGACATGTATTCAAATATCTGTCATTCTTAACACATGCTCAACACTTCAAAAGTTTTTTAACCTCTCCACCACACAAATGAAAAAGAAAATTACCAAATGTAGTAGAATGCCTTTTGTGATAGTTTTCCGCCATCTGTAACAATAGGCGTGCACACAAGACAGAATAATAATAATAATAATAATAATAGTAATAATCCCCTGCATAAGAAAACGGACGTTAACAACTAATGATAACTTACAAAATTATCTCAAAAGCTCTGCAGATTAAGGAGGAACAACAACTTGATCCACAATTGAGAGAGTACCAAGGAGGGTTCAGGAAAGAGCGCTCATGTGCTGAGCAAATTATGAATCTGAAATCTATCCTTTTCTAACAGAAGCAAAGGAACAAGAAAGCCTATGACTCGATTGATAGAATGGCTCTTATTCAAATTCTAAAGGAATTTGGATTGGATAATAAAACCAGGGCAATCATTCAACAGACCTTAGCTGACACAACCTCCAGAGTCAAGTTCAGAGGAGAAATTTCAGACACTTCGAAATGAGGACAGGAGTTCGGCAGGGAGATGGGCTCTCACCCCTGCTCAACTGTGCACTTGAAAAAGTCATCCGCGAGTGCTGCAAAGAAATGCACGATGGGGTCCAAAATGGAGTAAGACTGGGCTTCAAGAACATAAACCTTTCTATTGATTGCCTGGCTTTTGCAGACGATCTGGCAAATTTCTCCAATTCTTTAGACATGGCCACATACAAATTGACCAGCTACAGGCACATGCAACAAGAGCTGGTCTTCAGATCTCTTAGGAGAAAACACAGTTCATAACTAACATCAAGCCAGCACCAAGAGAGCTAAAAGTAAACCAGGAGAAAATCAAACGGACAGAAAAGTTTAAATATATTGGTGAGTGGCGTACGTCTTTTGAGTTGGAGCCATTGAGGTGATCTACTCTCCAATTTCGACGCTCTCTACTGGGCGACTTGTGGCGGAGATTTCATTAATTTTGTCTTGTAATCATCAAATGAGATATATTTTACGAAACCACATCGTGCGACCCGGAGTGCCGCCCATCATAAATCCGACTTCCCCAGCCGGGAATCGAACCCGCGATCTTAGGATCATTTGACGGACATCCTGATCAATCGAGGAAGCTAGTAATTCAGATAAGACATGTCGACTGGCATGTGTATGGAGAATAAGCATGGTCCAATGCCAGTTTAATTCAGGCAGCTGTACGTGAACAACCTTATCGCTATGCAGCGACATGTCACCCCTTGCAGTCACGTTCGCCGCTAATACGTCCTCACCAGATTAACTTCAGCGGTGAAGTGAGCTGAATTAAATTAGCGACAGCGTTTACATGCACCTCATGGATTGATTTCCCACCATCACCAGCATCAATAAAAATAGAACTATATTGCCTAATCCAGTTTACTAATTATTTACAAATTTGGTGGCAACGTTTATATGTACCACATGGATTGGTTTCCCATCATCATCATCATCATCATCATCAATAATAACAGAACTATATTGCCTAATTCAGTTTACTAATTCTCTAAAAATGTAGTAACAACGTTTACATGTACCTCAAGGATTAATTTCCCAGCATCAGCATCATCATCACCATCATCATTGTAACCGAATTTATTCAGTTACAGTAGCTCACCCTCGGGTTTTCTGCCTTGTGCAGTTAGTTTGGGGTATTTTATTCGTATCTTATTATATTGGGTTAACGTGGGGTTGCAGAGGTGATTTTTATTGTGCCTGTGTGTTTTTGTGGACGGATTCATCTTTGGATGGTCCGGACAACCTAGGATCACTGTTTATTAATTATCGGTTTTTGGATATTTGATATTATAAAATACGGGGTTTTGCGATTTATTACGTTTTGGGAATAAGGATATAAGACTGTATTAAGTAGAAGCATTATTTCATTTTGGTTTGGGGTTAATGGTTTTATTTTGACCTAGTAATGTTAAATGTTAGATTCGTGGCTGTACTATAAAGGTACAATGAATTGGTATTTTCGAGTGCTGGATTTGTTACATATCCGGAAAAGACAGGCAGTAATTCGGCTTGTGTGGGATTACCTAGGCTATTTATGCCATGAACTCCCATGAACTTCGTGTGGAAACTACTGTGTGACGTCAGTGTGGATTTTGACTGTCTGATGTTCATGTGTTGACACGGATGTTCCGCTAGGAGCGGGCCACGCGCAAATTAGTTCCGGCAGAAACTTTGGGGTTAGGTAGCCTTGCGCCAGTGCATATAATGGCGTGTCTGGCGTTCAGAGCTCGTCTTGTTGCTTTATCGGCAGAACACTGATCTACTAACGCCCAGGGTCGTTTTACGTGACATGGTTTCCGTAACCAACAGTTAGAGATCGTCTTCTTGCTTTTACTGTGAAAGTCCGTTGTCCACTTGCAATTTTAGTGTCGTTATTACTCGATCATGGTATCGTAATACGAACGAGCAGTGACTAATTTTAGCTATCCACTGAGCTCTTACGGGCTATTGGAGGCTACGTACATTTCATGGGTCCATCCATACCATGGGCTGTTGGTAATAACTTACCACGCCTAAAAGGATAATTCAGTCGTAAACATTTCATCGAAGTCATGCGAGAATGGAGACGTGATCGAGCAGTTCGACAAGTAAGAAAGTGGAGTGAACCAGTCTAACGTGTGTAGATATTTTGTGTACGGACGGTACAGTGTATATACGTAGGTGGCTGTTATGCCTGGGTCTGATATGGCCGTGTTTTCCTGCTCTCAGAGCCTAAATTCAGTGGCAAAGTACTGTATTATTTCACGAGTGTATGAAGGGTATTTTGTGTTGTATATTATGTATATATGTGTATAGTAGGCTACAGCCAATAGATTATCTCTTTAAAATTCACGTGTGTTTATATTCCTGTCTTGCATGAACCTGGTACATCAGCAAACGCATGCCAAATGCCCTACACCTGGGATAAGGATTTTCATAGTCGGGGCAACAGTTATGTATCGTATTTTATCCTATTTTATTCAGGAAGACCCATATGGTCGACCTTGGCGCCCATTCAAAGTCGGGAAGTAACGTTAAAATCACTTGTGGCCTGTATTTAAAGGCAGTAAATTCTGTAGGTTTGTGGTAAATGAGGGTAGTTAAAGTTAAATCAACTCCAGCGAGGAGGTGAGAGGGTTTCATCATCATCATCATCATCATCATCATCATCATCATCACCACCACCACCATTAAAAAAACAGAACGATATTGCCTAATTCAGTTGATTAATTTTCTACAAATTTAATGACAACGTTTACATGCATCTCATGGATTGATTTTCCACCATCATGACCATAAAAAAACAGAACTATATTGCCTAATCCAGTTTACTAATTCTCTGCAAATTTAGTGACAACGTTTACATGCACCTCATGGATTGATTTCCCACCATCATCACCTTCAATAAACACAGAACTATATTGCCTAATTCAGTTTACTAATTCTCAAAAAATGTAGTAACAACGTTTATATGCACCTCATGGATTGATTTTCCACCATTATCACCATCAATAAAAACAGAACTATATTGCCTTATCCAGTTTACTAATTCTCTGCAAATTTAGTGACAACGTTTACATGCAACTCATGGATTGATTTCCCACCATCAACACCTTCAATAAACACAGAACTATATTGCCTAATTCAGTTTACTAATTCTCGAAAAATGTAGTAACAACGTTTAAGTTACATGTACCTCATGGATTGATTTCCCAACATCATTATCATCATAAACATTTAAAAAGAATATTGCCTAATTCAGTTGATTAATTGTCTACAAATTTAGTGACAACGTTTACATGCACCTCATGGATTGATTTTCCATCATCATCATCAATGTACCTCGTTCCAATCCTCAGAACAGAATTAAATTTCTTGGCAGAGCCGAGTATCGAAGTTGGACCTCCGGAGTGACAGACAAGAATGCTAACAGATACAACAGGTAGTGGTCAGTGGAGGAGAGGGAATTGCCGAATAATCAGTAGTATGTAAAGTGGTACGGAACTACCAGACGAGACAGTGACTACGACTGATCTAGAGAACCGAAACGAGTAGTGGGATAAAGCAGGCATTGCGTACGACGTAACACGAGTTGCGGGCACATACAGTACATTTAGATAATTTCTTTCTAACATCTCTTCTCAACTTGTTCGCCTCGTTGAGTAGTGGCCATCACTCTTGGCTGTCATCGCGGAGGCCCGGGTTCGATTCCCAGCTCTGCCAAGAAATGTAATCCTGGAAGTGGTTTTCCACTTCTACTCCAGGCAAACCCTGGGAATGTTCCTAAACTTAAGGCCACGACCATTTCCTTCCCAATCATATCCCCAATTTACAAATACACCCACTCGTACAGTCATCACAATAACACAGGTTATCAGACAAGTTCAAAACACAAACCCAAGTACACAGGGCTACATGACCACGATGTCGCACAGCCCCTAAATAAATCAACAAACTTCTCAACTTGACACCAGCGACTTATTTTTCGTTTGTTTGAGAACAATAGGGTGCACAAAAATGTCCTTGTTTTACAAAAATTAGGCTTCAAGTTGTGTGACTGTATCGGTGAAATATAGGTTTCTGAAACAAAATCGAAGAAATGAGCTCCTTATTTGAAAAAGCAAAAAAAAAAAAAGCAAACAAACTCCATAGTCTTGTGTTTGAGACCTATTTGAAAGGCTTTTAAATCGGCCGGGGAAGTCCACATTGATTTCCACTTCTTGTCACTTCCCTTTGTTCCAAACTCTGTCCCATACCTCACGAAACGGAGCAGGAAAAGTTCAATATCAGAGAGCAAGGCAGAATTCATGAAGAAAGGTCTGCTTTATTACTTTGAGGGAAATATTAATAAACTCAATGAATGTACCTATGAATATAAAAGATCAGCAAACAAAAACCTGAATGAATATAAGAGCTCTGTCGACAAGTACGCACGACGCCTTGCATTGTCATTTCAAGAAAAGGGAGTAGTACAAATACATTCTAGGAGGAAGATTATTTATTTATTTATTTATTTATTTATTTATTTATTTATTTAGCGTATGGCTTTTAGTGCCGGAAGTGTCCGAGTACATGTTCGGCTCGCCAGAGGCTGTATCTGCGTCATTGCGGACACCCATGGGGTGAGCTGCAAGTTCCTTTCAATTCCAAGTACTGTAGTTCCAAATTTCGCTACCAGATGTCACTGACACCTAGAGGTGAACGTTCGAACTTTGATAGAGCGTTTCAACGAACCTGCAAATTTAGCTTCAAACAAGTTTAATTAGTGGAAGGTTCTTTTACAAGCCATAAATCTATGACATGGGACCGCCGGTTTTACTTCCCCTCCGAAGGAAGGCATACTGAAGGACTTTAACGCTCTTAAAAATCCGACGACTTCGACCGGGTTTGAACCTGCCATCTTAGGCAGAAGTGGTGGGGGTTGTTTTTTTCATCCAGGGCATCTGCTCCTAAGAACTAATAAAATAATTTCAAATATTTCGTTCATTCCAAGAACTACGAGGACAAAATTTATTGCAGAATATTATTTTATTAATGAGGTAAGATGTTCAAAACTATAATCATTCTAACATGAACAAAAGAAAACAAACAAAAAACGATAATAACAATTTTATATTTGTGCTATGGCTCGGGTGTTACTCTTGCTGTTCCATAAGATTATTATGAAACCCATGTTTGTTGGTTGGTTGGTTGCTCAGTTTAGGGGCTGCGACAACGCGGTCATGTAGCCCCGTGTACTTTGGGTGTGTGTAGAATATAACTGATAACCGGTGTTAATTGTGATGGCTCTATTAGTGGGCGTTATCTGTAATTCATGTAGGACTGCAGGCGATCAATTTCTAGTAGTTCCTGCTTTTGCTACCAGATGCCATCGTCAACGACACCTAGCCACGAAATTGGCTACTAGATGCCACCGCAACCAGCACCTGGCGACGAACTTTGGAACTTAATAGAGCGTTAATCAAATGTAACCTACAAATTTAGATTCAGATTTAGTAGAAGGTTCTTTTACATACCATAAATATATGACATGGGCCCGCCGGCTTTACTTCCCCTCCGAAGGAAGGCATACTGAGGGATTTTAACGCTCTTAAAAATCCGACGACTTCGGCCGGGTTTGAATCTGCGATCTTCGGCATAGAAGCTCAGCATGCTACCAACGACGCCACGGAAGCCACTTTTATGAAACCCTTGAGAGTGGCCATTTGAGTGCCCGTCAGAGAGTAAGGCTGCCCCATGTTCAGGAAATACAAAATTAACGACAGAGGGGACCAGGCGTGCTGACCACGTGTCGCCCCGCAATCTATAGTCCAAACTGCTGGGTAGCGGTTGCTTAGTAGGCCAAGGTCATCCATAGACTGAGGTGCCACGGTTTTTCTTTAGCGGCTATGGCAGTGTGCGGTAGATAAAGTTTAGTTCATCACAACCTTAACATTGTACAGCCCACTCCCGCTATTAGAACCGTTGTCGAGATCCTGTCCATGGAATCCTTATTTTCCTGTACTACCCTACAGCTTTCCCTTCACTATCGATCTCAAACCGGAATTTGAATTTTAGTAATGAAGAAAATATTACGAAAAATTATTATTTTTTAGTTGAAAGGCCTGTTGTTGTTTCTTGACGAATGCAATACGTGATTTATGGTTAAGGTTATTGGGTATGGAGGATACTGTGGTAAGGCCGGTGTCCAGCAATGACCTTCGGGGCACAACTAAGGCCTTCAAAGTTGTGCACGGTTTCACCGCTGCTCTGGCTCCCTCCTCACCTCGTCTTATTGTAGCACTTCCTTGGGCTTTTGGGGCCTCTACTCACATAAGGAGTAAGGAACCAGTCAGAAAGGAGCAGCTCAGTCGATATCACATGGCAGGCGGTGGTGAGCTGGTTCGCAATCGCAAGACAGGCCACGCTTACCTCGCACGCAAACAACACACTCCGTTCGCGCGAACAATTGCACAACGGGGGCATCTGTGGTGTAGTAGCACCAAGCTAATAGCAAATAAGGAATCATGGACATGCCTCGTCCACTCGGCCACAAATGATAGAAGACGAGATTTCCACCTCAAGTGTTTTTCCGCGGTTTACCACTTTTAATTCAGGAAAATGCTGGGATGGTCTCTAATTTAAGAGCACGGCTACGTCCTTCAAAATCTTACCCTATATTAAAAATACACACACAACCACAGTCATCGCAATGACACAAGTTATCAGACAGATTCCACACACAAACGCAAGTACACGACCCGACGTCCCAAGGCTCCTACAATGAACCATCAAAAACAACAACAACAACAACAACAACAACAACAACAACGATAGCAGGGTAGACTCAACTTTCAAGGGCATAACAATCTATAGGAATAAATCTGTAGGAATAAATAGATAAATAAATAAATAAATAAATAAATAATGTCTGTAGTATTGTATGTATTTGTAATTGAGGCGACCGTGGCATTGAGTCAGGAGCCGTCCCGGCCATTGCCCGCAGTAGAAACGCAAAACTATTTCTAAGATAGTTGAGGTAGGAATCGAACCCACCTCTTCTCAGTTCTGCCTGACGAGACTAGCTGTAATCCGTTTCAGCCCTCAGCCCAGGATTATATATCTTGGCGAAACCAGGAATTGAACCCGGTCCTAAGGAATGACATCCAAGAAAGCTAGCGACTACACCACGATGTGGTTTAACATATCCCTTTGTGAGGTATATCAACTCTCTCACACACACGCCCAAAACAGCTGTGAAAATTGTGCTCTAAAACAGTAAAATAAACATCACATATTCGTGCCAGAGTTATAAAGCCCTTTGATACCGCCAAACAATACGTGTGATGAGTTGCGGGAATTACGTTGATGAAAATTCCATCGTACTCTATTCCACAAAAAAACAACCACATTACAATATAGCGAGGAAGAATATTCACGCTAGTATGAAGTATTTCTCGGAAAATATAATTAACGCTGGCGACAGAGCAGCTTACTTCACAAGAGAACAATGCCAGCTGCCACAAACAAGAACTTTTAAACAACACATACGCCGGTCGGCCGTCAGACGTCTCTCTCATGCTGTAAGTATAAATGGCATGATCACAAAGTTTCCGCTTGAGGGCTACCGGAAGGTCTGCAGCCAGTGGATACCCCGGGAGTTGAATGCCGAACAGAAAGCACACCGGATGGTTGTTTGCCTGCAGCACCTGATGCTTTTCAATGTCGAAAGCTACACGTTCGTGGAACGCATTGTTGCAGGTGACAAAAGCAGGAATGAATGAATGAATGAATGAATGAATCAATAAATAAATAAATAAATAAATATAGCGGATTAGTCGATAACCACCACTGGAAACCGGATTCGAAAACGTCGACGATGCAGTGGTGTCATCCATCGTCCCCTCGTCCCAAGAAGTTTAAGGGCCTCTGGAAATGTGATGCTCACCCTCCTGGAGAAATTACGGCGTGCGAAACGTCCGGGAAAACAGCGACAAGGGGTACTACTGCTTCATGTTACGGCAAAGGTTGTAACGCAGAAGGTACTCCAGCCCAAGTGGGAGACACTCGAGCATCCGCCCTATAGTCCTAATCCTTCCACATGCGATTAACACGCCTTCTGTCCCATAAAAAGGTCGTGAAGGGTCGACGATTCCTGTCCGACGAGGATGTGCAGCAGGCGGTTATGGACTTCTTCTCACAGCAGGACACGGTGTTTTACCACACGGGGATAAGTGCCTCAATGCTCACGGAGATTTTGCCTGATTAGCAAACCGATTCTGGACTGTACGGTCGTCAAAGGGAAATTTTTGATCACGACTTATATACACGCTAGTAGTGGAGTGATGATGGTTCTGCCCCACTTGACACTCCTGTGCCCAACAAACCAACATGGCCGCCGCGCGAAATTGAAATAATTAATATCTCTCAAACGCATGGTCCGATTTTGACAAATGAGGTGTCGTTGGACTCGGGTTGACGCCCTCTTTCCAATGGACCATTCCCTTCAACCCCTAAATAAAACCTACCCCTACTAGGGGGTGAAATTTTAATTTTTAGTGAAAGTCTCTTTTCAAATACGACATGTATAAGGTGCGCTGCTAAAATGAACTTAAATGTTGTTGCTCATATCGCGCATGCGTTTTACGGGATGCCGCTATGGATGAACATTTTTGTTTTTGTTTTATACGCATGCGCACTGGGGATTTTTGTAAGAGGGCAAGCTCCTTGAAAAAAATGATTGATAAGAAGAGGTTTTGGTGGTGAGGAGAGAGCCAGATAGTAGCCTACTTTCCTACGAAGTTTCCCGATATCTCTCAAACGCAAGGTCGGATTTGGACGTGTGACGTGTCAAATCGCTTGTCTCGAAGCCCTATACATGTTATTAATAGGTTAGAGTTTTGAGAATGAGGGAAACAGGCTTTTTTGGGGTAAAACCATGATTTTAGACTTTTTCTGATATTTCACGAATGCATGGTCGGATTTGGTCCTATGACGTGTCAAATGGCTTGTCTCGAAACCCTGTGTATTTTGGTAATAGGTTAAAGTTTTTGAGAATGAGGGAAACAGAATTTTTTGTTGTAAAACCGTGATTTTAGACTTTCTGTTATATCTCACAAACCAATAACGCCAGAGACGTATACGAGGGGTCGTAGGACTCGGGGTGAGGCCCTCTCATTCCCCCCCCCCCCCTCTTTCAAATATAGTATTTATATTTTAAAAAAATGCGAAAGGGTCTAACGACACTTTTGTTGAAAACATTTTAGTTTTTAAAACTTTTTCTTTTAATCTGTCTAAAATGTTCATGAAGAGTGGTTGCAGATAGAGACGATACCACTGGACACGTGTTTCAACGAAGCTATTACTGGCCACGGTGGTGATATACCAATACAGTATTCGCTATTTCGATGAGACGGCGGGTCGAGGGTTCGTTTTCCGATTTTTCCTATGATGGAATACTTAATACCTAAACCCCCTGAAGGGGGTCTTTAACATGTAAACGATTATGAGTGACATGACAAATGATAATTCCTTGATCAGATGAAGTTAGCTTTAGATAGAACAAACAGAACTTGGTTATATGTTGCTTGAAGTGAGTATAGAAAACAAACTTGCTGGGGCAGACTGACAGGATGTGGATGTTATTTGAGCTTATTGGAATGCATTGACTTGACTTGACAATGAAAAAAAAGCACAGAGATGCTGAGGACACTTGAAGGTCAAACGATATGGCAACTATGGTGGGAGGGGGAAGCGAGGATGATGTCGCCGATCATGTTCAATGTTCAATGGATGAATTTAAATTTTGCGAAGCATTGTTCGGAGAGGGTCATGGGACGACTTGTTTTAAGGATATTTATTTTTCCGATCTTTCTTATGGTGGTCTCATTGATTGAAATCATCCAAAACTGCTAGGGCATGGCCTTGAGATTTTATAAACTGATAATGGGATTTTGACATACAAGGTCCACTCAGAACTTGACATGATGCCATTCTTTTTATGGCTTATGAATTTCCCCAAAAAAGACCCAAAACAACAAGATCATAGACTTTTGCTTTTCTTAATATATTGCAAACCCATAATGTTAGATGTTTACTGTGAGTGACGAAACCTAGCTAGGTAAAGAAAGAATTATTGTGGGCTACATGTATGGTGACTGACACGTCTTTGAACATTGGAACTTGTTTTCAGATCTGAGTGTAGTACATAGGGAGTATAGGTTGTAGGCATGGCTTGACAAACGGTGTACACAAAATTCAATTTATCGATTCAAGAATTATGAGTAGACTATCATTAATTAATTGGTTAAAGAGTGTAGCTAAAAATAAAAAAAGTGACTACATTAAACTAAACTGAACCAAGTCGAATCAAACCAAACTGAACCAAACCAAGCCTAAAGCAAACCAAACCTAATCAAGAACAAGCCAAGGGCTTAAGTGTAAAACTTGTGGGGGAATGCAGTCATTGGCAATGTCCAAAGAAAGGGATAACGCTCTACCTTTAGAGGGTGAGGTAAAGCTAGCGCATGGTGCTAATGCATATTCCCAAGTACATGAACCACACACACACACAACTATCCTATGCTGTTTTTATGAGTTGACTGTTAAAACTTACTCAGTGGTTACTGAGCAAGATGGTCGCTACACACAACAAGCTTTAAATACTTGAGGCTAATAATCTATACACACACACACACACTCGCTTGTTCTAAACTAAACTGTCTCGCTGGCAGTGCTCACACAGTAGGCAAATGACAGAAATGCTTGGCTAACCGAAATACAATCATTTTCGGTTGTCTAATGATACCAGCTAGCCATTACATGCTATAGTGGTGAGCACATGTGCCTCTTGCACTGGAGATCGTAACTCGATTTCTAGCTCTAAGGCCTAGAACGAATCAAACTAAGAAAGAATGGTATGGTGACGCAGTAGTTAAACTGTTAGCCTTTCAATAAGGTAGACTAGGGTTTGATTTTGGGTTAATATACATGTCGTAAACAAACAAACAAAAAAAGCGGAGATAATGTTTAAAACTGATTACACTTGTCTCTTTTCAAATTATTACTTAGATTACAAATACAAAGGTGGACTGGGTTTGATATACAGTTAATGCTGCCTATCGCATACTAGCCTGTAAGAAAGCCAAACAAGCAAAAGGCGTAGGTAGAGCAGTGGTAAAATCACTATGTGTAGAGAACTACCTAACGGTTTTATGAACTGGCAATGCTATGTCGCATAAACAGTGCAGGATACAATCCGGCAACCATAATTTTTATCTTGTGGAACAGAGAAAATGCAATTTTACCTTGATGGATAGCAAATGAGTGCAGATGAATGACCTATGCATTAGCCTACCAT
The DNA here is from genome assembly GCA_946902985.2 of Meconema thalassinum. NCBI lineage: Eukaryota > Metazoa > Arthropoda > Insecta > Orthoptera > Tettigoniidae > Meconema > Meconema thalassinum. Next base: position 593,214,253 of record OX336388.2, read on the forward strand.
AGGGTTATAACCACGAGGTGGAGGTGTGACTTTTATATTTTATTGTTTAGAGACATGGCTTTTTTGTAACCAGTAGATTTAGTATTTTGTAAATATTCATTTTTGTAATTGTAAATAGTGGAAACATTTTTTTTGTAATAGTAAATGTTAAATGTATAACTAAAAGTTATTTGGGATAAGTGTGCATGTCAAGGATAAATAGCGTGGTTGTATTTGTTTTCAAAGACAGGTATGGTTGTGTGAATGTATGACTACAAATAGAATGATAGAGAGAGAGAGAGAAAGCTTGTGTATGTGTGTGTGTGTGTGTGTGTGTGTGTGTGTGTGTGTGTGTGTGTGTGGTAGCATTGATTTTTCAACCAAAGCAAACACGGCAAGGTAGGATGGTGGGGTAATTAATGTATATAGCAAATGGTAAATAGTATACTATATTTTTTTAACACTTGTGTTTTTTTAATGCAGCAGTAGATAGGTGTTATTTTGTAAAACAGTCTTACCTACAGTAGTAGTAGTAGTAGTAGTAGTAGTAGTAGGCCTATATGTTTTTGGAAACAAACAGAAAGAGAATGCACTATTGCCATGGCCAAGCACTTCCATTAAAGTGATTTCAAGAAAATTTAAATCAGCAAATGTGTGTTTTACAAAACTAAACATTCAGCATGGACTAAATCATAAACGTGTCTTCTGTGATATGGAAAAAATAGGAAATCCATGTTTCCATATCAACACAATTTAAAAACTTAAAACTGACATTTAAAAAATGTAAATGGGAAATTGGCAAATGTGTAAACAACAAAATGGAAAATTCTTGTTTCCATATCATGAAATCCAAAAACTTTAAACTGACATTTTCAAATCGTGTACATGGAAAATTGACAAATGGCAATGTGTGAAATGTGAAAATGAAAAAATATGAACAAATGGCTATCATTATTTTAAAAAAATAAAAAACCGTCGTGTTCTATCGTTAAAGTGTGAATCAAACCACATATACTTATTTGGATCACCCGAGACTGAGTAGACCTGTTTTAGTCCTAATATACTTTTAAAATTTTATGTTAAAGCTCAATTTGAACTCAAGAGCTTTAGAGTGCCAGCTAACTATTATAACCGTTACGTCACAAAGACAACTTTACACTACTCTTAATAAACAATAATAAGAAAAAGAATAATAAATGTTGAATTTTTTTTAAGGATGAACATGGTGACACTGTTTCTGTTGCACAGTCTGCTAGCTACTAGCCAGCAGCTGGGGTCTTAGAAAACGATACAGTTGACATTTTGTAATGAGATGTGACATGTTTCAAAGTACAGTATTATGGGTTGCTGTTGAGTAAAAACTAATCCTGTACAAGGAAGCAAGGGTTCGAACCCCTTACCTAACATTACTATTGCCTGAACATGGCTTGACGACACTGTATTATTATGATACTCGGTACACAAACCATAGATAGAGTGTATTGTTTAAGATCACTTTCTTTCTGAACATAGGTGGAGACTGTTGATGGTTAACAATGGCATTAATATAGTAGGACGTGGGTATAGCAATTAAGAAAAAACAGACAATACCCATACAATATTTTTATTTATTTAATATAAGTACTTGTACAATAGTTACATTCAAAATACATTTCTTTTTTCTCTATTACTATTTAGTCCTTTTTGATTCTCTTGCATATGAAGGGTAGATAACCTTGTAGTTCAGCCCCTTAAAACAACAACAACACAACCTTTTGCATAGTCTGTGATGTTGACGACTCTTGAGATGTGGAAGATGGATTAAACATAACTTTTACAGCAGGGGTTAAATGTTGCTCAATAAACACTGCACTATTTTGAGTAGCAACATTTTTTTCTTGTACTAGCTTTTTAGCATTGTCATGATTATTTGTTGACACCAACAGTGTTTCATCTGGTACACCACATTGATGATCACTCACACTTAAAACCTTACCATTTCTACTTTTTAGATTGCCTCGACATTTTTTTGACCTCTCTTTTGAGCATCGCCAAAATATTATTCCTTTTACATTTTGATGATTATAGTTATAAGAGTAGCCTTTATAGAGTACACGTTGTTTACCTTTGTTAGTTGTAGTAAGTTCCATAGTAGCAACTAACCTGTTAGTATGATTTGCTCACTACAAAGGTTATAACTGTTCTGATAATAAAATCATTTAGCGTTGGCTTTTATATTTAATATGTACAGTTTGAAGTGATAGCAAAAGTGAGAGCAAAATGGTAGCAGAGTGGTAGAAAATATAACATGTATTGTTAAGAAATAGTTTAAGCTGTTATGTGGATCCATTACATAATAATTTTAGCACGACGAAGCTCATTTTCTATATCCAATAGTTCTTCCTCATATTCAGTATAACCAGCCTGTTTATAGACATGCAGTTGCTGAAGCCGCCGGATTAGCTTACTTGGATTGTTCCAGTAGACAAATTTAACAAATGATTTTTTAGTTGTAAACAAAGCATTACCATTATCATTATTATCTTCATCATCAACATCATCATCATCATAACCATTATCATTATCATCATCATCATTATCATCATCATCATGATCATTATAATCCTCATCACTATTACTATATAGTCCTTTTTGATCCTTTTGCAATACCACATTTTGCACAGTCTGTGTTGCCCTTGATAATGTTGGGAGTTTTTCAGACATTGACAACTGTCCTAACACGACTTTCTGAGGAGATGATACATGCTTCTTAACAAACAATGCACTATCTTGAGCTGCAATATCTTTTTCTGGGACAAGTGTTTTAGCATTTTGAAGAGTTTTTTTAAACAGCAACGATGTTTTATCTGGTACACTACATTGATGATCACTCATACTTAAGACATCACTATTTTTACTTTTCAGCTCACCTCGACACTGTTTTGAACGATGTTTTGAACAACGCCAAATAACAGTTCCATTTTTATTGGTTCGTTTTACAATATATTTATATCCTTTATAGAATGCGTATGGCATACCATTGCTATTTGTTGATACTTCCATGTCAATTGTCAAGCATGAACTAATCTCTAGCAAAGTTCACTCGATAATATAAATAATTTCTAAACCCCAGTAGTGAATAGTCAGTTGTTTTTGATCTATGCAAGCGTAAACATGTCACATACACTGGTGATGGATACTCAAGGCTTTAAGGTCAATGAAAACAAGTACAGTATATATTTAAATAGGTGGCTATCATTGATTGCACAACACGCGGGTCACTATATCTTTTTTTTCTTTCGGACTAGTGTTTTAACATTTGAAGAGTGTTTTAAACAGCAACGATGTCTTATCAGTCACACTACATTGATGATCACTCACACTTAAGACCTCGCTATTTTTACTTTTTAACTCACTTTGACACTGTTTTGAACGATGTTTTGAACAACGCCAAATAACAGTTCCATTTTTATTGGTTCATTTTACAATATACGTATAACCTTTATAGTATGCATATGGCTTACCATAACTATTCGTTGATACTTTCATATCAATTTTCAAGCATGAAATAATCTCCAATAAATTTCGCTCGATAATAGAAATAATAGTTTAAAGTGGGTGAGAAGGTGGGTGCAAAAGTGGGTGCAAAAGTGAGTGTAAAAGTGGGTGTAAAAGTGGGTGCAAAAGTGGGTGCAAAAGTGGGTGCGAAAGTGGGTGCGAAAGTGGGTGCAGTTTATAGTAGGCACCATTTTTACTAGAATGTGATTTGAGTAAATGTAATTTCTAAACCCAAGTAGTGAATAGTCAGTTGGTTTTGATTTATGCAAGCGTAAACATGTCTCATACACTAATGATGGATACTCAAGGCTTCTTGGTCAACAAAAACAAGTATATAGTTAAAGAGGTAGCTATTATTGATTGCACAACACTGAATCTATTTTTGAAATTTTGACAAAGGGTCTAAGAGCACTTTTGTTAATATCTCGCGAACCAATAAGACTACGGCATTGTATGAGGTATTGTTGGACTTTTTGCCGAAGACTGCTGGTAAACACTTATGTTCCCACGACCTTTTTAAAGATGGCGGCTGACCCACGAGGGGTGATTAAAACGTATTCCAAGCGACGCTTGTCGATAAGCAAACCAATAATCAAAGGGGGGGGGGGGGTGTGACAGAGCTTGAGGCGATAACCCCTTTTGATTGATCCCTGTTGATTTGCCCCTTTGGACTGGTCCCCGTTGACAAGTCCCTCTGAACGGGTCCTTTTTGAAGGGAGTCATTTATGACGGGCCCCTGCTGACGGGTCACTGTGGACGGATCCCTGTGGACAGGTCCCTGTTGACAGGTCCAAAGGGATTAGTCAAAAGGGGCAAATCAACAGGGATCAATCAAAAGGGGTTATCGCCTCAAGCTCTGTCACACCCCCCCTTTGATTATTGGTTTGCTTATCGACAAGCGTCGCTTGGAATACGTTTTAATCACCCCTCGTGGGTCAGCCGCCATCTTTAAAAAGGTCGTGGGAACATAAGTGTTTACCAGCAGTCTTCGGCAAAAAGTCCAACAATACCTCATACAATGCCGTAGTCTTATTGGTTCGCGAGATATTAACAAAAGTGCTCTTAGACCCTTTGTCAAAATTTCAAAAATAGATTCAGTGTTGTGCAATCAATAATAGCTACCTCTTTAACTATATACTTGTTTTTGTTGACCAAGAAGCCTTGAGTATCCATCATTAGTGTATGAGACATGTTTACGCTTGCATAAATCAAAACCAACTGACTATTCACTACTTGGGTTTAGAAATTACATTTACTCAAATCACATTCTAGTAAAAATGGTGCCTACTATAAACTGCACCCACTTTCGCACCCACTTTCGCACCCACCTTTGCACTCACTTTTGCACCCACTTTTGCACCCACTTTTACACCCACTTTTACACTCACTTTTGCACCCACTTTTGCACCCACCTTCTCACCCACTTTAAACTATTATTTCTATTATCGAGCGAAATTTATTGGAGATTATTTCATGCTTGAAAATTGATATGAAAGTATCAACGAATAGTTATGGTAAGCCATATGCATACTATAAAGGTTATACGTATATTGTAAAATGAACCAATAAAAATGGAACTGTTATTTGGCGTTGTTCAAAACATCGTTCAAAACAGTGTCAAAGTGAGTTAAAAAGTAAAAATAGCGAGGTCTTAAGTGTGAGTGATCATCAATGTAGTGTGACTGATAAGACATCGTTGCTGTTTAAAACACTCTTCAAATGTTAAAACACTAGTCCGAAAGAAAAAAAAGATATGGTGACCCGCGTGTTGTGCAATCAATGATAGCCACCTATTTAAATATATACTGTACTTGTTTTCATTGACCTTAAAGCCTTGAGTATCCATCACCAGTGTATGTGACATGTTTACGCTTGCATAGATCAAAAACAACTGACTATTCACTACTGGGGTTTAGAAATTATTTATATTATCGAGTGAACTTTGCTAGAGATTAGTTCATGCTTGGCAATTGACATGGAAGTATCAACAAATAGCAATGGTATGCCATACGCATTCTATAAAGGATATAAATATATTGTAAAACGAACCAATAAAAATGGAACTGTTATTTGGCGTTGTTCAAAACATCGTTCAAAACAGTGTCGAGGTGAGCTGAAAAGTAAAAATAGTGATGTCTTAAGTATGAGTGATCATCAATGTAGTGTACCAGATAAAACATCGTTGCTGTTTAAAAAAACTCTTCAAAATGCTAAAACACTTGTCCCAGAAAAAGATATTGCAGCTCAAGATAGTGCATTGTTTGTTAAGAAGCATGTATCATCTCCTCAGAAAGTCGTGTTAGGACAGTTGTCAATGTCTGAAAAACTCCCAACATTATCAAGGGCAACACAGACTGTGCAAAATGTGGTATTGCAAAAGGATCAAAAAGGACTATATAGTAATAGTGATGAGGATTATAATGATCATGATGATGATGATAATGATGATGATGATAATGATAATGGTTATGATGATGATGATGTTGATGATGAAGATAATAATGATAATGGTAATGCTTTGTTTACAACTAAAAAATCATTTGTTAAATTTGTCTACTGGAACAATCCAAGTAAGCTAATCCGGCGGCTTCAGCAACTGCATGTCTATAAACAGGCTGGTTATACTGAATATGAGGAAGAACTATTGGATATAGAAAATGAGCTTCGTCGTGCTAAAATTATTATGTAATGGATCCACATAACAGCTTAAACTATTTCTTAACAATACATGTTATATTTTCTACCACTCTGCTACCATTTTGCTCTCACTTTTGCTATCACTTCAAACTGTACATATTAAATATAAAAGCCAACGCTAAATGATTTTATTATCAGAACAGTTATAACCTTTGTAGTGAGCAAATCATACTAACAGGTTAGTTGCTACTATGGAACTTACTACAACTAACAAAGGTAAACAACGTGTACTCTATAAAGGCTACTCTTATAACTATAATCATCAAAATGTAAAAGGAATAATATTTTGGCGATGCTCAAAAGAGAGGTCAAAAAAATGTCGAGGCAATCTAAAAAGTAGAAATGGTAAGGTTTTAAGTGTGAGTGATCATCAATGTGGTGTACCAGATGAAACACTGTTGGTGTCAACAAATAATCATGACAATGCTAAAAAGCTAGTACAAGAAAAAAATGTTGCTACTCAAAATAGTGCAGTGTTTATTGAGCAACATTTAACCCCTGCTGTAAAAGTTATGTTTAATCCATCTTCCACATCTCAAGAGTCGTCAACATCACAGACTATGCAAAAGGTTGTGTTGTTGTTGTTTTAAGGGGCTGAACTACAAGGTTATCTACCCTTCATATGCAAGAGAATCAAAAAGGACTAAATAGTAATAGAGAAAAAAGAAATGTATTTTGAATGTAACTATTGTACAAGTACTTATATTAAATAAATAAAAATATTGTATGGGTATTGTCTGTTTTTTCTTAATTGCTATACCCACGTCCTACTATATTAATGCCATTGTTAACCATCAACAGTCTCCACCTATGTTCAGAAAGAAAGTGATCTTAAACAATACACTCTATCTATGGTTTGTGTACCGAGTATCATAATAATACAGTGTCGTCAAGCCATGTTCAGGCAATAGTAATGTTAGGTAAGGGGTTCGAACCCTTGCTTCCTTGTACAGGATTAGTTTTTACTCAACAGCAACCCATAATACTGTACTTTGAAACATGTCACATCTCATTACAAAATGTCAACTGTATCGTTTTCTAAGACCCCAGCTGCTGGCTAGTAGCTAGCAGACTGTGCAACAGAAACAGTGTCACCATGTTCATCCTTAAAAAAAATTCAACATTTATTATTCTTTTTCTTATTATTGTTTATTAAGAGTAGTGTAAAGTTGTCTTTGTGACGTAACGGTTATAATAGTTAGCTGGCACTCTAAAGCTCTTGAGTTCAAATTGAGCTTTAACATAAAATTTTAAAAGTATATTAGGACTAAAACAGGTCTACTCAGTCTCGGGTGATCCAAATAAGTATATGTGGTTTGATTCACACTTTAACGATAGAACACGACGGTTTTTTATTTTTTTAAAATAATGATAGCCATTTGTTCATATTTTTTCATTTTCACATTTCACACATTGCCATTTGTCAATTTTCCATGTACACGATTTGAAAATGTCAGTTTAAAGTTTTTGGATTTCATGATATGGAAACAAGAATTTTCCATTTTGTTGTTTACACATTTGCCAATTTCCCATTTACATTTTTTAAATGTCAGTTTTAAGTTTTTAAATTGTGTTGATATGGAAACATGGATTTCCTATTTTTTCCATATCACAGAAGACACGTTTATGATTTAGTCCATGCTGAATGTTTAGTTTTGTAAAACACACATTTGCTGATTTAAATTTTCTTGAAATCACTTTAATGGAAGTGCTTGGCCATGGCAATAGTGCATTCTCTTTCTGTTTGTTTCCAAAAACATATAGGCCTACTACTACTACTACTACTACTACTACTACTACTGTAGGTAAGACTGTTTTACAAAATAACACCTATCTACTGCTGCATTAAAAAAACACAAGTGTTAAAAAAATATAGTATACTATTTACCATTTGCTATATACATTAATTACCCCACCATCCTACCTTGCCGTGTTTGCTTTGGTTGAAAAATCAATGCTACCCACACACACACACACACACACACACACACACACACACACACACACATACACAAGCTTTCTCTCTCTCTCTCTATCATTCTATTTGTAGTCATACATTCACACAACCATACCTGTCTTTGAAAACAAATACAACCACGCTATTTATCCTTGACATGCACACTTATCCCAAATAACTTTTAGTTATACATTTAACATTTACTATTACAAAAAAAATGTTTCCACTATTTACAATTACAAAAATGAATATTTACAAAATACTAAATCTACTGGTTACAAAAAAGCCATGTCTCTAAACAATAAAATATAAAAGTCACACCTCCACCTCGTGGTTATAACCCTATGGTAGGCTAATGCATAGGTCATTCATCTGCACTCATTTGCTATCCATCAAGGTAAAATTGCATTTTCTCTGTTCCACAAGATAAAAATTATGGTTGCCGGATTGTATCCTGCACTGTTTATGCGACATAGCATTGCCAGTTCATAAAACCGTTAGGTAGTTCTCTACACATAGTGATTTTACCACTGCTCTACCTACGCCTTTTGCTTGTTTGGCTTTCTTACAGGCTAGTATGCGATAGGCAGCATTAACTGTATATCAAACCCAGTCCACCTTTGTATTTGTAATCTAAGTAATAATTTGAAAAGAGACAAGTGTAATCAGTTTTAAACATTATCTCCGCTTTTTTTGTTTGTTTGTTTACGACATGTATATTAACCCAAAATCAAACCCTAGTCTACCTTATTGAAAGGCTAACAGTTTAACTACTGCGTCACCATACCATTCTTTCTTAGTTTGATTCGTTCTAGGCCTTAGAGCTAGAAATCGAGTTACGATCTCCAGTGCAAGAGGCACATGTGCTCACCACTATAGCATGTAATGGCTAGCTGGTATCATTAGACAACCGAAAATGATTGTATTTCGGTTAGCCAAGCATTTCTGTCATTTGCCTACTGTGTGAGCACTGCCAGCGAGACAGTTTAGTTTAGAACAAGCGAGTGTGTGTGTGTGTGTGTATAGATTATTAGCCTCAAGTATTTAAAGCTTGTTGTGTGTAGCGACCATCTTGCTCAGTAACCACTGAGTAAGTTTTAACAGTCAACTCATAAAAACAGCATAGGATAGTTGTGTGTGTGTGTGGTTCATGTACTTGGGAATATGCATTAGCACCATGCGCTAGCTTTACCTCACCCTCTAAAGGTAGAGCGTTATCCCTTTCTTTGGACATTGCCAATGACTGCATTCCCCCACAAGTTTTACACTTAAGCCCTTGGCTTGTTCTTGATTAGGTTTGGTTTGCTTTAGGCTTGGTTTGGTTCAGTTTGGTTTGATTCGACTTGGTTCAGTTTAGTTTAATGTAGTCACTTTTTTTATTTTTAGCTACACTCTTTAACCAATTAATTAATGATAGTCTACTCATAATTCTTGAATCGATAAATTGAATTTTGTGTACACCGTTTGTCAAGCCATGCCTACAACCTATACTCCCTATGTACTACACTCAGATCTGAAAACAAGTTCCAATGTTCAAAGACGTGTCAGTCACCATACATGTAGCCCACAATAATTCTTTCTTTACCTAGCTAGGTTTCGTCACTCACAGTAAACATCTAACATTATGGGTTTGCAATATATTAAGAAAAGCAAAAGTCTATGATCTTGTTGTTTTGGGTCTTTTTTGGGGAAATTCATAAGCCATAAAAAGAATGGCATCATGTCAAGTTCTGAGTGGACCTTGTATGTCAAAATCCCATTATCAGTTTATAAAATCTCAAGGCCATGCCCTAGCAGTTTTGGATGATTTCAATCAATGAGACCACCATAAGAAAGATCGGAAAAATAAATATCCTTAAAACAAGTCGTCCCATGACCCTCTCCGAACAATGCTTCGCAAAATTTAAATTCATCCATTGAACATTGAACATGATCGGCGACATCATCCTCGCTTCCCCCTCCCACCATAGTTGCCATATCGTTTGACCTTCAAGTGTCCTCAGCATCTCTGTGCTTTTTTTTCATTGTCAAGTCAAGTCAATGCATTCCAATAAGCTCAAATAACATCCACATCCTGTCAGTCTGCCCCAGCAAGTTTGTTTTCTATACTCACTTCAAGCAACATATAACCAAGTTCTGTTTGTTCTATCTAAAGCTAACTTCATCTGATCAAGGAATTATCATTTGTCATGTCACTCATAATCGTTTACATGTTAAAGACCCCCTTCAGGGGGTTTAGGTATTAAGTATTCCATCATAGGAAAAATCGGAAAACGAACCCTCGACCCGCCGTCTCATCGAAATAGCGAATACTGTATTGGTATATCACCACCGTGGCCAGTAATAGCTTCGTTGAAACACGTGTCCAGTGGTATCGTCTCTATCTGCAACCACTCTTCATGAACATTTTAGACAGATTAAAAGAAAAAGTTTTAAAAACTAAAATGTTTTCAACAAAAGTGTCGTTAGACCCTTTCGCATTTTTTTAAAATATAAATACTATATTTGAAAGAGGGGGGGGAATGAGAGGGCCTCACCCCGAGTCCTACGACCCCTCGTATACGTCTCTGGCGTTATTGGTTTGTGAGATATAACAGAAAGTCTAAAATCACGGTTTTACAACAAAAAATTCTGTTTCCCTCATTCTCAAAAACTTTAACCTATTACCAAAATACACAGGGTTTCGAGACAAGCCATTTGACACGTCATAGGACCAAATCCGACCATGCATTCGTGAAATATCAGAAAAAGTCTAAAATCATGGTTTTACCCCAAAAAAGCCTGTTTCCCTCATTCTCAAAACTCTAACCTATTAATAACATGTATAGGGCTTCGAGACAAGCGATTTGACACGTCACACGTCCAAATCCGACCTTGCGTTTGAGAGATATCGGGAAACTTCGTAGGAAAGTAGGCGACTATCTGGCTCTCTCCTCACCACCAAAACCTCTTCTTATCAATCATTTTTTTCAAGGAGCTTGCCCTCTTACAAAAATCCCCAGTGCGCATGCGTATAAAACAAAAACAAAAATGTTCATCCATAGCGGCATCCCGTAAAACGCATGCGCGATATGAGCAACAACATTTAAGTTCATTTTAGCAGCGCACCTTATACATGTCGTATTTGAAAAGAGACTTTCACTAAAAATTAAAATTTCACCCCCTAGTAGGGGTAGGTTTTATTTAGGGGTTGAAGGGAATGGTCCATTGGAAAGAGGGCGTCAACCCGAGTCCAACGACACCTCATTTGTCAAAATCGGACCATGCGTTTGAGAGATATTAATTATTTCAATTTCGCGCGGCGGCCATGTTGGTTTGTTGGGCACAGGAGTGTCAAGTGGGGCAGAACCATCATCACTCCACTACTCACGCTCTGTCTGAAAACTTCGGTGAATGGGCTACATTACGAACGAATTGTTGGCTTACCCGAAACAGCCGTTACTGTCCTTCGAAGTAATCCCCGTGGATGGTTATGCACTTCTTAGAACGACTGAACAAGTCCTGGAAACTCCTGGCATAGTCTTCTTTAGGAATAGCCTTCAGTTTGGGTCTTCAAAACTCTAAATTGAAAGCAAGAGAGAAGCGTGAATTTTTGCAACCTGCCTTGCACACATGATAGACGGGCTGCAGTGAGAAGGGTGAATTTGTGCAACCTAACGTGCACACCTATTCGACGGGTGGCAGTGAGAAGGGTGAATGTTCCGTGGAATGGAATGGTCCTGAAAACCATCGTCACGGGTGACAAGATCTGGTGCCTGAGGTACGACCTCGAAGGCAAGTGTCAAAGTATGGAATGTCGGGGTCCAGGGTCGACGAAACGCCCTGAAGGGCCAGAGGTTTTCGGACACTTCGGACATACAACGTAATGTAACGACCCAACTGAAGACTATCCCTCTGGAAGACTATGCCACGACCTGTACAGCCGTTCTAAGAAGTGCATAACGATCCACGGGGATTACTTCGAAGGATAGTAATGGCTGTTTCAGGTAAGCCAACAATCCGTTCGTAATATAGAACCATTCACCGAACTTTCCAGAAAGAGAGTGTAATATTACACCAGGGTCACACTTAACTTTTCTCCTAAGATAGTATTGAATATAGTATATTTGCGTGTAGTTATGCACTCCTACAGTACATGTTGATTTTACTTCAGGTGTATACACAGGAAAATGACCCTGGCATGAATTGTTCTGTTGGATAGCACATCCACACACGGCTGGGAGGCGTGACCAATCACAAGGAAAATAAGAGCATTGTTAAATTCGTGGTATTACATGTTCAACGACGATACATGTAATTAAATATAGGAAGAGGAGCGTAGAACTGAGTGGTGTCCAAATATATCCATGGTCCGTGATGATGGTTCTGGAGGATCATAACTACTTTCTTTTTAGGTATAAGGCAAATCGAAATGTTATGTTCTTCAGCCGGTCAACACGATTGTACCCAATTGTAATGGGTGGTTCGCTAATCCTGAAAATGTTTTACATGAGATTAATAAATAGGCTATACTAGGATGACCAGTCTCGATCGTTGAGCGATCATTATCAGATCCTTTACACTTAGGCTATTAAATGTATGTCTACGTTGCAGGATAGAATTCTGGCGCAGCTAGTTGGCATTTAAGGGTGCGAAAATGCTAGGTAGCCGTATCAGTAGATTTACTGACACGTTAAAGATCACCTTGGGGGCAAAATTCCATCAACCCGGCGTATCTAAAAGCCACAGCAGTTAGAAGGGAAGTAAAACCAAATAGCAGTATTATTATTATTAATATTATAAATCCATGTCTACAAGTATGGGTAGGCCTAATGGTATTTGATATATATATACACTTGTTTCGTTGTAGTAGTAATTAAACTAGCACAACTAGTCAAGATTTTAAAAATAATATACTGATAGTGGTATTGACCTTCAGGTTTGCTTGCTTAGTGTGATAATGTGATTGCTATTAATTAGTGAGGTAGGAGTAGATTGTGATGTTAGCTGTTTGCAATTCAGTGCAGGCAGCGGTGTTGGCAGCAGCGCGGGAACGGACCATATATCACTCAAACAGCTAAGATCACAATCCACACATGCCTGACCATTTAATAACAATCACATAATCACACTAAGCAAGCAAATTTAAATGTCAATCACCACTTTCAGTATCTCAACAAAAAACATCACATATAACTAACAAATCTTGACTAGTTGTGCTAGTTAATTACTACTGCAACTAAATAAGTGCATATACCGTATTGTTAATACCATCACCCATACTTGAAGACAGATATAATAGCCTAAGTGTCAAGGATATGATTATGATCGCTTGACCATCGAAACTCCTCATCCTAGTGTATTTCTTATTCTTCTTCTTTCGTTTTACTCTGTTTGGGGTACGGTACGTTGAATCAATCGTTCCTCTGTGTGTTCTTTCCCTAGTGCCCAGTATCTCTTCATACTTTCTGACCTTTTCCTCTCTTCTCCCGAGATCATGGGTTTGGATTTTAATGAAGATTTGTCTTGGAAACTTATATTTTCGTCTACAATAATTATTTTAGATTTCCGATTGAGTAGTGAATTTTCTGTAATTTATTTTTAATTCAACTAAGTCTATTTTAGTTTCTTTAAACCATGTGGGTTTTGTTTCGAGGTTACGGAAGAAATCAAAGATTTGTTTGGTTCACCTATTAAAACTTCATTGTGAGAAGATGACCGTAAAAATGTATCCTCCTTTTTCGCATAGTATCTGAGAGTTATTGTTTATTATTCTCATGTATTTTTTCAGTATTAGGGAACCACCCTTTTACAATTGGGTACAATCGTGTCGACCGACTGAAAAACGTTAAATTTCGATTGCTAAGGCAATACTGAAAAATGGCTTCCAACACGATAATGTTTATGGCAAATAATGAATGAATCAATCGATAATGAAGGAACGACTCGGGGTACCGTGGAATCATGGGGTAGCCATTATGCCACTGTTCAACAAAGGAAGACACTCACAGTCTAGGGGTAGTGAATTGTGCATGTCCCTAGTCTGGGGAGAATATCATACAAATGAAGAAACAAAGAGCGGCTGCTATTTTAATGAAGCTCGCCAGCTGCCTCGTGGCGCCTGATTAGCGACGAGCGCGCCAACAATGGGTAATGAGTAGGGACCGGATTTTTTGAAAATGCATATGCGCATATGCAAATGCATATTTTGAGGGTTTAATGGATCCTTTTGCATATTCTGAACACAACAGCATATTTTAGCATATACAGTTGAAATTAAGTATAATTTAAAACATCTTGAACAAAATAGGTTTCGCCTGCGTGTTGGACATCCTTTGTAAGCAACTTTCTGAGAACAGGTAACGAGATGACAGTACTCGTACTTTACGCAATGCCGCCTGGCTATTTGAAGAAGGGAATGGATGGGACATTCCTTTCACCATATCGCCAACCAGTGAGAAGTTTCTTCAGTTAATGTGTTACTTTATTCTTAGTCTGCATATCCTTAACTCAAAATGCCTAAAGAGAAGAGCAGCAGAACGTATTTATTAAAACAGTGGGTGTCAGGTAATAGTGATTTATAACTGATGGCTACCAGACATTTATGCACTATAAACGGTGAAAATAGACGTAATTTGTCTCGTGAAAACATTGAAAAACTTGCAACTATCTATTGTGATGCTTCTTTCTGCAGTGAAAGATACATGTATAAAGTGAGTGAATTAAGCCTGGCTTATTGTTAAGTGCATATTTTTCACTTTTAATGAATATTTTCTATATTTTAGTACATAATTGCAAGCATATTTTAATAGTTTTAATAGTTGTCAGTGCATAAATGTCCGGTCCCTAGTAATGGGGTATATCACAGCAGCTCAGTCAGGTGTAAAGCTTGCCGTTTAAGAAGGGACACACATTAAAGCCATTTCCTTACAACTAGAAAGAGTATGACCATCTCGTGACGCAGTGGCTAGCATTCTCGGCTGTCAGCCCTTAGGTCCGGGTTCGATTCCTAGCTCTGCCAAGAAATGTAATTCTGGCCTGAGGGTTGGAACGAGGCACAACTGAGAAGAGGACGGTTCAGCTCCCACCTCAGTGGTTTGCCGTGGCTTCCCGACGTCCACTCCAGGCGAATGCCGAGATGGCTACTAACGTAAGGTCACGACAGCCTCCTTCCCTATCCTAGTCTCGAATGCAAATACACACACTACTATGGACAACACAATACACTCTACTACACGGAGCGAAATGAGCACGATGTCGCAAGATCTTAAATGAGTCAACAATTTTACAGTAACACACATCTATGGCAGCTGGGTTATACGTGGTCCAAAACAACGCTGTACAAGGCCGGATGTCATGGTGTAACGTGTTTTTCGAGGGGTTTTTATGCCACTGGCATAGGTCAGTAGGAAGCCATTCTATATTTATTTACGCGGCAAATTGTTCAGCCAAGAGAATTTTTCATGTTAATTTTTTTTTTATTATTATTATTATTAAGGTATTTTTTGGAGCATTTTTATAAAATTATAAGCATACAGATAGGTTTTCTATGTCTTAGAAAACACTATCAAGCAAATTATTACGAAAGATATTATCATAGAAAATTATGTGATTACGGAATTTTACGGAGTTTTGTCAGTTAGGGTATTATGAGAGACATGACTCACTGGGAATTCAGATACAGGCTGATTCTTATCAAGAAGCATTACGCAAGGCTGGGTTGCAGCGTCAAGAAAAGGCGGTTAGTATGGAACGGCAAACGACATCACCCTCCCGCCGAGTGTAACGAGCCAGAGGTGGGGAAGTAGCGCGTGGGGAGCAGCCAATCAGTGGAGACCACGTAAGCTGGAAGTCGGCACTCGAGTGGGAAGCCGAGGAGTGCATATATCGTTTGGCGCGCCGAGGAGTAGAGGACAATCTCTTTAAGACTTGACGAGTAAGGTTGCGCGTGTGAGTTGCTCCGAGGTTCAGTGGAATAAAGGACAATCTGTGTAAGACTTGACCAGTACGGTTGCACGTGTGAGTCGCTCCGATGTTCCGTGGAGTGGAGGACTATCTTTGTAAAACTAAACCAGTGTGGTTGTACGAGTGTATGGCTCCGATGTTCGGACCATAGAGTTATCAAATCTGAAGTATATCATCTAGTAACGAAGAAGATGACGGCGTCCAGGAAACAGTGGGAAGCTCTCATCATCATCCAGTACGAGGGAAATGCTTCGGCAATTTCCAGTGGTAAGCGCGAATGACGCAGAACTACTCAATCTCTCGTTTCTCTTTGTTTTAAATTCAATATTTCAGTAACTTCATAGCTTGGGAATAAGAGTAAAATCAATAATTTATCAAACTCCATTTTCACGTAATTCTCTATCGGTAATTTTAAAATCACAACGCTCCAATTTAAATTTTAAACTTCTTCTTATTATTAATTTTGCAATACTTGTTTTATATAATAAATTCATTTCTTTTAACCATGAAATATTTGCTTTCAGTAGGTAGCATTGGATATAGACCAATTCCTTCTCCTGATACAATTGTTGTTGGGTTAATGATCAAATCATACCACGATCTGAGTGAATAGAGTCTTGAAGGTGTTCTGCCAGAGCTAGACGTTGTTAAATACAAATTTAGATTTCAACATTGCGTTGAGGTCTTGGCGCCCATTAAAACAACATAGCTTAGGTAAAGGTCAACAGTTACATTTGTCACCAAACAGTAAGGACCAGTCAAAACGTTTCATTTGTACGCACAACAAGGAGCAAAGCGAAACCGTTTCATTTGTCGCCGACAACTTGGGGATGAAAACCTAATTACATTTGTGGAAGGAGAAGGGTATATATTTCTGTGCCTGTATTTTGGGGGTTATTTGTCAGTATCAGTGTATATCATTATGGGGGATGAGAAAGAAAGACAGATGAGGTTACGTAGTGGTCATCAACTGGAGAGTGATGATACGAGCAGTATGTCGAGTGATGGTAGTACCGGGGTAGCGGAGGTAAATCCCGATACTGAAACAGGGAGTGTAGGCGGCCAACTAGAATTAAAAACTTTACTTCTCGAGTTTATGTATCAGAACAAAGTTAGTAGTGATGCCTTAAATGCAAAATTAGAACAAAACAGTAGGGAAAACAAAGAAAGTACAGACGCTTTAAATGCTAAATTGGAACAAAACAACGCTAAACTAGAACAAAACAGTAGGGAAAATAGAGAGAGAACTGAAACTTTAAATGCTAAATTAGAACAAAACAGTAGGGAAATTAGTGATAAATTCGAACTGATTAGAGGTGAAATCAAGGGGGTGATGGAAGAGAAGGCTAAAGAGATTATTGCAGATGTAGACAGAAAATTAGGAAAAGTACAGGAGGAGTTAGAAATTAGAATCAGTACACAGGCTGAAAATTTAAAAGAACTAGTGCAACTGGAAACACAGCAGGTCAAAAAACAATTGGGGGGAGAAATTGACAAAATTCAGGTAGCAACTAAAGAGGTTAAGGAACAGCTGGGGGGTAGAATTGAGAAAGTCCACTCGCAAATAGTTGCAGAAGTAAATGATTTAAGAGAGAATAATAGAGAGAGCATTAGCAAGATTGAGGAGAAACAAGCAAAGCTATATGATAAAGTAGAAGAATCAGAAGGAAACATTAAATTAACAGTAAACAGTATTGAGAGGAAGGCTGAGGAGAAAATCGCAGAATTAGAATTAAAATTAAAAGCTAGGATCAGGCAAGAAAATAGTCAGAATAGGCCAGTTTTTGTGAATAGCACACACAGGGAGGTAGAACTGGGTAAGTTCAGCAATCGACAGGGGTGCCCAATGGAGTTCATGAATACTATAGAAAATAAATTCGGGGAGAGGTTGGAAAATGGTAGTATTGAGTGGTGCCAGGTAGTGGAAATTTTAGAACAAGTGTTTGTGGGGGAAACGAGGAATTGGTTTGCTGTCTACAGAGACAAGTTTACTGATATTAATGATTTTAAAATGAAATTCTGTGAAAAGTTCTGGAATGAGGTTATTCAGTCGCAGCATCGTGAGGGAGTAGTGTGTGGTAAATATAACCCTAAAGGAAGCTCCACCATGACCGAATACTTTTTAGGGCAGGTATTAGTGTGTAAATATCTGGATGGCTTGAAGGAGGAAAGTGATGTGGTGAGGTTGCTACTTAGGCACTTTCCCTATAGGATCAAGGAGGCTGCTTGTATCCAGAATGTAAAGACTATATTACAAGTAGAAAATTTGTTAAGCACATTTGATGCACTAGGGAGAGGGGGTTATGAGGACAATTTCAATAGGAACCAGAGTAATAATAATAATAGGCCTAATGAAGCCAGGCATCAGGAAGTTCAAGGGAACGGAGGCGAAGGGGCCAACGCTCAAAATAGAAATAATAATAATAATAATAATAATCAGCTAAATCAGAACAGAGGAAATGGCTATGGTAATCGGTATCAAGGGAGGAACAATGATTTCAGGGGAAATCAAGGGTGGATTTCAAAATCACTTGATAGACTGGAGGTTTACACCAAGTCAAACATATATTTCCATCAATAAGCCCCTATTACACGGCACTCACAAGCAAGCAGCTTATACCAGAACATGAATTGAAACGATTTTTAGGTAGTGGGAGTGAGTTCCACGTTGTGACTACAAATGAAACGTAATTACGGTCCCACTTGGGCGACCAAATGAAACGTGTTTTAGCATGGGAGGGTGATAATGAATCGTCCCACTGTTGGGCGACAAATGAAACGTGTTAACCACTGGTGGTGGACCTAAGTCGGGTCAACAGATACCAAACTGCCAGATTGCTCTCGGCAAACCTAACTTCAGCACTTACCAAATTGCAGCTGTTCATTAATTATTGTTTTGGGCGCCATGGTCACAACTCCAAGTAGAAGACCAAATAAAATATATAAACATTGACCTAAAGTAGAGCAACCTGAGATCTCCTTGCACTCAGATCGTGGCAAGACTCCGTCTTTAACCAAGTTGACATTTGCTTCGGGAAAAGGGGTAGACTTATAGCTATTTATAACTACGAGAAAGGAAAGGCTTTGCATTAAATTAAAATAGTGAATTTAATTATGAAAACAAGAGAAAATAGAATATTAATAGTAATAAGAAATAAGAAATGCGTTAACAGAATCTACTGCTAGCACGGCGAAAAGTTGAATTGGAGGTGAGTTTCAATTAAGCTATTTCAAAAAGCTGGAATTTACTTGCCGTTAAAATTAATCAAAACAAGATGTTCAGCAAAGAACATATAGCCTACTTTCTCCTAAATGTATGGGTATCTTTATGACTCTTTGTCCTCATCCCTAAAACAATCACCCCAACCACAATGTATTGTTTGTTTTCTTTTATATTGATAATAAGCCAGTAAGTGTCAAGATCAATATTATATAAGTAGGGGGATGATAGGGGTTCTGCCCCCCCCCACCACTACTCCCAATGCGAGCCGATAACTCCCGAACCCGTGGTCGGAGATTCACGAATGAAGTGTCGTTGGACTCGGGATGACGGGGGCTTTGCTATGGACCACTCGTTATATTTTAGAAAAAAAGTTTGAATTTTTTCGTTTTCGAAAATAGGCTATAGCTTGAAAACCAAACAGGATAGAACGTTGTGCCATGGCTCAAACGAATGGTCTTTATGACCTTTATTTTTTGTAATAAAACTTTTTTATTTTTTATATTTTTTTGAAAACACTCGAATTTTGAAAATCCTATATTTTGGAAACTAGAAATTATACAAAAAAGTTTGTTTGACGTAAATGAAAGGTCCCTACCCCCTCTACCCCCAAAATAAATTTCAAGTCTCTAGAATGAAAACCTGTAGTAGTGGGATGGTGGGGGAGCTGCTTCCAAAAGCAAGTGGTGAGCCCCTGCGACCTTGGAATGGAAGGAGCCATGCTAGGAGGGCGTGCTTGGATTCGTTTTTTTCGTCTCATTGTGCTCTTTACGGGAATGTAGGTGTCGAAAAGGTGAAAATCTGGAAACACGGTCTTTTTGGGGTAAAACCGCGATTTTGAACTTTTTGCTATATCTCGCGAACTAATCATGCTAGAGGCGTGTACGACGGGTCCAAGGACTCGGGGTGACGTCCTCTTTGCTATATATCACTCGTTGCAATTTAAAAAAAAAATTGTAAACTCGATTTTGGGGTAAACACATGCTTTTTGTGATTTTGCCGATATCTAACGAACCAATAACGTTAGAGGCATGTACGACGGGTCCAAGGACTCGGGGTGACGTCCTCTTTGCTATGGACCACTCGTTGTAATTTAAAAAAAAATGGGAAATGCGATTTTGGGGTAAACACGTGTTTTTTATGATTTTTGCCGATATGTCACGAACCAATAACGCTAGAGACATGTACGAGATGTCCTAGGACTCGGGCTAATGCCCCCTTTCAAATGTGGTAGCTATTTGTCCAAAAAAAAAAATTCACAAAGGGCCTAACGCCGTACATGTTGAAATAACGTTTTCTTTTTCTTTACCTGTTTATAATGTTTATAAAGCGTGGTGGTTGAGAGAGACGATACGGCTGGGTGTGTGTGTTTCAATGAACCTGTCGCTGACCACGGTGGCCGTGTTCAATAGAACAATCGCTATTTCGGCTGGTCGGTGTATGACAGAGCGAGCGTGCGTTTTTCCTGATATTTTACCTTTAACGTGTAAACGGTGATGAGAACTTGATTCTATGTTGGTCGAAGCGAGTAGAGAAAATAAACTTGCCGACGAGCAGGAGGTGAATGTCATTTGAGCTTATTGGAAGGCTCCGATCTGACTTGACAATAGGTGCAATGGAAAAAATGACCAAGACGCTTGAAGGTGAAATAATCTGACCATCGTGGTGGCAGGGGAGTGTGAAAGGCATGCACACACATTTGTGAAACCACATGTAGGCTAAACCAGTGACATCCTGTCTTGCTTCGTACGTGACAAAATGCAAGTTCAGGTGACATTTGATCTACCTCAGGTGTTCACCTGGGACGTTATCTGTCCACGTGCGCGATAACTGTTAACAAGTCACATCCTGTTTTGCTTCGTACGTGACAAAATGCAAGTTGACGTGAAATTTGATCCGGCACAGGTGTTCGCCTGGGACGTTAGCTGTCCACGTGTCTGATAACAGAATGGTCAAAGCGTGGGTAAAAAAAAGATTATACATGCAACGTAACATATATAAAGACATGTCGTTATCATTTCCACACTCACTTAGGTGACTACCTTTGAACACACTGCGTTGCAAGAAACCCCTGGTCTAGTTTATCAGTTTTGGTGTTGGTGGAAAATACTTAACCTTGTTGTGGGGTAGGTATATATTTATTTATTTATATATTTATTGATTTTTATATAAATACATGCAATTATTTATTGATTAGGTAATTAATGATTTTTATTTATTTATTTGTTTGCAGATAACGTGTATAGCCGATCTGTCGTGTGTCTGTGGGAAATATATATTAAAGAAAGAGAAAGACAGACCGATAGAAAAGAAAACCATTTCCACACTAGCCCACGAGACGGGAATATAGAAAAGCATTACACGTCAAGGTGAGATTTGTTTTTTTATATAATATAACCTGTTTGATTTTGTTTTGTTTATGAAATGCATAAACTATATGGAATGGATATACTTATGGTGGTTTATTTTATTTCTTTTTAGAGTGTTGGAAAACGCTTGACCTTTGTTAATAACCAGGAACGTGTGTGTTTGGGACCATTGTCAAGCAGTCTACAGGTGAAAACTCAGGTGAGAGTGTTCTTTCAAAATAATGTCTTTTACTGCTGAGAATACGTTAACTTGGGAGCCCCTTGAGTCTTGTTTCAAATCACGTGTATGCTCTGGCCGCGTGGTCAATGTTAGAAAAAGTTTGATTCCCAAAGAATTTTTAGAATCTTGTTTTGAAATTTTTAAAATTGAAATTTGTACAGCGCAAAGGTTGCATACGGCTTTAAAGGTGAATACAGAACTGGTGTGCGATTTCGTATATAAAAAGAAGGACGTAGAGCATAAAGATACATTTTATATTTGCAGTAAAATGCAAGAGCTATTCATAGCCCATAATTTGGAACAGTGGTATGAAACCCACGTGGTGAATGCCTTGCTATCAAAATTTGATAAACTGCAACAAGGACCGAGTGGTCTAGCCTTAGACAAAATTCATCATTTGCAAATCAACATTTGTCAATTCAACCCGTTGAATGCTGGGTCTAGCTATATTAAAACACCACCAGCAATAGCTTCGAAAAAGGCTGTGGTGAATATTGAAAATTTTGATGATGAATGTTTTCTGTGGGCTGTGGCTGCGTATTTGCAGCCAGCTCAAGATCGTCATGTTAACAGACCAGCAAAGTACAAGGCCAAGTTTGATGAATTGAAACAAACGTTAAATTTAACAAGAGTGTCGTTCCCTATGGACTTAACCGAGATCCATAGGTTTGAACAAGATAACCAGGACTTTTCGTTCATGGTGTATGGCCTTGATGGTGATGAGATTGTGGGTCCTCTTTATGCTACAAAAGAACCGAAACGACATCACATTCATCTTTTATATCAGTCTTACGGAGAGGTGAATCACTATTGCCTAATTAAAAGCCTGAGTAGATTGCTAAGCAGTCAAATGTCTAAATATAAATGTAAAAAGCATATTTGTGATCGTTGCTTGCAATATTTTACAACCCCCATGCTCTTAGAACGTCATAGGGTAGATTGTGTTTCTCAGGAAGCAGTGAGATTGATATTGCCACAAGGGGACAAGGCTGTGTTAAAGTTTAAGGACATTCACAAGCGTGACACTGTCCCCTATGTGGTATATGCAGATTTCGAAGCTCTCACCACACCCATGGCGGGATGTGAACCAGATCCCACCATCAGCTCAACCACACCCATTCAAAAACATGAACCTTTTGCCATTGGATTTAATGTGGTGTGTGCCCATGACCCCACGCAATCCGTTTACAAATACCGTGAGGGGCCAGATTGTGCCAAATGGTTCTTGGATGAACTTGTGAAGTTGGCTCATGATGTACAGGAATTACTGGACCACCCAGTACCCATGAGCCTATCTCCAGAACAACAGCAGCAGTATGAGCATGCCATGACATGCCATATTTGCGAAAAGCCACTGATCAATGCTGAAGACACCGTTCGTGATCACTCGCACTTTACGGGGGAGCTTCGTGGAGCTGCGCATAGTAAATGTAACTTGAACTTTCCAGCTCCTCGTTTCATCAGTGTCTTTTTCCACAATCTGGCGAATTATGACATTCAGTTTTTGATTCGTGAATTGGGTCATGTCAACAAGGGCTCGTTTACCATTATTCCCCAAAACCATGAGCGTTTTACAGCCCTGACATGGAGGTTGGGCGACTTAAGCATTCGATTTTTGGATTCCTTTAAGTTTATGGCATCCTCGCTAGACAGCCTTGTGAATGGCTTGAATGAGGAGGAATTAAAAAATACTAGAATGCATTTTAATGAACCTGAGCAATTTCAATTGTCCATTCGGAAAGGTATATTCCCGTATGATTTCTGCAACAGCTGGGACGTGTTAAAGCAAAGAAAACTCCCACCACAAGAGAAATTTTACTCGAAACTAACACGCAGTACCATTTCCGATGAAGACTATGCACATGCATGTCAAGTTTGGCGAGTGTTTGGCATGAACACGCTAAGTGAATATGCTTTGCATTACCTAAAACTGGATGTATTGCTGCTCACTGATGTGTTTGAAAAATTCCGTAACTTGTGTCAACACATTTACGGTCTTGACCCGGCTCACTATTATACGAGTCCTGGGCTCTCGTTCGATGCCGCTTTGAAATACACTCAAGTGGAATTGGATTTACTCACTGACGTAGACATGGTTCTATTTTTTGAAAAGGGCATTCGTGGCGGCTTTGTGTCGCTTAACCAACGCCATGCTGAAGCAAACAATGTCTACATGTCTGATTATTCACTAGACAAACCAGAATCGTACTTAATGTACTATGACGTGAATAATTTGTACGGTTACGCCATGAGTCAGCCTTTGCCCTATGGGAAGTTTGCTTGGCTGACAGACAAACAAGTGTCAGAATTTGATGTGAACATGGCTAGCCAAGAAACAGGCCGTGGATATGTGCTAGAAGTGGATATTGAATATCCCTCATCCTTGTATGATGAACATGCCGATTTCCCATTCTGTCTTGAGCAAATGGTTCCCCCTGACAGTAAAGTGAAAACTGAAAAACTCATGGGCACACTTTACAACAAAAATCGGTATGTGCTACATATCCAAATGTTGGTGCAATGCCTCGCCCAAGGCTTGGTGTTGAAGAAAGTCCACAGGGGTATTTCTTTTGCTCAAAAAGCATGGCTTGAGCCATACATGCGACTCAACACAGAGCACCGACAAATGGCAACACAGCAGTTTGAAATTAATTTTTTTAAATTAATGAACAACTGCATCTATGGCAAGTCTATGGAGAATGTCCGCAAATACCGTGACATTAAATTGGTGAATGTCTGGGAGGGGCAGTGGGGTGCCCGGCGGTACATTGCCAAGCCAAATTTCAAATCGATCAAAATTATCGATGAGGATTTGGCTACTATTGAAATGAGTAAGACCAGCGTGACCATGGATAAACCCATTTACTTGGGTCAAGTCATTTTAGACTTTTCTAAATCGGTCATGTATCGATTCCACTATGAGTTTGCCAAACGCCATTTTGAGGACGTCTCTCTTTTGTATATGGACACGGACTCATTCATTTACCACATTCGCCACTGCAACCCCTATGACGTCATGAGGCAACATAGTGACTGGTTCGACACCTCTTGCTATAGCGCTGACAACGTGTTTCAGCTGCCCCTAAAAAACAAGAAGAAAATGGGCGTTTTAAAAGATGAATGCGGTGATTCCATTATGACGGAATTCGTAGGTTTGGCCTCAAAAATGTATGCTTACCGCACACTCGACTGTAAGGAAGCCAAAAGAGCAAAAGGTGTAGGTAGGGCAGTGGTAAAATCGCTACGTGTAGACGATTACCTAGCGGTTTTACGCACTGGCAAAGCTATGTCTCATACACAGTGCAGGATACAATCCAGCAACCATCATTTGTATCTTGTGGAACAGAGAAAACGCACCCTCGCCTCCATGGATAACAAGCGTGTGTGGGCTGATGACCTGCTCACTAGCCTGCCCTGGGGTTATGATCGCAACGAGGAGGAGGTGTGATTTCATTGTTTAATCGTTTATGGGACATAGCTTTATGTAACTTGTAGATTTAGTATTTTGTAAATATTGGTTTCTGCAATTGTAAATAGTAGATTTTTAAAATAGTGACAACCCACTTGGACCTTTTGCTCTTTAAAAGTTCTATGCAACCTTATTTTTTTAAAATTTTTTGATTGGTAAATAGTTTGATTCTTTTAACGCTGTACAAAGTTGAGTTTTTTTGTAAATATGAAATAAGTAAGATTTTTAGTAACTTTAATAAATAGTATTTAATTATTTTTCATAATGTAAATGATAAACTAAAAAGTTCTTTTGGGATGAGTGTGCATGTCGAGAATGTGCTTTTGGGAATAAATAAAGTGGTTGTGTTTGTTCCCAAAGACAGTTGTGAATGTATGAGTGGAGAGAGAAAACTGGTGTGTATGATTGACCAGAGCAAACACGGTGAGGTAGGGTGGGTGGGTGGGGAGGGGGGTAAATGGTCACTTATATACTCATTTTGTTTTCAATAATTTTGTTTTTTCATTGAAATGTGGCAGTCAAAAGACATTATTTTTGTAAAAACAGTCTTACCTGCAGTAGTCGTAGACCTCGACGTTTCTCCAAACACACATCAACACATTGCAGTATTATCAAGGTCAAGCACTCGCATCAACATCATTGTCAAATCTCAACTTTCGACATACACCAAATGGAAAAAATATGAAAACAGCAAAATGGAAATTCCATGTTTCCATATCACCAAAACAGCAAAACTTAAAACGGACATTTTTAAAAACTGGAAATGCCCATGTGTGAAATTTGAAAATTCAAAAACTTCAAACGGACATTGTTTAAAATGTGTCATCAGCAAAATGGAAAAATCTATATCATCAAAACGAACGTTTTCAAAAACTGTAAATTGCAAATTAGCAAAATGGCAATGTGTGAAATGTGAAAATGAGAAATCAGCCATCAACATCATGGTTTTTTATAAATAATAAAAACACAAAACATCGTGCTCTGGTATACCTTTGTTTTTTATTTCATAGTGAATTGACAAAAGAAAAATAGAATACAAACAAATCCCAATTCCTCACTCCTCAATGTTTATGTCCATGCATTATCAACTTTCCTTTCATAGCACTCATGACAATTAGGGCTGCCATCCTTTCACCCACTGAGGCATCACTGGACGTGAAACGTTGTTTAGCTTTCTTTAATAACAATTTATCTGCCACATGTCTTAAACCAGGATGACTATGGCGATAAGAAAGGTCATGTTCCTTGCATGCTTGATCCAAAAGATTAATGGGTACATCACCACGTTGTAAACGTTTTTCGAGACGAGTTCCAGGGCCGCAAAAACGATAACCTGGAAGATGGATTTCGAAAGGTAAGTATTGAATCACTTTGTCAATGACGCCATTGCCAGTACAGGTCTGGCATATCCTTTTCCATCGATGGTAAAAAGGTTTGGTCTTCCTCCTCCTCTGTGGACGATGTTTGTGTTTGTTGTTGTTGTTGTTGCTTTTTCTCGCCATGACACCCGTGGAATGATTCAACAAAGTCTTTACACGAACTTTTATGACCGTGATACAGTTTCACTAACTGGCAAGTCGCACACTGACGCATAGACGGTATTTTTGCCATGGCTACTTGCTTATGGTGATCGTAATCCGTACAGGGTTGCAATTCACTCAACACAGGGTCTTGAGTCCATGATTTTGGTACATGTTGCCAGATTTCTTTGACCGCGTTGGCGGCCACATAATAAATGAACGACTTGGGCAGCGCCAAGAGTTCCTCTTTGGTAAAACTGTCTAGTTTCTTTTTGCACACAAAGAACTTGCCGATGGCTTTGTCCGTAGCATTGCCTTTCTCCATGGTATCACGTGCTGTAGATGTTTACACGTCGCTTGTAGAAATCTCACTGACGTCATTCACAGGTAAATCTTGAGTTATAATTTTGTTCAACAACTCCCAGCAGGCATGAGTGGTTAACCAATGAAAGAGATGCCACGCATGTGATAGGGCTGTATGGGTAATGTTGCCACAGGAACAAGTATCCATGAGCGTTTGCAGGGAGGGGCAGCCCAACTCCATGAGGTCGATACATTGGCAGTAAGACGTCAAAAATGGTTGCAACCATTGACGTTTTTCATTACCTTTCACAAATACCACATTGGCCGAGGACAAGTGTGCTTTCATAACCACGTCCAAATATTTATAGGAAATGGTTCCCTGATTCCAGTCTAGTTGCCTATGATTTTCAATCCACTGGGTTTGTTTACGGTCTTTTTCACACAACAAATCAAAAGCATGGGGTGGTTTAAATAGCAAATGCGTAGCTTGCGATATCCAAAACGTGGTACAATCGATCATGGCCACTTGTTTAAATATAAATTTGTTGTCACCAATTTTAAACCCTTGGCAATCCACAATGAGTGTGCGCAACATGTTGACGCTTGCCTGGACCAAGTTCAACTGACGACTGACTGACGATCAGGTGTGATCATGGCATGGACTTACCTGCCATGCTAGTTTCAAATTAAGGTTAGGGTAGGACAGGGGGACATGCAAAAATAAGAATTTAAGAATTACATCATCATTTTATTATCATAACACGTCTTACAGGCTTTTCTCATTTTAGGATAAGGACGATAGCAACTGATACAACAATATAGTCTCTTGTGTTTGTAACGTCCATAACACCGATGATGTCCCAATGTCTCTAAACTAGGCGTTTTTGATGGTGAGCTGCTCACCGAAGCACCATGGATACCATACGGTCCACACGTATCGTAACTTGTTTTCTTTTCATCACCCAGAGACACAAGTGAGGGATAGCTTGAATGACAGGATATATTTCCCACTTTCATTCTACACAGGTAGGGGCAGGTGGGTGACCAGCGCTGATGTTCCTGCATGGGTTCATCGCCCTCCTGCCATTGGTCTATGATGATGGGACAAAAGGCACATTTCACTTCATCTCTTGTTTTTAAATAGTAGAATCCAGCGGCCGCCAAGGCTTGAGGATTTATGAAAGGCACTGGCCATGTGGCAAACGTCTTGAAACGTTGTTCCTCAGAGTTTAAATTCATGGATGTGACGTCTCTTGAGGCTTTAAAGCAAGACATGACTGAGCGGCTTGACGTGGGATGACCTGTTATTTATACACTCGTCACTTGGTTGGATAGTGGATAATAGTTGACTTGTTTGTGGTGAATAATCAAACAGTAGGCCGTGGTATTGGCTGGTACATTGTCATGCGTTTCAAAGTCAAGTCGAATGTCGATATTGGATGGCTTCACAGACTCTTCCAGGTAAGAACAGTCAAAGACAATCAGTGGCGCTCTTGCCTTAAACGCTTGGGGTAGTAGCATGGGGCCGTTCTCTTTTTGATAATACGACCATCGAAATTTAGAAAACAAGTCGTACAGGGGGCCAAATTTATTTTTTGAAAAATCCAAATCCAGTCCTTCATAGGGAAACACAGCTCCGTTGAGGAAAAGACGTGCATTTCTCAATTGCAGGTGATCAAATTGCGTGGCATCTTTGGTTTGTTGATACTTGCGATTCGTTTGAAAACCCACAATCAGGTAGAGAGGTCTCTCTGTATAGCGAGCTGTTTTTACAGACCAACTGTGTGTGTTGGTGGTGGGCAATAGTGGATACTCATGGAGTGCCCAGCTTCTAAATTCCATGGGTAGAGGCATATCTCTCTTTACCATTTTGAGTATGTCCAGTTTTTTGCTATCGTTAAGGGTCACATGAGGCACTTTCCATAGCAAGCGTTGTAGTTGAACTTTTGAATCGATGGGGGCATTGTCAGCTCCCTTGAGTGCATTATTATCACTCCTGTCTCTCACCAGATAAAGCACTTGCCTTGCGTTGACCACAATGCGTTGGTGATCTTCGGCAAAGCCTAGAATCAGTTTAAGAGGTAAATATCCAGTAAAGGTTCCATCGGTGTGTACCATCCAGTCATTGGTCGAGTCAGGACACCAACCTGCCATGCAAAGTGTTTTACCTTCTTCCTCACTATAAGAGGGGTATAGTTTCATGACACTGGAAATGCCCACATTTCGAGTGCTATCCACCACGATATCGTTAATGACATACCGCACTTCAGAAAACAGAAAGGCTAAACCATGGTTGGCCAACTTGGATGTGGTAGGTGTAGAGCCATCGGCTTTGGTGAGCCGACCTTCAATCTGAATGACACTTTCATGCGGTAGGGTGTAAATATCTTGGTTGTTGATAACAAATTGAATTTCATCATTGTTATTGAGTCCAGGTGTTTGAGCTTGATAGGAATGGAGATCAATTCTTACCACTCCTGGTTGCTCCTCGATGCGGTTCGCTATCTCTAGGATAGAATTCATCATGAGGGTTGACGTGGTAACCCAAATGCTGTAAAATCTGCTTGTTCTGAGATGTTAACGTGTATTCACGTGGCAAACAACTAACACTATTCCTAGACGGTGTTGTTGCTTTATACACAAACTTCATAGTGGCTTTAGCACCAACTTGTAAGTCACTGGTGTGGTGGAATCTAGATCAATGAGTTGTTGATCTCTATTGATCAGTCTTAATGTTATATTACTAATACTATCAACAGCCACAGCATGAAAAAGCACCACTGGAGGGTTTTCACGAATAATATAGCCATTGGGCGATGTCACAATAAAGTCATAAAGTGAATGCGATGGTTCTTGATTGGTATACACTTGGCTAATAATATTACACGTCACCGACACATGATGGTCCTCAATGAATTTCACTTCATGGTCTGATTCATGTTTTTTGTTGGGCTCCAACACACGTGGTTTAAATCCTAGTAATGGACCAATGGAATCGGGGTGTGTTTTAAAGTCAATGTTGAATGAGGAGAAAATACTGCAGCGATGAGTGTTGGTATTGCCTACAAGTTCAAACTT
This sequence comes from Meconema thalassinum, assembly GCA_946902985.2. Classification (NCBI taxonomy): domain Eukaryota; kingdom Metazoa; phylum Arthropoda; class Insecta; order Orthoptera; family Tettigoniidae; genus Meconema; species Meconema thalassinum. The sequence continues at coordinate 593,244,546 of OX336388.2, forward strand.
GTGCGTTCCGTCAAGAAATGACTTTAAACCATATTGATTGATCAACACCACATAAATGTGTTCATAAATATCATCGATCGTGTATCCACCAGAGTTCAGGGTGAGCACAGAATCATCATAGTAAAACTTGTTGTTCACATTTTCACGTATGTTGTATATTCGATTGTACGTTTCAAGAGAAACAAGTCCTAAACCATAGGGTTTTTCACTCAATTCGATAGGCGGGTAGAAGTCTAGGCTGACTTCAGGTCCACGTCCATGCACTGTAAACGTTTTACTTTCTGCTGACATACTGGTGGCGTTTTTGCTTATGCTGCGTCTTATATAAAAAAATTAAACACAAACGTCCACACTGTTGGCTGTTAAACGTTTGCTCTCGTTTCACATTATAATATATCTTGATCCTGTTTCCAAAATAGGTCACTAGTTCCATGGGCGGGGGCAAATTCCCAAAACTGTCAAAGTACCATACCGTGGATCCCTCTTTGACATAAGCTACATAATGCGTTCCTGGTCCTCGGTGATCATCCAAATTGACAACAGCACATTCCTGTTTCCAAGGTCGTGGGGGTAATTGGTTTCGCATAAACACACCTCGAAAATGAGAAAGCTTTAGTTGTTTAGCATAGCTTTCCACTTGTTGATGCGTCAGGGCATGTCTCGCTATGGCAGAGGTTAAATTTTTTTTTTTTTAATATTTCGAAATGGTGAAATCCCAAATCCTTGTTGATAAAAGGCTGGCTTTAAATTGGCATTTCTAGCCCCCATGGCAATCGCTTCCATCGTTTCATTGTGTCGCTGACTTTCTTTGAGTTGTTGCTTGCCCTGCTGCGCGGCTTTAATGGTTTTCGCCACTGCACTGGCACCGCCCAAAAGTGAGCCCAGAGCAGCCAACCCGGCAAATAATGCAGGTAAAAATCCCGCTCGTTTGGGGACTGGAATCACTCGCCCTTGGTTTGAAACCTGTCGCCGACGTTTTGGAATAACCTGTCTCTGTGCTGCTCGAAGGGCTTTCCTTATGGTCAATACATAATTTTTTCTTTTTTTCTTTCGCAAGGGCTTGTCCTCGAATGATGAAAACCCTGGCTTTGCCAAGGACAATGTCCTTTTTTTAGTCTTTCTCACCACATACCTTTGTTTCACCATGATGATAATGACCAACAACCTTTCACACGAAAGTTTAAATCACAACTAACGTCAGATGGTTATTTCATGGCTGTATATTCCAATTCCACATAAAGTGGGAAGTCGTTTATGGTTTTTCCCACTTGCTTTTCATCCCATGTCAACATGAGATAAAAGGATAATTCGTCACCTGCATTGACCATTTCATGGTTATGGACCAACATCCTATGACCATTTATCTTTATTTGTAAATGGTTCTCATCAGGTATGGCATATTTGATGTGAATGGTTCCATCATAGTGTAATCGATAGTGGCTTAAACCCGAAGCAAGCACATAGGTCAAGTGTTGATCATGGACTAACGGTAAATGGTTTCTGTCATTCATAGGTTTTTCATTTGTCAAATACACTAAAAATACAGATGGGATAAATTTATAAAGCCTTTTCATTTCATAGGTCAAGTAACGCTTGGTACAAACATCGTCTTCGTCTTGTGGGTCTTCCACGTGAATAATCCGATGGTGATTAGCGCTATAGCCATTCACCGTAAGCTGGGGCACTTTGTCATAAAACTCATACACTTTGTTATCCACATACTTTTTCGTAGTAACGTCTGTAGACACTTGAGGATGTTTTACATGGGTTAACCGCTTTCCCTTAAAGTCATAATCTCCCTGTTTTGTGCGTGGCACTACTGACCTATCCACATAGTGTTTATTAGCAGGATCTGTTTCCTGTTTAGGATCATGTATGAGGACAGGCCTAGCTTTGGCCATCAACGCACGTCCAAAGACATCCATCGTCAACCTGTAGTACCAGTCTACTGTTTCTATGACAAGGTTCGGTGTCCTGTATATAGACAGCCGGCTAGCCTGTCTAAGCCTTAGTTGACATGAAGATTATTAAGCAGCAAGAGTCATTCCCCGTGGGGGACATGGTTTCCCATCTCTGTCCCACATCACGTGAACAACGCCATGGTTCACTGTTTCCATCTTCCATTCGCTGCATCATTGTGGGGCCTTCCGGCTGTGGAAAGACTAATCTTTTGCTAACCCTCATTACAGCGCCCAATGGTCTGCGTTTTCAAAATATTTATATTTTTGCAAAATCTCTCTACCAACCCCTCTACGTGTTTCTGGATCAAGTCATGTCTGGATTACAAAAAGAGAATATGGGTTATTTTACATTTTCCATGCAAGAAAATGTGATTTCACCGGATGAGGTAAAGCCTGATTCACTCATGATTTTCGATGATGTATCCACTGAACGTCAAGGCATTATTCAAAGCTATTTCAGCATGGGTCGACACAAACATATCGATTGCTTCTATCTTGGGCAAACGTATTCAAAAATGTCCAAACAGTTGATTCGTGACAATGCCAATGTCATTGTTTTATTTCGTCAGGACGAGAGGAACAGTCGTCACATTTATAATGAACATGTGAATCCGGATATGACCTTTCAAATGTTTACAGAATTGTGTGCCAAGTGCTGGAACACTCAACGTCATGCCTGTTTAGTGATCGATAAACAACGTGAACTCAACCAAGGACGCTATCGCTTAGGGTTTGATCATTTTATTGCTATTTAAGGCCCTGTCTCATTCCCCATCAAGTCATTTGTCAAGACACCATGGCGTTAGCAGAGAGTCAATTGAAAAAGCATATTATTAGAGCAAAAAATACTATTCGCCAAAAGTTTCGTCAATTGAAACAATCACGTGCCAATCATGCTTTGTTTATTCAACAACATTTAGCACCTCCGCTAAAAGCCATGTTGAAACCCTCTTTCAAGTCATCTGAAACGCTACCCACCGTTTCACAAGCCACGCAGACGCTGCACGAGGACCCTAAGGAAGAGGAAGAGGAACAGGAAGATTTGACTAGTGTTAGTGAAGTTGAGGATGAGGAGGAACAAGTGTTTACGCCTCAAAAAAAGGCAGCGCCCCTTGCAGAGTTTTTGAGAAAAAAGAAATCCTTGGCCATGGTCGATACACCTTGCCCTTCCAGGGCGTCACCGTTTTCACAACTCTTGGCCACCCCTCAACATAAAGCACAACTGAAAACCATTTTAATAAAATATTATGGATCAACATTGGAACCCTATTTCACCGATCTATTTATTGGAAACACAGATACCACGTATGGTGTTCGCTATGAGAATGATAGTTTTAAAATTGGCGATTCATCCATTAAATTTGCTCGTACTAAAGCTGTCATTAAAAACATCAACTATAAATTAACGCCAGGACTGTTAAAGCTGCTCTTTTCTCGGACCCCCTCTTCCCATGATTATACGTCAGAGGATCTTGACAAATATAAATCCATTTTATTGGATACCCATGCCCACAAAAGACAGTATGATCCCACGCAACAAGTGAATGCCAATATATCTCAAAAATATAAAACCATCATTGCAAAAATGTTTCCCACCAGTCAAAGTACTCGTCGTAAAGCATTCGCTTCGGGAGTGACATTTAAACCATTAAAACCCCTTGTGGATGTTACCTACTGGCATAATCCCAATAAGCTCGTCCAGCGGCTACAGTTGTTGCATGCCTCACGTCAAGCTGGCCATACCGGTCACGATTGGGAAATTCAAGAAATTGAACAAGAACTTCGAAATGCCAAAATTATTGTTTAAGCCCTCACCCATTAAAATGGGTATTGCTCACGAGTTGCATCGCCCAGCTAGGCGTCACTATCCGCGACTCAAGGTGATTTCACGAGGTGTGGATGAACTTTGGCAGGCTGACTTGGTTGAAATGATACCCTATGCTGGCGTTAACGATGGTGTACGCTATATGTTGACCGTCATTGATGTCTATTCCAAAATGGCCTTTGTTGAACCTGTGCGTCGCAAGTCTGGTCTACTAGTTACCAAGGCCTTTCAACATATTATTCAACACTCCCAACGTCAACCTCAGTTGCTACAAACTGACCAGGGGAAAGAATTTTTCAACAAGGATTTCTCCAGTTTTCTCAAATCTAAGGATATTCACCATTACACCACGTACAGCAATCTCAAAGCCAGTGTGGTCGAGCGGTTCAACCGAACATTGAAAACCCATATGTGGAAAGCGTTTACCGCTCAGGGCACGTATCGCTGGTTGGACATGTTACCTGAGCTAGTGTCACGTTACAATGACACCAACCATAGAACGATTGGGACCAAGCCACGTCTCGTAACTAAAAATATTCAGCGATTGGATAAACTGTTTAACCCCATAAAAACAGCCGATCCTAAACGTCACCGACTGAACATTGGGGATTTTGTTCGTGTGAGCAAATTTAAGTCTGCCTTCAATAAGGGTTACACGCCTCAGTGGGGGACTGAACTATTTCGAATTCGTCGAGTCTACTTGGACAGTCCAGTCACCTATTTACTCGAGGACCTCAACCATCAACCCATAAAAGGTAGATTTTATCTCCATGAACTTCAGAAAACAGCATTTCCTCAGCATTATCTTGTGGAAAAAGTGTTGAAACAAAAAGGAAATAAACTCTACGTCAAATGGTTAGGGTTTAACTCTACGTTTAATTCTTGGATCAATAAATTACATGTTGTGTGAACCTGTGTACTTTTTATTTATTCACACATGTTGTACACCACCTATAGCTCTATGTATACAGCGCTCCGCGCTTCATGCATGTTCATACATGTTTGTCTTTCCCTTTCCTCCTGTGTTCTCTCATACATCACCCCCTCCCCTCTCCCTCCCTTCACCTCCCACCACTGCTGTTTGCAGCTCTTGCCTCTCTATTGGTTGTGACATCATTCCGACAAGTTGCATCATACTTTTTACTGATTCAGCGATTCCCACGCTTTGAACATTCTCTTATCGTGCACGTGGACAGATAACACCCAAGCGAACACCTGTGCCGGATCAAATTTCACCTGAACTTGCATTTTGTCACGTACGAAGCAAGACAGAATGTAACTTGTTAACAGTTATCGCGCACGTGGACAGATAACGTCCCAGGTGAACACCTGAGGTAGATCAAATGTCACCTGAACTTGCATTTTGTCACGTACGAAGCAAGACAGGATGTCACTGGTTTAGCCTACATGTGGTTTCACAAATGTGTGTGCATGCCTTTCACACTCCCCTGCCACCACGATGGTCAGATTATTTCACCTTCAAGCGTCTTGGTCATTTTTTCCATTGCACCTATTGTCAAGTCAGATCGGAGCCTTCCAATAAGCTCAAATGACATTCACCTCCTGCTCGTCGGCAAGTTTATTTTCTCTACTCGCTTCGACCAACATAGAATCAAGTTCTCATCACCGTTTACACGTTAAAGGTAAAATATCAGGAAAAACGCACGCTCGCTCTGTCATACACCGACCAGCCGAAATAGCGATTGTTCTATTGAACACGGCCACCGTGGTCAGCGACAGGTTCATTGAAACACACACACCCAGCCGTATCGTCTCTCTCAACCACCACGCTTTATAAACATTATAAACAGGTAAAGAAAAAGAAAACGTTATTTCAACATGTACGGCGTTAGGCCCTTTGTGAATTTTTTTTTTTGGACAAATAGCTACCACATTTGAAAGGGGGCATTAGCCCGAGTCCTAGGACATCTCGTACATGTCTCTAGCGTTATTGGTTCGTGACATATCGGCAAAAATCATAAAAAACACGTGTTTACCCCAAAATCGCATTTCCCATTTTTTTTTTAATTACAACGAGTGGTCCATAGCAAAGAGGACGTCACCCCGAGTCCTTGGACCCGTCGTACATGCCTCTAACGTTATTGGTTCGTTAGATATCGGCAAAATCACAAAAAGCATGTGTTTACCCCAAAATCGAGTTTACAATTTTTTTTTAAAATTGCAACGAGTGATATATAGCAAAGAGGACGTCACCCCGAGTCCTTGGACCCGTCGTACACGCCTCTAGCATGATTAGTTCGCGAGATATAGCAAAAAGTTCAAAATCGCGGTTTTACCCCAAAAAGACCGTGTTTCCAGATTTTCACCTTTTCGACACCTACATTCCCGTAAAGAGCACAATGAGACGAAAAAAACGAATCCAAGCACGCCCTCCTAGCATGGCTCCTTCCATTCCAAGGTCGCAGGGGCTCACCACTTGCTTTTGGAAGCAGCTCCCCCACCATCCCACTACTACAGGTTTTCATTCTAGAGACTTGAAATTTATTTTGGGGGTAGAGGGGGTAGGGACCTTTCATTTACGTCAAACAAACTTTTTTGTATAATTTCTAGTTTCCAAAATATAGGATTTTCAAAATTCGAGTGTTTTCAAAAAAATATAAAAAATAAAAAAGTTTTATTACAAAAAATAAAGGTCATAAAGACCATTCGTTTGAGCCATGGCACAACGTTCTATCCTGTTTGGTTTTCAAGCTATAGCCTATTTTCGAAAACGAAAAAATTCAAACTTTTTTTCTAAAATATAACGAGTGGTCCATAGCAAAGCCCCCGTCATCCCGAGTCCAACGACACTTCATTCGTGAATCTCCGACCACGGGTTCGGGAGTTATCGGCTCGCATTGGGAGTAGTGGTGGGGGGGGGCAGAACCCCTATCATCCCCCTACTTATATACTTTATGATGATTGAATAACAAAACTACTAACTTATTGTAATGCATTCACGTCCGTTAATCTCTATATTAAGCCAGCCTGCAAAATTAAGAATCTTCCGCCCCAATCATCTTCCGCCCCAATCACAGTAGGTGGTGCTGCGACCTATCAGTGATTTAATCTTTATCTTGTACGCCTATGCACTGCCATCGTAATGTACTACGATGGCAGTGTTCTATGGGTGTTGAATGAGTAGGCAGTTTAAAGTAGCCAAGAGGGAGGCGATCCAGCTGGCAGTGTTTAAAGGTATTCGGAGCGCGATCGTGGCTAATAGTTGAACTACCAGTATTACAAAATTGCCATACTTCAGGAGGCCAGCTCAGGCATTTACACAGCGTTATGTTTGGAACAATATTACCCACATAACCCACAAGAGGACAGCACCGTACAGAGGCATTAAGAAGGCTGTGGTTAATGACAACGTGTATCTAGTTCTTCTATTCTCCTTTTTCTAATGTCTTCTGTTTATGTGCGATGCTGGGACTGTGATTTTATTAATATACGAGTGTATACTTTATCCTCTCCTTTGAGCTAAATGACATTTTATTCAGTATCTGTGGGAAAAGCTCGTGCACATCATTTGTAAAAGAATTCAAGAAAAAAAAAACCTAACTGTAGCAGTACTCGATCCCCAGTCAACTGCGTGTCAGACTAACATGCTAGCCCAGAGCTAACCGTATCCATGACGTCAAGTGTTCTTAACTGACATATTAGATACAAACTGTTGGCAAATAATGACTTTAAATAAACGATTTCTTCACTGCAGTACATCTTCATTAAAGATCATTTCATACAAAGTTTATATTATTGTATCAGTACGGTATATCACATACAACATACTAAAACTACTGAAATATAAGACAGGCACATGAGGACAGCTGCCATCTTGTCGTGTGACACAAACGGCTCAGCTCTTTTAAGCCACTCATACTGTATAATATTATAATATTAAATTATAATAAATAACGGATCACGACCTTCAGGATAGCTTAAACCCCCCTAGGCTCGATAATCGGAATTGGTGGGTCTTAAGCTATTTATTAAAATGGTTGCATAATTCACACGGCCGCCATCCTGAAATGGCATGGCCGATGACCTTGAATTTTGGGTGAAAGACGCGTCCTATATAAAGGTATGTTGTCACCAAATTTGGTAGAGATCGGATGATTAGTTTAGCCGTAATTTGATTTTACGTTTTGAACATTTGAGTGGCCGCCATTCTGTTTTGGTAAAGATGGCGGCGATATAAAGTATGACACTGAGGTGTCCTTTACTAGTGCTACCTCTGTACCAAATTTCGTTCAATTCGGTTTCACCGTGTTCGAATTGATAGGAGGGGACAGACATTCAGAGTACACACACTCACACACACACAGACACACACACACACACACAGACTCACACACATACACACACACACACACACACACACAGACTCACACACACACATACACACACACAGACAGACACACTTTTTTCGCCCTGTGTTGATCTCATAAGTCTACTTTCATTTTTTGCAAAAATCGAAAGTAGGCTAAAAAGGAGAGAATTTGCGTAGTATTTCGTCATGGAGCTCACCATTGTTGATCGTCGTTCGCTCTCGTGTTTTTCCATGCTGGGGACATGCTTTCGTGATGATTTTAAATGAATGTAGATTTTAGAAATCAGCCAGTATTATTACAGTATAACCATCGTTGATTTTGTATAACCATATAATCACCCCAAGCGGACAAACTCCGGATTTTTATCACCATTCTAGCATTTCACCTAACATTAGATATACAACATTTAGCATACACTGATAGTTGCATTACCAATACTGCAACTAAATAATTGTACCTATTGTAAATATTTTTCACCTGTATTCTCAAACATAGATGCTATAGCCTAAGTGTAATGGATCTGATGATGATCGCTTGACGATCGAAACTGGTCATCCTAGTGTATTTATTAATCTCATGTAATTTATTTCAGGATTAGGGTACAACCTAGCTCTTTTCGGGTATATTCGTGTTGACCGACTGAAAAACACCAAACTTTTGTTTACTTAGGCAACACTGAAAAATGGCTTCAAATCTCACAATCTCCACCAATTTATTTTGTGTATCACAAAAAAGGACTCGAAAGTCGTAATTTTGTTGGCTTCCTCAGCAAGGGTCTTCTCACATTCCTCTGCAGACATTATCCGTTCTTTTTCTTCTTTCTTCTGGAGATTTCCTTATCTTGGAGGAGCACTTACTCAAATACGATGGTAATTTTGGGAATACCTTTGGAACCGCACGAGGTAACAATACAGGCTTCTTCCGTGTGAATTCCTTATTATTCCCATCACCAACCTTGTACTTTTCAACATAACTTACGTCTTCAGGAAGAAAGTGTTTAATACATACGAAATAATATTTCGTAGGTACCCAATTGGCTCGAGGAATAGCACGTTCCCATATAAACACTGTCACAAATCCTTCAGTTTTTATCGATGAACGATAATTAGACTTACAATTCGGCACAACACAAGTCTTTGGCATTGTAGCTAGCCACTATACAGTATTAATCAATGGTATCATGTCATTTGCATAGAGTATTTTGCAGAAAAACACGAGCGCGTGACACATTTTCCATGAAGTTCAGTGGGCTAGGCAGAGCAGACTGGCCATTCACGGCGAGGTTGCCAATTTTCGCTCGCCGCGGCCTTCCGTATAGCCGGCCATGGTAGTATACGTGTAGGATAACATGTCAGATGTTACACATCATATGCGACTACTGTAAGGCTCGTATCTTTTTTGTAAGGCTCGTATCTTTTTTTTAAATAAACTATCTCCTCCTTCCATCATGCAGTTCGTTCAGTTCGAAGACCCGCTCCTTCTCATCAAATCATGGGACATCATCCCCCACACCGCTCCAAATACGTCATAGGTTCTTCTCTTCAATAGGTCATTCTATACATGTGACCTCGTTCAAACTTCCACGTGCTCGTGATGTTACTCTTTTTGAATTTGTTGTAGGGACGTGTGCTACCTCAAACTTGCCTCCCCCTTCCACTGCAGTCCAAACGGTCGACTGCATCATTGTCTCCTGGCCAGACGGGCTTCCAAGAAATTAGCCAACTCTTCCTTATGTTGGGCTAAATCGGGATCCCTCCTGTGGTGAATTGTCGTTAAAATGATCCCGCTGGCACCTACCCTCTCTCTCCCCTAAAATAAGATATACCTCAAGACCAATTTTCCTTGTTTTCTGTGCCAGCGTAAATGAATTAATAAATCGTAACATAAATTGGATATTCAGTTGTTATGATTAAATTGACATATAGAATAAGATATCGGCAAATAAATAATAATAATAATAATAATAATCAAAGTTACCTTATCACGCATGAGTGATAATAATAATAAAGTACAATTAAAATGTATCTCTACATAAGTGGCGAATTGTTTGCTGATTATATGACATCAATAAATGATGAAGCAATGTTCCATATATATATGACATCAATAAATGATGAAGCAATGCTCCATATATATATATATGGAACATTGCTTCATCATTTATTGATGTCATATATATATTATATAAAACAGTGGCGTATGCACCTCATAACAATGTCACAGTATGATAGCTAGTATAGAACCGTCTAGCACCGTGTGGCTTGTACTTTCCATGCTAGGTTCTGTCTTCCATAATAGCTTCTATACAACTCATGGCATTGAACAGGTGCCATTTTCCCCGGCAGTCTGCATGGAAGATTGAGTGTAAGAATCAATCGGATTGCTTTTATCGTTCCAGTCGAGATCCTAGCGGCAACATAAACAAAGAGATTTGTTACGTGGGTTGGTCCACGAATAAATACATCAGAACAAAACTATAGATTTTTGAACGGTGTATGTGCAAAAAGTCGTTGCTATATATAGTAAATACAGAACGTATCTTATTATTATTATTATTATGGAGTAAATACTGAACTATTAAAATTCTAATCGTTATCACGAATAGTATCCTCATGGTTTTGAACAAGAAGTAGGGAAAATACAAGTTTAAATTAGAGAAGAAAACAATTTTTTCTACCAATGTTTATCAATTAAATCGTCCTCTCAGATCATGTGAATAAATCTAAGTTGAGAACTTGCTGAACGAGGTAGAGAGGATATAATCAAATAATTTTTTAAAAAAGTACAACTCTCCGCCGTAGGCTTGAACCCGGGATCATTAAATCAGTGAACAGGCGCGATACCACTCGCACACTTTTCCAACGGACTTTGGAGCTCGTTGTTAAACTTATTCACGCGTATGGTTAAATATCCAATTATTATAGTTCGATCATTGAATACTGATTGGAATGCAATTATTCAGTACCTGACATGTTTTCAAATTTACTCAAAGCAAGTTTCACGACCGCTTTGCGTTAATAATGAGAATCAACTGCAAATATTACCCTCAAATAACAACCCTCCTCCATGTTTTATTTCTTACACCTTGATGCACAATATGCTAGCGTGTGATATGCTTCGGTCATAAAAGCAGGTATACTGACGAAGATGAACAGAATCATACAGGGTTTTGTACCAGCCATCACAACAGCTTCCAGCCACCTAATAGAAAATGTTGTAGAAAAAGCTCATTCTTGCTTTATTATGCCATACTCGTATACATATATTCAATACGACGACAGTATTTACAACGGATATAGGCTACAGGATGTTGTGAAAAAGTAAACCGAAAAATACGCTTGATAGAAGGAGACCAAACCTAGTAATATAATATTTTAAATCCAGAGGGCACCAAAGCAATGATTGGTTCACCTTAAATAAAGACTGTCATTTTGTCGAATTCTGGCACAGTCGGTTGGCATCCGAGGGCACGCAAATGCGAGTGATCCGTGTCAGTACATTTACTGGAACGTTGAAGATCCCCATCGGGAAAAAATTCCAGCATTTCGGCGTCTATAAAAGCCGCAGTAGTTACGCTACGGAGGTAGGATCTATCTATCTATCTATCATTTATTTATTTATTTTTATTTTTCGCTCAACGCCTTATCGACCCTCTGGCTGGTCAGTAACAATAAAATCTGTCCGATAATATAGATCTCTCAGCACAATAAACGACTGGTCACAGGTTGCACCGGGTCAGTGAAGTCGTTCCTCGCGGTTTACGACGTGCGTCTCCTTTCTCAACTGCTCTGTTGAGTGAAAATGGAACACAGTCGAATGTGTACGTTACACACATCGCAGCCGTTACCGGGCAGTAAAGCAAATACAGGACAGACAGTGCAGTAAAAACAGACTGTAAAACAACACCAATATCTTGCTCCGCACATCTAAAACTGTAAATGGGACCTATTGCGACAGTTTCGATCACTGTGCCTACCAGGCAGGCACAGGAGCTGTCTGAGGCACAATCTACCTATACATCTTGATGGAATGAAAACGGCAAGTGCATTAGAAATTACAAAAGATAATCTAATATTATTTTAATTAATGTTTCCTACCAATATAAGCCTTAAGTTTACTAGGAACGATGATAAGCTCATTTCAAGCTTGAATATAAAGGCGACAGTAATAACCAGGGCCCGGATTTTGATGACCTAAATATCACTAAAAATGACCTATTAAATTACTGCAAATTCTAATAAATTGACCCGAAAACTTAAAAAAATGCCCTATCTCCTGCCACTTTCACTTAACATATTTGCAGAAAAAAATGTCACCATCGCACAGAGAGGTATTTGGCCCGAAAAGCTGGTCAAAATCCATTGTTTTGTTATATGTTTTAATGCAGTGTGATAGACAAATCATTCCTCTACAGGAAATATAAAAAAGTAGCTGCTGAATACCGCAGTTAGACTGTGAACGATTTTTTTACAATAATGATTTGTCAGTTATAAATGCCATCTCCGCAATGAATTGTTAAAGCATTTTTGTTTTATCCTAGGTCCTTCGAAATGCAAACTGATGACTAGAACAGACTTCTATGACCTTATGAAGAGATGTTCTAAAACGATTTTGTAAAACAATTCGATTTTATGGATTATTCTATATTATCACACCCTACCTTCCCTAATGATAAAAATAAAGGTATTAAACATAAACTGTCTTATATAAAGTCACAATTAAAGAAAATATGGCTTGCTTGACACAAAATTGAGAGTACCTTCTTAAAAAGAACCAGCAAATAATTCTTAAAGAAACATTACATTTACTTTTCTCAAGAGCAGGATGTATTGCTCCGATGAACAAGACTGGAAAGCATCATCTGAATAATACATAGTATTGCAGTTAAGTAATAAAGATTCTCATAATAATTCCTTTATGCTGTTTATTCATTGTAGTATATAAATACATTATCATCCTAACACTATGTCCTCTACTCTCTCGCAGCACAGAAAATATTACACAATAATTTTGGCCAACTTTTTGCATGAAATACCCCTATGTGCATCGGTAGAAAAATTCTGCCGAATACTGAAATAATTTCTTTGAAATTACCAGCCCTGGATGGTTTTAACATCTACATTTTAAATACACTCGAAATAACAATCGCAGCCCACATCACTAATTCACTCAACACGCGTATGGTTACACTGGGTTACTGGCCTACGGTAGTCTCTCCTGCTACTCTCGCTTTCAACATCGCTCCCGGATCAGTTGCAAGCATTAGTGTGTCACCAGGAATGTGGATGCTTCCAGGAAGTAAGGACTGATCAAAGTTACTTCAGTCTTCAAATCACCAAAGATTTGTGAAGATTCTCCGTATTCATCCTCACTACCTTGCAAGTTCGACTGGCTACGTGGCTCAGCGGTAATGTTCTCGCTTGGTGTGCCCAGGGTTGCAGGATCGAATCCTGGCGCAGTCAGCTGGCATTTGAGGGTGCACAAATGCGAGTTAGCCGTGTCGGTAGATTTACTGGCACGTTTAAGATCCTCTTCGGGGCAAAATTCCGGCACCACGGCGTCTCTAAAAGACGCAGTAGTTAAAAGGGACGTAAAACCAATAACATTATTATTATTATTATTATTACTTGTAAGTTCCAATAATATCCAATACCAGAAGAGAAAATGCATCAAAACCCTTAAAAATATGAGAAATAACTCAAAAAGTATGAAATAGTCTAATAAATGCCATAAAATGATTAAATAATTATGTATAATTTAGACAATTACATAAAAAATTAAAAATGACAAAAACATGACTGAAAAATGACGTAATAGATTTTTACAATGTGGGAACTACTGTATGATTCTCTAAATGTCTTGAATTGTTTATAGAATACACGAACTAAAGCTGAAACCATTAATTTGTCAAAATAAGATAAGTCATCAAGATGTACCCGGAGTATTAAAACGTCTGGCGCGACCAGGACGCAAATGTGGTCACGTAATGGTCTAGCCCAGGAGTCTCCAAATTACGGCCCGCGGGCCAACACCGGCCCGCAAGCACCACCAATCCGAGCTGCCATAGTTTATTTTGACAATGCAGGTTAAGTACTGTAAATCAAACAAAATAATAATCACATGTTTTTATTTTTATTTAACGACCAATTAACCCTCCGTTAGTCGCGCTGGGTCCGATAGCCCCATGGATTTATTTACCTTTAATACCTAGCTAACCAATGAACTTTCATAGCTATTGTCATTGGACATTTTGTACAGTACTCTAGTCATTATTTTAATGAAGTGACAAACAGATCAGTCAAATAACAACACCGCAAACGAGGCAGAAGTCAGTTGATGTCTTACAGTATTTGGAACTGTTAGACCTAGCGTGACAAGTCATGGCATATACTGTCACAATTGCCAAACATCACTACTCATGGACACCACCAAGGTTATAAGTAGTTTCCGTTTTAATTTAAATACTATACTTATGTGTTATCGACAGTAGCGTATTGATAACAAATTTTGGGAGCGTCTTTTTGGGAGGAACTTTTCTCACCCCCTCTCATTACAATCACCCATAAACTGTTCTATTAACACTTCTATACCACAACATAACGAAGATTATCCAAGTACCGGTATTTGAGTTGTGCAGTTAATTTTAGTGATATTCAAGGGATACCTATCCCCAATTGCGGATTTCAGGATAGGCCTCATGTTAGGAGAACAATTTTTAGCAAAAATGCGAAAATAGGTAGCGCTATATGTTATGTCTATTTCTGGACAGTACTGAAGACGTCACTAGCTATTCTAAATTACTGAAGTATGGATAATTAATTTAAGTTTAATAATGTGTTGAAAGAGCGAAACTATTGCAATCAAGAGACGAATCCCGCCTGAAGAGAATACAATATGCAGAGTTCAATAAATTAACTAAAAGAGAAATCAGAAATGATTTGAGGCGCTACAAGCGGAAACTTATAGAGGACGTTATCGGCTCAACAAAATCAGTGAAAAGAGCTAGAAACGTACTGTGTGAAGGGAGAAATTGGATACCAAGTATGCAAAATAAGAGAGGAGAAAAAGTGACAAAAAGAGATGATTTGGTGGAATGTGCAACTGATTTCTACAGATCCTTATATCCCATGCCAACAAAGGAGTTACAAGAACTTGCAGAAAGCCATCTGAATCACACGGATGCCGAAACAGACGAAGTGTTGCCAATTCTTCCGAGCGAAGTGAGAGCTGCGATCTCGGACTTTTAAACGTGGAAAGAGCCCTGGAGAAGATGGTATTTCCAACGAACTCTTGAAAATAGGAATAGAGGAACTTATTTCACCACTAACCGAATTATTTAATGACATTTTATCCAGGGAAGAAATCCCAGAGCAGTGGACAGCGAACATCATCTTATTACATAAGAAAGGCAACAGAAATAGCCTAGACAACTACAGACCGGTGAGTCTTATGTCTAATCTATACAAGCTATTCTCAAAAATAATACTTCGCCGAATTACGAGAACTCTGGATGAAAATAAACCCACAGAGCAAGCTGGATTCAGAGCAGGATACTCGACAGCAGATCACCTGCAAACCATGACGCAAATAATAGAGAAGGCCGAAGAGTATAATCTGAAGTTGTACATAGCATTCGTAGATTATGCGAAAGCCTTCGACTCGGTGGACCAACCAAGCGTCATGAAAGCACTACACAACCAAAGGATCCCCACAAAGTACTCGCGGTTGCTTTCAAAACTGTATTTAAACAGCTGGGCAAAAGTCCGAATGGAAATAGAAGGCGTTAAATTCTATCTACAGCGAGGCGTAAGACAAGGATCTGTAGAAATCAGTTGCACATTCCACCAAATCATCTCTTTTTGTCACTTTTTCTCCTCTCTTATTTTGCATACTTGGTATCCAATGGGGGCACAAATACGGAATCACAATCAATGGAAATACACTGACGAACTTACGATTCGCCGATGATGTGATACTGTTTGCAAACTCGAGTTCGAGGCTGGAAGAAATGTTAAAAGATCTGCACGAGGAGAGCAACAAAGTGGGCTTGAGCCTCAATCCCAGCAAGACAAAAGTTATGACAAATCATGAAGCAAAGAAACTCATGGTGAAAGGAAAAGAAGTAGAATATGTGTCAAACTTTGTCTATCTGGGCCAGTCACTATCTTTTCAGCAAAATATGGATAAGGAAATCAACAGGCGGATATCGTCAGCATGGCACAAATTCTGGAGCCTATCCTTCATATTGAACAGCAGAGAGCATTGCCTCAAGACAAAAAGGCGAGTGATGGACTCGTGTGTACTTCCCGTTCTCCTCTATGGAGCACAAACGTGGTCAATAACTAAGAAGCAAGCTTCGAAGTTGGAAGTGTCCCAGAGGAAAATGGAGAGAAAACTTCTAAACATTACATTAAGAAACATAATTAGAAACGAGGAAATCAGGAGAGGACAGGACTAGATGATGTCATCACGAGGGCCAAGAAACTGAAATGGACATGGGCAGGCCATGTACTGAGAATGGATCACGCAAGGTGGGCCTACTCAACTACAGTGAGGGAGCCCAGAGATGGAAGAAGAAACCCCGGCCAAGACCAGATGGTCAGACGAGTTCCAGTCGATGATGGGGAAGCAGTGGATGAGAGCGG
This sequence comes from Meconema thalassinum, assembly GCA_946902985.2. Taxonomy (NCBI): domain Eukaryota; kingdom Metazoa; phylum Arthropoda; class Insecta; order Orthoptera; family Tettigoniidae; genus Meconema; species Meconema thalassinum. Next base: position 593,261,308 of record OX336388.2, read on the forward strand.
CAGGTCAACGAAATTCGTGGAGGACTTTCGTCGAAACAGTTTGTTTGAAACATCCCTAGACTCATCGTCAGCTTAGATAAATCTTCAGGATAATATGAATTATGTCCAAGTTTTACGAGTGAAAATGTAAACATAATATGCTGACGACACAGTACTTCTTGCCAGTAGTATTGAAAGTCTACAACTGTACACTGATAAGCTTAATATAGTTGGAGAAGAAATGGGTCTGACGATCAACACCGAGAAAACAAAACTTATGGTTTTCAGTCGAAGAAGACATAAAGTAATTCTGACACTGAAAGGACTACAAATCCAATAAGTTGATAAATTTAAGTACCTTGGTTGGCAGAGGATTTAAATCCAGACCTTGAAATTAAGACCCGTATAGAAATGGCAAGATCAACATTTAATAAAATTAGACCTTTATTGTGCGATGATGCCTTAAGTTTAAAACTAAGACAGCGTATTGTAAAATGTTTTGTTTGGTCCATTTTGCTTTATGGAGTGGAAGCCTGGACTATGAAATCGTCCATCATTAAGAGGCTCGAAGCTCTGGAAATGTGGTTTCATAGAAGGATGCTGAAAGTCTCTTGGATACATCATGTTTCTAATGACCAGAGGGCTACTGTCCACCATCAAATGCAGGAACATTGCATACCTGTGTCATGTGTTACGTGGTGAAAAATATACAATATTACATCTCATTTTAAAAGGCAAAATTGATGGGCAACGAAGAGCGGGAAGGAAAAGGACGTCTTGTCATCGGAACCTTCAAGATTGGACTGGAACAAGATCTATTGAACAGCTCTACCGCTCTGCTGAAGATAGACAAACACTACCCACATTGATCGCCAACGTCCGGGAGACTGGGCAGGGCACATAGAAGAAGATGATGAAGAAGAATAAGAATAAGAAGAAGAAGAGGAAGAGGAAGAAGAAGAAGAAGAAGAAGAAGAAGAAGAAGAACTCTAATTACAGTATATGAGATTTATCCTAAAAACGTCCAGTAAGTGACATACATAGTTAATTCACATAATGAATTTGACTATTATTACTATGATTAATGATATTATGTAGCTGTAACATTCCACTGACATTGTTTGCAGTTATGGATAAGTTTACTGGTGGAGTTTTTTTTTTTAGCGTATGGCTTTTAGTGCCAGGAGTTCCGAGAATATGTTCGGCTCGCCAGAGTTGGTAGCTACTTCGATGCGGACACCCATAGGGCGAGGTACAGGTAGGCTACCGTCACGTGAGGAGTGTTGTCTCAGGAGGAAAGTGTGAATGTAAGGACGAGGAATTGGAAGGTAGCGGCTGTGGCCTATAGTTAGGGACCAACCCCGGCATTGCCTGGAAGAAAGATGGGAAACCACAGGAGACCATCTTCAAAGTTGCCGGCGCGGCGGGGGAATTCGAACCTCCTCACCTCCCGGATGGGAGCGACTGCCAGCAGCCACGTCGTAATGACCACGGCTAACACACCTGATGCTGGTGGAGATTATCACCAGCGACTTCAAATGGTTATCAGTTAATTTGGATCTGTAAATATATTTTGTATATTTTATTTTGGAGAATGTTTTCTCACACAGATAGTGCTGAAAGCGGGGAAACTGATCGGAGTCCACCCACCGCAACTTGCGCCATAGATATCTCACTCGCCGGCTGGTCCCGAAACCAAAATTTGCGCATAATTTAAAACTACAGTATGTTGGTATGATGAGCTAGCTAGGTCTTGGCCCTTGGGACTTAAATGAGGAGTAAGTATGGCCCTTAGGCTATAAAGTTTGGATACCCCTGTACTCTAGCCTAAGGGAAACCACTCTCCAAAACTACGGTTAATACCGGCAGCGGTATCTCGCTGGCATCGGGAGGGCGTGGGTTCGAACCCCACCTCGGCCGTCCTGAAAATGGTGTTCGTGGTTTCCCATTTTCACTACCAGGTAAATGCCGAGACGGTTCCTTTCAATAGGTACACGGCCGATTTCCTTTCATAATCCCTTCCCCGACCCGTCCTGAAAAGAACACATGGCCATTGGCTGCGTTCATAAATTAAAATAAAATTACAGTCAGTCTGAAAGACTAGACGTTATATCATTTCAAATGACGCATGCTACAAATGCTACACATGTTGAAAAGGCTCAGGAGGGCTTCTCGCTTCGCTCGAAGCTCCAGGACTCTTTCAACAAACTCCATTACCCATTAACTTAGGCTTCCCACGCGGGCACCTCTTTAAGGGTCACCCTGTATTTGAGTCTGACATCTTTTACGACTCTTAAAGAGTCACCCATTATTTGAATCTGATATCTTGCAAACCTCTTTAAGGGTCACCATGTATTTGAATTGAATCTAACATACTGTATACCTCGTTAAGTATCACCCTGTAATTTGCTCTGACATCCTGCACACCTCTTAAGGAGGCACCCTGTATTCTTATATGGCATCTTGTATATCTCTTTAGAAGTCACCCTGTATTCTTGTGTAACATCTTGTACACCTCTTTATGAGTCACCCTGCATTCTTGTCAGACATCTTGTGCACCTCTTTAGGAGTCACCCTGTATTCTTCTCTGCCATCTTGTACACCTCTTTAAGAGTCACGTTGTATTCTTATCTGGCATCTTGTATATCTTTTTAGGAGTCACCCTGTGTTCTTATTTGGCATATTGTACTGTATTTTGCTCTGACATCATGCACACCCTGTATTCTTGTGTGACATCTTGTACACCTCTTTAGGAGTCACCCTGTATTCTTGTCTCACATCTTGTGCACCTCTTTAGGAGTCACCCTGTATTCTTCTCTGCCATCTTGTACACCTCTTTAAGTGTCACCCTGTATTCTTCTCTGCCATCTTGTACACCTCTTTAAGAGTCACCTTGTATTCTTATCTGGCATCTTGTATATCTCTTTAGGAGTCACCCTGTATTCTTATCTGGCATTTTGTACTGTATTTTGCTCTGACATCCTGCATACCTCTTTAGGAGGTACCCTGTATTCTTATATGGCATCTTGTATATCTCTTTAGAAGTCCCTGTATTCTTGTGTGACATCTTGTGCACCTCTTTAGGAGTCACCCTGTATTCTTCTCTGCCATCTTGTACACCTCTTTAAGTGTCACCCTGTATTCTTCTCTGCCATCTTGTACACCTCTTTAAGAGTCACCTTGTATTCTTATCTGGCATCTTGTATATCTCTTTAGGAGTCACCCTGTATTCTTATCTGGCATTTTGTACTGTATTTTGCTCTGACATCCTGCATACCTCTTTAGGAGGTACCCTGTATTCTTATATGGCATCTTGTATATCTCTTTAGAAGTCCCTGTATTCTTGTGTGACATCTTGTGCACCTCTTTAGGGGTCACCCTGTATTCTTGTCTCACATCTTGTGCACCTCTTTAGGAGTCACCCTGTATTCTTCTCTGCCATCTTGTACACCTCTTTAAGTGTCACCCTGTATTCTTCTCTGCCATCTTGTACACCTCTTTAAGAGTCACCTTGTATTCTTATCTGACATCTTGTATATCTCTTTAGGAGTCACCCTGTATTCTTATCTGGCATTTTGTACTGTATTTTGCTCTGACATCCTGCATACCTCTTTAGGAGGTACCCTGTATTCTTATATGGCATCTTGTATATCTCTTTAGAAGTCCCTGTATTCTTGTGTGACATCTTGTGCACCTCTTTAGGAGTCACCCTGTATTCTTGTCTGACATCTTGTGCACCTCTTTAGGAGTCACCCTGTATTTTTCTCTGCCATCTTGCACACCACTTTAAGAGTCACCTTGTATTCTTATCTGGCATCTTGTATATCTCTTTAGGAGTCGCCCTGTTTTCTTATCTGGCATCTTGTACACCTCTTTAGGAGTCACCCTGTATTCTTTTCGTTTCGCTCAAAGCCCCAGGACTCTTTCAACAGACTCCATTAACCATTAACTTCGGCTTCTCGCGTGGCTGCATGACGTCACGCACTCGCCGTCCTTTACCCATTAACTAAGGCTTCCCGCGCGGCTGCATGACGACACTTCCGTCTCCGGAACGCAACCGTCTCCGTCCCGCATAACGTTAGACTCAAGCATAACGACGAAGTCGACAAGATCATTTGAAATGATAAAAAAAAAACGGTTAATAGAAAATGATTTTACCACTCCAAGCAATTCGGAATATTACGAAAAAAAATGCATATTTCGTAACATGGGATATCTTTTAATAAATGTCTTCCTTTCAAAAATAAAAACTGCGCACTTCGTTCCTTTCGGGCCGGACGCTAGTTTTCGCCAATAAAATCGTACATTGTCGGTGAAATCCGTGAGTTATAGCAACACGAAACAAGAAGCTGCTTGCCATTCAGCGCACGCTCGCTCTTCCTTGGAGCAAACTACATTCCATGCTGTAACGTTATCACCAGACTCGACTGAATTATGTGAATGTTTTATCTGCAAGGATTCATTCATTCCGTGGGGGGAGCCTTCCTAGAAAACTATCTCTTGTATGCATCCGTTAATTAAACGTCTAACAATACACCTATCATATTAAAGTGAACAAAGTAGAGGGCAAATACTACAGTGCGGGTACAGTCTGCAGAAAAAATATTACTTCAGCCTTATCTGACGAGGTTGTATTTGAGAATCCATTTTGAGATCTATAGATCTTGGTCATAGTAGAGTGTGAATTGGTTTCGTTGATACCTTGGTTTTTGTGTGGTGACTGTGGTGGTGGTTTCGATATTCTGGCTCAAAACAAGACAGCCTCTTCTCTAAGTAAGTGACAGACCAACTCGTGGCTATCACGCATAAGGTTCGGGTTCGATTCCCGGTTCTGCCAACACTTTTAATTCTGATCTCTGGGCTATACTCAACCTCGTGGGACAGAACACAGAAGAGGTGGGTTCGAATTCCACCAAAGCCATCACAAAAATGGTTTCATGTAGATTCCCTCTTTTACTCCAAGCAACTGCCAAAGTGGTTCTTAACATAACACCAAAGCTGTCTCCTTCCCAGTCATAGTCTTAATCAAAATGCAACACCACAATAACACAGGTTAGCAGACGCATCCTATACAAATATCAGTACACGGGCCTAAATGACCACGTCACATAAATCAACAATTCTCTAAAAATATATATGAAATTCATCATATGTTGGTTCCGTGATGATTTAAACCAATTAAGAAACCTTAAAGAAGTTCATTGAAATCAAAAAATCCGCCTCAGTAAACAACACATTTAAACAAATGAGCACAAATCAGTATGTATGTCTACCCCTTATTATTCCCGTTTTTCCAACGGGGTCGGGAATGAGATGCGATGTAAGTCTTTGTGGCGATGGTTTTTACGGCCGGATGCCCTTCCTGACGCCAACCTCATGAGAGGAGTTAATGAGAGATGAAATGAATGATGGTGAATGAAACTGGGCAAGGATGAGGAAGGAAGCGGCCGTGGCCTGTTAGAAGGTACCGTCCCAGCATTTGCCTGGTGTTGAAAATGGGAAACCACGGAAAACCATTTCAAGGACGGCCGACGGTGGGGCTCGAACCCACGCGTCTACCGAGTCAGCAGAGAGCTTGGCCCCATGACCTAATGCTGAGCTTTAGCCAGCGTAGCCACTACTGTCGGTAAATGAGCACAAATCAGTAACTTACATAATTCCGAGATACCTTCTACAGCTACAAATAATTTAATTACAGTATTGTGAATCCAAAATAAAATGTGCGAGCATACACTAGTTGTATCCCTGAATAACGAAACATGTAAGTTACTAATTTCCACTCATATGTGAAGTTTAGAAGCCACTTGTTCAGTGTTGACTGTACCAACTATCAATTTATATTTTTCAGTCGGTCATCACGCACTTTGCCCTATTAGATTAGGCGGCGTAACTACACAGGCTATATAAAACATATCTACGCCTACGTATCGGAGAATCATTTCCTTCTCAAGTTGAGATAGCCGAGAGATCAATAACAACAATATATATTCCTCCTAATATATATGAAAAAAAAAAGGGCTTCAAATCTCTACATTTCTAATGCCAGTCAGGCAAACCGCGAAGCCAAAAGATTCAAAACACTAAAAATAAAAATCATGAATTTAGACATATTTATATCTTGTACCCCGCATATTCGTTGGGCATAATCTAATGTTGACCGACTGAAAAGCTACAAATGACAATGTTATGTAGTGTGCGTTAAGTGAAAGACGGCAGAAGAGAATATTCAGTGCTAAATTAGGTACAACAAAAGACTTTTAAATGGAATATTCTTATGGCTTTTAGTCGATGTGGATCAAAGCGAACAGTGTCCACCTGGGTATCGGGAATCATTATGAATATGTATATTTAACGCATACTACATAACATTGTCATTTATAGCTCTTCAGTCAGTCAATCATATAGTTATAAGAAAATATACCAAAATGACTGCTTATGTATTGAAGGATGTAGAATTAAAGTCTGTATTCAGATTTTCTCTACCGTGCCCCGTTTAATGTGATTTGTAGAAATAAGAACGAAATACTTCAAAATTTGAACAAGAATTTGAATAACGTCAAATTAGGTGTATTATTAAAAAAACGAGTTTTAACACTGCAATATAAAATTCGAATTTATAAAGTTAACTATAAAACCTTGAATTAGATTAATACAAAGTACTTACAGCCATTCAGATATTCAATTGCTTTGGCGGTGCAGTTCAACAGGAAGAAATGTTATGTCACCACTTAACCTCCTCAGATCCACTACAAAAGAACAACATACTTTCTGAACACTAGCTATTTACTGCGCTGGGTATACGACACACAATTAAGGCTCCCTACCAGTTTCAAGGAATGGCATTCATACAAATGCAGAAATGCATTGACTTTTGTTTTTCAAGTTTCCTTGCAATTTTAAGCAAGAAAAAATAATTATAGAGATATTATTGTTCATAATATTTAATTTCAATTGATTTATAAGATTTTAGTGATTCCATTATGAGTAATTTGCCAGCTTTAACGCAAAAATAATAGTATAATTGACGTTAAGTTAATTACAGTATTTAGGCGTTTTCATGAATTTCTTAAAAGTTTTCTTTTTAATTGGACGTGATCAAACGAAACTACATATAGGATTTGTATCTACCCCTAGGTCGGGGACTTAAAAATATGAACAGATTTTCTGTAGCGAAATGGTTGCATATCAGTGATAATATGTGGTAGAAGTACCATTGGCTTATTGGAGCAATCAGACTAGTAATAGTCGGAAAAGCAATCAAGATAATAAAGTTAATAATAAAGATAATAAAGTAACTGAATCATTGATCGTTATTAGTTGCCTCTCTTTATACGCCTTTTAATGCTCTCTGGATGCTAACTAGCGAGAGTTGAGACTCTGAAAACTATTTCATTCCACACCTTTGGTTCCTTCCAACTCTTTCTTCGAAACGTTAACTAAAGAAGCTTTTAGTAATTACATCTACAACAGATTATTATACACTGAATTTAACGAACCTGAACAAAGAAGGTCCTTGATCACGTTTCAATAATGCATCCTCTTCAAGAATGAGATCTAAAAGGAGTGGGGATTCGTGGAAATTAAAATCATGCTTTAAGAGTAGCAAAATACTGCTCGGTGCTTCCATATAACAACATTAAAAAGGATCGTTAATCGCGCTTCAGAGCTCCACGATAGAAATGCGTTCAGAAGTAGCTCATAACAAGCAACTAGCTTGAATTATTACCTGTCCTTTTCCGAACAGGCGACTCAGAGGAGGGAGAAAACTCGTTATTCTCATTACACAGTCTTCAACTTGAACAGACAGCCTAACTAAAGTACTGGAGATACGGGAACCAACCGGTTAAACTTATCGCTAATATAATAGAAAGAATAATAATAATAAAAAGAACTATCAGTGGCGTGCGGTGACCCTCAAGACTAGTTAAATTAAGTGGAGAGTAACTAATTGGATACTAACTGTAATAATATTATTAATAATAATATCATTACAAAATAAAAATTTTGAAGATCTTCATACAGTACTGCACATACAGTAGGCTAAAATAATAATAATAATAATAATCTCTATACGAGTCTGAAGGAATTGGATCTTCCGCCGACCATCTACAAGAGTATGCAGCATTCTGTCCTATTGTCCACATGCAATATTGTGCGATCCTTCCTTGCTAGTGAATGAGTGATAATGAACTCTATATTTTGTATATACATATGAATGTATTATAGTTTGTATATAGTTGTTATGTATTGTTGTAAAGCACTTGGTTTAAGCCGTGCTTTAGAGTAACCCATGTTTGTAATGGTGAATTGAATAAATAATAATAATAATAATAATAATAATAATTGTAATTAATTTTAATATAATAATACGATATTTATGAAGACACGTCCATGCAGTGCAATGCCACAATTTCAGAATATATATGTTTAAAAATATGATGAAAGAATAACAATACATGGGGGCGATAAAGCTATTTTCAAGTGAATTTATATTAAATAGCTTTTCATAAAAGTATTCCAACTGAGATGATAGCATGACCCTTGCACTTGCAGAAGGTTGCTGTAGGTGTGGAATATGCTGTCTTTTGTTGATACCCAGTACACAGATAACATCTCAACACAGTATAAAACTAAGTCCCAGATTCTTGGATGTAACGAGCAATCTCGAGAACCACAGGATGAATTCTGATGCAGTTTTCACCATTCTGTAAAAGATTTCTCGAGGAAGGTTTCTGTAGAAAAACATTCATTTATGACCAAAAAAGCCGAGCAGTAGGCTAACTATTTCAGTGAATAAAGTCGAAGAAAAACCTGCCGTCCGTGGGCCCTTTAAGCTTACGCTGGGTAAACCGTTAAAACTATCTATATACTACCTAAGTACTACGAGTCTAAGAATTGTTCAGCATGAAAAGTTCTATAAAAACGTCCTGGACAGCATATCTCGATCTGAAATACGTCACCCACTGTAAGGGTATTTACGTTTTCATTTCTTCCAATAATCTCCATACAGTGGAAATTTAAACTACTAGCTTCGGAGCGACTTTATGAGCTAGCGAGCGAGCTTATCACCCCAGCTTCGGCCAGCATCAAACTTTCGAGTCGTGTCGAGTTAAGACTTCAGAGAAGTGTAGGCATATTTGGAGTTTCGCTGTTATTCTCGGCTTTTCTGACTTGCGTCTGGGACCTGCCGTTCGTGCGCCTTTTAAGCTTACGCTGGGTAAACCATTAAAGATACCGGGTGAAGCCGCGGTGGGTTGCTCGTTTTATCATAATATGTTCACCTCTATTCGTGGGGTTTCGAAGTGAGTTTCCTCACCTGTCTACAAGATAACTCGCTCGGCCCGGCCCAGCATGGCCCGATGTGCAGTATGAACATGCCAATTTTATAGTTCTCTCACTTTCTTTGTTAACGAGCGGCTCGCCTTTGAAACCTAGCCGGGCGGATATGTTTACATTCCATTTCTGTGTGGAGCCAGAGCTTCCCAGCTAGAAGTACAGTGTTGTCAACTCTCCACCGTAGCCACTGGGTGCAAGCAGCGAGACTGGGCAGAACTACGTGAAGCTGTGCACAACTGGAGATCTGACATACGAGCAGGCCGCCAGGATGACCTCTGAACTCCACATTGAAAAAAATAGAGGAAGCATGATATTGGTCAGCAGGGAACAATGGTTATTGTCGGCGCGTGCTACTGCCTAACGTTTGAGTCGCCACTCGTTAACCAGGAAAGATGATAATTCTCGTTTTAAGGGGCATAACATCTACGTTATCGGCCCCTAATGAAATGAGATGGTATGAAATGAAAGGATGAAGATAAAAACAGCCCACTACAAGAGATGAAACGAAAATGGTTTATATAAAACAAATAGTGAGCCTCAACAATTATGCCTTATTTGAATGAAAATAGTAAAAGGGGGATGGTAAAAACATAAAACAGACTAAATCTGAATTAAAAGTCTTAACTTACGAGGGGTGTTCAAATGAAAAGGTACGAAACGATACTGTGGATTATTTATTAGTTATTCAAAAATAATTGCCACAGGCCTGTGCACATGTGTCCCATTGCTTCACTAGCCGCAGGATTCCCTGTTCCCAGAAGTCTTGTGGTTGCGACAGGAGCCAATCCTGTACGGTGTCCTTTAGTTCGTCGTCCGATCGGAAACGATTTCCCTTGAGATGATTTTTTAACGGACTAAACAGATGGAAGTCGCAGGGTGACAAGTCCAGACTGTAGGGTGGATGCTAAAGTTGCCAATACACCTTGTGTGGCGTTAGAGACGTGTGGGCGAGCTTTATCATGGAGCAGAATCACTCCGTTCGTGAGCATTCCAGGCCGTTTGTTCTTGATGGACTTGCGTAGGCTACGTAGTGTCGCACAATTCACGTCACTGTTAATGGTTAATGGTGCGACAGGATAGAATGTCGCAACTGAGAGAGCATACATCACTAGTAGACACCTTAAACGGTAGTGAGGGCAGTGCGACTGCCCCTCTCGCCGCCTGATCAGCAAGCTCGTTTCCCGCAATACCCATGTGGCTGGGAAGCCACACGAAGGTCACCACGCTGGACCAGCGGGTGCTTCGGGAAACATAAACGAGTATTATGTCATACAGGTTTGTTTTGACAAACGAGTCCGCTCGACTCTAGCAAGATACATGAAACGGAAAGAACGTTAAAATATGCTAATTAGGAAGCTGGAGAAACAATAGGTTAAAACATTTAAATCCTGATACCTAGGGTCAGATGACCTAGAATTTCTCCCCTTAAACAACAATCGCAACCACATCACCAGATTGGTGTCGCATGACAAGCGCGAACAGCATCGACACTAAACATGTGGCACATGATTGATGGCCGCAGTCGTTCACCAACTTTCAATGGAAATAGTACAAGGTATGTATCATTTGTTACTGCAGGACCGGACGACATATCAATTATTGTTATTATTGTGGATTAGCAAATCAATATGTATGAGCAATTAAAACCGCCGATAAAGCCACGAGTAAAATCCAATTGAAGTAACGGGAATGACCTACATTTCCTATCTCAGTCACTTCCGAAACCCTAATCAACGAAGTCCCCGTGTAAACTATTGGAATTAAAAGTTAGTAATTGCTGTCTTAAGGGGTGGAACATCGAGGTCTTCTGCCTCTTAGGTATAATATATCTAAGTCTTATTAATCCAGTTTCCAATGGGGTTGGGGATGAGATGCGATGAAATTCCACGTGGCTTATGGTTTCTACGGCCGGATGCCCCACCTGAAGCCAATCTCACGAGAGGAGTTAATGAGAGACGAAATGAATGAAGATGAATTAAAGTTCAATGTAGAACCAACTTTGGCTACCAGACCCTACTGCCACCCAGCGGCGAACGTTGGAACTTGATAAGAGTTTCTAAACCAAATAACCTACGCAGTTAGCTACACACTACCGATTGTAGTGGAAGGTTCTTTTTAATAAATCTATGACTTACTTTACTTCCCCTCCGGCATACTGAAGGATTTTAACGCTGTTAAAAAACCAACGACTTCGGTCCGGTTTGAACCCACGATCTTGGGCATAGCAGTTCAGCATGCTACCGACTACGCCACCGAAGCCATCTAGTGTGTAAAGGTTTGTTATTTTTCAATTTTCCCCAAAAATAAAAATTGAAGCAATAGGAATAACACGTTATAAAATTTTGAAACACAATAACAACACGCAGCGCGTGGATGGTCGGATGAGCACAGGGCAACTCACTGAGCTAAGGGTCGAGAAAGCGCCCGTACAAATCGCATATAAATAACAAGCCCGCAATAAATCAAAGTAAATTCATCACTCAACTTGTCACAAAAGATGTTGAAAATCTCCTCCGCCTGAATCGACACATTTCTGGCATTTCTAAGGAAATTCTCATTCACACGCATTAGTTCATCTACCGAGATAGCCTCAATTTATCTCGTGATATTTAGTTTGAGTTCATCTAGTGTGTGATGGTTTGTTGCGTAAGCTTATTTTTTAATTTTCCCCACAAATAGAAATTGAAGCAATAGGCTTTAACACTTAGCAATGACCACGGACACACGTTATAGCTTAAAACAGGCTACGAAAGGAATAACGAAATCAACTTTACCCGTGAAATCCTGCGTCGCAACTGTCTCAGCTCCATGTTGCGATGTGATCGTGTGACCTTCGGTTCGACCTTCTACCCACAGCGCTGCGCCGGCCGTGCGGCCCGCCATACTTTGAGTGAAAGACCCTACTGTATAATAGGCTATATGAAAATGAAAATCCACAGCCTGCTTCCAGTCTCCGACCGGGTCAGGAATGGAATGAATGAAGCGCCCATCTAGCGGCGTGGATATGAACTGTGCCGGCTGCCGAGGCCTGACGCACTCCTCTGGGGCAGTGATTAAATGAATGACAGACGAAATGAAATGCTAGTGGAGAGTGTTGCGGGAATGAAATGTTGACAGGGAAAACCGAAATACCAGGAGAAAAACCTGTCTGCCTCCGTTTTGCCCAGCACAGATCTCACATGGAGTGACCGGGATTTGAACCACGGACCCAGCGGTGAGAGGCCGGCGTGCTGCCGCCTAAGCCACGGAGGCTTAATAGGCTATATAGAAGAAAACAAGTAGTTCCGTGAAGAACTATACAGCCTATTTTCATATATCCTGCTCATGTTAATTGTCTCTATCAACATACAACATTTCAGTTTAAATGCTGTAACAGATTCGTAGATATTGAGAACCGTCTAAATATTTCATATGGTCGCCAGGATGGATTTTTATTTTTGGTACTATTACATTAAGATTATTGTGCACGTGTGGTATTCAAACTTCAATCGCATGATTAGAATACAAGAAGTAAAAACGAGATTTTAAAAGTACGCACACCAGCCATATTGTGATTATGAAAATTAAAATCCACAGCCTGCTTCCATTCTCCGACCGGGTCAGGGCCAGTGGATCAACATTTGGATAAGCATTTAACGTGCAACGTTTCACGGCACTCGGATAGTTAATTCGCGAGAAACGTCCATTTAAATATGTATACTTCGCGTCGCCGCCATGTTGGATTTGTGCTCACCAGGTTACTGAAAGTCCTATAGGTGAACATATGTTCATAGTCTCTATGAACATAAAAAAAACAGTTTGGTTGCTGTAAAAGATTCATAGATATTGAGAACCGTCTAAATATTTCGGAAGCTCGCCATTTAGGATTGTTATATGTATAGGCCATAGAGTTATGTACCATTCAAGGACAATTATTGCCTAGGTTCATTATTCAAACTTTCACTTCGATCGCATGATTACGACACAAGAATAAAAACTTAATTTTAAAATTTCGCACAGCCGCCATCTTGAGGTTATGTAAACAATTGAATTAAATTAGATGGCAGTGCATTACTATCTGCAAAATCATATACTCTACCACATTTCACTGCGCTCAGAGAGTTACATCACGAGAAAAGTCTATTAAAATATTTCAAATTCGCTTGGTCGCCATGTTCGTTTTGTACTGTACAGGTTTATGAAATATACATAGGTAAACTTGAATCAGTACCCTTTATCACCGTACAAAATTGCATGATGATATCTGTAATAGTTTCGGAGATATAGAATGTCAGTGAAATATTTCGCACAGCCGCCATTTTGAGGTTATGTAAACAATTGAACTAAATTAGACTCCAGTGCATTAAAATGTGTATAAACATTTGCTGTACCAAGTTTCATTACGTTTGGATAGTTAAATCGCGAGAAATCTCTATTTAAAAGTCTCAATTTCGCTTGACCGCCATGTTGGTTTTGTAGTCACCAGGTTTTTGAAGGTCTCATATGTGAACTTCTAGTAGTACCCTTGATCACCATACAAAATTTCAGGGCGATATCGGTAATAGTTTCGGAGATATTGAATGCTAGTGAAATATTTCGCACAGCCGCCATGTTGGATTGGCGAGACGCAACAAAATTTGAAGGGCACGGTCGAGGTCGCCGGGAATAGTGCTATGAACTTACCGAGTTTCATTGAAATCGCTCCAGCCGTTTAGATTTTATTAGGGAGACACACACACACACACACACACACACACACACACACACACACACACACACACACACACACACACACACACACACACACACACACACACACACACACACACACACACACACACACACACACACACACACACACACACACACACACACACACACACACACACACACACACACACACACACACACACACACACACACACACACACACACACACACACACACACACACACACACACACACACACACACACACACACACACACACACACACACACACACACACACACACACACACACACACACACACACACACACACACACACACACACACACACACACACACACACACACACACACACACACACACACACACACACACACACACACACACACACACACACACACACACACACACACACACACACACACACACACGGACACACGGACAAAAGGTGATCTCATAAGCCTATTTTTTTCAAAATTGAAAATAGGCTAAAAAGAGCATAAGGCAGCACAATTTTTATTAGCGTACTTTACATTTTTCATTACTTGTTAAATTAGATTGTTATTGGTGTTGCTTATTATTAGGGGCTGCGACATTGAGGCTATGTAGCCCCATGAACTAGGGTGTGTGTGTGTAATTTGTGATATGCTGCGTTATTGTGATGGCTGTATTAGTGTGTGTATTTGTAAATTGGGATTATGATTGAGAAGGAGGGGGCCGTGGCTTTAAATTGGAAACCATCCCAGCATTTGACTGGAGTACAAGTGGGAGGATACCAAGGAAAACCACTTCCAGGATGGCTGAGGTGGGAATCTAACCCTCGTATTCTCAGTTTTGTCTCACGAGGCTGAAAGTACCCCGTTCCAACCTTCACACCGGAATTAAAATTAAAATTTCAGAGCAGGGAATCGAACCCAGACCTCCATGGCGACAGCCAAGAATGCTAGCCGCTACACCACAAGGTGGTCGAAATTACACTACTGTCGATCAAAGTATTATGTGCACTCGAGTTTAAAGGTTGTTTGTGAAGTAACCAATAGACCTGCATAAAATCCAAGAACATCATCATTTGTGTCGTTCTATTTTACGTTAGTTCATGTAAGTTAGGTTTGGAATTTTTAATTTATATTTTAATATTTCTTATCGCAGTTGGAACACAAAAAGTGCCCGTTCTTAAGCTTGTTTCAACCATGCGTCACATTTAATAATTATTATCTCACAAACCCGTCATCAGATCGAATCCAAATTTTAACACAATATACATTGGGATGTTGTATAACTGGTTTATTAATTTCAAAATTGTATGTGTCCAAGAAACAAAGTTGTTATCATTTTAGTAAGGTAACTTCTTCTTGGCTCGGGGTGGTTGAAAAATGTAGTTCTTGGTCGCGTTGTAATCCTTATACATCAAAATGTTATGCTGTATGACTGTGAAATACGTAAATTAATTCACTTATTTTATATCGGTTTGTATTTGTACGGGGAAATAAGACATGGTTCACCAGCTAGCCGCTCCGGGGAAAGCTGTACAGCGTTGCTGAGATGGAGCCCATCACTTCCGAGCAAGGCGCGCCATGACGCTGGATAATTCCAACTTGAAATATACAATGGTACTTTTGCGTTTGTAGGGCAGTGGCAGCAGTGAAGTAGCGTCATCATGCCACCCGTACACAACCAGCTGGATAATACCGACTGAAAAAGTACAATGATTTTGTTAAGTTTTCAGGGCAGTGGCAGCAGTGAAGGTAGCGTCATCATGGATAACCAGCTGGATAATACCAACTGGAAAAGTACAATGATACTGTTGTGTTTTCAGAGCAGTGGCAGCAGTGAAGGTAGCGTCATCATGGATAACCAGCTGGATAATACCAACTGGAAAAGTACAATGATACTGTTGTGTTTTCAGGGCAGTGGCAGCAGTGAAGGTAGCGTCATCATGGATAACCAGCTGGATAATACCAACTGGAAAAGTACAATGATACTGTTGTGTTTTCAGGGCAGTGGCAGCAGTGAAGGTAGCGTCATTATGCCACCTCTACACAACCAGCTGGATAATACCAACTGGAAAAGTACAATTATACTGTTTTGTTTGCAGAGCAGTGACAGCAATGAGGTGGAAGAATTCGTCATCATCCAGCATCTGCTCAACCAGCTATTCAACACCAACTTCGGGATAAACTTTGCGCTGTACTGCATCAGCGGGCAGAACTTCCGACGCTCGCTCGTGTCCATGTGCTGTCCGCGTCTGAGGCGGCGTCACGACACCACACAAGTCACCGGTGAGTGAGAAGCGAGAAAAACCTCCTGGCCAGCCTCTGTTCACCGCACTCACACAGCACTCGCTACAGATCGGAATGAATGCGAGAAACCCTTAGATATTTCAGATCGTTATAAATGAATAATGGAAAAACAACCCTGAGCGTTCGGTCCGCATGAGTAGCCTACTGAAGATACAAGGAAGCAAAGATCCTATCAGTTGATGGCGCAGGAGATAGAATTTAAATTTGTATTCATTTATTTGTTTATTTATGTATAGTATACTGCACTAATTAATCCGTAATACATGTGACAGATAAATGAAAACGTGGATCAGTAAATCAGTGTCAATTGTTGGACACATCATGTCAGTTACGCCATAGAAACACGAACTACACATACGGAAACAACTGTACGTTTCATTGTGTTTGGAGATACCTGTCACTTTCACAGCAATTATTAAAATTTCTACCTCCTACTTCTAGACAGCAATAGTCTTCTCATCGACTCCCACAACTTCTCAAAAATGACTGGCGTATGACCTATGTGATCATAGGCTAATGATTATCATAGGTGAATATTCTTCCAAACGATACACCATACTAGAGCTGGTAATACGCGATAGTTGGTTAATCGACCGAATAATAGATTAGTCAGCTAACCAAAGAATCGATTAATTGATTAGTAGACACGAGATTAATAAAATAAGTTTAAATGAGAGGTCATCGCTTAAGATGAGTTACACTTATTTTCGGCATGATGTATATAAATATATATGTTACTTTTTCCCTAAATATACGTAGCGACCTTCCTTGCTTATGTTAACAATAACCAAGTAAGAGTCAGTGACAGTGGAAGGACAAACATCAATCAAATTGGGAAGGGTTTCGAAAACAGAAAACGAAGAGTTTTCAGCAACGATTTTGAATTCTTGTTCAATGTTTACAATTTAGAATAGGAAGATTTTTGTTTTACTTTATTATACCCTAGTTTTCACAAAGTAAGTGCATTATTTAAAAATATATGAAACAGTATATTTTAATTAATTAAATGTCTGTTTTACTTCTGTGAGAGCGTAGTGAAAGGAGCAAAGTACCTCGATTAATCGACAAAGCAATTACTTATTCGACAAACCGATTAATAGATGTTTGTAGCAAACAATCAGTGTTTCAGCTTCGATTAATCAACTAAAAGTACCAGCCTTATGTCATACTGCAAACATGATTATGGATAGACTGAGGTTGGGTGCTCTGATAGACCGGTGTATCGGACCGTAAGAGCCCAACTATAGAGCCCTGCGCGGATGCGGATGTAATTTGCTTGGCTGTGCGGATAATACAACCTGTGACAATAAAGTTCGGTGAATAGTCCTGTACTATCAACATATATGAACAATGTACGACAGTGACCCTACTGTCCTTCGAAGTAGTCCCCTCCCGTAACTATGCAATGCTGAGATCGACAATACATGTCCTGGAAACTTTGCAAGAAGGCATTCTTTGGGATGATGTTCAAAAGCCTCGTCAGGGTGCGTTCGGTGAATAAAGTCAGAACGGTCGACCTGGCGACACACAACGCAACGTGTAAGACCTGTTTGACACAGTGCGAGTTTAGAAGGATGCATTTATGCAACATACCATGCACACCTATTCGGAGGATGGCAGTGAGAAGGATGAATTTATGCAACCTAACATGCACCCCTGTTCGGCGGGTTGCAGTGAGAAGGGTGAATGTACTGTGGAATGGAATGGCTCTCAAAACCATCGTCACGGGCGACGAGAACTGGTGTCTGTGGTACGACCCTGAAGTCAGGCGTCAAAGTATGGAGTGGCGGGGTCCAGGTTCAGAGTCACCGAAAAGCCCTGAAGGGCCAGAGGTTTTCGGACATTTCGGATATCCAACATAATGTGACGACCCGACTGAAGGCTATCCCTAAAGAGTTTCTAGGACTGGTACAGACATTCTCAGAAGTGAATAACTTTCCACGGGGATTACATCGTAGGACAGTAACTGCTGTTTCAGGTAAACCGACAATCCGAACTTTTCGGTCAGACCAAACGCAACGAGACAAGGCTTTTGAACACCATCCCAAAGGACATGTATCGCCGATCTCAGCATTGAATAGCTACGGGAGGGGATTATTTCGAAGGACAGTAGGGTCACTGTCGTGCATTGTTCATCTATGTTGATAGTACAGGACTATTCACCGAACTTTATTGTCACAGGTTGTATTTAATTTTTAGAATACAATGTTGAACTTATTAAAAAAAAGTTTTTGCTAAGATCTGCGTCTCTCAGGTTTCTTGTTATTTACCTATTTGCTTTCGCTGAGATTGTATGAGAAAAATAGAGAAATGAGAGAAGCCAGTCATGGAAATAGTCTCAAATAGAGTTGACTAAGTCTATGCCAAAATAAGGGGAACGAACTTCACGTCAAATGTCTGTGTGCTGCTTTAATACTTTATGCTTTATCTAATAAATTAAAAATATTGTTGTAATGACAGCGGATTCGGATAACAAACGTGCGGATGCGGGACGGATTCGGATAATGTTTTGCTTATCCGCGCAAGGCTCTACACATCTATCCAGCTACAAAGACTGTGTCAATCTAATGTGTTACAGTAACATCATGATTCATGCACCTCTGTTGAAGGCTCCTTGATTCCTTGAATCTCAGGCGTCGATACGGTCCGGACGCTCAGGGTCATTTTGCTGTTATTAATTTGCAACGATCAGCAATATCTAGGAGATTGTCGCATTAAACCTGAGACACCCTGAACGATAATCTGTAGATCCGAGGACGCAGACGGGACACATTTGCAGTGCTTACTGATCAGTACTTACCTCAATAATAATAATAATAATAATAATAATAATAATAATAATAATAAAGGCATGTAGAACGGGTAAAGACCATATCAATCATTGACTCAAGTACGGGCGTGATCCCAAGTACCTTGCTCCAAGGCCTTAATACTCAACTGTACAAACTAATGCAAAAGGCAGTAGTTCTCTCAACAACCCGAATCGTGCGGAAGTTCATGGGTAGCGACATTCCAGCTTGGAAGTTGCTGTTACAGTAACTATACTTTGGATCCCTGAAGCTCGTATAGTTATGTCGTAATGTACCAGCAATGTGTTATATGTACTGAATTAAACAATTACTGTGCTATAGGACTTAGACATGAACCGTGGAGGGCATTGATTCTGGTGAGGTACTCTGTAACGAACGTAGGAAACTATAGTAGGTATTAAGTCCCGATTAAAGGCTGATTTTCTAGTCCTATTCAACTGATATGCTCGATCTAAAGGAAATATTCTCGTAAATCTGGACATTTAAGGTCAGCGCTGGGCCTCTACAGTAAAATGGTGGAATGTGTAAATTTGCATCACTACATCATTCGCGAGTCAGGGGTACATTAACTGTAATGAATATTTTTAAAAAATCTTGGTTTTTTAAATTTCGGTCGAAAATTCAGTCGCAGTGTTAAGGGTAACACCAAACGAAAAGCTACACTTCCCTTCCCAAATGTCATTACGCGCCATCAGTGAACATTCGTTCAGCGATAATCGGGAAGGAATCAAAATGGACTACAAACATTTCTGACCCCTTCGTTAACAGTTTTAAATAAGAACATGGATAACGCTCTGTAAATTTCAGTTTTGCAACTCAGTCACTAAATACGTCCTCCCTTTTGATTAAAATTAAATATTAAAAAAATAGAAAAAAATACATAAATAAATATAAATGAAAATCCACAGCCTGCTTCCAGTCTCCGACCGGGTCAGGAATGGAATGAATGAAGCCCCCATCTAGCGGCGAGGATATGAACTGTGCCGGCTGCCGAGGCCTGACGCACTCCTCTGGGGCAATGATTAAATGAATGACAGATGAAATGAAATGATAGTGGAGAGTGTTGCTGGAATGAAATTTGGACAGGGAAAACCGGAGTACCCGGAGAAAAACCTGTCTGCCTCCGTTTTGTCCAGCACAGATCTCACATGGAGTGACCGGGATTTGAACCACGGACCCAGCGGTGAGAGGCCAGCGTGCTGCCGCCTAAGCCACGGAGGCTTTCACATAAATAAATATAAATAAATAATAAAAAGATTTGCAATTTCCGAACAATCCCTAACCTTGTAAGGGCCATTGTGGTGAACAGAGGCTTCCACGAATTTAAAACCTACATTTAGCAATACTCTAACCGCATAATTTGTCATGGTATTTGTACAGCATTGTGTATCTAACTTTAGTAACCAGATTAACATTCTTAGATTAACTGTAACTAACTACTAATTAGCAAATATAACAATAAAAATATCCAGTATGTTTTGACAAACATGTATTTCTTACTTTCCACCTATTATCTTCAGAGAACCAGCCAATCATCAGTGCCGCTGCACTCAAGCATTATCCTCGTCTTATCGGTTTCTTGGAAATCAACTCCTGCGGGAAAATGCTGCTATTTCGCTGCTATTGGCAGAGCCTACTCTGTCTAGTTTGACTGCATGGGCATCCATTGCCACATTACAAAGAGTTACCTCCACGCATCGAAGTTAGGCACTGAATAGTCTTGGCAAGTTCAAGAATCATCAAATGGACACAATGAAGTCGTATGGGGATGAACTGTTAAATTGGAAGTACTGACAGATGAAAGTATATAGTTGCACTGGACAAATTCAGAAGTAAAGTGCGGGGAAGAACAATGTTCATCGTCGTACCCATACAATGGTTTGTCATTAGCCAAAGTCAAGATAATAATATAATGTTATTGGTTTTACGACCCTTTTAACTACTGAGACTTTTAGAGACACCGGGATGCCGAAATTTTACCCCGAATGGGATCTTTAACGTGCCTGTAACTCTACTGCCAACTGACTGCGCCAGGATTCCATCCTGCAACCTTGGACACAACAGGCGAGAATGTTAACGCTGCACCACGCAGCGTCACTAAAAGCAGCAGTAGTTAAAAAGGGGGCATAAAACCATTATTATTATTATTATTATTTTACATTTGAATTAAGCCGCTATGGTATTCATGTTCACAATCAATTTCACTAGCGTCTAGATCTTGCTCTTCTACCGGCCTTGACATCATCCCAGTATTTCTTGAGCCTTATTTTCTGGTAGAGGACCTCACCATCTCCTGGGCTCAGATTCCACTTTAAAATCCTGATAGTTTGTAACGATTTGTCGAAATTCAAATATGTCATAGATTTTCATTTCTGGAATTCCCATCTCCATTTGGCTGCCTTAAAACGTAATGAAATTACATATTTTCTTAGTCGGTCGGTCATCAGTCATACGGAAGATGTGCCCGTAGAAGGAGCTATCTTATTTATTATTATTATTAATATTATTATTTTATTTAATCGATTATTCCCCTTTAGGAGAGCGATTGAACTTGAATACATGATTTCATCTTCTGGCGTTTTCCCGCTTCTGTTCCCAAAATATCTTCATCCTCTCAGAATGCTCCTTCTTCCGCTCAGCTGTCCACTTTCTTCCAGGCTCTCGTGATGGTCTATGATCAAACTTAACATTTTTGATTTTATTCCTGCACTCGGTGCGGTCCTCAAAATTTTCAATGTTGACCTGTTGTAGGTCCGTCTGAACCTCTGTCAGCCACTCCGAGCCACACTTACTCCGTGTTGTAACGTTGAGCAATTTCTTCGGCGTTCTGAAATTTTCCATCCTGTAAATGTGTGTATAAAACTGTACTCGGCGTTATTATTATTATTATTATTATTTATATGAGCGTCATTCCATAAGTCATGGCAACTATGTTATATCTTTCGAAGATATGGCATCACGGTAATTCCAGTGTAGACATTCGAAACCCCGCGACAAACAGCACAGAATTCACCCGACAGAAGGCGACTGTAAGTGCAGGTGGCTAGGTGCCAGCGCCGAACACGTTCATTCTGAGCTTGGCCGTGCTACAAGATCGATGTAAGCAGATTGGAACAGCGATCATTCGTGAAAATTGGTTTTCTCGGTGGCAGAAATGCTACGCAGTATCATGTAGCACTATGTGAAGCTGTTGGAGATTACTGATTACCGAACAATTGCAAGTTGGGTGGAAGTTTTCCGACATGGACGCGCAGCAACTGTAGACTCGCCGCGAAGTGGGCGCTCCTTGTCTGCCCGAACTGACATGTCCGTGTCAGTTATTGAACCGTGTTCCAATGCTTGGAAACGGTGCACTGGATGTTAATTGAATGATCTGTGTTCCATTCGTACTAGTGCAAAACAAATGTACACAGAGTTCCATTGTGTGGTTTTCATTTGTACCTTTGCCGTTAACTCCCGTACTCGAACCCTATTTTCTGTTGGCACTGAGACATCACGTGGCCTTAACGGTTCAATGCGCATCGTGGATTTCCCATTCTGTAGCATTATCGAAAGATATAACAGTTGCCATGACTTATGAAGTGACCCTCGTAGAAATCTATGAGAGTTGTGTTGATTTATAATAGGAAACTCACAATTACTAATTATGGACTTTTGAGCTCTTTGAACGTTTGCCTGCAGTCAGGGTTGCCAGACGTTCCGGATTCTACGGGATAGTCCCGAATTCGTGCTAAGTGTCCCGCGTCCCGGTCAGTTCTTATCCGGGACGGTTATTGTCCCGTATTTCTGGTCGTATTGAAACTCAGAGAAATGCGTTTGTGTTTACACCTCTTGTATTTTATTTCCTTCAAAAAGTTCTCTTTTACTTTTTGTGTTCGAAGTTTTTATTGTAAAAAGTACTTACTGTGGTATATTCGTTCGTAGAGACTGAATACATTATTTTATTGTTTCTTTTTGTTTATTTCTGTGAATTTATCTTCAGTTTTATGCAAATACTTTTATGAAATTGTTAACTATTAAAATTTGTTCAGAGTAACGAAAAATATACTGAATGACGTAGTATCGGCAAGGAAAGAAAATGTTAGTTTCAGTATACATTACTGGTAAACATATTTATTATTTATTAACAAACTACCCTGTGATGTCAATCTCACTTTTGTAAGATCCTTCTAAAAGGAGTTTACTACAGTGCTCAAAAGAAGGTTTACATATTGCGGCTTAGTGACTTGTTTATTTTGCTATGTGTATGTAATCACATTATACAGAATATAGAGTACATACAATCTGCTCTGCAAAAGAGACAGAACCACACAAGGAATAACAAAAGTGATAACGTTGGACTGAGCACACAAACGTCCTTTTCAAGTTGGGGCATATCAATACCGTGCATGGTCACCACGGGCTCTAAAGCATGCTTGCAGACGACGAGGCATACTGAGGACCAACGAATCCAACATGGATTGGGCAGATTATCCCACTCTTGGAGAGCAGCTTCAATCAGTTGTTGTTTGTTTGTTTGTTTGTTTGTTTCATGGAGGATTGGGACGGTGCGAAATTGCCCTGAGCTCTTTTCATGCATGTTCAATACAGTTCATGTCCGCAGAATAAACAGGCCACTCCAATCTCCGTATGCCATCCATCTGAAGGAACTGATTGACCACCCTAGCATTATCGTCCACTAGTGTAAAACCCTCGCCCATTGTGGCAGCAAATCCTGTAACGACAGGTTCAAGGATGTTGTCTCTGTACAGCAGACCAGTCATGTTACCGTGGATAGAAATTAGAGACGTACGTCGACCAAACATGATTCCACCCCAAAACATGACTAAACCTCCTTGCTGTAAGTGGCGCGAAATCTCACTCCCACTCGGAGCATTCGAGTGTGGCGACGTGTTTCTGTCTCTTTTGCAGAGCAGATTGTGTTAATTTTCTTTATATGTACCCTATATTGTGTATAATGAGACTACATACACAAAGCAAAAAAAAAAAAAAAAAAACCACCAAATCGCAATATGCAAAACTTTCTTGAGCAATGTAGTTGTCGATTATATCACGCCCCGATTTCCTCGACAACACACCCGCCCCTTACTCTGCTTTCAGGATTCTGGCAACCCTGTCTACAGTACAATAGTAAACTAGTTAGCCTACTGGCTTGGTACAAGTATGCGAAACTGACACCACTTGAGTGACTTGCAAGTGAACAATAACGTGGCTCTGAGTGAATTTTTCAAGCCTTTGCACTCCTCGTGATTATTATGTGATATACTGTACTTCGTAGTCACTTATAACACCATAACTGGGAAATAGATTTACTAAGTGACACTTCCTAGCACACTCGCGCGACTGCTGTGCAAGGAGCACCCGCTATGCAAAATTTACGGTAAAACTAATGTGATAGCGGCAAAGGAACATGCGAGAAATTATGAACGCAGCATGTAGGTCGTAAAGTAGCTGATGTACGACCAGCGCTATACCACAGCGCGATGCGACCACGGCCGGGGATGACATGTGGGGAATGCTTGCGGCAATGGGGGATGATGCATGGTAAATCAAAGGCATTCCACGAATTCTATCAGCGAGCGAACAGTGTCACTTGCAATAATGCCAGTTGGAGCCTCAATCGTTAATGATACAGAGACTCGCGGCTGACCTAACAAAGAGGGCGACAATTAATTAATCTAACTATGAAAATGATATCATATGCCCACGTGACTCACCACTGCACCACAAAATGTACACACATTAACTGATCCGCAAAGGACGAAATGTCCTCATTTTATACAAATAATAGGTACTCAAATACTGACAGATCATAAAAAAGCACAGAAAGAAAATAATAAAAATCTATTGTAGGCCTACGTATGTATTTTCTTTAATTTTCTGAGTCGGGGATGAGAGGCGACGAATTTCTAAAGTGGTGGATGTCTTCTTTCCAGTCGGATGCTTTTCCTGGCGTCAACCTCATGAAAGGAGTTAAATGAAACTCGGCAAGGAATTGGAAGGAAGAGGCCGTGGCCTATTAGAAGGTACCGTCCCGGCATTTGCCTGGAGTTGAATATGGGAAACCACGGAAAACCATTTCAAGGACAGCCGACAGTGAGATTTGAACTCACATCTACCAAGTCCCCAGAGAATTTGGCCCCTAAGCGAGCACAGCTACCGCTATCGGTAAATAAATATAATGAAAACATAGAAACCAATTTCTAATAAATGTGAATTTATTATCTCATGCTGTCCAATGAGTTCCTAAATTTAGATATTGGGGTAGACAACCATGATGTTCCACCCCTTACCATAATCACGACCGCCACCGCAATCAGACGTACCGTACTGTATATGTCAAAACACGGTAATTTTCCATAACGATGTTTGCGGTCCACGAATCATCTTACAGTTCATGTACGGACGGCCCTTCAATAAGAAACTAGGGGTGTGATGGCGCAGCGGTCAAGTAGCTTGTCTCCCATCACGGCAGACTAGGTTCGATTTCCGGTTAATGCATGTGAGATTTTCGTGGTGAAATATCATGTCATGTGTTTTGGATTGCACGTGTATATATAATATAAAAGGAACGCCCCAAGGCTTATAACTGAGATATTAACGGTCACATAGAACAGCATGGTTCCTTCCTTCAGCAAGGAACATATGTGTAACCCTTTAATACGCGACAGTCGAATTAAAATGCGTCAACAACGGAAGCCAAGGCATCCCTGTAACTGTATTACTGTATAGACCACAAAAACTGATATGTGAATACGTGCCATCAACAAGCTGACAGGGGCATGCTGAACGGAGAAGAAAGATGCCTTCTATCTCCTAGCATCTATCACAGACGATCGATAACAATACGACTTCTGGAATGCAAGGAGGGCAATACCTTTGCCAACAAAGCAGGTGAAGTGGTAACTGCTCAATCCAGAGAACGATTGGTAATCTGCAGGATGTGCCATGTTTTCCCCACTAGCAATGCGTTGCCTGAGTTGTCTCTCTCGTACACCAATACTATAACGTGTGTTGCGAGTCCAATCACTTGACATAATGGAGATGCGCATTTTGGCCGACATACAATTCACTGGGAGATGATGATGATGATAATTGTTGTTTTAAGGAGCCTAACATATGGGTTATCGGCCACTAATGTTAATGATAGTGAAAATGAATGGTACGGGGAAACATGAATGCTGTTGGTTGTTGGTTGGTTCTTAAGTTTAGGGGCTGCGACAACGCGGTCATGTAGCCCCGTGTACTTTGGGTGTGTGTAGAATTTGTCTGATAACCGGTGTTAATTGTGATGACTGTATTAGTGTGTGTTATCTGTTTTTTTAATTTAAGTAATGCAACTTAGAATTTTTCAAATAGTTCCTACTTTTGCCGCCAAGCGCCACCGTCAACGACTACTAGGCCAAGTTCAGAACTTAGCTACTAGACACCACCACAGTCGGTTCTTGGCAACGAACGTAGAAACCATAGAGCGTTGTTTACATTCTTAAGCTATCCAATTTAGCTTCACACAGGTGCAATTAGTGGAAGGTTCTTTAACATGCCATAAATCTATGACATGGGACCACCGGCTTTACTTCCCCTCCGAAGGAAGGCATACTGAGGGATTTTTAACGCTCTTAAAAAATCCGACGGCTTCGGCCGGGTTTGAACCTGCTATCTTGGGCATAGAAGCTCAGCATGCTACCGACTACGCCACCGAAGCCGCCTGAATGCTGTTGCTGATTCATTTAGGGTTTTGCAACATCGTGGTCATGAAGTCCCGTGCACTTGGGTGTGTGTGAGAGGAATCTGTCAACTTGCGCCATTGTGATGGCTGTACTAATGTACGTAATTGGGGTTAGGATTTCGGTAGAAGGTTGGCGATACTCTCTTTTAGGTACTACACTGGTATTAGCTTGGAGTAGAAGCGAGTCACCACGGAAAACCACTTCCGATATAGCTGAGGGAGGAATCACATTGAGTGTTCCCCATTCCAGGCCTCTGATCAGAATTAAATTTCTCGGTAGAGTTGGTAATCGAGCCAAGAATGCTAGCCAACACGCTACGAGGCGAAAGAGAAACATTACAGTAGTGTGTTACGAGTTTTTGCTCTGGGCTAGAGAACAAAAAATAAATAAATAGATAATACATGTATAAAATATAATGAGAATAAACGTACTTGAAATTTGTCAATAAGGAATTGGGCAGGCATGGTTTGATTCATGTCTTTTCATAAATAATAAAAATACAAATAAATATTTAAAAATTCTACAAGTTTAAAATTAAAAAAAAACAGTAAAAATATAAAAATATACCAGAAATAAAAATATAAAGAAATAAAATCAAAATTATAATTAGGCCTACAATTATAATACAAATAAAAATAAAATCAAAATAAATAAAGACGTTGTTAACTCCTTGGGGTCTTGCTCATCAACCCCGTGAACTAGGGCGTGTGAGAGTCTGTAAGTGTAAAAGTGTAATATTAGTGTAGGGATTGAAGTAAGATGTTATCTCGCCATTTGCCTGGAGAAAATGTGGAAAAATCCTGGAACCAAACACGCTCAGGATAGTCACTGTCAGCGCTGGGATTCGAACCTCCAAATTTCGGACTAGCTGCAGCTCTACATTGCG
Organism: Meconema thalassinum; assembly: GCA_946902985.2. Classification (NCBI taxonomy): domain Eukaryota; kingdom Metazoa; phylum Arthropoda; class Insecta; order Orthoptera; family Tettigoniidae; genus Meconema; species Meconema thalassinum. The sequence goes on from OX336388.2 coordinate 593,289,056, forward strand.
GTCGTGGTGAGCAATAGAACGCGACGTGGTGAAAGAAAGAATGCTCATACTAGCTACTGTAACGAACGTGAGCTCTAGGTATTATACGATGGATTTAGCAAACTGATGGTACCATGTCCCTACAGCAGCAAGACGGTCTACTAGAGACGGGAAACTCAAAGAGCTAACATAATTAGACAAGTTAATTCACACGTTGTTGTTTTAAACAAATGCTAATGACAGCAGTTAATTGGAATTTTTAAACTTGTCAGCGTCTTGTACAACCGGAAGGAAAGGTCGCGAGTGAGGGGGCTCCATTTTCTAGATACTTCACAGAAATTAAACTGTGAGAGGCAGGTTAATGACTAGCACTCCGACATTACGTCGTCTCTTCAGGTTAAAGTTCGCCGCTTCAATTTCACGATGGCATTTAAAAACAAGTAGTTCCTTGACGAACTAAAGAGCATAGTTTTACTTAAAATGTAAGATTCATGCCAATGATTTCGTCTAGAATAAGGACGAAATTATGTTGGTAATACTGACATTTCCAATTAGTTCGAAGTACACCTGAAATAGTGTAGCCTAAAAGAGCATTACCTTTGGCAGTCCTTGTGACTTAAATATATTCTTACAGAATGCACATACAAAATTTGGTTGAAGTTCAATGGAAAATATGGACGTTACATGCAGGTAGACATTGGATCTATAAGCGCGCGTAAAATCATGTTGGCAACTATGTCATGTATGATTTGCTTAGCATTAATCTGAAATATTATGAACTATTATTGTGCCAATTTTGGATGAAATCCATTTGTCAGTGTAGAAGTTACATGCATTTAAAAATTGGACCTATCACCAAGCTTAGAATCATGTTGGCAGCACTGGCGTGTATTAGGTACTCCAAATTAAAGTAGAAGGTCATGTACTATACGTGTGCAAAGTTACGAGCTGTTGGCTCGCATACTTTCTGATAAATTGGTATTAGGATTTAAAAGAAAGTAAAGATAACATTTATTAACAGTTAGCAACTCTCGTTGCTCTTAAGAATACGCATAGTCATATCTGTTAAGGTACACATTCGTAATATTGTGGAAATCGAATTGATAATATGGAAGTTACATGCATACACAATATGACATAATATCAGCCGTATAATCATGTTGGCAACACTGTCATGCATGGCCTCCTGGAAATAAACTGAAATATTATTATCTACTGTATGTGTGTGCCAATTTAGGAATAACTCCCATGTATACATTCCGAGATATACAACACGGAGCTCAAATTTGAATTGCGATTTTTCAGCAGTTGGTACCACTGACTTTTTTTAAAAATATAGCCGTGAGATATTCAGGTATAGATCTTTACTCATACAAAATTTGGTTACGATAGCTACAGCCGTTTAGGAGTTGATAAGGGGAGAGCACACACACAGGCAAAAGGACAGACTGACATTTTCCCGGGATCGATCTCATAAATCTACTTTTTCCTCATTTTTAGCCTATTTTCATTCGTGAAAAAAAAAAAAAGGTTATTGGATCACCTTTTGTCCATGTGTGTGTGTGTCCGTCCCCCCCCCCCCCCTTCTAATAAAATCTAAACGGCTGGAGCGTTTTCGATGAAACTCGGTGAAGTCAAAGCACCATTTTGGCTGACCCCGACCGTACCCTTCCAATTATATTACGCCTCACCAATCCAACATGGCAGCTGTGCGAAATATTTCACCGGCATTCTATATCTCCGAAACTATTACTGATATCACCCTGAAATTTTGTACGGAGATAAAGGGCATTACTAGAAGATCACCCATGAAACTTTAAAAACCTGTTAACTACAAAACGAACATGGCGCCCAAGCGAAGTTCAAACATTTAAATAGACTTTTCTCGCGATTTAAACCAATCCAACTTGGTACAGCAAATGTTTATATGATTTTAATGCACTGGCATCTGATTTAGTTCAATTGTTTACATAACCTCAACATGGCGGCTGTGGAAAAAGTCTAAAATTAAGTTTTCATTTCTTGTGTATTAATCATGCGATCGAAGTGAACATTCGAATAATGAACCTATGCAATAATCGTCATCTAATTGTACATAAATCTATTGCCTACACATATAAAAATCCAACATGGCGACCATCCGAAATATTTAGACGGTTCTTAATATCTATTAATCTATGACAGCAATCAAACTGAAATTTTCTATGTTGATAGAAGCTATGAACATAAGTTCACCAATGGGATTTTCAATAACCTGGTGAGCACAAATCCAACATGGCGGCGACGCGGAATATAAATATTTAAATGGACGTTTCACGCAATTTAACCATCCGAGCGCAGTGAAACTTGGTTCGGTAAATGTTTATACAAATTTTAATCTAATGACATCTAATTTATTTCAATTGTTTTCATAACCACAAGATGGCAACTGTGCGAAATTTTAAAATCTCGATGTTATTTCTTGTGACTTAATCATGCGATTGAAGTTTGAATACTACACCTACACAATGATCTTCATGTGATAGTACATAACTCCAAGACCTACATAGTAAAAATCCAACATGGCGACCATCCGAAATACTTAAGACAGTTCTACGAATCTATAACAGCAATCAAACTGAAATTTTGTATTTTGATAAAGGCAATTAACATAAGTAGGATATATGAAAATAGGCTGTATAGTTCTTCACGGAACTACTTGTTACGAAATTGAAAAGTAGGCTAAGGATCCAATTTATCTTTCTTTTGCAATCAACCAGAAATTCGTCTTGAACCGAAAGGAGAATGGCCATCTTATATAATAAAATAGTTTTCAAAAAATGTCACCCTTTACTAAAACTGAAATATCTCGGGAAGTATTTGCACTACGACGAGGTTTGTTGTCTTAAAAAAGTCCTCTCGGCACGCCGGAAGGCGGAGGTAGATTTCACCGGACAAACTTGGGGATAGGCGAAAATAGGCAGAATATGCAGGTTTTCGTAGAAGGATCAGACCTCATTTATTGCGAGAAAGTATTTTATAATTGGAGATTAATTAACTTAGTTTTTCGTCATTTTATGCATATTTTAAACATTTTATTGTCTTATGATGACGGTAACCTTCTTGTCATTTGGAGTCCATTTTTATACTTGTGGTCACACTGTCCTTATGTAAGGTTTCGACACTGATGTGTAACTATGTAACGGTCTGTTACTTCTTCACGCAAAATTATATCTCCCGCAGAGATTTTGGTTGGTTCCTCAGTTTAGGGGCTGCGACAACGCGGTCATGTAACCCCGTGTACTTTGGGTAAGTGTAGAATCTGTCTGATAAACTGTGTGAATTGTGATGGCTGTATTAATCTATAATTCAGGTAAGGACTGCAGAAGGTCAATTTGAAGCAGTAGTTCCTAAAGTTGCTACCAGAAACTACCGTCAACGACACCTAGCTCTGAACTTGGCTACGAGATGCCACCGCAACCAGCAACTCGCAACGAACGTTGGATCACCCCTCCAAAGGAAAGCATACTGAGGGATTTTTAGCGCTCTTAGAAAATCCGACGACTTTGGCCGGCTTTGAACCCGCGACCTTGGGCATAGAAGTTCAGCATGCTACCAGTTACGTCACCGAAGCCGCTTCACACTTAGTCAGATGGAAATCTGAATCTGATCTCGTGCAAGTGCGTTGTCATGGCGACGTCTGATGGCTCATCCCTCATCAATTTAGTATTGTTGCCATGGCAACCACTGATAGCTCTTGGCATTTTCTTATAATTCCGAAATCATTTTTCTCATCCCTTGGCGTAATGATGGGTCATATCAAAAATTCTTTCAGACAAAAGTTTTAGGTAATTAGTAGGGGAAAATTGTCCATTTCTTACGGTTTTGATATTGTGCCTATTAAGAGAGATATGATTAATGTTTCCCGAAAAAAAAAACACTTTTTCCCACCCCTTTGGTTAATGGTTGGTGCTATAAAAAAATCTCTTCAAACATAAATTTTTGGGCTATATCCGACACGTAGTATGAACGTTGAACGGATTCGATATTTCATATATTAAGAGAGTTATAGCAATATTTCACTTTTTCGAAAAAAGCCCCACATTTTCACTCCCTTCGACCGATTTAGCCCAGTAACGAACTCGACCGAGATTTTACAGGTATACATATTCGGTAAAAAATTCAAAGTGATTGGTGCAAAATTACGGCAGTTATCGTGTCCACAAGAAACTGATATACATATATATACACATAAATTATATATAAACTTTTGAACTGACGGTGGTTTTGGGGTCTGGGGGATGTGAAACGCGAAGATATGGCGAAATTTTCCGGAAGTCGAAACATGGCACCCATTGCAATAGTTAGCTTTCTAATGAAATCTACCTAAAATGTTGCCCGTCAAGCACCGTCGATTGATACCCACCTTACTTGATTATATCATTCGAGTATTAAAATAATTGCGAATAATACTTCCTTCAAGGTCTCACGAAAATATAATCGAATGACTTTCGGACATATTGTCGCTAGGATTATATCATTCGAGTATTAAAATAATTGCGAATATTACTTCCTTCAAGGTCTCACGAAAATAAATAATAATGTTATTTGTTTTACGTCTCTTTTAACAACTGCGGCTTTTAGAGACGCCGGGGTGCCAGAATTTTGCCCCGAAGGGGATCTTTAATGTGCCAGTAAATCTACGGACACGGCTCCCTCGCATTTGCGCACCCTCAAATGTCAGCTGACTGCGCCAGGATACGAACCTGCAACCTCGGGCCCAGCAAGCGAGAACGCTACCCCTGAGCCACGCAGCCAGCCTCACGAAAATAGAATCGAATGACTTGACGGACATATTGTCGCTAGGCGACAACGACTAAAACTGTATCATGATATTCAACGCCACCCCAATAATAAATCTAACTTGATATTAACAGAGAGTTTCCTAATTACGTCATGATAACGTTAACTTCTACCTGCTCCACTCGGGCGCTAATGTCGCATGTATCCGTGCATGATATCGTTAACTTCTACGTGTTCCACTCGGGCGCTAATGTCGCATGTATCCATACAATAAGTAGAAGGGGATTCTGTGCACATAATTTAATTAAAACTTCTCAAAGAATGGATTACTTTGAGACTGAAATGCTCATGCACAATCAGCAGTCATTTTGCTAATGACACTGTCATGTCAACATCTCTTTGAATGACAACAAATACTGTATACGAAAGACAACTAATTTCACGAAGATGCCGAAGATACTGTCGAATGTTGGAACCGCCATTTTGTATTGTGTATCCGATCTTTCTGTTATATAGTCTTTGGTCTCACCAGCTACAAACTGTCTTCTTTTCGTTTCATCATTCGTCCTCATAGGTTGCGTGCTCAATCAATACAATGAATCATATTATGATGGATGAGAGGCGACACTCAATTACAAATGTTATAAAGATTAAAGGTGACGGTAATTGTCTGTTCAGGTCATTGGCATATTGTGAGTACAACAATCAGAGTTTATTTACACAAGTTAGAAAGCGAATTGTAAAACATGTTACAGACAAGTGGAATAATTATTCTTCCTTTATTGTTGGCAACAGCGATATGTACGGAACTGCTATCAATACGAGCGATGATTACAAAATGTATATGTCTATGAATGGTGTTCATGGAGGTCATGTTGAGTTAGTTGTCGCTTCTCAAGTTTGCAAAATGGATATTTATTCGTAGATTACTACTGTCGTATGGAAGGTGACCGGTTAAAATATATACGTCATCAACAAACGAAGTTACGAGTTGATACATACGCCGGTTTAGCAGACGCCTTGCATGTACGAGCAGAAAATAAAATCTCAGAGTCGGTCGTATTGTAGTTTTTCCATCTTCTTTTACAGGTAGCCCAATGAAAATATTGCAAAATTATCAGGATGCGATGGCGATAGTGAGGAAGTTTGGAAAGCCAGATTTATTCATTACGTTCACCTATAATGCGGGCTGGCCAGAAATACTTAACAGCATTTATCTCTGGGAAACGGCTAATAATAGGCCTGATATTGAAGTGAGAGTTTTCCATTGCAAAGTAAAGGAATTGCTACGATTGATTAATGTTAAGGAAATTTTCGGTAAAAGCATATCTATTTACAGTGGAATTTCAAAAACGAGGTCTCCCGCACTTCCATTTACCCTTATCATTAACGGAAGATTGTAAGTTTCGAGAAATTTCTGACATTGACAGTGTGGTGTCAGCCGAAATACCAGATCTCGAGGATGAAGCGCTATACGAGTTGGTAAGGCGTCATATGGTACATGGTCCTCGCGGATCTTTGAATCCTTCTTCAGACTGTATGAAAGATGGCGTATGTAAGAAAGATTTCCCAAAACAGTTTCAGGAAGAGACCAAAGATAATGCCAATGGTTATCCTTCGTATAGAAGAAATAATGGACGGATTATTATAAAAACAATTCGAGGCATTGACATTGAAATCGATAGTCGATTCATTGTTCGCTACAATCAATTTCTTTTACTTTACTTGCAAGCTCATATTAATGTTGAAATATGCTCAAGTGTACGGAGTGTTAAATCACAAATATCATATATATTAAGTATGTGTATAAAGGTCATGACTACTGCTGCATTGTTAAAATATGTCATGAAGGCGAAACGGTGAACTACGATGAAATTACTTCTTTTCTAAATGCTAGATATGTTGGTCCAACAGAAGCCGCATTCAGGATATTTTCATTTCACATGCATGAACAGTCACATTCTATCGTGCGATTACCATTCACTTGCCAAACTTGCAAAATATCTATTTTAAAAATGATAACGCTCCTGATATTTTACTTCAAGCACAGTTGCGCAACACGGAATTACAAGCGTGGTTCAAGTTAAATCAAGATTCGCAAGCCAGAAGTCCGTATATATATTCTGAAACACCAGTACATTACGTGTGGAATAAGAGCAACTGCCAGTGGCAAAAAATAAAAAACTATAGGCAGAATGTATAATGTTTCGCCTACAGAAACAGAAAGGTATTATTTACGCCTGTTATTGCTTCACGTCATAGGTGCTACCAGCTTCCAGGATCTACGAACATACAAAGCAGTTGTCTATTCTACTTTTAAAGAAACAGCTAAGGAGCGAGGTTTGCTGATTGACGATTCTGAATGGCGGCGTTGTTTGGCAGAGGCGTCACAATTTCAGATGCCTTCTCAGTTACGACAAATGTTTTCTTACATATGTATCTTTCAGACCCCTTCAAAATTAATGTAACATAGTTATGGGACATTTTCAAGAATTCATTATCAGAAGATTATCTGCAGTTTCACGAACCTAACATTGCATATCAGTTCACTCTTATACATATTTCTAATACATTAAAGCTCCATGGTCTTCCCATTACTTCTCTCGAATTGCCAGCTATTATTGATAATTTCCCTCAGACAAATTTACCAATGAATTATCCAAAACTTAATGAGGATCAATTAAGTCGGATGATAAACCAAGCAAATGGAAACCAAACGGCTATAATTACAGAAATTTTGGGGTTAGTACAAAACAGCAATGAAAGGATGAGTAATGCATATTTCATTGATGGTCCAGGGGGCATCGGGAAAACATTTCTTTACCAATGCTTGATTCACAGTTGCACAAATTTGGGGTTAAATGTAGTTTTTGTTGCATGGACTGGTATTGCAGCAATGTTACTACCTCAGGGGCGCACTGTACACAGCCAGTTCAAGTTACCTCTACATTTACATGAAAGTTCTGGATCAGGAATAAAAGTTAACAGCAAGGAAGCTTTTTATATTCGTTCAGCAAAACTTATCATCTGGGATGAAGCCCCTATGGCTAATAAGCACGCGTTGATGTGTGTAAATCGGTTGCTCAAGGACATCATGAATAACGACGTGCCTTTCGGAGGAAAAATTATCATCTTAGGTGGAGATTTTAGGCAGGTATTGCCTGTTGTGCCTCACGCATCTAAAGCAGCATCAGTCCAAATGTTAGTAAGGTTCTCTCCTTTGTGGCCATTATTCAATATTATTGCAATATTAACATTATTCAATTTATCTCTAATCCATTACAAATAACGCCCAACTAGTGGGGCAAGATACAGTTCTCTCAAAACCATCACAGTGTGAATTTAGAGCGGAGGGATTTGGGGTCTTTTAACTGATGAACGCTATTGAACTTTTCAAAGATTCATGAACTATGCATTGAAATCACCAGGTTTGAATTCAAAAGTCAATGAAAAATTGAAAATGGATCCAGCTCAGATATCCCTCGGAATCAAATAATCTGAAAGTTTCCAGACGCAATTCCTTATGGGAAAAGGTGTAATTCCACGGGAGATGAAACGATACTAAGTAGGACAACAAAAGTGGTTGGTCAATAAAATGATTTTGAATAAAAGTAATTATGACTAATTAAAATTATTTATTTAATTCTATTAATTTGCACACCTATATGTTAACCAAGAGTTACATCTCTAAATTCAAATATAAGAAACCGATCTTTTATTTTAAATTTATACCATTGTTCATAAGTAGACAAAACACCAAATTGTACCGCTGTAGCCTTAAATTGTGTGGATATCTCTATCTACTTAGTATAACACAAAGTTCCCAATTCTTGGATGTAACGGGTAATCTGGAGAGCAACTTGATGGATTTTGATGCGGTTTTGACCATTCTGTAAAGGATTTTTCGATGAAGGATTAGGTAGAAAAACATTTATTTATGACCAAAAGAAGCCGAGCATTTACGATTTCAGTGAATTGAGTTGAAGAAAAACCTAACGTCCATGTGCCTTTTAAGCTTACACTGGGTAAACCGTTAAAAATATCGATATTCTCTGAGAATTGTTTAGCATGAAAAGTTCTGCAAGAAAGTCCGTAACAGCTCCCACATCGACCACTGTAAGTGCTTTTACGTTTTCATTTCTTCCAGCAATCTCCATTCAGTGGAAATTTAAATTACTAGCTTCAGAGTGAGTTTACGAGCTTGCGAGCGACCTATCACCCTAGCTTCAGCCAGCATCAAACTGCCGAGTTGTGTCGAGTTAATTCTTCAGAGAAGAGTATAGCTTATGTGTTTGGAGTTAGCTGTTCAGCTCGGCCTGACGTCCGTGCGTCTTTCAAGCTTACGCAGGGTAAGTAGTGGGACAAACACACAGAGGACAGGCAGACACACACACATTTGATCTCATAAGTCTGCTTCATCATTTACCCAAAAGCGACGGTACCGTAAATGTCTGTTCAGGTCACTAGCATGAAGACATGCAAATGTCACTTGGACAGAAGTGCTGTAGGATTGTTGAAGTGAATGCTGCGGAGCAGAACGGGTCTCCTAGTAATAAATAAAGAAGGACGCTCTTGAGAGAACCACATCAACCACCCTGTGGTCAGTGGCTGTCAGCCCTGAGATCAGAGTTCAATTCCCGGCTCTGACAAGACATTTTATTCTGGTCAGAGGGCTGGAATGCGGTACACTCAGTCTTTTGAGGCAGAATTTAGAAGAGGTGGATTGGATTCCCATCTCAGAAGTGGTTTCCACTTCAACTGCAGACAAATGCCGGGATGGTTCCTAAATCAAGGAAACGGCCGCCGCCTTCCCAATCCTCACCACGATTGCAAAAACACAGCCATCACAACAACACAGCTGAGCGCCTTCGGTGGCGTAGTTGGTAGCATGCTGAGCTTCTATGCCCAAGATCGCGGGTTCAAACCCGGCCGAAGTCGTCGAAATTTTAAGAGCGTTAAAATCCCTGAGTATGCCTTCCTTCGAAGGGGCAGTAAAGCCGGCGGTCCCATGTCATAGATTTATGGCATGTAAAAGAACCTTCCAGTAACTACAACATTGTGTGAAGCAAAATTTGTAGGTTAGATTTGATTAACGTTCTATTAGTTCCAACGTTCACGACAAGGTGCCGCTTGCGGTGGCATCTAGTAGCGAAGTTCGCGGTGGCATATAGTAGCGATGTTCGCGGCTAGGTGTCGTTGACAGTAGCATTTAGTAGTAAAAGTAGGAACTACTTGAAATTGATCGATTTCAGTCCTTACCTGAATTACAGATAACATACACTAATACTGCCATCACAATGGACGACTAGACCTGTACCGCCCTCTGACGTCACGGTATCACGTGGCTTCGTTTACAAACCGATGTTGTGGGCAGCCATGGGTAGCTTGTGTGAGTTTTAGCTGCGAATTACGCTTAAATATTCGTTGTATTATACATTATGGAATAATGGTTCAATATTGTGCAGTTCCCCAGTGCAAAAACAGATGTGGCAACTACAAAGTAACGTTTACTTCCTCGGCATTGGTCGTATTTTGAGGAAATAGTGGCTTTTCAAAATTCGTCATGCTGAAAGGAAATCACACATATCAGTCCACATGAGAGTATGTTGAGCGCATTTCTTACCTTTAGATTACAAGTCAGTATTGCCTTGAAGGAAATTTTTAAGTGATGATGCTGTGCCAAATGTATTTCCTGCCTTTACTCCAATAAAATTGAAGCCGCCACGTCCTAAGCTGGCATATAAATTAGGCCTATGCCTAGATGTAAGACGGTATTATTCACACTATCTTTGTTAAACACTTGGTATGCTGTGCTAAAATAATAGGCTAGTATAGAAATAAACTAACGAGATTAATTTCTGATTTTTAACTAATTATCTTCCTATTGATGAATACGGTGTCAGTGCAGTGCCTACAACAAACCATAATTCAGAGTAAAATAAGTGCAATTCGCAGCTGTAGGCATACATAGCCTAAGATAATATTTCTAGTTATTCTAGCATATTGAAAACTCTAAGGAAAAATACCGATATTTTAGATGACGTTTATGAGCTTAGTTACTTTCACATACCGGTAGGCCTACGGCAGTTCTGGAGGATTATCTTGGGCGTTATATTTAGTTGACATTATAGAAATTAATTGGCTTTAGCTGACCTTTCTTTCAAAATATCAGATTTCCGATACAAGTCGTTTTTACTTAAAAAGGATATACCGGTTGAGTTGCTTTAAAATCAGTTTTTAATTTAGACATACCGGTACTGGTAGTAGCCTACAACGGTTTTATGAACTTTCAAATTAACAGGCTAAAAATAATGAGAAGAGGAAGATTGGTGTATAGGCCTATGAGCTATGTAGCCTTATATCCAGGTCGTCAGTCAAAAACTGAAGGATGAAATATAACTATATGTAGACCTAGACCAACTGTAAATTCCAGTATGATTTATAAAGCAGCATACAAAAGGATTCAGTACAGTTCTACACTCTTATTTGCTTGTAGAAATACATCACATGGAATTAGGCCTAGGTTGCTATTATCCTCTACTGCAGTAAATTGGGGCAGATAACCTTGCCGTTCCTCCCCGTAAAACAACAATAACTAACTAGCAGCAGTAAATTCAGAGATAAATTAAAATTTACAGCTGTATTTTAAGAAGCCTACTTGTATGTCTGTGGAATTTGGAAAATTGACAGAATTAAGAATTCTCCTCTTCCTGTTAGGTTCCATATCCGGTTCTGGATCTATGCAATTTCCCCTAGGTTTAGCTTATACCATTGCTGCTCAACAGATGTGCAGGATATTTTAGCAGGAATTTCAGTGGCTCCAGTACAGCAAAGATGTGGCAAAACAATCCCATTAGATGAATGCATTTCCTTAACTAAAATAAATGTGGGTGAATGTCTTCCCAGACAGCCAATTCCTATTAAATTGGAAATATTCACGTAAAAATCACCCAGCTTTGCACAAACAGTACGACCTAAGAACGTTGAACTCGTCATTCTCTTCATACCCTTGAAAATAAAGTGGCTTTTGTTGTTGTTGTTGTTTCATTTCAGGGCCTTGGACATCGTGATCATTTGCCCCATGTACTTGAACGAATGTGGAATGATTGTTTGATAACCTTTGTTATTGTGGTATTTTTAGTAGTGTGTGTATTTTTAATTCAGGTGGGATATGGGAAGGAAACGGCCGTTGCCTTTTAGTTAGGAACCATCCCGGTATTTGACTGGAGTATAAGTGGGAAACCGCTGAAAACCACTTCCCGAATGACTGAGGTGGAAATCGAACACACCGCTTCTCAGTTTTGCCTCGCGAGACTTAGTGCAGCCTACTCCATTCCAGCCCTCAGACCAGAATTAAATGTCTTGACAGAGACGGGAATCGAACCCAGACCCCCGGGGTGACAGCTAGCAAAGCCAGCCGTCACACCACGACTGCAGTATTCTTGGAGGAGATTTCCCTCTGTCTAGCAAAACAGACAGCCTTAAAAGCCATTAGATAACCTTGATAGGCACACCAAACATCTTCAATAATTCATGTATGCACAGATTATAGCCTTCTTTCATTAGTCTTTGAGAACCATCATCACCTACGTATTTTGTAGCACAGTTCAAACTAAACGTTTTGAGGTTCTCTAACGACTAGGACCATGTCAGCTGCTTTAGAAGTAAAGATTCATTTCGCACAATGAAACTGTCATATCTACGAACACGGCGCCGCAACATAAACCGGTTCCGGTAATTTCATGCACTACATTTTACAACCCTTATCATTACGCATATATTGGAGGTATATTTAATACGAATTACGATAATATATACGTATTACCTATCGCAAATCGTTGACACTTCAACTCGGTAAATAACATTCTGGCACAAGATAACATGCCTCCATTCGTCTCTCGCCCACAAGACCACCTGCGCACTCTGTGAGACACTTCAGGAACATCAAAGCCACGCCACAAGTTAAGTCGTCCATTAACACCGGTTATCAGACAGATTCTACAGACACCCAACGTACACGGGGCTACATGACCGCATTGTCGCAGCCCCTAAACTGAGGAATCAACCAACCAACAACACAGCTGATCACGATGTTCTCCTAGTGTTGTACCAGCGTCTTTGAAGAAGAATGAACAGGTTCTGGACCTTCAAATTAATTGTAAAACAGTGATATTTGTATACTAAAGTGCTACCGTTTACGTTCCTACAGGGAATGCGAAGAAATGTGACGAATATCCATGTTGCAATGGAGTTTACGGTCCGATGCCCGTTCCTATGCCGACCACAACAGTTCATGAGAAATAAACGGAATAATGCAAGGAGTGGGAAGGAAGCAGCTGTGATGTGCTAAGCCCGTATCACACGACACTCGCTGGCAAGGAAGCTGTTGTGATGGCTAGTACAAAATCCCGTATGATTCTGTTCATCCACATCAGTACACCAGGTATACCACACGCTAGTATATCGTGCGCCTGTAAAACATGGGAGGAAGTTGTCGTTATTTGCAATTGATTCGCATTACCCTAGAATACTAACGTTATTCAATTGATGCTTAATACTAATATTACGTTAAATGTACGTACATTACAAACTTTGTGCTAAGGCACCAATTAGTTAAATGGTTCAAGTTAATATAGGCTATATTTCGTATGTAACACTACTTTTAGTCTATACAACGAATCTTCTGTGGTCTTTGAAGTATTATTTATTTATTTATTTATTTATTTATTTATTTATTTATTTATCGTATGGCTTTTAGTGCCGGGAGTGTCCGAGGACATGTTCGGCTCGCCCGAGACTGTGGCTGCTTCCTGCGGACATCCTTATTAGGGTGAGCTACACGTTCCGTTCAATTTCAAGTAGTTCCAACTTTCACTACCAGATATCAATAGATCAACTTTGATAGAGCGTTCCGACGAAATCTAACCTAACAATTTTGCTTTACACAAGTTTAGTCAGTGAAAGGATCTTTTACATGCCATAAATCTATGACATGGGACCGCCGGCTTTACTTCCCCTCTGAAGGAAGGCATACTGAATGATTTTTTACTTGGCCGGGTATGAACCCGCTATCTTGGGCCCATCAATTCAGCATGCTACCAACTACGCTAAGTTCCATCTTAAATACAACAAATACAGAAGTCGTTTACTTTGACGTAAATAGCAGCACGTAATCTCTCCTCCAGCCTCTTATACTGCCTCTAGTCCTTAAGAGGTTGTTTTTATAATCTCTATGAAGTGATGTGAAATAATTATCTACAACAAATTCTCCACCTCTTTGTTATTGCCATTGAGAAACCAATATGTTGTTAAATTCAAGGATAGTATCCAGGCAATTCTTTGTCCCATGATTATGCCTCTAGAACGGATTGGCATTAATAACAAATAACAAAAGCATTGACCTCACCACTATAGACCAGTAGAAGCACTGTTGGAAGATGGTAGGGTGGGGACAGATAAAGAGGGAATTCTAAGCAGTTAAATTATTCATACACGTACATTTACGTATGTTAGTATTGTAGGGTTAACATAAAGCGGTCCTGAAAACATGCCAGGTACTGAATGAATGCATTCCAATCAGTATTTAAGATCAAACTGTAACAATTGGATATTTAACCATACGCGTTAATAAGTTGTGCATCAATGGGTTCCAATGTCCGTGGGAAAAGAGTACGAGAGTTATCGCGCCTCCTCGTGGATTTAAAGATCCCGGATTCAAGCTATCATGCTTGCGAGTGTCGTGTGATACGTGCTTTAAGATAGGAGGCCATACCAAAACGCAATTCGCTACTCAAGACCTTCGCAGGATGCTAATGTCATGGTCTGCTCTGATCACGTAAATCAGGTTATCAGACTATAAGAGTGTGCATAGCTGTAATTATCGAGGCTGTGCTGTCGGTTTCCATTTCATTTCGGTGTTTATGTGATGACTAACTGTATTAGGGATATGGATGGGGGTAGGTGCTATTCCGGCATTTGCCTGGAGGAAATGAGGGGTAAACCAAACTCAGGATAGCCAGGATTCGATCATCAGATCTTCGGACTCCCCCCCCCCCCCCCCTCGCTGTCATGGTGAGCGATTTAACGCGCATGACTACGCCGCAATGTACTACATCCCATCACGAACGCTCCATATGGATATGTTCACTGTACGAGCAGCAGCTGAACGAGATTTCTATTGGAAGAAGCTGCCCTTGTTTATATCCACTACGCAGTTCTCCAAGTCACCTGACTGGCAGCTTTACTCCGCACTGCACTAGGGTTTGTTACGTACCATGGAGATCAATTCGTGGTCTATAAATAGTAGCACTCCTCCTCAACTAGAAAAAATAGCACATTTCATCCAAAAGGTGTGTTTTAAGTACAGTATGATATTTTACGTCTTATTTTGCTAGTGTTGTGCCACATATTAGCCTTTCAAGATATGAGTGCCACTGAACTTGGCTGCGCCGTTGTTGTTTATAATAGCAGCAGGAGCCTTGCAGGACGTACTCAGGAGCACAGCGATGACGGAGTGCAGTCTCCACGTAAATCAAGCAGTATTGCGCGCGCTACTTGTGTTCGACAGAAGATTGTTAATTGTGAACGTAAAAAAAAAAGAGCGAATTAAGAATGGTGCGTTTCAACAGCACAGCGAAGCGTAACAGAAGCCCATGTCACCACGGAGAGGAGAACGATGACTGAGGCTACTGGAGCTGAGTCTTATCCTACGCGTGCGACTGTACCTGTCAATCAAGCAGGCTGACAGCGTGACACAAGTAAACAAATAATAGTTGCCACCTCCGCCGCCGCCGGCACTCGTATCTACCTAAATGGCTAGCCACTGCTGCTTTACAGGTGAGCACATGCAGTGAATTGCATGTGACGTTCGCATGAACAAGATACCTGCCACGTCACATAACATGCTGAACGAGAATTCTATTGCAAGATGTTTCCTCCCTGGAGATAAGGAATGGCGTTCCGTGCAATATCGTTAAACTTTCCCAGATATCCAATTACTAAATTTATAAAGTTGGATAGCGAATGCAAGCACTATCTGAGATTGCTAAGGTTATCCCCACCGGTCAATAGGTCTTCAACCAAAAGACATCTACATTTCTTCTAAGTCATTCAACCATACTTAATATTATGTCTTATGCATGTTGTTGCCTCTGTTGCTAATTCATTTTAGGGGGTGGGACATCTTGGTTACCAGCTCCGTATACTTGCAAATGTGTTGAATTTGTCTTTTTTCTGTATTTAATTGGTCACGACTGTCTTTTAACTGCAATTGATTGTTCGAGGACTGGGATAGGTATCCCGGCAATTGAAAAAAGACACAGTAGTTGTTGATTTGTTTAAGGGCTTTGTGACATTGTGGTCCGTAGCCACGTGTACTTGGGTGTGATTAATTTGTCTGATAACCTGCGTCTTTGTAATAAATTAAAAATTAAGCATTTTAAATTTTAAATTTAGAAATAATAAATCAAGAATTACATTTAAAATTTAAAAATTTTAATTTAAAATACAATTACTATTATAATTACAAATATAAAATTACAAGAATGGCATGTATTATAAAAAAATCCAACAAAGTAGTCTACAGTGAAATAGAGAAATTTACAGAAACGATCCGTAAGAGGCGGGCACGGCATTACGGTCATCTCAAATGAATGGACGGGAACAGGCTGACTAAACGGAGTTTCTCATTTTTTTAAACTCCAAACCTCAAACCACAATGCCCTGGTTTATAAATAACAGTGACAACCTAAAAATGCTGCATCTAAAACCCGACGATGACTTCAATATAGATCTCTTCCACAAAAAGATACTGACAAATGGGCTAACCCGAGATGAGACACCGAAACCGAAAAGAAGACAAGGTACAACCTGGACAGCGGACCGCAAGATGGCCCACTCACAGAGAATGAGGGAATTCTGGGCTCAGAGGAAAGCGAAGCAAATTGCCAAGTTTAACAAGACTTAACGTGGTCCTTTTATGGCCTCAGCGAATCATACCTATATACTGCATATATTACAAATATACACTAAAAATTAGAAAAAGAAAGAATTAAAATTTTAAAAATAAAAAATTAAAATAAAATTACTATTATAATTACAAATATAAATAAAAAATTAAACATGAATTAAAATTTTAAAAATAAAAAAATAAAATTAAATTACTATTATAATTACAAATATAAATAAAAAATTAAAAATGAATTAAATAAAAAATTAAAAATGAATTAAATTTTAAAAATAAAAATCAATATTAAAATTAAAATAAAATGAAAATAAAATGATTATTAAAAAGAATTAAACTTAAAATAAAATTAAATTATACAATAATGTTATTTGTTTTAAGTCCCTTTTAACAACTGCGGCTTTTAGAGACGCCGGGGTGCCGGAATTTTGCCCTGAAGGGGATCGTTTACGTGCCAGTAAATCTACTGACACGGCTCCCTCGCATTTGCGCACCCTTAATGCCAGCTGACTGCACCAGGATTCGATCCTGCAACTATGGGAACAGCAAGCGAGTACGTTACCGCTGAGCCACGCAGCCAGCTCAAAATACAATTAAAATTAAAAGAAAAGAAAATACATGAAAATTTAAATTTACAAATTTAAATAGTAGACTATTAGTGTGTGAATTTGTAATTGGGGCTAAGATTTGGGTAAGGAGGCGGCCGTGGCCTTTATTTATGCACCATCCCGGCAATTGCCTGGAGTTCAAGAGGAAAACCACGGATAATCGCTTTTAGCAATGAAGCACAGTTTTGCCTCACGAGGCTGGGTGTACACCGTTACAGCCCTCAGACCTAATTAAATATCTTGGCAGGGCCAGGAATTGAACCCGGGTCTCCACGGTGACAGCCAAGAATGCTTAGTCACTACGCAACGAAGTGGACAGAAAAATTCAAAGGGGCACCTACACGAATCGTAGCTAATACACATTACAGTTACAATAGTACAGTCTGTTTAGAAATGCATGTTATCAAACACGTACAACTCACACCCAAGAATAGGGGGCTGATGACAAAGGGGCCTTTAAAAACCCTCCTCTTACTCCGTCAAATGAGATAATTTCGTTTACGAAAGAAAATATTTGATTATTTAATAGGAAAGTACTAGTTGATGGTTCAGGGTTCCCCATGGCACGTACACTTCTATTTGATTAATGTTTTACAAAGCAAAGCTCAAGGCTGCACTGAACGTAACACAGAGTTGTCGACAAAGGACTGCCGCTTGCTCCACGGCCTACAGAGGAAATTGGATCGTGCCAGGCGCCTCAGGGAACAGACTCTCTTATGCAGGTCAATCATAGGAGGTGACATTAATCAGCTACTGAATATTAGCTCTGGATTAATCCCGATAATTATATTCTTTTGAATTTTGAGCTCTGGCACGTTTCCAGCAACAACGATGATGATACATCATAAGTGCCTGGTTTGGACTAAATTTGCCACGTGCTAGTAAATCTCCAGACTTGGTTCTCTGGCTTATAATAGAGTTGCCACGTGTTAGTAAATCTCCAGACTTGGTTCTCTGGCTTATATACCAAGAACACGTGCCAAGAATAGATTTGCCACGTGTTAGTAAATCTCCAGACTTGGTTTTCTGGCTTACATAGCAAGCACACGTGCCAAGAATAGAGTTGCCACGTGTTAGTAAATCTCCAGACTTGGTTCTCTGGCTTATATACCAAGCACACGTGCCAAGAATAGATTTGCCACGTGTTAGTAAATCTCCAGACTTTGTTCTCTAGCTTATATACCAAGCACGCGTGCCAAGAATAGATTTGCCCCGTGCTAGTAAATTTCCAGACTTGATTTTCTGGCTTACATACCAAGCACACGTGCCAAGAATAGATTTGCCACGTGCTAGTAAATCTCCAGACTTGGTTCTCTGGCTTCTATACCAAGCACACGTGCCAAAAATAGATTTTCCACGTGTTAGTAAATCTCCAGACTTGGTTTTCTGGCTTATATACCATGCACACGTGCCAAGAATAGATTTGCCACGTGTTAGTAAATCTCCAGACTTGGTTTTCTGACTTATATACCAAGCACACGTGCCAAGAATAGATTTGCCCCGTGCTAGTAAATCTCCAGACTTGGTTTTCTGGCTTACATAGCAAGCACACGTGCCAAGAATAGATTTGCCACGTGTTAGTAAATCTCCAGACTTGGTTCTCTGGCTTATATACCAAGCACACGTGCCAAGAATAGATTTGCCCCGTGCTAGTAAATCTCCAGACTTGGTTATTTGGCTTACATAGCAAGCACACGTGCCAAGAATAGATTTGCCACGTGTTAGTAAATCTCCAGACTTGGTTCTCTGGCTTATATACCAAGCACACATGCCAAGAATAGATTTGCCCCGTGCTAGTAAATCTCCAGACTTGGTTCTCTGGCTTATATACCAAGCACACGTGCCAAGAATAAATTTGCCCCGTGCTAGTAAATCTCCAGACTTGATTTTCTGGCTTACATACCAAGCACACGTGCCAAGAATAGATTTGCCCCGTGCTAGTAAATCTCCAGACTTGGTTTTCTGGCTTACATAGCAAGCACACGTGCCAAGAATAGATTTGCCACGTGTTAGTAAATCACCAGATTTGGTTCTCTGGCTTACATAGCAAGCACACGTGCCAAGAATAGATTTGCCACGTGTTAGTAAATCTCCAGACTTGGTTCTCTGGCTTATATACCAAGCACACGTGCCAAGAATAGATTTGCCCCGTGCTAGTAAATCTCCAGACTTGGTTTTCTGGCTTACATAGCAAGCACACGTGCCAAGAATAGATTTGCCACGTGTTAGTAAATCTCCAGACTTGGTTCTCTGGCTTATATACCAAGCACACGTGCCAAAAATAGATTTGCCACGTGTTAGTAAATCTCCAGACTTGGTTCCCTGGCTTCTATACCATGCACGCGTGCCAAGAATAGATTTGCCACGTGTTAGTAAATCTTCAGACTTCGTTCTCTAACTAATATACCAAGACGCGTGCCAAGAATAGAGTTGCCAACTAATGGCAAAGGACAGGTACCGGCAGCTAGCTCTGCACTTGTTCATCCCATTCCTCCTATATACTGCTGCAGCGTAAAACATTTGCCACGCTGACCAGCAGTGGCGTAGTGATGTCTGAGTGAACACGCTGGTCAGAGCGCGAGACAGAGTTTTCACTCTCGAGCTCCTGATGTTACTGGCAATTGCAAAAGGTATGGTACACTACGTGACAATAAATTGTTGAGGAACAGAGACATTGGTAGAAAGAAATTATCACAGGCAAGGATGGAAGACATGCAACACAGTACATAGCCTGCGTAACATAGCTGAAGTGGTATATTTAAAACGAAAATTAGTACAGATTCCACTTCATGGGAAAGCAGGATAACAGATATAAAGAAATCAATACATGACGTTCTTGTTGGAAATAGTTCAGTCTCACAAAATGAAGGTCGATAGCAGTCTCTCAGTAAGGAATATGCCTTTGTCGGACACGAATGCACATAGTGCACTTGTTATTCATGCTATTTACTAAACTGTTGAGGAGTCCTTGGGGGATATTTTCCCACTCCTCTCTCTAGGCGATTTTAAGGTCTTGCACGGTTCTGATAGGGGGTGTTCATTGAGAAACACGTCTGCTAAGAGCATCCCAAGCATGCTCGATAGGATTCAAGTCCAGTGAGTAAGCAGGCCATTCCATACGTTCAATATTTTCACTTTCCAGAGTGTCCGCTACTGCAGTGATCCTGTGTGGGCGGGCATTGTCATCCATGAACAGAAAGTCGGCACCAACCACACCCCTAAAAAGACGAACGTGGTCCAGACGTATCTCATTGCAATACCGATGTGCTGTAACGGTACCTCGATCGAAGATATGCAGCGGTGTTCGGCCATTGTGCATAATGCCTGCCAACACTATAACGCCGAGGCCATACCGATGACGATCATGAACATCCAGTGGTGCGGAACGTGTTCCCCTCTCTCTCCACACTAACTGGTGGCCACAATCACCTGTCACGGTGAAGCGGGATTCGTCAGAAAACATCACTATGGACCACTGTTGCTGACCCCAACCAACATGTTCCCTACACCAACTACAAGCCAGACGTTTGTTTTAGACGATTGCGCTTGACCTTGAAGCTTTCGGGTGAGCCTGTACACATTCACTCTTTTGCCCTCTCACTTCACAGTTGTCACCACCGGTCTGATGTAATGGAATTCCAGACGTGAGCACGTGACAACACCACCGTGCAGAACAGTACAGTCCACGTAGAAATATTGTGTGACGCGGAAGTACACGTAACAAAGTTACGAACAGAACGCCATTATATTTGCCAATGACTGTACTTCAGCAGTAGAGGGAGATTGTTTTGTCCATCATCGGACCGCATGGGGCAGCTGACAACAACACAGGTACTGTAGTAACTCACCTCTAGGCTTCCATTTCGATTTTTCACTCGTCTAAAACAAACGCCCGGCCTGTAACTAACTCTTTCTCGACGATGGCGTGGTTGAAGTGGGAGGCATTTAACAGGCTTCCGAGCATACAAACCAGACTGATGTAATCGCCGAGAAATGGTTCTGGAATATATACAGCACGTATACCGGTAGCGGTTGCTAGGTCTTCAGGTATCTGACGAGAAGTAATATGTCTGTTCCTTTCCGCTACAGATAACACGACCCGCCCTCTCCAGTGCCTTTTACTCTCATTGGTCGGTTGTTCCTTCGCATTTGCCCGTCGTTCCTGGGCAATAGTCACTTGTTCCTTAGCAATTGCCAAGTAGTGTAGCTTTCTAATGATATCCACCTTAAAAGCTTTATGCAAACAAAGACGAGGCAACAATGCCAGTTTGTATATAATATAGTTCCCTCACTTTCCTGGTTAACCAGCGGCGACTCAAACGTAGGGTAATAGCACGCGCCGACAATAACCATTGTTCGCTACTGACCAATAGAATGCTTCCTCTATCACTCCACGTGGACTCAAAAGTCCCGCCATGACGGCGAGTTCACGTGTCACGCAGATGTTAAGTGTCCAGTGTTGCACATCTGAACGTAGTTCTGACCAGTCTCGCTGCTTGCTCTCAGTGACACGGTGAAAAGTTGACAACGCGGTACCCCGCGCTGGGAAAGTCTTGGCTCCAGGCAGCCATGGATTGGTAACATATCCGCCCAGCTAGATTTCAAAGACAAGTCACACGTTAACGAAGAAAGTGCAAGAACTATACTGTCCGGTCATAGTGTTGACTATACGAGCGAGCCACGCCAACTAACACAGTGTGTTTGAGGAAGTAGCTGTACGCACAATTCCACTGCGAGTGAGGAGGGAAGGGAAAATCGACTTCATTGTGAATACGTGACACTCAACAGGGAAACCAACTCTACTCGTGTTGTAATGCACCGCTCGTTTATCAAAATAAATTCCTTCAAAGTTTTGCGAGTCTTGTAAAACACTCGCAGACCAAGGTTCTACTCCCACATCAAAGAAGTACCATGACGGCAATCCCAAGGGGTCCAGGCAGTGTGTGAGCTGGTGTGCCCAACTGGTACACCTGGCCGCAACCGCAAACCCCCCCTTCCAACAGATACGGGAGAGACATAGAGGATTCGCTGGAGTTCTGTCTGCCCACTTATCAGTGAGACGGCACCTTCAAGTCTGGGCAGTAACACACTTGCCACTCCACATTCACTAGCGAAGGAAATAAGCAGTCCAGCTGGATTGGACATGCCTAACAAGCCACTTGTACCTCGCACGCGAGCAACACACTACGTCGGTGTGAACTTTAAACACAGTGGTCACTCGTGCTGCACCTTTAAGTCTGGGCAGTGACACACTTGCCACTCCACATTCACTAGCGAAGGAAATAAGCAGTCGAACTGGATTGGACATGCCTAGCAAGCCGCTTGTACCTCGCACGCGAGCAACACACTACGTCGGTGTGAACTTTAAACACATTGGTCACTCGTGCTGCACCTTCAAGTCTGGGCAGTGACACACTTGCCACTCCACATTCACTAGCGAAGGAAATAAGCAGTCCAGCTGGATTGGACATGCCTAACAAGTCACTTGTACCTCGCACGCGAGCAACACACTACGTCGGTGTGAACTTTAAACACAGTGGTCACTCGTGCTCTAAATGCACTGCCGTACGTTGTGTAGATATCGTGCATCCACGGCATCCTTAAGAGATATATTAGGTTTAGAGATATAAATTGCTAAAAGAAGCAGTATTCTTCATGCTTCATTGTACAGTACGACGAATATGTGCCGTACCTGCTACGTTCAATTCTTGAGCTACATCGTAGATATGTAGCCCCGAGTACTTGTGTGTGTGTGTGATAACCTTGTGATGGTCTTTTTAATGTCTATTTTCCAATAGAAAATACAATATGATAAAAGCCGTTTAATGTCAAACTAGTTTAAACAAGGCATAAAATAATACATACGATGTTGGTTCGTAAAGGATCTCAATACATGACAAAATACAAAATAGGCTATAGATACCCTCTACCCTAAACACGAGATTGCGCTTTGTGACATCTTAACCCAGACATGGTCCTGCTACGGAGACTCTGCTAATCTCTATAGGCTATCAGGGGAAACAGGGGAAAGCTACGATGTATGGATTACCGATTCGAACCATCTTTAGTACACGTGTAGGGCATGACCAGGCGTAATAAGGTGCGCATCTCTGCCGTTTCCAAGAAATTAATTATTCGCAATTGCAGTGTGTCCATGTACGTTGTACGTTATCAAGAAGCCAACGAGCGCGTGGCGCAGCGGTAAGAGCCCTTCTTCGTATGCGCGCGATCGCTGGATCGAATCCCGCCGGCAAGCTTTTGTAGTCTGTTGTAAACATTGGCATTTCTTACAAATGCAGGTGACGTGAATAATGTTTATTTTGCAGTTGAAGCAGGGTTCTTACCGCTGCGCCACGCGCTCTTTGGCTTCTTGCCAACGTACAAAGTACATGGACGCACTGCAATTGCGAATAATTAATTTCTCAGAAACGGCTGAGAAGCGCACCTTACTACTTGCACCTGATATACGCCTGGTCATGCCCTATACGTGTACTAAAGACGGTACGAATCGGTGACCCATGCATCGTAGTCTCTCCTGTAAGCAAACTGGTGTGGTGTTGGAACTTGTCCTCAGACGAAATCTATTACCGTTTCTTGTGTTGTTAATCTGCCTCTTCCCTATTTAAATGTCTTTCATCTTAATTTTAAAATAAACAATTTGGTTCCATTCATCTTTGCCATAATAATTTGACCATCTACACTATGTAGTACTTGTTAGCTAACTAGTATGTAAACCCTATGAACAGAATTCCTTATCTTGATACACGGCCTTAATCAGCGGTCAAAGCCAGCATCTACTAAGGGGATATTAAAAAGAACAGCCTGACAATGGACTCTTCCACGCTGTTTCTTACTGGTACGCAGGAGAGTGAAGATTATTGGAGAGGAGAAAACACAATGTGATGTCTTGTTTGGTATCGTTCAGCCTTCTCATTACATGGACAATGTTCGTGTCGCTTTCGACTCTCACTGCATCATGACACACAAGATCGATGAGCACCCGCTGGGCGGTCGTCAAACACACCAATCCCATCCGTGACTGGAAATACATCGTCCCATTTGTGATGTGCAGGCTACACGAGTGGACGTCATAGACATTGTTTTGTGGGAAACAGTGAGATAAAAATATCACACAATTTCTATCTGAACTGTTTAGGACAGTGGCAGTCGGTGATGAGGTTCAGTATTGCACAACGATCCGACGTAGAAACTAGCTTTTAACACAAAAAAACTGGTCGTCCATTTAATATTTCTTTCTTATAATCGCGTTGGAAGCCATTTTTCAGTGCTGCCTTAATTATCGAAATATAATGCTTTTCGGTAGGTAAAAACAATTATACCCAATGGTAATGGGTGTTTCTCTAATCCTGAAAAACGTTTTACATGAGATTTATAAATACAACAGAAAGACAGACCATGCACTCAGAGCTGATGACCAACTTGATACTAGCTCCTAAAATGTGAAAGTGTTTTCACGACCCCGGGAATAACTGTGTTTGAGAATTGTGCCATCAACCCTGTGACCGTTATCACGTAACCATCTGTAAAAAACTAGCAAAATACGTGGTAGACTTTTTTGTGCATAATAAACAATGCATACAAATGCGGAGTACAAAGATACTAACAAAACTTATGTAACGTATAACTTATACACAACTTGCGTGCATTCCATTCTAATAACAAGTAGTTCCGTGAAGAACTAAAGCCTATTTTCATATATCCTACTTATGTTAATTGCCTCTATCATCATACAAAATTTCAGTTTGATTGCTGTAATAAATTCATAGATATTGAGAACCGACTAAATATTTCGGATGGTAGCCATGTTGGATTTTTATATAATTATGTAGGTCTTAAGAGTTATGTACTGTTACTTGAAGATTATTGTGTATGTGTAGTATTCAAACTTCAATCGCATGATTAGGACAGAAGAAGTAAAATCGAGATTTTAAAAATTCGCACTGCTGCCATCTTGTGGCTATGGAAACAATTGAAATAAATTAGATGCCAGTGGATTAACATTTGTATAAGGATTTACTCTACCAAGTTTCACTGCACTCGGATAGTTACATACGAGAAACGTCCATGTGAATAATTATACTTCGCGTCGCCGCCATGTTGGATTTGTGATCACCAGGTTATTTAAAGTCCTATAGGTGAACTTATGTTCATAGCCCCTAAGAACATTGAAAAAATCAAGTTTGTTTGCTGTAATAGATTCGTAGATATTGAGAGCCGTCTAAATATTTCGGATGGTCGTCATGTTGGATTGTTATATGTATAGGCTATAGAGTCATGTACCATTAAAGGAAAATTATTGCGTAGGTTCATTATTCAAACATTCACTTCGATCGCATGATTACGACACAAGAAATAAAAAAATAATTTTAACATTCGCACAGCCGCCAATTTGAGGTTATGTAAACAATTGAACAAAATTAGATACCGGTGCATTACAATGTGTATAAACATTTGTTGTACCAAGTTTCATTGCGTTTGGATCATTAAATCGCGAGAAAAGTCTATTTAAAACTTTCAACTTAGCTTGGCCGCCATGTTCGTTTTGTAGTTAACCGGGTTTAGAAAGTCTTATAGATGAACTTCCAGTAGTGTCCTTTATCTCCGTACAAAATTTCAGGGTGATGCCGGTAATAGTTTCAGAGATATAGAATGCCGGTGAAATATTTCCCACAGCCGCCATCTTGAGGTTATGTAAATAATTGAACGAAGTTAGATGTCGGTGCATTACAATGTGCATGAACATATACTGTACCAAGTTTCATTGCGATTGGTTTGTTAAATCGCGAGAAACGTCTATTTAAAAGTCGCTACTTCGCTTGGCCGCCATGTTGGTTTTGTAGTTACCAGGTTTTCACAAATCACATAGGTGAACTTTTAGTAGTTCCCTTTATCACGATACAAAATTCCAGGGTGATATCGGTAATAGTTTCGGAGATATTGAATGCTGGTGAAATATTTCGCACAGCCGCCATGGTGGATTGGTGAGACGTAACAAAATTTGAAGGGCACGGTCGGGGTCGTCCGGAATAGTGCAATGAACTTACCGAGTTTCATTGAAATCGCTCTAGCCATTTAGATTTTATTAGGGGGAGACGACACACACACACACACACACACACACACATTTTAGATAAACACTCATTACATTTGGCTATAATATTGTATTGACCGACTGAAAATCATAAATTTCGATTTTTTTTCTTTCTTTTTACGCGCCGGCCTCGTGGTGTTGGGGTAGCACGCCTGCGTCTCACCCGGAGGCCCTGGGTCCGATTCCCAGTTTTGTCAGGGATTTTAGAAACGGACAGGGTGTACTCAGCCTCGTGAGGACAACTGAGTAGCTGTCTGACAGTGAGGCAGCGCCCTGGTCACGAAACCCAAGATTAACAGCCGAGGGGACCCAATGCGCTGACCACGCATCAACCCAATTTCTGCAGGCCAAATGGCTGGGCAGCGGTCGCTTAGTAGGCATGGACCCTTCATGGGTTGTAGTGCCTCGGGATTTTATTTCTACGCGCATAATAATGAGTAGTTTCGTCCTTCAACTACTTAAAAAACTAGTATTGCTGCTGTGCTAGGAACACCTTGATCATCAGCCCTGAGTGACTGGGTGTTATCTTTCACATATTCCAGTAGCCTAATTAGAATTATTTTGTGTTGACCGGCTAAAAGTAGGCTAAGTAATGAAGAGGTTCTAAGAAGAGCAGAGGAAATCATCAATCTGACAGAAACAATTAAAACAAGAATAATTAATTGGATAGGCCACCTACTCCGGCATTCACCATGGTGCATCACACTGCTTGAAGGGAAAATGGAAAGCAAGGCAGGAAGAGGACGACCAAGAGCAGAGTTCTTTGATGACATCGGAGGAAGATGTCCGTACCATCTGATCAAACAGCGGGCTCAGGATAGAAGACCTTTGGACGAAGACATTCATGCTACCCACCAACCGCCAGGTTGAGGAGAGCAAGAAGAAGAAGAATCTTCAAATGCATTACTGTACAGTATATTGAAAGGGACAAGTTGGTCAGATATTGACTACACGTCATTTCTTGGCTGTAATTTACCGTATTTAAAACGGCCCGTTGCTTTAAACAAGCAAACAAACAAAAGTTTCAAACGTACAACCGCCAACTTATAAAATGGACGCGTAAAATCAAAATTAATAACCTTATAGGCTATTTGGTATGTTGAGCCTTGCTTTCACCTTCATTTATTGAGTTTGCGTTTTGTTTGCTGTCAAGAGACAGAAATTCACAATAAATATATTTTAAGACCTGAAAGTTTCTAGTTTAAACTGGAGTATCGACTAAATTAGAGGCTGTAAATACATACAATGTTCTATAATTTTGCCACTTTAACTATTACTATGTTCTCCATCACCTTGTGCTGTACAACTTGTGAACCCTCTGTCTGAAATCTAATACATCGGCAACCTTCGGTCACCGCATGTGTGTGAGCTTTTTGGCCTTTATTTATGATGCGTGTGCTGCACAAAGACGCTACACGGTTCAAAAGGAGAGGATGGAGACCGCCGCACTAATGGACTTGCCTTGTGCTTCGGGACTTTACACTCTAATATAGGTCGAGTGAATGTGTCTAACCACGGCCGACTGAATGCAAGCTGCGCTCATACCGTCCTAGACAATGTGACTGTCGAATACATAGAATGCGATGTGGTGGACTGTATAAAGAAATATATTTTACATTGTATGTACATGATTAAACACTGAACAAGTACAGTAGGTATTACATGCGTGCGATGGATGA
The DNA here is from genome assembly GCA_946902985.2 of Meconema thalassinum. Lineage (NCBI taxonomy): Eukaryota > Metazoa > Arthropoda > Insecta > Orthoptera > Tettigoniidae > Meconema > Meconema thalassinum. The sequence continues at coordinate 593,317,178 of OX336388.2, forward strand.
CACTGTGTCCGGTAGCCAGCGCTACCTGATAGCTAGTGAGTGCTGTGGAACGCAAATAGCAAATATTTCAAACAACTAAATATTGTCACTTTGTTCTATTAACTGGAATAAGAGTTCAAATAAACACTATGTACACAAAACATTTAAACACTTCACTTCTCTTCACTCAACAATGGGCAAAGTCTTGACACTGCTCTTTTCAAAAGAGCTCCGCTGGGTGTTTTGATGGTAACAACCCTCGTAACTCCGTCGGTTCCTGGATGCACTGCTGCGACACGGCCCAGTTTCCAATGAAGTGGAGGCACGCCCTCTTCCTTCAGAACAACCAGAGTGTCGATTTGTGGGGATTGTCCAGGCGACCGCCATTTAGTACGCTGTTGGAGTTGTCCGAGGTATTCCTTGGACCATCGGCGCCAAAATTGATGGAACATAGCCTGAAGCAATTGCCAGCGCTTCAGTCTATTCAAGGGAGTCTGCGACACATCTTCTTCCACAGGAAGTAATAATAATAATAATGTTATTGGTTTTACGTCCCTTTTAACTACCCTGGCTTTTAGAGACGCCGGGGTGCCGGAATTTTGCCCCGAAGGGGATCTTTAACGTGCCAGTAAATGTACTGACACGGCTCCCTCGCATTTGCACACCCTCAAATGCCAGCTGACTGCGCCAGGTTTCGAACCTGCAACCTTGGGATCAGCAAGCGAGAACGTTACCCCTGAGCCACGCAGCCAGACATCCACAGGAAGATGAAATGAGCCACCGATCAGGAAGTGGGATGGGTTAATACTTCCGGATCATTGGGATCAGAGGATAGTGGGCAGAGGGGGCGCGAATTCATAACTGCCTCTATCTGTACAAGCACTGTAGTAATTTCTTCAAACGACAATGCAGCATTTCCTACTATTCTCTTAAGATGGTACTTAACTGAATTTGCTGCAGCCTCCCACAATCTTCCGAAATGAGGTGAACCAGGAGGACTAAAATGCCACTGAATCCCCTTATCTGTAGCAAAGCTTATGAGTGACTGCTTGGTATTCCTATCATTACAGAATTTCCTTAGCTCACGTGATGCACCTACGAAATTAGTTGAGTTGTCAGTGAATATGTGGGTGCAGGTTCCTCGTCTAGCCATGAATCTTTTCAGTGATTCTAAAAAGGCAGCTGTAGACAGATCGCTTACAAGTTCAATATGTACAGCCTTTGTGGCAAAACAAACAAACATAGCTATATATGCCTTAATACGAGCGCCCTTCCTGGACGAAGGTCGTAAATATACTGAGCCAGAGAAATCTATTCCTGAAGATGCAAATGGTCGACTGGGAACTACTCTCCTTTCAGGTAACGATCCCATCAACGGTTGATACGGCCGAGACGAGAATTGAAAGCACGTCTTACATCTATACACTGCCTTTCGAGCACCGTTCCTCCCACATAGTGGCCAGTATTGCTGTCGCATCATTGTCAATAAAGTCTGAGCTCCAGCATGAATAAAAACAAAATGAAAATGATCAAATAACATTATTGCAATGCGATGATTGCCAGGTAATAAAATAGGATGTCTTCTGTTGACCGATAGTTTAGTATTTTGCAGACGGCCTCCTACCCGTAACAGAACCTGCTCATCCAAATACGGTGCTAATCCATGTAATTTGCTTCCCTTGGGCAGTGGCAAATTTTGTTTGAGAGCCTTTATGTCTTGTGAAAATTCAGAAACTTGAGCAATTTTACACCATAAATACTTAGCCTGCTCTAGATCTACAGGATTGAGAGCACCTGTTTGTCTGTCTGTTTTAGTTTTAAGATTTTTGATAAATCTGAGCACGAGAGCTGTTATTCTAATCAGCTTGCTCCATGAAGAGTATCTGTTAATCAGATCCGATCCAAGGGATTCTGTAGATGACACTAGAACAATTTTAGTTTTCCTAACTTCAGGTAATTCTTGAGAGCTATGCCTCTGCTGTGAAGGCCATTCGTCTTTATTATCTGAAAGCCAAGATGGTCCCGATAACCAAAATGATGAATTTAACAGCTTCTCCGCGGTAACTCCTCTCGAGATCATATCTGCTGGGTTATGATGAGTAGAGACGTGCTGCCAACAATCAATATTTGTCAACTGTTGAATCTGCGACACTCGATTAGCGACGTATGTTTTCCACTGGTGTGGATGGCCCGAAATCCATGCTAATGCTATTGTGGAGTCAGTCCAACAAAAACACTTGTCTTTAGTTACGTTTATGGATCTCATGACTCTTTCGACCAACTGAGCAAGTAATACAGCACTGCATAGTTCTAATCTTGGTAAAGTTACTGAGCCTAATGACGCAACGCGAGACTTAGAACACAATAAGTGAACTGTTATTTTACCATCTCCTGTCTGAGATCTTACATAAACACATGCGCCGTAAGCAATCTGAGACGCGTCACAAAATCAATGAATTTCATACTCCACAAATTCTACTGCCCTAACATGACAAGGCACTTTGAACTCCTTCAATTTAGCAATATCCTGCATATAACGAATCCATTTATTTTGAAGTTCTATTGTGAGAACGTCGTCCCAATTTAAGTTCATTTGCCACAGTTGCTGGACGAAAATCTTACCCTTAATCAATACTGGGATCAAAATCCCTAAGGGGTCAAATATTTTAGCCAGGTCTGATAGAATTATTCTTTTGTTTATCTGTGTCGAACTGAAATCACTTCTCAACTCAAACTGAAAAGTGTCTGTGATGGGTTTCCAAGATAGCCCCAACAACTTCAAGTCTTCACCTTCATCTACCTTAATAATGTACTTGGGATCTGTTTCGTGGTTAGAAATGCTCGATAGCACATTGGGCTCATTCGAACACCATTTTCTTAAGGTAAAACCCGCACTGGATAAAATATCTGAAACACACTTGTGAGTGGTTCTTAAGCCGTCAGTTGATTCACAACCTGTCATTAAATCGTCAACATAAAAATCCCGCCGTATTACATTCGAAGCTTCAGGAAATTCCTCCTTAGTGTCATTCGCCAATAGAGAGAGGCATCTTGTGGCCAGGAAGGGTGCACATGACGTGCCATATGTGACTGTTTTGAGACGATAATGTTTAAGCTCGTCCTTAGGGGACTCCCTCCACACGATACGCTGAAAGTCAGTATGTGCAGGTTCTATGAGGACCTGCCGATACATTTTTTCTATGTCAGCGGTCAATACATAGCGATGCATGCGAAATCTAGCCAATATTGAAAATAAATCATCTTGAACGATCGGTTCTACTAATAACAAATCATTGAGGGATAATACAGAATCGCCCTTCGAGCTGCTATCAAATACCACGCGAGTGCGCGTTGTCAATGAATTACCCTTAAATACACAATGATGCGGAAGGTAGTACTGTAATGGTTTGTTTATCTCATTACTGGGAATTTCCTCTATATGATCCAGGTCAGTGTACTCTCTCATAAACTGTACGTACTCCGACTTGACTTGGGGCTGCCTTTCAAAACGCTTCTCTAGGCTGTGAAACCGTCTAATTGCCTCATTAACATTGCTACCTAGCTGACTCGGGTCCTCTTTAAGGAGTAGTGGGACTATGAACCTACCCTGTGGATTCCGTCTGTGACCGTCAGTAAATAGTGGCGTAGTCGGTAGCATGCTGAACTGCTATGCCCAAGATAGCTGGTTCGAACCCGGCCGAAGTCGTCGGATTTTTAAGAGCGTTAAAATCCTTCAGTATGCCTTCCTTCGGAGGGGAAGTAAAGCCGGCGGTCCCATGTAATAGATTTATGGCATGTAAAAAATCCTTTCACAGACTAAACTTGTGTAAAGCAAAATTTGTTAGGTTAGATTTCGTCAGAACGCTCTATGAAAGTTCCAACGTTCGCCACTAGGTATCATTGATATCTGGTGGCGAAAGTTGGAACTACTTGAAATTGAACGGAACTTGTAGCTCACCCTTTAGGGTGTCCGCTAGAAGCAGCTACAGACTCAGGCGAGCCGAACATGTCCTCGGACACTCCCGGCACTAAAAGCCATACGATAAATAAAATAGTAAATAGTCTCTCACTAATCTACTGCTCGGAATGTCCTGGACCAAGCAGTGCCTTTCCCGGCTCATTGAATATCTTACCTGACAAAAAAGGGCAAGAAGAATTGTTTTCTGCGAGCTGGTCAGACGAGCCAACACTACCTGCTGCTATCCAGCCAAGTGCCGTGTTGCGAAACAACGGTAGTTTGTTTGAGAAACTGTCGAGCTGAAATTGTTCTGCACCGATAAGGTCGTAAAAGAATTCTGCTCCAATGAGAATGTCTATGGATGATGACACATTAAATTGAGGATCCGCAAGGTTTTCTAATATAAACTCAGGAATACTCCAATCTGTGATGTTGATATTTTTAGTGGGTAAGCACTGACCAGTAATTGAAGGTATTACGTGAAATGTCATGATTCGTTCAAAGGAACCGAACCGCGAAGAAATCTTTGTTCTTACCACCGACCCCACCTTGATGGTAGTGTCATGCAACCCATGTATCGGAATATTAGTCTTAGTCTTTAACAATCGTAATTGATGAGCTAATTCCCTAGTTATAAAGTTGAGTTGCGAGCCGCTGTCTAACACAACCCGAGCATGACGGGTTTTTCCCTCTGAATTGTTGACATTCACTACTGCTGTCGACAACAATACTTGAGAGGAAACATCATTGTTGTGATTGTGCAATGAAACAGCATTACTACTATGTTGCTCATTAAGGGTGGACAATGAAGTATTATTGGACACAATACTCTTGTTTGAAGTCTGACTATTAATGGGTTTCGGTGACCCTTGGTCCCTGTGAAGCAAGGTATTGTGTTTATCCTTGCACAGCTTACAACATGAACGGGTGCATTCGTTAGCGAAGTGATTTCCAGACAGCCAATTAACACAGAGCTTATGCTTCTTGATCACCCGCCATCTGTCATAAACACCCATAGAAGTGAATGTTCTGCATCTAAATATGGGATGTTCTTCCGTGCAAAGCGGGCATTTCTGAATTTTCTGTGAAAGGAAACAATTTTTTCCTGGGTTCGAGAATGGCCTCGGTTTGAAACCAGACGCATTCGGTTTAGATGAAACGCCTACCTGCTTCAGCTGTTTTGGGCGATCACAGTTCTTAGTCTCGATCGATTCCAATGCATTACATGTTTCGAGTAGAAATTTGTCCAGTGTCTGATACGATGGTAGATCAAAAGTTGGTAGCGAGGTCTCCCATTATTTTAACGTTCCAGCGTCAAATCTGCTCGTTATTAAATGTATCAAAATGGCATCTAATTGTTCTTCACAAGACAGACCAAGCGCTGATAGCGACTGTATGTGCCTTCTGAAGCCGTCATACAAGTATCTTAATGGCTTGGAAGATTCTACTTCTATTTTGTTTATCTGAAGGACCGAATTAATGTGGGAGGAAACAATTGCTCGCCGGTTATTGAACCTTTCATTTAACAGGTTCCACGCTATGTCGTAATTCGCTGCAGATATTTCTAGAGACTGTAACACGTCTGCCGCCCTACCTGATAGCACTGATTTTAGGTAATGAAATTTCTGTATTTTTGACAAATTTGCATCTTCATGAATGAGATTCTTAAAGGTATCGGCAAAATTGGGCCATTCTAAATAATCACCTGCGAATGTAGGTAAACTTATTTGAGGCAGTTTAACTGAACGTGTTTGCGAACTGGAAATTGATTCACCAATAGAATCACTTAGCGAAGTTGCTGACTTGGAAATTGCACTGTTTATGGATCTTATAAGACCAGATGTTTTGAAGTATTGCTCCTCAAAGTCGGAGCGATAAGATTCTTGTTCTGCTTGAAATGATTCATCCTCTTTCAAATCCTCTATTTGTGATTGAACTGTTTCATATTCTTCCCAGATTTTTGATAAGTGAGCCCGTCGATCTTCCAACTGATCTACGTCCTTAGATTGAGAATCTAATTTCTCTACGAAGCCTTGTATGCGAGATAAGCTAGCTTTTAATCTACCCCTTTTGCTACAAAGTGATTTTATTTTTTGTTCCATTTTGCACTAGGAATTCCCAATAAACTGCTGAATGATATAAAATCACAATAGACCAAATGCATATACGTAAAAGAATGACAAAACGAAAAGACAAATACCTAACATAGTTACATAATACAAATATGAACTCCTGGTTTTGTTTCAAAGAGTTGCGGGAAAACTGCGTACAAATAACATACAGTTTTACGGGCGAAATCATGTGCGATCACTAGCAATACCAATACATTGCAAGTACCAACGAACAGTTTTGAATGGAGAAAGAAAGGAATGCATATTAGTCACAAGGAATAATTAAGGATGATCGGTGACTTACCAGGATGATGAATTCTGTTGTCCAGTAGTCACCATGCCGCCAACAACCCACGCCATTCGTGCGAAGCCATGCTGTCTTGGGATCACAGAGTTCAATTTTCACTGTTTTCCTTGCCATATAATCGTGCCCGGAGGACCAAAACTTATGTCAAATACATAGAATACGATGTGGTGGACTGTATAAAGAAATATATTTTACATTTTATCTACATGATTAAACACTGAACAAGTACAGTAGGTATTACATGCGTGCGATGGATGACACTGTGTCCGGTAGCCAGCGCTACCTGATAGCTAGTGAGTGCTGTGGAACGCAGGTAAGAACACGAACCTTGGGTCAACAACCCTTCAGCAAGGGGACCAACTGTCATTAGTGTCCCCCCAGGGGCTCACATCTAGTGGGATGTGGGTTGGCGACCACGGGGCCCCAGCTGAGTCCGGCATTGCTTCCACTTACTTGTGCCGGGCTCCTCTCCGTCTTCTTTCCTATCGACCTCACTTGGTCAACTCTTGTTCTCTTCCGACCCCGACGGTATTAGGGTATCCGAGGCCTAGGGAGTCACTTCCTTTCCCGCCTTAATTGGCCCTTGTCTCATCTTTTCTGATTCCCTCCTTTTGCGAGGGGTCAGCCTTCTTTTTCTTTTCATGTTATATCCTGCCTTCTGCTTAAGGCCCTCAAGGAGGCCGGGTGTATGTAGCCCCACCTCTTTTGGTGCACCCTAGATAATGCTACACCCTCAGGGGCTCACGGCTGGTGAGTTCGGGAGTTGGCGACTCCGAGGGATTCCTGAGCTGGGTCAGTTTTCCCTTTTTGTCCCTTACCTTTGGGGCGGACCCTCTCCTCTTTCACTTTCCTATCTGCTTTTCATGGCTCTCCTTCCTTCCAAGTCCCTCAATCCGCCTTCTTCGAGGGTTGAGGGCATTTCGTTTCCTCCTGCCCTTTATTTGCCTTATTCTCCTTTAGTTTTCCATTTCTTCTTCTAGTATGTAGGTTAGTAGTTAGTTTTAGTTTTATGTTCGCTTTTCATTTTCATCTTCACGATCACCCAAACCATCAGGGGCCGATAACCTAGATGTTAGGCCCCTTAAAACAACAATTATCATCATCATCATGTCATTAGTGTATGTACAGTGCCCGAGTTGCCAACAAGACCTTTTACATGAAATCTTGTTAGTTACTCAACTGCTCACACAGCGCTGTTAACCAAGCATTGCACGACTAAGATTTATCTCTACTTAGTGTAAAACAAAGTCCCCGATTCTTGGATATCACGGGTAATCTCGAGAACCACTGGATGGATTTTGATGCGGCTTTCACCATTCTGTACAGGTAATATCGAGGAAGATTTCTGTAGAAAATAATTTATTTATGATCAAAGGGAGCCAAGCAGTAACGATTTTAGATTTCAGTGAATAGGTCGAAGAAATAACTTAACGTCCGTGCGCTTTTTAAGCTTACACTGGACAAACCGTTAAAAATATCAATATACTATGAGTGTAAGAATTGTTCAGCATGAAAAATTGTACAAAAAAGTCCGCGTTAGCATATCTCTATCTTCGATACATCGCCCACTATAAGTGTTTTTAGTTTGGACGGGAGGGGGATTTGGCATGCACCTCACCATTCTTAAATTACGTCTGACAGGAATTCCTTGCACATTCATAACTGTTCCCGGGCGAAGCCGGGGCGGGTTGCTTTTGACACTGTATATTATCATTATAATTCCCGCAATATCAAAATGCAAATTATATCACAAAATAAAATAGCGTGCTAATAAATCTAAGAGAAATTAGACATGCCTTGCACCTCGTTACAGTTGAATTCGATCAGAATCACTCGGTTTTCATTAAAGTTTATGCATTTTCCTGCTGAACGGTTTGGAAGTTCGGCAACAGGAAACTAGGACTGTTATTAACTTAAAATATTCATTTTTGTATTTTTGTACTATTTGCGTTCATGATTTCATTACATTGCCAGAATTAATGATTTAATTAGTAGGGTACACTATTCAGTGTAATAAAAACCGTGAGGTTTCTCACCTCCCCATATTACGAAACCCGGTTGCCTAATACGGGGAAAGTGCACTTTTAAAGTTAACAATAATATCAGAGGGTATTTCAACATCAAACGTGGCCATATTTGTAATATACGTAGTATATCGCCTGAGGTTTACATTGGTGAGAAAACCAGAATTATTCCTTCTTATGTCTAATGTGAGCCCTATAAAAAAACTCCCCATATTTGGCGACTTTCCTCTACCCATTTTTAGAAGATACCTTATGCACTGGACAGTTGAATCCGTGATTAATTGTATAGGTAGCTTCGTAAGTCTCAGAACTCAGGAAGTCCTTTCTAGCAGCGATACTAGCAGCTTTCAAAGTTTCAAGGTAAGAAAGAAAATATTCCTTTAGCCAGTTTAGGCGACTGTCATTTAATGAGAAAAAATGCCCTTTATCTGGATTTTTAGACTGAATATGATATGTGATGCTTACGTCATGCACAGTGAACCATTTATTAACGTTTTTCAAAAAAATTATGGTTGCTTCTGCGTCCATGAATGTGTACGCTTCCAGTTGCATGCCTATATTTTCTTTCAGTACTAGGGAATAAATTCCTAGACTCGTCGTATGGGTGATTGACCATTGGTTGCAAATTCCCTCCCCCTAAATGCCTCATCATTGTAGTGTTAGTTTTGTGATTATCAGAGACAATTATTATAAGTATGAAACCGCATTGTTCAACCTCGAGAATAACGTCCAGCAGGAGTTTATGTAAGACCCGTCCTGACAGCTGCTTCGTGAAAAAGAAGGCACACGGTATCTGATAATTTGTCGAAAGATCTCTTAGCACAAAACACAACAAACGATTGGCTGCTGCTTGTTCCCGGCTGTAATTTTCATCCTCTCTTTCCTTTTGATGAGACGGTGCTAGAATTGTGTCCTTGTACCCGAAGAATTGGGGGCGTGGTGGCTCAGCGGTCTAGCTGTATGCCTCTCACCAAGGCGGTCCGGGTTCGATTCCCGGTCAATGCATGTGAGATTTTCGAAGTGAAATGCCATGTCCTGTGGTTCAGATTCCACGTAAAAAGGAGGTCCCGTGGCTCATAATCACCAGATTCACGGTCACGTAAAACTACAATCTTCCTTATTCCTTCCTGTACCCGAAGAAGGTGCAAGGTATGTCTAATTTCTCCTAGATTTATTAGCACGCTACTTTATTTTGTGATATAATTTTAATTTTGACAAGGCGGAAATTATAATGATAATAATTATATAGTGTCACTAGCAACCCGCCCCGGCTTCGCCCGGGAACAGTTATGAATGTGCAAGGAATTCCTGTCAGACGTAATTTAAGAATGGCGAGGTGCATGATACACAAATCCCCCTTCCGTCCAAACTAAAAACACTTAAAGTGGGCGATGTATCGAAGATACAGATATACTCTCGCGGACTTTTTTGTAGAATTTCTCACGCCGAACAATTCTTACACTCATAGTATATTGATATTTTTAACGGTCTGCCCAGCGTAAGCTTAAAAAGCGCACGGACGCCAGGCTCTTTTTTCGACCTTTTCACTGAAATCGTTACTGCTTGGCTCCCTTTGGCCATTAATAAATTATTTTCTACACAAATCTTCCTCGAGATTACCTTTACAGAATGGTGAAAGCCGCATCAAAATCCATCCAGTAGTTCTTGAGATTACACTTTTAATAAACGTACTGTACAGCTGTTTATTCATCGCGCATACAATGGGATGGGAGTGCGCTCTATCGGCGCCGAGTAGAAATTTTCCAATTACACGTTATGCATGGGCTCTAACTGGGATTGTCAAGGCCGGTATAGAGCGTAGCTCGCATTCAGTCGGCCGTGGTCTAACCATGAAACCAATATGCACTACAGGTCCAGTGGATGTGTCTAACCATAATACACCTAACATGAATACAACATGTGGATGTGTCTAACCGTAACACACCTAACAACATGAAGCCAATATATGCCTCTCTGAACCTTGTTGATATTTTCTAGGACACACATACCAAGGTCTGCTGAGAAGCAGACGCTGCCTCACGAAGATGCTAAGTCAACACTTCCAGACATACAGTAACAGGTAACACAGGGAGGCCACTGTTTGCTTCTCCGCCAGAACAAGGCTTCTTGGTAGACAGGCTGACACGACATATCGTACAAGGTAAATCAACATCCTACATGACTAACAGACTGGTTAGCCACACTTGAAAGTATCAGTCCCAAACATGCAACGTTTGATCCCACCATATCAGTTTACAAACCGTGGATGGCCTCGAGGATCCTCAATTTTATATTCAGAAGATGGTAACAGAAAGTCATAAAACAGGTAAATTAAGAGATCACTAAAACGATAATCTCTTGGTGGTATTATTTATTTATTTATTTATTTATTTATTTATTGAGGTTTTACGGGGCGAAACAGCGAGGTCATCTGCCCCTTTGGTGGTATTAGTTGTAGAGGAAGTAGTAGAAGTACTGGCGAGGATTTAAAATAGCGAATGAATTTTTACAAATATCTAACACATCCCCCCTCCCCCTGTTCTGTGTTGAATTCCAAGCTATCTTAGATCCTCACGCATTGCATATTCAACATCACTAACAGACAGAGATGCAACATTTCCAAGTGTCAATGTAAAGAGCATTTTTTGATGTTGAATCTTGTGTTCATCGAGTTCAGTCTCACTACATCACATACCCTGTAAGTTAATGAATATACCAAAGCATTGAAAATGAGATCACCTTCAGACCCCAGCTCACAAATCGCTCTGAGTCGCCAACTCCCGAGCTTACCAGCCGTGAGCCATTGATCGTGTATGATGGGGCTGCATACACCCTGTCTTCTTTATGGTCCCCTACAGATGGCAGGAGATACACAGAAGAGAAAAGGAGAGATCTGATCCCTAGAAAAATGTGGGTATCAGGAAAGAAAAAACAAGGGCCAATTAAGGCGTATAAAAGGACGACACCCTAGGCCTCGGGGACCCTGGTACCGTCAGGATCAAAAGAGTTGACCATGGAGGTGGACAGGATAGATGAGAGAGGACTAGTAAGTGCCCTCCTCAGCTGGGGCCTCGAAGTCGCCAGCCCACGCCCCACTAGTTGTGACCCAATGGGGGATAAACCTACGACTATATTATTATTATTATAGGAAGATTACCCTCTACGTAGAATAGCATACCGAGTTCCATGGTGAATAGAAGAGTAAGCCGAGTCCATAGAATAGCTACCAGATACGCCGGCATACGCCACAAGTTTGAAATAAACCCGCAATGATACCGTATTCACTGGCACCTGTCAGTGTCGGAAATCAACCTCGGATCTCCCAACAATCACCAACCCCACAAGGTAACATATTTCAGTGTTGGCGTAGTAACGTACTGAATATAAATCCGATAGAAGACCAATGCATTTATATGAACTTTGCTATTACAAATATACGAGATTCTGGACATTTTCTTGATACATTTTTTTCATCTGAGACATTTTTCTTTGCAATTCTTTACGCTCTGATGCTAATTTCGATCAGCCCACATCATTAGGTGTAAAGAAGATATATAAAACTTTTAGACACGTTAAAGGACGATGGTGGTGATGATGAAAATAATAACTTAATACGATATTCCATGCTGGCATGTTGAGAAAACATATAATTATATCACACGTCCTGACATTAAAAATACAATCAAATATTGGAAATGAATTGCGACTGTTTAATGTAATAGGCCTACATTTAACTAGCGGACCCGGGCGAGAACTCTCTCATGTGTATAAGCCACCCGCCTGGCTTTACTGTTATTGGGGCTTCTATAAATATGTTTATTTGTTTAAACACACTTTTTAAATAAATTGTCCATATAATATTTATGAAATCAGAGAGCAATTCATCACTGCTGCTGGTTGCACAATGGGTTGTGTGCGCCCCATGTGTACAGACTACCCGCCCGGCACTACGGTAGTGCTATGCGGCTGTACAGGACACAGTTCTGACAGGGGATATCGTTTTGTTTATTTGTTTAAAAGCACTTTATAAACAAATACATATATTTCTGTTGACTTTTCAAGAAATGCAATATTTTCCCTGTACTATTGAAACGATTTGGGAGATTTTGGTACAAACCACACCTTCCAACTCCCTGTGGTTTAGGAGCTCGAGTTTTGTGAAACATACACCTTAGCGTATTAAATTTATAGATTTTAATAACCATTTTAAAAATACAAACATATTCCATGTATAATTTTAATTGGGTTTACAAATCCACACTATTAAGTCATACCTACAACAACTGATAAAAGGACATCTTCATTAAGCCTGATGCACAGAAATGAGGACAAATGAAACTGAGGAGAGCAGCAGAGATAAATATATTGCATAAAGGGAATTAAGAGGTGTCAAATGACATAGTTACACCGTAGCACTGCGTACAGCGATTCGTTAAAATAATAATAATACAGTAATAATAATAATAATATTAATAATAATAATAATAATAATAGGACAATAAAAAAGAATCAACAGAAAAGCTCATGATTTCAGCACAAAAGCACCCGCACAACAATCCACGAAGAACAGCAGAAGTGGCAGACAACTACAGCTAAAACAAGCACCGTGGGCCATAGGTAGACCTAACGACTAAATAATAACTAATTACTTGAGAAGGATAACATTTATGGACTTGTGAAACGAATAAGTCCAGCGAGACTGACCAACCGCAACATAACTTACTTTCAGGAGAGGAAAACAAAATGGGCCTGGTTCATTGAACAAGAGAAAGATCTGAAAGAAGTGGGGATTACACCAAATGAAATTCAGGAGCGCGCTCCACTCAAAAGAAAACTTCAAGCTTGCAAAGGTTTCCAAAAAAAAACCGAAGCTGAAAACGGAAAAGATTTGGACCCAGGAACGGAAGGAAGTCCACCGAGAACGAATGCGGGCGTACTGGGCAAACATTAAAGCCTGTAGGAGACAGTTGGAATGACGCGGTCCATAGATGGCCTATACGAAATGAATGAATCAACTAATTACTTGAGGCAAAGATAGTAAAGATAATCGACCTAAACCTGGTAAAAAAAAAACACGTCTTTGTAAGAATGCCCTACCTTATTATCAATATATTCCCGATACTGTTTTGGAGAGCGATACACACAAGCTACTTTGGGACAGATCAATGATCACAGAAGCAAATCAGCAAACAGGCCGGACATTATTCTTGTTAATAAACTTCAGAAGCGAACCTTTCTAATCGACATCGCAATCCCTATCTCGCACAATATCCAATCAAGTAGATACTGAGGAATTGAAAAAAAGAATACAGGTATATGCCAGTCTATTTTTTTCACCTGTCTCACTGCAGCAACAGTGTTCAGCAGGACGCACGCTACTGGACGAGCCCATGTTCGCTGTTGTGAATAAACTCGAATGGATGTGCTTGCCACAACAGAGTTCGGCTGACCTCCAGGCTGCGCGCGAACGAGCTCTCCAAGTAGCTGGCGGTAGCAGCAACATTGCAGCTCACACGTCAGAAAAATAATGTTTTCTCTAAACTGTGAAAAGTACATACACGTTGCCTAAGCATTCGTCAGTACTCTAACCGATGCATTAGGTGCCTTTCACCCTGTATAGTCGCCGAGACACATGAAACACATAGCCTACTGTTGTGTATCTCGGACACTGGCCCGCCCGCTGTTATCTACACACAACAGTGTCCACCACGCATGTAACACGAACACAATAGCTTGTATTGAGCTCAGAACAGAGCTACGTTTTGGAGTAACTTCAGCTTCATGCCAGACTAGGGCTAGGTGCCAGATGTGCTGGAAATAATAATAATATACTAGACACGATTGGGAAGGGTGGCCTCGAAGACATCCGGAAGAGAGAAAGGAAAATGCTCCGAAAAATCCTAGGCCCAAATATTAAGGATGGAGAGAGGAGACTCAAATCTAACAAAGAGCTATCTATACCTGAAGACAGAAGGAGTCGTAGTCCTAATGAGAATACAGTTTTATGGACACTTGGTGAAGACGAACAGTGCCAGATTGACGAAGAGGATTTTTGAATTCTTCAGGAAGAGGAAGACTGAAATGAAATGGTTTCGGGAAGTGAGATTGGACTTGGATCGGATGAGGGTGAAAGTTGAAGGCATAATGGACAGAGAGCGATTTTGACGACTGGTTAAGGAGTTTACATGTTTTCAGGAGACAGGGGAGTTGTCAGTGAGGAAAGGAAGATCTTACACGGAGGAACAGAAGAAGGAGGTGGGAGAGAGGATGAAGAGATATTGGCAGAGAGTGGAGACTAAAAATTATTTAAACTGTCAAACGTGGTCCATAGTTGGCCGTAACGAATAAATACATAATAATACATCGGAAAAATGCTGTATGTGCAATGGATCTACTGAATCGAGCCAGCACATCACAGGGGGATGCCGAACGCTTGCTCCAAAAGAATACTTGGAGCGGCATAACAACGTAGCGAAAGAAGAACATAGAGCTTTTGCGCGGCGATACGGTTTTGTTGAGAAGGAAGTCCCATATTTTACTCGTAAATGCAGACCTGATCAGGTTCTGAACAATGACAAAGCCAAGATCTTATGAGATTCCACTATAATAACTGATCATTCTGTAGAAGCCAACAGGCCAAACCTTGTGATATTCGATAAGGAAGCACACAAGGCTACCAATGTCGATACTGCTGTTCCACGTGATGGAAACCTACAGAATACGGTGGCTGAGAAAATGCGCAAATACCAGCCACTTGCCGCTGAGCTCAGTCACATATACGGCCTAAAGGAAGTTTTCATCACCCGAGTTGTTGTCTGTCAATGGTTTAGTAACAAAAGACTGGGAAAAAGCAAAGGATAGCCTTGGATTGAAGAAAAACCATATGCAGTTAATTCAAAATGCTGCCCTCCTTGGTACTGCAAGTATGGTACCGGTACGTAAGGTTTTATCGTTTCAGTGACTTGCTCTGAACAAAAACAACAGTGCCAGACGTATTCAACACGTCACTCGCGCGTCAAAATTAAGTATTTCACATTCACTTACACCTCTCCTGTTCTGGATGAAATAAAATATCCACACTCCTCACAAAGAATGGCGTCGGAATTAATGAGCTGGTAAGCTGTCATCACTTATCGTCGCGCCGCGCGGTGTCGCACTAATTCTTGGTTCCGCTTCACGACACAAGCGAATCATTTCCAACGAACGTAACTGTGCTGGTAGCATGCCTGTACCTTGATAATTGATATTGTAACTTTCTGTCGGTCAAAACAAAATAATTCCATGTATTAGAAAATGCAAAAAAAAAAAAAATGAAATAAATCACATAGAGTATGATTAGGATACATATAGACCACTGAAGATAGAGAAAACATAACAATACTATACAGCGTGTATCCGTGATTGTGTTAAAAACTTTCAGGGATGATGGCGGAATGAGATAAGGACCCATCGTCCGGAAACGATGGAATCAGCAGTTATTAATAATCGCAGTTGTTTAACGCCCGTCCTCAATTCTAGTTCTTAACAGACGCTGGGGTGGCGGAATTTCGTCCCACAAGCGTTCTTTAACGTACCGGAATCCAACGACATGGGGATAGCACGTGTAAACACCCGTACACGCCACCGACCGCAGTCGGGTTTGACCACGTTAACTTGGGATTAGTTGACCAACGCCGTATCCCCTACACCACTGCGACCGGCAGTCAAAAGTTAAAGCGAAAATCAGCCTGATACCTCCGACAGTGGAGAACATGTACTGTACTACCCGATCAGCGAATTGTTACCGGTGGCGGAAATTGGACCTAATGCGCTCCGCCCAGCCACACGCCTGTGATGGACTTAATGTGTGTGCCTGATTCATGCTGAGCCGTGCGCTGTGCGGTGTGTTCTAATTGTAGCCTATGACTGTACATTATTTCCCCCCCCCCCCCCTTGTCCCGCAAGCCGCTCGCTGCAGCCATAACGAGGCGAGATGACGTAATGTATAACAACAGCTGCGGTCTCTTTCTAGCGGTAACAATTCCTTGGTAGGGTAGTACTGTAATGTGCTACGATTGAAGGGTAGACAATCCGGACGAGCAGAAGAGGCTAGGAGGATAACTCAACGTCTCCTACTGTGTATTGACTGGATCGGAGTAGGATGTCTGCACTGTAGGCTTCAGTCTGTGTTGACCTGTTGAAGTGGTATGTAGCTATGCCTGAATTGACGCAGGACGCCATTTTGAACAGTAGTAAATGTAGCAGCTTGTGAAACGTGTGGAGGTAAACGGTATTAAATGAGTAGCATTTTGCTTATAACTTGTGACCCGACCGTTTCCGTACTGTGGTCCCTTATCTCACATTGATCCATTTGCCTTCCTTCATCGCCCCTGAACGATTGTAACATCACCACGCATACACCCAGCATACATCTTAATAACATATAATTATTTTCAGGTTACGTTTTCGCATATTGTGTCGACCGACTGAAAATCACAATATCAATTATCAGTAAGGCAACACTGAAAAATGGCTTTAAATCTTGACTGTACCTTGACAACTGCTACGAAGAGGTACCTTCTCGATTGGATCCTAATTTAACATTTACTTCAAGAACTGCAAAATCTCCCCACACCCATAATTTTTATTAGATTCCGGCAAAGTTAACCCTAGAATACCAACAATATATACTCGCAGTTACAATACGTAAATTTTACGTATATTCAGAGTATTGCCCTGAGGCGCCGTTAAGACATGAAGCTATGAAATTAGCATTATATATAGCACAGCATATAAATACACTGAATGCTGCGTGGTTCTTTGACGTTCAATATGGTAGTTTAATATAGAAGTCGTATACGTTGCCTTACAGTATTTTCTTGCTCCAGTCTGTTGAACTGGCTCTGCTGTTGACTGTGCGAGTGTGCAGACAACCCGGTGAACGTATGCACGACCAATACCGTACATCCGAGACCGATACTAACAGGGAGTAGATGGTGCAATGTTTTGGGGTGGCATCATGTATGGTCGTCGAATCCCTTGTGCACATCCCAGGGCGTATAACAGACATACGTGACAGTGATACTATCCTGGCACTTGTACTGAAAGGCTATGCTGACAATTTCAGCCCAAATTTCATTTTCGTGGACAATAACGCTCGCCCGCACCCAGCTGGCATTGTCAATGTCTTCCTTCAGGAGAATGGTAATCACAGAATGGAATGGCCTGCCCATGCTCCCGATCTCAATTGTGTAGAGCAGACGAGGACACTGCTCACTGTGCTCCATGGCAACATGCAAAACGTTTTTTGATGTGTGTATTACTTCGTAGACTAGTTCTTTGAATTTGAGTAGCTTTTATAAAAGCAGTTTTTTCTTGAAAAGTTTTCACACTTAGTAAGCTTTCTGACGGGTTTGTGTTGTAATTTTTGGAGGGCAGAGACTGACTGTGGGTGGTGCCACTGTCGGTTTGTAGTGTTTTGTCGAGCAAGTTGTCTTGTACATTTGGATCTGATGATGCTCGCTTGACGAGCAAAATAAGTCAACCCTTAGTTTTCTCCTTCTCGAATAGTCCATAACAATATATTTGATCGCTTCTAATTTATTTCAGTTTATTATTCCAGCAATTGGATTTTTTTTGTGCAGACCAACTGAAAGTTACAATATCTAAAAGAGGCGTCATTTCAAGCCACTGCTGCTGCGCTACTGACACCAGCCGGTACATGATTGCTACGTCATAGATCTATCGCGCATGCTCATATTTCCCGGCCAATTATGTTTACTTTAAAGGAGGAATATAATAATAATAATGTTATTGGTTTTACGTCCCTTTTTACAAATGCGGTTTTTAGAGACGCCGTGCGCAGGGGGGCCGAAATTTTGCCCCGAAGGAGATATTTAACGTGGTTGGTTCAGTTTAGGGGCTGCGACAACGCGGTCATGTAGCCCCGTGTACTTTGGGTGTGTGTAGAATCTGTCTAATAACCGGTGATGGCTGTATTAGAGCGTGTTATCTGTAATTCAGGCAAGGACTGCAGACGATCATTTTTAAGTAGTGCCTACTTTTGCTACCAAATGCTACCGTCAACGACACCGACCTGCATACTTGGCTACTAGATGCCATCGCAACCAGCGCCTGGCGAAAAACGTTGGAACTTAAGAACATTAGTCAAATCTAACCTACAAATTTCGCTTCACACAATTGAAGTTAGTGGTAGGTTCTTTTACATGCCATAAATCTATGACATGGGCCGGCCAGCTTTACTTCCCCTCCGAAGGCTGGCATACTCAGAGATTTTTAACGCTCTTAAAAATCCGACGACTTCGGCCGAGTTTGGGCATAGAACTCAGCATGCTACCAACTTTAACGTGCCAGTAAATCTATGATGATGATGATGATGATAATTGCAGTTTTAAGGGGCCTAAGATCTAGGTTATCGGCCTCTGGCCAGTATATCTACTGCCAAGGTTGCCTCGCATTTGCGCACCCTCAAATGCCAACTGGATGCGCCTGGATTAGGTCCTGCAACCTTAGGCACAGTAAGCGAGAACGTTACCGCTGAGCCACGCAGCCAGCCAAAAGAAGAATAGGAGACTTAATTTCTGGATAGTCCTCGTACATTGGCACTGTTCGAGGCTAATAAGAGCCTGGCAGTGGCCTTCATAGCGTTTTGGTGAGCACAATGGTACACACGCGCCTCTTCACAGCAAAATTAATTGAGATATATGTTCTTTGATCATCTCAATTAGAGTGTAAAATCTCTGAGTTTCTTCGGAAATATGGAGTAGAACATCCAAATCTGTCAATTAATACAGTATTTAGATGCAGATACCAACAAATCCTGTGTCCAGTTTCCCAGTATAGGTCAGCTTGTAACACCTCTTGATATTGTATTGTTGCAGTGGTGTCGGAGTACCTACGCTCCTCAGGCTCCATTGGTCGGCGCCGCACCGTGACGCTGAACGGCTTCCAAGCGGCAGGGTCGTGGAAGGATGCGCACGAGCTCCTGCCCCTCACCAAGTGAACAAATGAAGGATTCGCGTGAAGGAAAAAAGTGACATTCCCAAGAGACTGGCACGAAAAAGTGATTGCAATCTATGTACATAAACTGTGAACCAAATGAAAACTCTATTGCCATTTCATTAAATAATTTGCTGTACACAATGAATCAATGTTCTTTAAATGTATGCATACTGCAGCTCTCACTGCATCATCGGAATTCGAAATGAAACGGAGAGCCATGGACTCCACTTTCCAAATTCGTATAAGGAAGGAATTCCATAAGCCTCTACCACTTTAAACACTTCCATTCCAAACTATGGTAATTTAGGCACCCATTATGTATGCATACTGCAGCTCTCACTGCATCATCGGAATTCGAAATGAAACGGAGAGCCATGGACTCCACTTTCCAAATTCGTATAAGGAAGGAATTCCATAAGCCTCTACCACTTTAAACACTTCCATTCCAAACTATGGTAATTTAGGCACCCATTATGTGTGTAATTTTCCACCCCTCTCCACACTGGCTCCTGAACACAGTGAGTACCGGATCTGTTGACAGATGTGCCCGATTCCAAAATTGAAGTGCGATAACAGCATCATCTATCCTCGTGTTTGCAGTTGCAGTGATAACTTTCGAATTAATTTCATAGAAGTTGTTGTTGTTGATGATTAATTTAGGGGCTTTGGGACATCAAGGTCATGTAGCCCCATGTAACTTGGGTGTATGCGTGTGTGGAATTTGTCTGATAACCTGTGTTACTGCAATGGTTGTATTCGTGAGTATATTTGTTATTCAGATGAGGATTGGGAAGGAGGCCGTGCCCTTAATTTAGGAACCATCCCGGCATTCGCCTGGAGTAAAGGTATGAAACCACGGAAAACCACTTCCAGAATGGCTGAGTTGGGATTCGAACAAGCCTCTTCACAGTTTTGCCTCACGAGGCTGAGTGTACACCGTTCCAGCCCTCTAACCAGAATTGAATTTCTTGGTAGAGCCGGGAATCGAATACTTCATAGAAAGTAGAGCATGGACGATATGTGGTAGGGCTCTAAGGTCGCAGTACAGTATGAGTGGTGGGGGGCTGTAGTGCTGGAGAAGTCACCCCTCATGTAGCTGGGCCGAGCTCAAGACGATTGTCGCTCTTCCCCCACCACTGAAATGTGACTGGAAATCTGTCTGCCCAGAGCGGTTAGCATTACCTTGAATCCTCACCACATACCATCCGTACTCTATCTACTGTGGTGCATCCATGTCTTGAACGACACATACGTCGGGGGTGGAGGGTGGGGGTGGAATGTGACCGCACGTTGTCGGCATTGCAGACACAGATACTGATATACCGTTGTTGATGCTGTCGCTTCAGTAGAGGTTAGAAACGTCCTTGGTCATCAATCCCATGTACGTAGGTGTATGTGTGCGAAATTTATTAGATAATCTCTGATTGAGGTAGGTGCCTGGGAACTTCAAATAACTTCCCCCCCAAAGATTTGCCTACAGCGTGTGTAAAAAGCAAGCGGGAAACCAACCCAAGGAAGATGGTTATCGGCGACGAGATCGAACTGAGAATTTCCGAACGTGCAGTCATCCAGTCGTTAATGTGTTTAATTTAATGAAGCCTATTCAGCTACGGAGGTGATGTGACATAGAAACATATTCAGGCCAACCGTTGATAAGTGACGATTGATAGTTGAAAGGTATCGGGAACAAATATCTGACTACGCTTGCAAGCATGTAATTTGAATGGCATAAATGTACAACTAAATTATGAGCACGAGAAAAATATAAAAAACAATCTTACTATTCTGTTCCTAGATCCATTCATTTCCCTGAATGTACTTCATAAGGCTGTCCCTCGCTATAAACCTTTGCATTGCAGTGAATTTTCACTCAAATGGTTACCTACTGTAACTACGAAAACTACATTCATTTATTGCAGACAGAAGGAGCTAGAGACCGGATCACAGGTGTGTGTCAATTTCTTTCTTTACTACTTTACTGTTACTTAGAAAGCAAAATAACCAGTGATGGACGAAACAAGGAGGATATAAAAAGTAGGTAAGCACAGGCAAAGAAAGCATTTCTACATAGACATAGATTAGGTATTAGGGAGCCATTTATGAACGCGTTTGTCTGGAACGTGGCACTCTATGGGAGTGAAACTTGGAGTGTTGGAGCAGCAGAAAAGAGGAGAATTGAAGCATTTGAAATGTGGTGTTACAGGAGAATGATGAAGATCAGATGGTTAGATAGGGTTACGAATGAAGAGGTATTAAGGCGATTTGGAGAGGAGAAGTGTTAGTGGCGACGGTTAATGAAGAGAAGAGATAGGTTGGTACGACACATACTAAGACACCCAGAAATAGCAAACTTAGTTATGGAAGGAAGGGTCGAGGATAAGAACTGTAGGGATAGACCAGGGTTAGAATATGTTGAACAGATTGCCTTGGATGTAAGGTGCGGTATCAGGCGCGTGTATTCCATGGATTGCTTACCCAAGTAAAATAATGACGGGAACAATAATTATTTACTTTGGTTGCAGTGATATTCCAGTCTGTGTGTCCTGTATTGTTTTAATGAACCCATTCACACTTCCTTGTTCTTTGATGCCTACTGCGAGTTCCTTGCGGAGTCGTTTGCAGCATCACAATAGGGTGGCATGCCCTCTTTTGGTATTTCTTGGTACTGCAGGGTGAGTGAAAGCGAAGGCTAGGAGGCAATTCCTTAAGTTACATACCTTAGGCCGAAAACAAGGAGCGGTCAGTTTTCAAAGATAGTGTGTTTACTCGCTATTTATAGTTTGAAAAAGCGCGTCAGTGTTTGTGTAAAACAGCATTTTATATGCTGTGTTAAAACGTGTGATTGTTTTACAGTGGTAGGCAGTCATTTGTATAGTTCAGCGATATAATGTTGTCTAGTGCAATATAAGGGAGTAGGGTATGCAGTAGACGTTTTTGTTTACACTAGTAGGCGTGAGAAATCTGTAAAAAATATGGCACCGGGACTTGGGTCTAGAGATGACAGCGTGTGATGTGCGGTAAATTTGAGAACAAAATATTAATTTTATTAGGAAGTCATCCAACTCCTCAATTGAGTAGGCCTATTAACACGAAAGTGAAAGCTTGCATTCGGTATTTTAACTAAACGAATAACATTTATCATTGATTTCAATTGAGATAGATTTACTTTCTAAGTTCAAAACATCCCAAAATTCTACAACTGGGTCTTCAATGATTTTGCGAAGAAAACCATTGCTTACCCTAAGTAAAATTCCACCACACGCCACTGTGCGGTATGTATGTAGAGATGAAACGATTAGTTCAGGACAGGGAAGCATGGAAGGCTGCATCAAACCAGTCAAAAGACTGGTGACTCAAACAACAACTACCCGAATAAAAATGAATCCAACACTTTCTCTCGACATAGGGGTTTTAACGTAAACTGCGAGGGTGTCGCAAGAATTAGGCCTATTCATACATAGCAGGCAAACATACTATATTTAGGATTGTTAATATATAGACGACTACAGAAAATGTAGGATCTACTCGAAATTACAGTAATTTCTATGAAATAAGTTAAACTTATATACAGTATTGATGAAATAACTCGTCCGATTTTTAAAGTCCACTAATAAATGACAAAGTGAGGGATGAGTACAGTGTCTACCTCAGCTTCAAAAACTGCTACCTCTGAGTAGGTAAGAAATTTCTTCAACCACGCGTGTCGTACTGTAGTCTAAAGTAATACTAATATAAGCATGAGTGAGAAACTTTTGTTACTGAAGTCATAACTAGTGCCATTTTTCATGGTTTAATGAAATAAAATGAGTTTAAACTTAAAAAAAAAATAGTTTGTTCTATATTAATATACAACGTATAACATTTATAATAAATCCCTTAATGTATTTAATAGCAAAGTATTTTAAATTTTTCATGGGTTTATATTCACTCCTCAGAAACGATATTATCTAAAAGGCTGTGGATTTGTTCACTAAGTATTCACTGAGATGATATCTTCCACACCAGTTAGTTAGTTAGTTAGTTAGTTAGTTAGTTAGTTAGTTATTGGAGTTTTAAGGGGCGGAACAGCGAGGTCATCTGCCCATATTACATACTGACTGCACTGATTGTTATTGTCATTTGCCTATAAAACATCGTAAACAAAGCAAATCATCTAGCTTATTGCGCCTAGATGTATGTTTATAAAATTAATTTACTAATAACTGGATATTGTTTTACAAAAGTTCATTTTTCTTAAGAACTAACACAGTAAGAAATTAGTCGGCTGTATGTCAGCGTTTGTGCAAAGAGCTACACAACATTACTACGGGGACAGAGTTCGAATGGCGCCATATTATACAATTTATTAGAGTGTGGATAAGGAACTCGGCCCCATTGTACACTACCAAATAATCTATTTGAGCTGCCACTTCATAACAAGACCTACAGTTCCGTTTTGACACATCCATACACAAAATCTGTTGAATTGAAGTCTCCCTACACCATATGCTACACAAGAAAGAAGGCACGATTTTTTTAACCTTAATCATGACCACGTAATTCTCAACGAAGATAATGAACTATCTGAACAAGGGAAAAAAAGTTTAACCTAAATGCTTTTCTTTTTAAGTTTTATAAATTATAAATAAGCATATCTTAGCAATGTTTACACTATTATGTTACAAGTGCTGAAAATGAGTTCAAATATATGACTCGAAACAACTGTACACTGTTTAAAAATATATATATATATATATATATATATATAGTACCGTATATGTATTGACTAGGTGGATTATTATATGTACCGGTACCAATTTTAAACTAAGAGTAAGAAGCATAAAATGTTATAGTAAATATTTGTGTATGGATCTACATTGAATGTCTTCAGAGTGTTATAAATTATCCTGTGTTATATACACACCCCACACCCAAAAAGAAAAGGCGGCATATGTAAAAAAATGTATCTCGCTTTACCAAAATGTGCACCTTTACCATTCAAGATCAGTGACAAAAGGCACCACCTATGTGTAAACGACTGAAGCGATGTGTTAAATAGTTGCAGAAATGAGTCACTAAGTGTCTCCGTGTAGCAGGTCTGATCTCACCTTAAGCTTTCAGTTCTGTCGAGGAGCCAGATGATTCAATCAGCTGCTTCAGTCACATTCAAATTCTAGCAATAGCTCAGTAACAGTAATGCACCAAAAGAACTCCAGCACACTGCGATTTCACGGAAATACGAGTTATCGGGACTGTATCATAAATATACTCACCATCAATGATCAAGTGAAGAGAATGACCCATTCCTTTAATAGTTTTCGTACTCCCAGTCTTCTCAGAAGCCCTGACACAATACAAATCCTCAATATATTGTGCAATATCATTAAACGCTATTTGATCTATCAGACGGCTCAACATAACAGTATTTGGGGCAGATGACGTCGCTGTTCCTCCTCTTAAAACAATAAATCACACAATACAATCGTACAATATTTCAGTACCGACTCCATTTCACACATGATCGTGTGTATCCCTCCATAGTAGCACAAATCTCGTCACCCGACAGGAAAGCGGAATTTGCGCAATGCCAAGCTCTCGAACAGAAGCTGAAGTAAGAAGAGGAGACTTTGGGTCACGAGTTGGATAAAGAAGCGTCCATCGACTGTTAGAGCCAAAATACCAAAACTTCTTGAGGATGAACGAAGTGGTATTCAAAAAGTCATTGCATATGGTACACATTTCGAACTACACACGAGAAAGTTTCAGGGCAGACTGTTGAAATGTTGTGCAATATGTCTAATGTCCTCATACGGCAATCTCCCTGCGTCAGGATTTTGAAGTCTTCAAAAATAAAAATATTTTCTGAAAAATCGTCAATATACTGAACAGCCCCATTTTGTTAATATTTATTTGGGATAGAACCACTCAGCGACCACCACCTCCGTCATTAACCCAACATACGTGTTTTTCTATGGAAGTGTAGTACGTAACGACGCGACGGCTCTTCGACAGTAAAAATCCACGTGAGAGTTTTAAATCAAAGTTTACGTTGTTCATTTAACATTCTACCATTAGCCTACATATCATGAGGCATAACCTACTAACTCGATAGTAATTTTTCCATATATTAGCAAATCTCAACTTATTCTTAACGGGAATAGATCGTGAGCGAATAAATTTGGTGATGTGGCTTAATATTGTATCCCCACTAAAATGGAGCACGGACTGTCGTTCAATAATTTAAAAAAAAGCCCAATGCTGGATTCGAGGCACATTTCTACCCATTCCCATACACCACGTCCGACCAACCTTTAACTAACTCAGCCACAAACACAACATCCATAAGACGCGGTACGTGTTTACTATTCAACAATGGTCGTGATATCCCTGTAAATGTCTTCAATCAGCGTATATAGTGTTCATTTAACTTTCTACTATTACAAAACACGTGGCGTAACCTATTAATTTGATCGTATTACGTGTACATGTGCTCTTTCAAGGAGCAATAAATGACAATGCTTGTAGAATGGTCTTTAGTAATTGGCGTGGAAATGAGCACGGTCGTTTTTTTCTTTGCTAAGCCCATGGCTCAGTTTACATTGCTGACACACAGGTAGGGCGCAGAGTAATATTGACAATTGGGAGAAATGGGTTTCATGAAACAAAATAATGTGCTGGTTAACCACTCTGTATATACAGTGTGGTCCAACCGCCCCTTATTATTTAGTTTTATGAAACCCAACTAACATAGCATTTCTCCCGATGGTCGATATTGCTCTGCGCTCTGACTGTGTGACAGCAATGTAATTGGGTCATGGGTCTAGCAAAGGAAAACCGACCTTAAACTTTTCCCCGCCAAATACTACGGCCCATTCTACTAACATATGACTTTCTGCTCCTTGAAATAACACACATACACGTAATACGATCGAAATAATAGCTTACGCCACGTGATCTGTAATAGTAGAAAGTTAAATCAACATCACAAACCGTGATTGAAGACTTTGAGATGGACTTAAACGTTTGAGGTGGGACGGCTACAGTAACTAAAGCACGTTTAGCGTGCGGTATTTGCAATGTCTTGGTGGCTGCGAGGTTTAAAGCCTGACCGTACTTGGTGGGCGCGAGCGGGTTGAATGCTGCTTCGAATCCAGTAGTAGGCATTCTTTTTTTTGAACGAAAGCCCACATTCCATTTTAGTCGGGATGTAACTACATTGCCACATTTATTGCCTTACGACGAATTTTTGTGAAGAGTTCGTTGAATTTTGATGATTTATAAAGAGAACACGATCGAATTGGTACGTTATGCCACGTGACCTGTTATGGCAGAAAATTTAAAAAACTGGCATGAATATTAACATAACATCTCGAAGTGTTGCTCCGGAAGTCCGGGTTCGATTCCCAGCTCTGCCAAGAAATGTAATACTTGTCTGAGGGCTGAAATTGGGCACACGTAGCCTCGTGGAGCAAATATGAGAAGAAGTGGGTTCGATTCCCACCTCAGCCACCCTGGAAATGGTTTTCCGTGGTTTCCAAATTCCGGGACGGATTCTATCTTAAGGCCACGGCCGCCTCCTTCCCAATCCTTAATTGCAAATACACACATCATTACAAGCCCGCAATAACTCAGGTTATCAGACAAATTCTACACACACACACACACCCAAGTAAACATGGCTAAATGTTCTAGGCCCTCAAATGAAACAAAACAACAACATATCGAATGATATTCTGATCGCCAGTGCTTGCATCGAAGTATACGTATTCTGTAGAAATTCCCATTGTATTATTAGCAAAAAATCGTGTGTCTGTCTGTGTGTGTGTGAGTGTGTGTGTGTGAATGTGTGTACTCTGAATGTCAGCCCCTCCCTCCCCCCCCCCCCCCCCTATCAATTCAAACACGGTGAAACCGAATTGAACGAAATTTGTTACAGAGGTAGAACTAGCAAAGGGCACCTCAGTGTCATGTTTTATATCGCAGCCATCTTGACGGAAACGTAATGGCGGCCACCCAAATGTTCAAAGCTTAAATCAAATTACGAATAACCTAATCATACGATCTCTACCAAATTTTGCAACAACATATATTTATAAGGCGAGCGTCTTTTGACTACACTACAAGGTAATCAGACCAATAGTTTGCAGATGGCGGCCATGTATGTGCGCAAATCGATTCCCCCTATCAATTCAAACACGGTGATACCGAATTGAACGATATTTGGTACAGAGGTAGCAGTAGTAAAGGACACCTCTGTGTAATGTTTTATATCGCCGCCATCTTGACGAAAACGTAATGGTGGCCATCCTATTGTTAAGAGCTTGAATCAAATTACGACCAACCTAATAATTTGATCTCTACCAAATCTTGCAACAACATACCTTTATGTGGGAAGCATATTTTGACCAAACTACAAGATCATCAGCCCAACAGTTTGCATATGGCGGCCAAGTATGTATGCAAATCGATTCCCCCTATCAATTCAAACACGGTAAAACCGAATTGAACGAAATTTGGTACAGAGGTAGCACTAGCGCAGAACACCTCAGTGTCATGTTTTATATCGCCACCATCTTGACGGAAACGTAATGGTGGCCACCCAAATGTTCAAAGCTTAAATCAAATTACGACTAACTTAATCATCCTATCTCTACCAAATTTTGCAACAACGTATACTTGTATAGCGAGCATCGTTTGACTGAACTACAAGGTCATCAGCCCATTAGTTTGCAGATGGCGGTCATGTATGTGTGCAAATTGATTCCCCCTATCAATTAAACACGGTGTAACCGAATTGAACGAAATTTGGAACAGAGGTAGCACTAGCAAAGGGCACTCCAGTGTCATGTTTTATATCGCCGCCATATTGACGAAAACGTAATGGCGGCCATCCTAATGTTAAGAGCTTGAATCAAGTTATGACCAACCTAATAATCTGATCCCTACCAAATTTTGCAACGACATACCTTTATGTATAGAGAATCTGTTGACCACACTACAAGGTCATCATACCAATAATGTGCAGATAGCAGCCATGTTTGTGTGCAAATCGATTCCCCCTATCAATTCAAACACGGTGAAACCGAATTGAATGATTTTTTTTTACAGAGGTAGCACTAGCAAAGGGCACATCATATTCATGTATAATATCCGTAAAGCACGTTGTATTTCAAGAAGCTACTACAACCAACATTCAATTATACTCCTTGAAAAGGACAAAGGGTTATAACCATACCCATGTATTTAGGAGAAAGTAGGCTATACGTTCTTTACCGAACATCTTGTTTTGTTATTAAATTTTAACAAAAAGTCTTAGCATATCTTTAGGCCCGTATCACACGACACTCGCTGGCAAGGAAGCTGGTGTGATCGCTGGTACAAAATCCTGTATAATTCTGTTCTCTTCGTCAGTACACCTGCTTGACCGACCGAAGTGTATCACACGCTAGCATTTTGGACGCTAAGTTGTATGAAATAAAACCGAAGGGCTGTCGTTTGAGGGCATTAGTTGCTGTTCTTTCGCCTTATTAACGCAAAGCGGTCACGAAAATTGCTTTAAGTAAATTAGAAAACCTGCCAGGTACTGAACGAATGCATTCCAATCAATATTTAAGATCTAACTGTAATAATTGAATATTTTACCATACGCGTTAATAAGAAGCGCAACAAAAACCTCTAGAGTGTGTTGGAAATGTGTGCAAGTGTTATTGCGCCCGCTCGCTCTTTCGAAGATCCCGGGTTCAAGACCATCCAACGGCAGATTTTTTAAATTCTTTTTAACTATTTTATTATACCCTCCCTACCTCATACAGCAAGATTTCAACTTGGTTTTGTTCACATTATCTACGAAGACGATAGGGAAAGTTATTTTCTTGTCTCATTTAAATGGTTATTTTCCCTAAATACTGTTCTAAACCATGTCGCCTCCGTAGCGTAGCGGTCAGCATGGTAGGCTGCCACCCCGGAGGTCCTGGGTTCGATTCCCGGCTCTGCCACGAAATTTGAAAAGTGGTATGAGGACTGGAACGGGGTCTACTCAGCCTCGGGTGGCCCAAATGAGTAGAGGGGGTTCGATTCCCACCTCTGCCATCCTCGAAGTGGTTTTCCGTGGTTTCCCACTTCGTCTTCGGGCAAATGCCGGGATGATACCTACTGTAAGGCCACGGCCGCCTCCTTCCCTCTTCCTAGCCTATCCATACCAATCTTCCATCCCTTCCAATCCCTCATGAGACCCCTGTTCGCTTTGCAGGTGAGGCCGCCTGGGCGAAGTGCTAATCACACCTCCCCAGTTGTATCCCTCCCAACCAGATGTTCCAAGCTCCAGGACACTGCCCATAGAGGCGGTAGTGGTGAGTTCCCTCGCTGATTCCGTGGGAACCACCAACCTAGAGGGTAAATTGACTAAATAAAATAAATACTGTCCTAAACCATGTCGCCTCCGTAGCGTAGCGGTCAGCATGGTTAGCTGCCACCCCGGAGGTCCTGGGTTCGATTCCCGGCTCTGCCACGAAATTTGAAAAGTGGTATGAGGACTGGAACGGGGTCTACTCAGCCTCGGGTGGCCCAAATGAGTAGAGGGGGTTCGATTCCCACCTCAGCCATCCTCGAAGTGTTTTTCCGTGGTTTCCCACTTCGTCTTCGGGCAATTGCCGGGATGGTACCTACTGTAAGGCCACGGCCACCTCCTTCCCTCTTCCTAGCCTATCCATCCCAATCTTCCATCCCTTCCCATCCCTCATGAGGCCCCTGTTCGCTTTGCAGGTGAGGCCGCCTGAGCGAAGTGCTGATCACACCTCCCCAGTTGTATCCCTCCCGACCAGATGTTCCAAGCTCCAGGACACTGCCCATCGAGGCGGTAGTGGTGAGTTCCCTCGCTGAGTCCGTGGGAACCACCAACCTAGAGGGTAAATTGACTAAATAAAATTTAAAAAAAACCTGTTCTAAACCATGGATGGATACTATTCGTTATAATTAATATTTTTTTAGTCGATTTTACCCTCCAGGTTAGGTTTTCCCACGGACTCAGCGAGGGATCCCATCATTACCGCCTCTACGGGCAGTGACCTGGAGCTTGAAACATCTCGACTGGGGATACAACTGGGGAGGTGGGATCAGCACCTCGCCCAGGTGGCCTCACCTGCAAAGCGAACAGGGACATCTTGAGGGATGGGAAAGGTGGGGAGGATAGGTAGGGACAGGCAAGGAAGAGGTAATGAGGCAGCCGTGGCCGTACGGTAGGTAACATCCCGGCATTTGCCCGAAGGCGAAGTGGGAAACCACGGAAAACCACGGAAAACCACTTTGAGGATGGCTGAGGTGGGAATCGAACCCCCTCTATTTATTTGGACCACCCGAGACTGAGTAGACCCCGTCCCAGTCCTCATACCACTTTTCAAATTTCATGGCAAAGCCGGGAATCGAACCCAGGACGACCGGGATGGCAGCTAATCACGCTGACTACTACGCAACGGAGGCGACTCTATTCGTGATAATTAGAATTTTAATAGTTCAATATTTATAATAATATGACACGTTCTGTAATGACTGGCTTGCTGCGAGGCTCAGCTGGCTGTGCCTAAGGTTGCAGGTTCGTATCCTGGTGCAGACAGCTGGCATTTGAGGGTGCGCAAATGCGAGGGAGCCGTGTCAGTACATTTACTGGCACGTTGAAGATCCCCTTCCGAGGCGAAGTGGGAAACCACGGAAAACCACTTTGAGGATGGCTGAGGTGGGAATCGAACCCCCTCTATTTATTTGGACCACCCGAGACTGAGTAGACCCCGTCCCAGTCCTCATACCACTTTTCAAATTTCATGGCATAGCCGGGAATCGAACCCAGGACGTCCGGGGTGTCAGCTAATCACGCTGACTACTACGCAACGGAAGCGACTCTATTCGTGATAATTAGAATTTTAATAGTTCAATATTTATAATAATATGACACGTTCTGTAATTACTGGCTTGCTGCGAGGCTCAGCTGGCTGTGCCTAAGGTTGCAGGTTGCAGGTTCGTATCCTGGTGCGGTCAGCTGGCATTTGAGGGTGCGCAAATGCGAGGGAGCCGTGTCAGTAGATTTACTGGCACGTTGAAGATCCCCTTCCGAGCAAAATTCCAGCACCCCGGCGTATCTAAAAGCCAGAGCAGTTAAAAGGGACGTAAAACCAATAATGTCATAATTATCTGTATTTACTTTAGGTTTGGGGCAGATGACCTCGTAGTTCCGCCCCTTAAAACCTCACTAACTAACTAACTAACTAACTATTACTGTAAGTGTATAGCAAGCGCTTTTTGCACAGACGCCGTTGAAAGGAATTATAGTTTCGGTCTGATGTATTTATTTATTTGTTATGTGGGTCGTCTGAGTGAGTCGGAGTTTTCCTTTAAACAAAGGTGGTCAAAATTTCGAACACTTGCTACGTTGAATATACAGGATACCTAGCTTTCGTTCTACAGATCATTATGTCGTCGTCCAATCTGGCTGCGTACCATCGGATAAGTACGGTGCTTTTGAGGACCAAATAAAAAATCACTCGTTGGAACAGATAGATATGCGTCCATAATACATCCACAATAAACGACATTAAGCAAAAAAAAAAGTACTAGTTCAAGATTCGAACCTACTACAATGCGACTTCGTTGACGCTACTCTTGATTTAGCCACCATAGCTACCGAGAACCATGGTATATTGCTGGCACGCATTGAATCTATTCGTAGACACTTCCTGTCAAAACGTAAGCATGTGTTATTCGGAGCTCTAATCGTTTCAATCATGCATTATATTTGAGGTCATTGAAAGAAAACTGCCACTATTAATTTCTACTATATTCGCGAGGATGTACTCAACGGTAAAGTTGTACAATGGACGTAAAGGAACAGGTACTAATGTTTTTAGGATGACTGTGATATACGCGTTAGTTAGGTTGCCTTCCTCCAAAAAAAATAAGGGGCTGGCGGACCACACTGTATATATTGATGAGGATAGTTAGCACACTACAAATAAACACACGGAGTTCCTATGATTATATGCGCTATGGTCGATCGTTAATGGGTTACGGACTGTCCAACTTTGCACGGAAAGTGCTGGTAACATCCTTGTATCTCACTTTGAGTATCAGGACAAACACTGCATTCTACAAGAAGCTCAAAATGTCCACCATACGTTACAATATATGCTTAAACATGCAGCCACTTTGATTGTCGGACACATTCGAACACTCCAAGCATTCTACATATTCGATGACAACCATGTTCAACACGTTGGTGAAGTTCTTCAATGTCCGTATCGGGTTTTGAATAAGCAATGTCCTTCAGATTCCCTGACAGACAACAGTCGATAAGATTGAGATTCGGGGAGCGCGCAAGCCAGGCGACCGGTTCTGCACAACTTATCTATCTGTGCGGGCACTGCTTATCGCGATTTTTCTCTGCGGACTCTACTGAATAGCGGGGGCACTCCGTCATGCATGAAATACAGACGGCATACCAGATCGAGTCAGACATCTGTCTGTCTGTCTGTCTGTTAGGTAGTCAGCCCGAAGGCTGGTTGGATCCTCAAAAAGTACCGCCGTTAGGTTATGTGGGTAGATCCCCATAAAACCCAAGGCATCGCTATATTGATGATGATGATGATGATGATAATTGTTGTTTTAAGGGGCCTAACATCTAGGTTATCGGCCCCTAATGATCTGGGTGATAGCGAAAATGATAATGAAAGGGAAACTAGAACGAAAATTAATGAAACGGAAAATACTTACAAAAAGGAACTCAGATTGAAACAACGCACAAAATGTTCTTACAAAAGGGAATTTTGAACGAAAAGATTCACAAAAAGAATAGATTGATAAACACCCACAAAATGTAGGCTAGGATAAAATACGTACAAAATGCAATGCAGCGTCGAAATACTTACAAAATGCAACTGAAATTCAAAATACTTACAAAATGCAAATGAGATCGAAAAAACGTACAAAATGCAATTGAAATTGAATACACACAAAGTAATTCAGATTGAAAGATACCAGTTCCAATCCAAATTATTCACAAAATGCAATTGAAATTCAAAAAACTCACTAAAATGCCCTGAAACCTACATTGAAAGACTTACTAAAAAGCAATTTAGATTGTCAATCTTTACTAAATGCAATTGAGGTTGAAAACAATTGCGAGATGTAATTTAGATCGAAAAAAACTTACAAAATGCAACGTAGATTAAAAATACCTACAAAAAATCGCTAAAAGGGATTTTAGATACACGGGGAACCAAGTAACAAAAACAGTGCGGGAATATTAAAAAGAAAAGGAAATATAATGAAAAGAGCAGAGGAAAAGGAAGATTGTAGTTTTTCGTGACCGTAAATCTCGAGATCATGAGCCACGGGACCTCATTTTTACGTGGAATCCGAACCACAGGACATGGCATTTCACTTTGAAAATCTCACATAAATTGACCGGGAATCGAACCCGTCCACCGTGGTGAGAGGCCAACAGCTTGACCGCTGTGCCACCACGCCCCCCTAAAGAGGAGAGGAGAGGAGAGGAGATGAGAGAGAGGAGAGGGTCCGCCCCAAAGTAAGGGACAAAAGGGGAAAACGGACCCAGCTCAGGAATCCCTCGGGGTCGCCAACTCCCGAACTCACCAGCCGTGAGCCCCTGAGGGTGTAGCATTATCTAGGGTGCACCAGAAGTGGTGGGGCTACATACACCCTGCCTCCTTAAGGGCCTTGAGCACAAGGCAGGAGGTAAAAGGAAAAGAAAAAGAAGGCTGACCCCTCGCAGAAAGAGAGTATCAGAAAAGATGAGACAAGAGCCAATTAAGGCGGGAAAGGAAGAGACTCCCTAGGCCTTGGATACCCTAATACCGTCGGGGTCGGAAGAGAACAAGAGTTGACCAAGTGAGGTCGACAGGAAAGATTACGGAGAGGAGCCCGGCACAAGTAAGTGGAAGCAATGCCGGACTCAGCTGGGGCCCCGTGGTCGCCAACCAACGTCCACTAGATGTGAGCCCCTGGGGGGGCAACGCTATATTGAGGCGTACTAGGCAAGAAGAGGAGTGAGGAAGTTTGCCATTGCTTTCCTCACTGAGTCAGAACAGCAGTACTAGCCCTATGAGAGCTAATGGCATTAGGTTTGTGCATGGTAACCGTATGATTTGTTTTGTTTTGACCTTGTTCTGCCTGCATTGTTCATTAAATAACATTTGCACTTAATTGTTGTCTCATTTTGTTCTGCTGAACTTCGAGTTTTCCTTCTTGGATTTACTAACGCTTCACTTGATCTTAATTACTTTGACACGTTCAGTAGTCTGTCTTCCATGATCCTCCACGTGCTCCTGCTTCTTGCTGCTCTAATCCAGTCCATTGAGGGCCTGCCCACGCAGAATAGAAGTCAGACCATCTCCGCCTCGATCTCCCTCTCCGACGCTTTCCCATTCGTGTGTCACACATGGTAGTCTTGACTGTCCATCTGCCGCCTCGCATCCTCGCAATGTGACCTCCCCATTTCCATTTCTGCCTGGTGACTTTTACTGGAATATCTGGTATTGATGACAGTTTTGACAGTTGTTCATTTGAAATTCTATCTTTCTTTGTTATTACCAATATCTTACGTTCCATCTTTCTTTGGCACACTTGTAGAGAATTCATCTATCATCTCGTTGCTGACCACGTTTGGCTACCGTATATTAATGTTGGGAAGACGCAGGATTGTAGAATCTCAAATAGAGATATATCGCATAGAGTTATGTAATTCCTCCACGCACAGCGCTTCACTAATTTCCTGGGAAACGCTGTCAGCACCAAAGAAAAGCATGCGTTCGTAGAATTGAATCGACAACGAGAAACACTGCATTACAAATTATATATCCCCGACAAGCGCCAACGTATGCCAAGTTTTCTCATAAAAATGCTAATGCTATAACTTCGCGATAACGCATTAAGGAATGAAGGACCCTACTGTACAGTCCATCTTAAATTTACAACTGCTAAGATACAGCGTTCTCAAAAACTAAAGAGAAAGTTATTTAAGAAATTTGGACTAGTCCACATCGTCCTCCAATTAGCAAGCTGGAGCGCAGTGATGCCAGCCTCGAGAATTAATATTATACTAAGGTGCTTTGTAGTAAATACGGATAGCTGTTGTTGATTCATATGATGACCAGTGTCATTGTGATGACTGTAGTAGTGCGTACATTTGCAACCGAGGCAAGGATCTGGAAGGAGGCGGCCGTTAGGAGCCATTCCGGCAGTTGCCTGGAGTAGAAGTGAGAAACCACGGAATATCACTTCTGAGACAGCTGAGATGGTAATCGAATCAATCTCTTTCTCAATTTTGCCTCACAAGGCTGAGTGTAACCCTCAGTTCAATGTCTTGGCAGGGCGAACTTTGCGAACTT
Source organism: Meconema thalassinum (assembly GCA_946902985.2). Classification (NCBI taxonomy): domain Eukaryota; kingdom Metazoa; phylum Arthropoda; class Insecta; order Orthoptera; family Tettigoniidae; genus Meconema; species Meconema thalassinum. The sequence continues at coordinate 593,352,928 of OX336388.2, forward strand.
AGGACCTTCGGATCCGGGGTCTTACTTGTTTTATTTACCACACAAATAGAAAATTGAAACCCATAATGACCACTTAACAAAATAAGTTGTAACACAAAACCAAAAACTTTTTGAGATTGCAATCCAAGGATATTCATGCGGCAAAATAGAAATACTATACGATGGGTTTTACAGTAGCCTATTCTTGTGTACGTATGCGTTAAGATAAAGTCAACAAAGTTACACACCAGAATCTTCATCACTTTCACACTGCTGGGGTTCTGACGCACTTTCGACTTTGGTGGGGTGAAATATTTCGCGCGGCAGCCATGTTTGTTAGGTGACACCGAAATTCGAAAAGCACAGCTGGAATAGGACTGGAAAGTAACGAATCTTTACCAAGCTTCATTAAAATTGCTCCAACCATTTAAAATTAACACACACACACACACACACATGGAGTGTCTAATACAACGTATGATGAAGATAGGTTAAAATATACAAAAACGCGTGCTAACAACCACTTACGAAGATGTACTAGTAAACATCAAGTAATACACTGCCGCACAATGAAATCTATTGGCCGATATTAAAGAATGACGTCACTAAACCGAGATATATTTTAGATATTCACCCTGGTATGACCATGAGATGAGGGATAACAAAATATTCCAAGAAAGCTCCTCCCCTTAAAACCAGAATTGCCACCACCAATCTGTTTCTTTAAAAGCGACAAGAGTATCCTTAGAAACGGACATAAATTGTACTCAGGCTACAAAAGGGATGCAGAAGTGAAGTAACACGAAATGTTTCCATCCTTTAATGCTTCTTCGATCGCGGGGTCTTTTTGGGTAGCTGAATAGCCAGCACTGCAACAAAAAGCCTTCTCTTTTTGCGATAACGTTAAACGACTGAATGAACATGGAATTGCTTCATTGCACAGGTTCAAACGTACGTAAAATTGCACGTTTTCACAAAAGCCCCAAAGTTCAGTAACTTCAGATACTATTGGCATAAATTTAGGGGAATGAAATATTCCCTTACCAGACAATCTTTAAAGCAAAAATAAAGCAGTCACACCCAAGAAATATTTTATAATAGGAACCATCAAAACCTTGTAGTTTTACGTGAACGTTGGTTGGTTGGTTGGTTCCTCAGTTTAGGGGCTGCGACAACGCGGTCACGTAGACCCGTGTACTTTGGGTGTGTGTAGAATTTGTCTGATGACCGGTGTTAATTGTGATGGCTGTATTAGTGTGTGTTAACTGTTTACAATTCATCTAAGGACTGCAGACATTGAATATTTTCAAGTAGTTCCTACTTTTGCCACCAAACGCCACCGTCAACGACTACTAGTTCAGAATTTGGTTACCAGATTCCGACATCTGCTCTCGAGTTGAACGAACACCAATCGATGTAAACTTATGATCCACCTTCCGCCGAGACATCGCCTTCGCATCGCATTCATCGTATCCTCCCAGCAAACCTATCCCTTCACACCCGCCTTCCAAGTTTAAATCAACAATCACTCCTAACCAACCGTTACCATTGTTGCTCCTCCAAGACCAAGCTAAATACCATACCCGCCAATTTAACCATCCCAATCAAGCAAATCCCCTCAAACCCGAGCACAAGCCAAGCTCTACTCCTTCCATCAACCACAGCAGCCAATAATTAAATAATAATTATTAATTAATTATTTAATTGATTATTTAATTTAACTTAAACCGGCTCGTCCACTGTCGCAGCCCATCTGCAATAACTGGTAACCTTGGACGACCGGTATTTTTTCTTTCTTGGGCGAAGCCATCTACGAGCCACCGGGTCTACCACGGTATTTGACCCATTTCTCCCTCTCAACAACACCGAACTTTACAGTCACACACTATGTTCTCCACGGACTCAGGCCTCACTAGCCATGCCCCCTTCCCTTCCTTCGATTTCAGTGACCATTTATTCTACTCTCACCCCAAGCTCACGGCACCGGCGGCTTCAATCCTCCTGATTAAGCCATCACGGGACCTTATTGTCAAGCGAGCTGCTGTCATAGAGGTTCTAGAACCAATATGGCAGTACATCACTGAAATCGAGGAAACAATAAATGGCTACATCCTCATTACACCCACAAACAATAGACGCCTGGAGAGTATCAGAATGGCCCTCTGGAGCCACCCTGGTATTTCTCAGCACCTACTCATATCTCCCAGTACTTCTCATCATACATTCAGCGAAACCACAACCGAATCCTTCCCGGCGACAACTCAAACCATCCCTCTTCCCCCATCCATGCCTCCTACACTTAAATACTCCAAAACAACTCAAACAAAAACACAGACCGATCCTTCATTGATTCGCACTCCCACGCAAGCCACCGACACGCCTTCAGGCCCCAATTCACTAAACCCTTCCCGCAACACTCACTCTCCTACTGCCCAAACGCCACTCAAACCCAAACCTAAACAGCACAAACCCAAAACTCGATCACAGGCGTCGCGACGCCCTCCCTCAGAGACCGACGTCACCCCAGTCATCTCCACTCCCACTAACCCACTAACACTGTAAATTCTTCCCCCAATCCAAAAAGACAGAGGCCACGGCCTCCCCCTTCCAAACAACACACTACTCTAGTTTTTCAGTGTTTCAACTGCCAAAAATTGAACCACAACTCCGCGTGTTGCCCCCACAGGATCCGCTGCAACCGGTGTGGGGATAATCATCACCACTCGGTCTGCAAGATCCCAAAAGACAAACCTAAGTGCGTCAATTGTGGCGGTGCGCACGCGGCCTCATTTGGAGGTTGTCCCTACATAAAAACAGCTATTAGGCGAAAGCAGTTGGAACTCAGACAACGCTCTCACACAAACATTCCCCCTCTCATGTCCCTCAATGTCCCCTCACCTACATCTAACTCTAAATCAGCTCTCACTCAAATACTGCACTTCATTCAACACCTTGCTTCCACAACACTTTAAACACTTCCGCCAGTCCCCCCTCTATTAAACCATAATCCCTGACCCTGCGGCTCAATCTGCCCGGGAGGCAAGGTGTAACGCCAACCTACCCGGGGTGAGGGGCCGCGGGTCATGGGACCGCCATCCGCCTACAAATAAAACCACTAACAAAATAACAATACCACACAACTGAGGCTTATTATTATTATTATTTTCTCTCAAACCTACACAGGACTATTATTTCACCTTCTATAAAACCAAACCTGACTAGAGGTCTTTCACTCTTCCTTAAACACTTAAATTCAGTCTTATAAAATCGCACCCATTATTATTATTATTAACCTCGCTGAAGCGACCGCTGCCAGGCCATGACAGAGCGAACTGAGTGTGTTAACAACAACTACTAATGCCGCTGCGGGTCGGACGGTTAATAGCCATGCCGCTGACCCAAGTTCGAACCCGCAGCTCTTCAGGCACATAAACAGACTCTAGTACTCTCAACTTCGAACGATAAAATTATAAGCAAAGCAAAACAAATCACTGGACTGCAAACTCCCAAGGACTAAATTCTCCCTTTAAGGCATTATCCAATAATGTCATAAGGGAGACAATATATAAATCACAATAGAAATGAATATTCCAATCTAAAATTATCGCCTAAAAATAATGGAGTGAAAGGAGCCCATTAGGGCACCAGACTCCAAGCATTTTTCTATCGCAATATGCGATAAATGACAGAAAGAGAGTACTACTACTACCAGATGCCACCGTAGTCGACTCCTGGCGACGAACGTCGGAACCTAAGCGCGTTTGTCAAATGTTTAACGTACAATTTAGCTTCACACAGGTGTAATTAGTGGAAGGTCCTTTACCATGCCATACATCTATGACATGGGACCGTCGGCTTTACTTCCCCTCCGAAGGAAGGCATACTGAGGGATTTTAACGCTCTTAAAAATCCGACGTTAATCTCACGACCATGAGCCACGGGTCCTCCACTTTTACGAGGAATCCGAATCACAGCCTCCTACTTCCTTTAGCTTTTCACCTGCCAATTTGACGCCCATACGGGTTTCTTTCGGCTTGTGTTAAGAGTAAAGTCGCGACGATCAACGGATACCAACTTGAAAGTCTTTCATCTCAAAAATATTGCCACTCAGTCCCGCCCAACTAATAATGAGGGTTCGGTATCGACTTCCTTTCTCTCGATAACAGATGCCTCTCATATTTTAGAGGTATTTGAGGCACTGTGGCTGTAAAACTATTGTCTTGGAGAGAGAAACTTTAAGCGCCAACTTCCGTTTAAAACCTCCAACCCTAATTCTTCGGTGACTGCTGGGGATGAGTTGGACATCGTGATCTTGTTTCCTCGTGCACTTGGGTGTGTGTTATATAGATGGTAAGTAGAGTATTAAAACGTCAGGCGAATGCGGGAGTCTTCCTCCTTCTCAGACACACACTTAATTTTTCGTATCGGAGATAGAATTTTCTCCTTTGACATGTTTTGTGTTGCTGAGTCATTTAGGGGCTTGAAGACATAGCCCCGTGTACATACTAGTGTTGAATTTGTAATTGGGGCTAGGATTAGGGAGGAGACGTCCTTGGCCTTAATTAATGTACTATCCCGGCAACTCAAGTGGGAAACCAATGAAAACCACTTCTAAGTTGGCTGAGGTAGGAATTCAACCGACTTCTTGCCAACTCTGCCTCACGAATACCTCAGACTGGGATTACATTTCTTGGCAAAACCAGGAATGGAACCCGAACCTTCGCGGTGGCAGCCAAGAATGTTAGTCACTACGTCAGGAGGTGGACTATTAAATACGATGATGATAATTGTGGTTTTAAGGGGCCTAACATCTGGGTTATCGGTCTGGGAGATAGCGAAAATGACAACGAGACGGAAACCATAACGAAAACTAACGGAGATTGAAAATACCGACAAAAGATTGAAAAGACACACACAATGTAATTTAGAGTAGAAAACACTGACAAAATGATAATCAGATGGAAAATATTCACAAAAGTAAATTAGATTGAAAATGCGCACAAAATGAAGGTTGGAGTCAAAATAAAATTGACAAAGTGCAATTTAGATTAAAAATACTTACAAAATACAATTTGGATTAACAATACTTACAAAATACAATTTGGATTAACAATACTTGAAAAATGCGGTTTAGGTTGAAAATGCGTACAAAATGCAATTGAAATTCAATATACTCAAGTGGGAAACCAATAAAAACCACTTCTAATTTGCTGAGGTGGGAATTCAACCCACTTCTTGCCAGCTCTGCCTCACGAATACCTCAGACTAACCTAACGACTTTTTCAATGCTACACCATCGAGCCTGGACTGGATAAATTATTATTGTTATTGTTGTTATAATTGTGTTTCATGTGTAATGCCATACGCTAAATAAATAAACTCACAAAAATGCCACTCCCGCATTCAAAGACTTACTAACAAGCAGTTTAGATTGTCAAGCCTTACAAAATGCAACTGAGGTTGAAAATACTCGCAAAATGCAATTTAAATTGAAAATACTTACAAAATGCAATTTAGATTGAAAATACCTACAAAATGTAGTGTAGATGTAATGTAATTTAGATACACGGGGAGCCAATTCACAAAAACAGTGCGGGGATCTTAACGAGAAAAGGAAATATAATGAAAAGAAAAAGAAGGCTAATCCCTAGAAGAAGATGAGGTGAGAAAGCGGGAAAGGAAGAGACTCCCTAGGCCTCGGACACCCTAATACCGTCGGGGTCGGAAGAGAAGAAGAGTTGACCAAGAGAGGTCGACAGGAAAGAAGACTGAGAGGAGCCCGGCACAAGTGGAAGCAATGCGGGACTCAGCTGGGGTCCCGTGGTCGCCAACCCACGTTCCACTAGATGTGAGCCCCTGGGGGGGGGGGACTATTAAATAAGTCACGTTGATATTAGCTGGAAGTTTTTTTCAATAAGCAATTAAATCCTATTTGTATTAATAATCGACAACAAATAAACGAAATAATTGTGAATGCGTCGAGAGCTGAAGGTGTGAAGGCATGTTAGAAACTTACATTGTAAATATCGATACATTTATAACGCCCTTCAAATCGGATTGTACTAATAATTTTCCAATAATTGGATTAATGTCGTAAGGGCCAAAACTGGTATGTCTAAAACGTTCTAACTTCTCAAATGACAAGTTTATTTCATCGTTCTGCGTGGAAGGCGAATGTATTGGTACTGAATTCCTTCCAACATATTCTCCTTTCGTATGTAACAGACGACAAAAAAGTACAAGAAGAAAACGATCAAAACACCACATGGTTGGTCTCTCCAACCGGTCCAAGGAAGAGGCAGCGTAGGAACTCGACAGATTTAACGAATGAAAGACGTGCTTGTGGGGTCACCCCTAATGATAAACCGATTGGTTCCCAAGTAAAGCTGCTTATTGAACGGCAAGAAGTAGAAACCTTTCTCCTCGGCTTAGATGGGGTCGCCGCTATTGATTGCTTTGAGGTGGACTCCCACACTGTTCTATAAAATAAAATAAAATAAAATAAAATAAAATAAAATAAAATAAAATAATAAAAAAAACAACAACGCCGGGAAAGAGTTAAATTAGCGATTTAATTTTCATATGAGGAAACATTGTCCTTTGTTCTTCTTTTTCTTCTTGAAGAGCCGTCTCCTGATTGGAGGATGACGATCATATTGACACATTCAAACTGGGTTTAGCAATAACGAGGTAAGATTACATGAAAGTAGCCTACTCTGGGCGTAAGAAATTCATTGTTCGATTTGATACAAGGAGTTCGTCGGGAAACGCAACCCGCTGCGCAAGAAGGCAGTGCAAGATTGCGAGCGAGCGAGGGGCCAGCTTCGCACATAGTTCGACTGTGGTTTTGACAGTCGACCGCGCAACGTGGAGAACTGTTAACTGCAACTCGTCGGCCTGACCTTTGCAATGGGATGATGTCAGCAAGAGAAAAGATGAGTTGCGTTTCCCAACGAAAATTTTGCATGATTTAACACCAAAAGCAGGAAGTCCCAAATATATATTTTTAAATTTATTTAATCGAATAGCACTATTACAGAGCACGTTAAATCAATACTTCAATTCTCGCTAAATGTCTTCTTCCTCTCTGCCCACATTTGGTTCATTCTCTCTGATCTCTGCTTCCTCAGTTGTTCCATGTTACGTGGCTGCTTTCTTGATCATCCCTGAATATCACTTTTTGAAGCTTGCCTCTAAACAAATCCCTATTAAGTGTATCCTTTAGATTATTCATTGTCTGTGTAAACCACGCTGGTTGTACGTTCAGCTTAAAAATGATATTAAAAATTTGTTTTGTCAGCCTGTCATTATTCATTCTATTTAAATACCCCAAAACCGACATTCTTCTTTTATGCATCGTGTGTATTATATTCTCTACTTGAGTGTATATTTCTATGGTAGGTCGTGGCCTATTGAATTCTGTTTCAGTTGTCCTTGGGCCAAGAATGCTTCGAACCAGTCTTCTCCCCTTGATTATATCACCTCTCCGCATAGTTTTAGTGTTTCTGCACCAAAGAGAGCCTCGGGTTTCACCACTGTATTGTATTGTTTAATTTTGGTGTCCCATGATACTGCCTTTTTCCCCTACAGCATTTCCGGTATATATACAGTAAATACATGGTTCCTTGCCAGTTGTGCGAGTGGCATCCACGACAAAACTATTTATTCCCCTTATCTTGTTTCTTCCTTTAGGGCCTCGGGGACATCTTGTCATCAGCCCCTCGAACGAGTATGTAAATATTCGCCAGATAACCCGTGTCTGCACAGCAAATTAAATCGTGTGTATGCGTGGTGCAGCGGTGAGATTCTCACCTGCCGAGCACAATGTTGCGGAATCGAATCTGGCGAAGGCAGTTGGCATTTGAGGGTTCTTAAATGCGACAGAACAGTGCCAGTAGATTTACTGACATGTTAATAATCCAGGGAAAAATTATGGCATCCAGACGTCTTGGGACGTAAAACCCCAAACATGTAATAGAAGCCGGAACACGGGGTTATATATCACCGGGCAGAGAAAAATGCTAAATTTGCCAATTGTTGTAAACCTACACAAGTTCCACTCATCCCTTGGCGTAAGGGTGAGTCATATCAAAACATCTATCAGACAGAAGTTGTGGTAATGTTTAGACGACTATTGACCATTTTAAACGCGTTTGATATTGTGCCTAAGGGAGGTATGATACTTTTTTTTTCTAAAATAATAATAATAATAATAATAATAATAATAATAATAATAATAATAATAATAATAATAATCATAAAACATTTTCCCCCACCCCCTTTGATCAATGGTTGGTGCTATCAAAAACTTTACTGAGATTAGTTCTTCACACGCCCAAGAACCCCAACCATTTCAGTTCAAAACCTTATACACAATTTATATATAGCGATATTTCACATTTTGGAAAAGAAAAGGACCCCTGTTTCCACCCCGTTGGTCCAATTTTTTCCATTAACTTGATCGAGATTTTCTACGTTAACATCTTATGTATAAATTCGAAAGTGATTGGTGGAAAATGGCGGTAGTTATCGTGTCCACAAGAAAGTGATAGCATGGCCTCTTCCAATGTCGGCATTCAAACTCCAGATCTCACAACATACAGCTCTCCATTGCAATCGTGGAGTGTGACGCAACAGTCTACGCTGCTGTGTTAATTTGTATAAGAACCCACATTTTGTAATAGAGCAATCGAACCAAACATACTGGCTGGACTGCAACAATGTGGAACTAGTTAGCCTCTAACTGTTATGTCAAACACCATGTCCACGGTTAACTACTACGGGTATCACAGGCCATGTTGCGTCAACTATGCAGGGGCGGTCAAACAAGGGCAGACTTCTGAACGACCAATTACAACTCAGCAAAGTAATTGGGATAATTAACTTACGCAGCGATCGAGTGCCATCGTCAACACGTGAGCAAACAATGAAGCATTTTGTGTGACCACCGCCAAACACGAGGGTTCGTTAAAAAAATCATGTTGGTTGGTTGGTTCCTCAGTTTAGGGGCTGCGACCACGCAGTCATGAAGCCCTGTGTACTTTGGGTGTGTGCAGAATCTGTCTGATAACCAGTGTTAATCGTGATGGCTGTATTAGTATGTGTTATCTGTAATTCAGGTAAGGACTGCAGACGATCAATTTCAAGTAGTTCCTACTTTTGCTCTCAAATGCTACCCGTCAACGACACCTAGCTGCGAATTTGACTACAATATGCCACCGCAACCGGCACCTGGCAACGAAAGTTGGAACTTAATAGCCAACAAATTTAGCTTCACACAATATTGTAGTTAGTGGAAGGTTCTTTTACATACCATAAATCTATTACATGGGCCCACTGGCTTTACTTCCCCTCCAAAGGAAGGCATACTGAGGGATTTGTAACGCACTTAAAAAATTCCGACGACTTCGGCCGGGTTTGAGCCCGCGATCTTGGACATAGAAGCTCAGCATGCTACCAACTACGCCACCGAAGCCGCTTCAAAAATCATGACGTGGTTAGCATTCTTGACTGTCACGGCGGAGGCCCGGGTTCGACTCCCGACTCTGCCAAGAAATGTAATAGTGGAGTGTGGGCTGGAACGGAGTACACACAGCTTCGTGAGACACTACTGAGGTAAGTTTGATTCTGGGTTCAATTCCCACCCCAGCCATCCTGGAAGTGGAATTCCATGGTTTCACACTTTTACCCCCAGGCAAATGCCGGGATGGTTCCTAACTTAAAGCTACGGCCGCTTCCTTCCCAATCCTCAGGGGAAGATGACCTCGTAGTTCCGCCCCTTAAAACAACAATAACTGGGAATCGAACCCGGTCCGCCATGGTGAGAGGCAAGCAGCTTGACGACAGCACCATCAGGCCCCACTTCTAAAGCACACACTTACAAATATTGAAGAATTAGAAGCCATTTTTAAGAGTTAATTTTCAATATTTCTTGAAACACAAGGAAGGCAAATACCATGTTATCTTAATAGACTACTAGCTATTGTACCTGGCGTTGTCCGGGAGGTGCCTTTAAATGTTATAGAAAGATACGTGTCAATATATTTCGCAGAGTATATTTACTTGGGTTTAGAGCCCGATTCTCCTGGGCTTTGATGTTACTCAAGTGCAATATTAACCCACTGTACAAGTAGTCGAAAAGTACTGTGGAGTACAATAATGTAGCACAGAATGCAACAGTAAAAGGGATGTAGGCTATATGCACAATTCCTCGAGGACCTAGTCTCAAAATTAATTTTCTGATTGTATTTATTTATGATGTAATGGGGTAATTAAGACGTCTTATAGCATTGCTCACATAGTTATCTCTTTTATTTTTTTAAATGTTTCACCCACCTCCTTGATAGGAAACAATATTTAAATTATTCAATGATTGGAAGATTAGTCAGAATTCATATTCATATTACAGTACTTATGATTTTCAATCCCGCACAAATGGCGTGAATAATGAGAAATTCCTTATTCCTGAACATAAGTCAGTGTGTACTATAGCTGCATAGGAACCGAATTGCTGTAAACATAATTTACATGCATATTATCTCATCAAATGAAAGTAAATGCAGCAACATATATTCCCACACTAATGTCAAAGAAGATGCTTAGATTCTGAACACATTGTGCTTCCTTAGCTCCTAAAGTATTTTGCAAGATAAGAAATAAAATCTTTAAACTCATCATTTAATGATCTCTAATGTGCTATAGGGGAATCCAGGCTGATTAGAACCCATGATAATTACAACATTATTCAATATAATTTATCAGTAAGCTCTAAAATGGCTAATTTAAGTATGTACTGTATCCTACAGACCGCGGAGGCCGAGAGTGCTAACGCGCTACCTCGTGCCTCACTGGCATCGGGAGAGCTCGGGTTCGAATCCCACCTCAGTCGTCCTGAAAATGGTTTCCCAATTTCACCACCAGGCCGGGACGGATCCCTTCGATAGGTCCTTGGCCAATTTCCTTCCAAAATCCCTTCCCTGGTCCGTCCTGTACATGGCCATTGGCTGCATTAATAAAATTATAGAAAAATAATCTTGTGAACGAACAGAAACGAACTAAATGTACCGTATTCTCATGAAAACTTATCATTACTGTTTGGTCGTTATCAGCCAAATAACTATCTCATAATCTATCTCCGTAATTTAATTATGTTGTTACCATGTTATCAACTAAATTCGTAATTTAACCTCCTTTCCCACTACTAATTAGCATAGTCATAGAGCAGGAAAATTACCAATAATAATATAACTCGATCCACAAAGGCAAAGAACAAACTACAATAACACCAAAAATTACAGTATCGGCTGATTTGTAATACGAAAGACGGCCGGTAGAGGTACAGAGCATACTGTCAACAAAAGATTCAGCATCACGAAGGTTAATAAAACATAAAAGTCAAAACAGTAGTAGTAGTAGAACACCATAATGGGGATTATAAAACTACAAGTGCAGGGACATTACATACAATATATTACACTAAATACCTTCCATCATAAGGTAAAGATTCAATATCTTCCGTAAAAGCAGCGGCATCAAGATAATACAATTAGACCCAATTGTCACATCGGATTGGGTGCTCTAAAGGCAATAAGAATTAAATAAAAGTATGCGTAAAATGCAAAATCATTTAGACCACCTCGAGGATTAGCGGTTAACAATCTCGGATGCCGCCTACGAGGTCCTAGTTTGAATCCCGGCCCTGTCAAGAAATTTTAATTCTGGTCTGAGGGCTAGAATTGGGTACACTGTGCCACACGAGGCACAACTTGATAGTGATTTCCCACTTCCACTGCAATCAAATGCCATGATAGTTCCTAACTGATGGCCACAGCAGGCTCCTTTCTAATCCTGAATCTGAATTACAAATACACACACCACTACGTCGCCACAGTAACACAGGTTATGAGATAAATTCCATACACACTCAAGTTCATGGGGCTACAAGACCATAATTTCGCAAAGTCTCTAAAATCAGTCAACAACAAAAACAAAATCATTTGAGCATTAAAAAAAAAATGTTTTCAGACTGTTATTGCATTTAGATTTATAATGTTCTCATCGTGTTTTAGATAAGTGGAGTGGCCTGGCCACTTACAGAGATAGATGGAAACCTGGTGGTCATGTCTTGAGCTACTGTTGCCATGGAGACGGCTTAGGCATTCCTTCATAAGTATTTGTTTTAGAATTTATGAGCCTTTGCTTGAGTGTCAAAAGGCCTAAATCAGAAGAATGAGTTAGACTGTCAAAAATTCATGTAGGCAGTGGTTTTTTCTGGGTCCTGAACTACATGTAAGCAAACTTTGGTTGAAATCGGTGGAACGGTATAGATTTTTATAGAGAACAAACACACAAACCCACCTATCCACATACAGACTTTCACTTTTATAGATAAAAAGGGTTTCGACCTCCTGGACAGGCAGATTATTATTACGAAACATGAACAAACACTGAAGGAAGGAAATTATCTGACAAATATTCTGGTTAATATCTTGCAGAATAATACAGTTATTGTTAGGTATAATCTACCACCGATAGCGGTAACTGCGCTCGCTAACGCGCAGCGCTATGCCATGGGGCCAAGCTATCTGCGGACTCGGTAGACATGGGCTCGAGCCTCACCATTGGCCGTCCTTGAAATGGTTTTCCGTGGTTTCCCCATTTTCAACTCCAAGCAAATGCTGGGACGATACCTTCTAACAGGCCACGGCCGCTTCCTTCCACAGTTTCATTCACCATCATTCATTTCAACTCTCATTAACTCCTCTCAAGAGGTTGGCGTCAGGAAGGGCACGCAGACGTAAAAACATCCACTTTCGTCGCATCACATCGCCGGCCCCGTTGGAAAACGGGAGAAATAAGGTATAATTTACCATCTTCGTACCCCATCATCCAGACGATGGGTGACCTACAGGGTGAACTGATTAGTCCTTATGACATCCGACGTCGTGGAAATACGTTGATGATTCATTGAGGGACTTTGCAACATCGTGGACATGTAACCCCGTGTACTTGGTTGTGTGTCGATTTTTCTGACAACCTGTGACACTGTGATATCTGCACTATGGTGCGTATTTTTAATTGAAGTAGGATTTCGGGTAGGAAGTGTCTGTGTCCTTAAGTTAGGTACCATCTCGGCATTTGTCTAGAGTAGAAGTGGCAAACCACTTCTAGGATGGCTGAGGTAGGAATAGAGTTCTTCTCAATTTTGCCTCACGAGGCTGAATGTACCCTGTTCCAGCCCTCAGACCAGAATTAAATTTGTTGGCCTCCGCCGTGACAGCCAAGAATGCTAACCACTCCGGAAGTACCTTCACGAAGCATGTAGTAAGGAGGGCGACGACAGCGATTATGAGCGACATTATACCACTCCGAAGACTGCCAATAGCCACTTCCATGAGCCTACCATAGACGGCATCTGTGTTCTGTGTGGAAAGCACTATGCGGGTGGTGTAACATGAGACAAGGGCATGCTGAGGTTCTATGCACAAGATCGCGGGTTCAAACTCGGCCAAAGTCGTCGGATTTTTTTAAGAGCATTAAAACAATCCCTTCGGAGGGGAAGTAAAGCCGGTGGTCCCATGTCATAGATTTATGGCATGTAAAAGAATATTCCACCAACTACATTTGTGTGAAGCAAAGCTTTGTAGGTTAGATTTGATTAATGCTCAAATGTTCCATCGTTCGCCGCCAGATGCTGTTTGCGATGGCATCTAGTAGCCAAGTTCACCGCTAGGTGTCGATGACGGTAGCATTTGGTAGCAAAAGTAGGAACTACTACTTGAAATTGAGCGTCTGCAGTCCTTACTTGAATTACAGATAACACACACTAATACAGCCAACACAAATAACACCGATTATGAGACATTCTACACACACCCAAAGTATACGGGGCTAAATGACTGCTTTGTCGCAGCCCCTAAACTGAGGAATCAACAAACCAACATGAGAAAAGGGTCTCTTAATGACTTCTGTAGGGAATAGGTTTCATTTATTGTGATTGTTTTGCCAACTGATATTACAACTGTTCATTCGGTCAACAAAATATACTCCCAATTACTGGAACATTCGAAAAATAACCTGAAAACAAATAAATGTGAATAATATATATATACCGATTGAAGAGTTGTAATATGAATTGTCAATAATGGCTCCAAAGTTATGTGTGTGTTTTCTCAATGGCTGCAATAAATCTGTTTGTCGAATTGATTCTCAATCCGTGAACACGATTGTCTAATTTGATTGGGCGGAGAGTAAGTCACATTTTATCACCTAACCTGAAATAAATATTACACGGTTTATCTATACATTTAATTAACATATTATTTGAACAAAACACTGAAATATGACGTCTTGTGGTTAGGATTCCACGTAAAAAAATAAAAGTCCCGTGGTTCATGATCGCGAGATTATTACTATCTTTGAATTACAGCCTTATCGGGGTATTTTAATTGAACGCCCGTAGGCTCCCCATCAAGTTCAATTTCATGTAGTTCCAACTACGAGAGATGTCTTTGTCACTGACACCTAGCGGCGAAAGTTGGAACGTGATAGGGCGTTTCCTACGAAATAACCTACAAATTTAGCTACACACTACCAATTGTAGTGGTAGGTACTTTGACATACCATAAATCTATGACATGGGCCCGCCAGCTTTACTTACCTTCCGAAGGGAGGCATACTGAAGAATTTTAACGCTCTTCAAAATCCGGCCGGGTTTGAACGCGCGATCTTGGGCATAGCAGTTCAGCATGCTACCAACTTCGCCACCGAAGCGAGAATAACTACTAGCTTCCGTTGCTTTTGTGTACAATATATTAACAGTAAGGAGGGTACAAATTAAGAGAAATTGTGTATCATTGAATACACGCCTACTGTAGGTGAGTGGGCTCTCCAAGCCAGTGCGAGAGCCCAGGGAACTTGCTTGTAGTAGACCGATTGGTAGGGAAGGGTGTGAAAAATCGGCTGTGGGCAGTTCTAAGCCTCACGCGCGCAATTCAGCTCCTAGAAGCAAGCCCTCTGCAAGAATGGTCCCAATGAATTTCGGGCCAAAATAGTCTACCATCACAAAAGTATCTCTTGTATTAAAAGTCAGATCGTGAGGTTCACGTTGGCGATATAATAATAATAATAATAATAATAATAATAATAATAATAATAATAATAATAATAATATCGTATGGCCTCGGGTGCCGGATGCAAGCTTTGATATTTGACATCCAAAGGGTAGCTTGAATGTCAAATTTCGTTGTTCCTTGAAGCACTATGAAAGTCAAGGAGGTTGGATATCTAAGCCCCTTGAACACTATACCGCTTTCTAGTAGATAAATGAGGAACTTTGTGTTGGCGGAAACTCCCGAGATTAATTTTTCCATTTTGAACACGGCCTACTGAATTCAAATGGGTTCTTTGACCTGCCAACATCATATGACATGGTGTCGTAATTTTTGCCGCCTTTCAAAAAAAAATCACTTACCACGGCCAGGAGCGAACCTGCAAGCTGGGGGGTTAGTAGACCGATGTCATCATCATGTTAGATGAAGAGAAAACCGCACAGCAAAACACGATATCGTGATCTCGAAAGAGATCTATGACCTCAAGACATTTCTACATTTCCAAAATCTAGGTCAGGTTCAGACATTGATGCACAGTACATACTATTTGAATATTCGATTAATTCCACTACCGTAAATATCCACCAATTGGAAATTCAAATAAATTATTCGACTGTTCGATGAATGCGGATGTCCAAATACTTGATCATTCGTACTTTCGAAGCACTGGAGTATTTCGAATAGAAGATTATTAAAATAAATCGAACAGTTCAAAAATATTCAATTATTCGAAGATGATAAGTGCCGGAAATTACTGCCTTTTGTAAAAGTGGAAGTTGCTGTAGAGCAATTACAGGGTCTTTCACACGGCGCGTGGAGGGTCGGATGAGCACATGGTAACTCGCTGAGCTTGGGGTCGAGAGAGCGCCCGTAAGAATCGCATGTAAATAACAAGCACCCAAAATAACACATAATCAACGTAAAATCATTACTCAACTTGTCACAGAAGGTTGAAAATATCCCCCACCTGCATCTACACATTTCTGGCATTGTCTAAGGAAATTTTCATTCACACGCATTAGTTCATCTAACGAGATAGCCTCAATTTATTTCGCGATATTTTGTTTGAGTTCATCTAGAGTGTGAGGGTTTGTTGCATAAACCTTAGTTTTCAATTTTCCCCATCAAAAAAGAAATTGAAGCAATATGCTTTAACAATAATTATTAATAACACGTTATAAAATTTTGAAAGACAATAATAATTAAACAATAACCACGTACACACGTTATAAACTTATAACACTTATAACTTAAAATTGGCTATAAACGAAATAACGAAGTAAATTTTACTCGGCAAATCCTGCGTCACAACCATCTCAGCTCCGCGTTAAGTGCTCGTCTCACCTACGGCTCGACCTGCAGCGCTGTGCCGGCCGTGCGGTCAGCCCCACTTTGAGTGAAACACTTGTAGTTGCAGATATTAACCGTCTGCCCAGTCCTTTCGACGGCAGAATGAACTACGAGTTGTCAGTGGGGCGACGCAATCTGTTTTCCCACATATATCGTCGCAGTCTGCACGGTATGTCGTGAATTATTTTGTCAAGAGCTTTGCGCTTGGTCAGTTGAGCATTTAAAATTAGTGTTTTGTAAATGGTTTTAAGACATTCATACGCTTAACGGAAAACTACAGTGTTATTACAGTTAAATCGGTAGTTTCAGAATGATATTATACCTACATATTAGCAAAGAGTAGTAGAACAACACGCAATCCCCTAGTGTCAATAACGCTTGATGCGGAGTGTACATGCCTTGCCCCATACTAGCCGTGACTCGCCGTTACATAGATGGAAATTCTTCACTGCCCACTCACTTCAGAACGCCAAATACTCATCAGTCGAGTAATAAGCGCATCTTGTTGGGCAATACATTTCAGCGCGTGCAATACCACCCTCTCAATAGATAGCCCAAGTAAAGTACATGCAGTGACAACCAACAATACACCATTTGGAAGAGTAAATGAAAACCGGTAACAATAGCCGAGACGTTTTCCCTTCTCTCTTCTCCGATAATCTCTAATTTCAGATACGCGCCTAATTATCACACAAAGACGCTCCTTAATTACAAAGCGTCTTCGGATACTTGGCACCGTCTCTAGCAGAAACTGCAAACAAGTTTAAAAAAACTCTCCGCTAGGAGGTGGATTACCCGACAGCAGTGGACTTAGGACGGAATGTCTCATTAAAAAGCCATTTAAAATGAGTCGCTAAGAAACACGCTACGTAATATGGTTTAATCCAGCCGTTCGCTAACTCATCGTTTCGGGTGCTAACTTTGGAGTGGGCCTATATATATTTTTAAATCTGTCGGTATTAGGACCAACTTTATTGCTCCCCACCAGTGTGGAAGTGGCAAAACGTACAGCAATTGAAGAGTACTTCGATATAGATATAAATAAGCAATTTATATAACACTTTGAAATGTAGGCTTTCAGCTAGTTGATCGCATAATGCACAAATAGTGTAGATGGAAGTTAGTACAGTATATACGTTTCAGAAGAATTTTCTTAATTGTGGCGTTCGTAATATAATAAAATAATCGATCGAACGTGTATCCTTGCTACAGAGAGACTTAAAAAATACCATTTTAGATCGGACATGAAACTCTTACTCTCCCATCTGTTCGGAAACATCATTATCCCCAGCACCTCGATCTATTTTGTGCACAGCTGCATTGCTCAGTTGGTAAGGCCGTCGGCTCCAGCGTCCATGGTTGCGGAATCGAATCCTAGCACAGTCGGTTAACAATAGGGTTGATTAATGTCAGAGACTCGAGTCCGTAAATTAGCTGGAACGAGAAAGAACTCCCCTATGATATTATTCTTCTTTTATTCGTTTCACCCACCTTTGGGGCGCATTAAATCAATCACTTTTTAATGTTCTGTGCTTTCCTTGTAGCCCAGCATTGCCTCATACATTGTGATCTTGCTTTCCTTTCTTTATCAGAGATTTAAATCCTTCTCTTGGGTTTGACTTCGACTTGGAACCGTTGTTTCTTGTCCTTGATTGTGGTCATGACTGTTTTATCCATGAGCATATTTTCTTTGATTTGGAGTTCTATTAAGTATGTATATTATTACTAGCTGAAACCCGTCAAAACATGACGGTCAAAGGGAAAATATTTACTGAAGAATCTCCTTATATAGGCCTAATGTACATTCTTTGTAAGATTATTTTTGGCTCTATTGAAACTATAAGGGCGTCAAAAGATTGCACTCTTGACATTGCACTCTTGACATTGTAAAATACTGCTGGCAATGACTGAAAAATTGATGAGGCAAATTGAGACCTGTACGTTCCAGAGTTTCCCCTTGAGCTTTATTGATTGTGATAGATGATATCTGCCGACGTTGGATCATCCACACGCGGAGAGACAACGTTAGTGAAGGTGACATCATCAAACTCATGTGTTTTTTTAACGAAGAGGTTGAAGGCGCCCTTATCAGTCAAAAGATTCGGGGGGAATATTATCAGCATCTGGCTTCTGTCCCAGCAACAGCGGCGTTCCAGATTGACACTCACGCGAAGAAAGGGAAGAAGAGAGAGAAGGAAAGACTACAGCCATTCTGCGTCTTTTGTGTGGGAAGAGGACACTGGGCTCAGGATTGTACTAAGGTAACCGGGACTGACGCTCGAACTCAGAAATTGAAACAATCATCGCGTTGTTTCCTCTGTCTTAAACGAGGCCATCACACAAAGGACTGTAGCAGGAAAGGGAGAGCTTCGTGTTCCGGAAAAGGTCACCATAGAGCGATTTGCAGCAACTTAAATCATTCCCCTGTCGCGAATTGCACAGAAACAACCGCCGTTGGTAAGATAAACGTCACTACTCCGGGATTTACCCATCTCCAGACTGCTAGAATATGGATCTCGGGACCAACGGGTTCGAGTAAGCTGACGAGGTGCGTTCTCGACGGAGGTAGTCAATCCAGTTTCGTCAAAAGTTCTTTGGTCGATGAGCTGGGTCTGGAAGTCATTGGAGACGCATCATTCAAGGTCCACGCGTTTGAAAGACCATCCAACACATCACATTCACGTAGGTTCGTTCGCCTGAAGACGAGAGGATTTTGGGACAGTACCGAAGTAACATTGACGGCATTTGAAACCACCCACTCCTTTTCTCACCACCCAGCAGTACCACGAGATATCACGACAAACGGACAAACGCGGAAACTGCAATCGGCTCACCCTACAGATGATTCAGCTGACCTTCCAATTGAGCTGTTAATCGGAGGAGATCAGTATCGGACACTCGTCAGTGACTCTGCCCCGATACGACTCCCCTCGTCAGTTGTGTTAATTCCATCGAAATTTGGATGGATATTCACCGGAAACCGCTCAGGTGTATCAGCTACTAACACGGTTGTAAACTTTATTGATGCATGTCATTCCATGCCCTGTGACGACTCTCTTCGACGTTTTTGGGATCTGGAGTCCGTTGGGATTGCAGCTGAACAAGACCGAACAATGAGCGCTAAAGACACATCACTTCTAACACAATTTCACACGTCTTATAGTATTGAGGACCAAAGAAGAGTCGTACGATTGCCACGCAAGGAAACTATGGAACTTGCCAACAACTATCACGTTGCAGAAAAACGATTTCAATCACTGGAAACCCGATTCCGGAAGAACGAAGCCCTGAAACAAACATATACGAACCACATGATGGACTACATAAGGAAAGGCCACGTGGAACTAGCTCCAGAGGAAACCCGTACGGATGAGTTTTATCTTCCTCATCACTTGGTAAAGAAAGAGAAACATGGAACCATTAAATGGCGTATAGTCTTCGACGCATCGTCACACGAAGAAAACGCGCGCCCACTCAACGAGACCCTGGAAATGGGACCCAACCTACTCCCCGAACTGTTTGCAGTATTGTTGCGGTTCCGTTCATTCCCGTACGGTGTGATAGGAGACATCAGCCAAGCGTTTCTTCAGTTGTCCCTTCACGAAGAGGATAGAGACTTGACCAGATTCCTGTGGTACCGTGTTGTCGAAGATGAGAGTGGAGCTCAAGTGGCTTCCAATGAGAGAGCGATTTTTCGCTTCACAAGACTCCCATTCGGACTGACTTGCAGCCCATTTCTCCTTTCAGCTACACTGAGAGAACTAGCCACTAGAAACAGATCTCAGTTTCCTTCCGCGGCTTCATTCATAGATGAAAATACATTCATGGACGACATTATCGCAGGTGCCCGAGGAGAAAATGAAGCGATCGCACTCTACTATGAACTCACCTCTCTCATGAAGAAGATAAGTCTACCCATGTCGAAATGGGCCACGAGTTCCCAACAGCTGATCCAGATATGGAAGGCCGAAGGAAGAGAGATAACTACGGAAACACACGTTCTTGGCGTTCCATGGAACACAGTAACAGACTCGCTCACTATAGATGTTACAGAAATCACAACGAGACTGAAAGATCGCCCGGCTACGAAACGACACCTGCTCCAAGCGACTGCTAGTTTCTACGACCCATTGGGCTTAATGACGCCGGTATCAATACTGGGGAAAATCCTATTTCAGGACACATGGCATAGAGGACTAACATGGGATGAACTCCTACCACAGGACCTTGCCAGTCGCTGGCACAGCTGGACCTCAAGTCTACCCCAACTCTCGCAGATCACCGTCCCAAGATGGGCAGGAATGCCCGAACGCGACTTCACAGATGTCCATGTGTTCTGCGACGCTTCAGAGCGAGCGTATGGAGATGTTTTGTATATACGATCTCTCTGCAATGGCACCACATCTGCCCACATGTTGTGCAGTAAAAGTAGACTTGCGCCAGTCAAGAAGGTGACACTACCACGTTTAGAGTTGCTAGCAGCGGTGATCGGCGTTCGACTCTTGAATTACTGCGCTAAAGCGCTGACCTTCGACACAAGCAGAGGGACCCTGTGGACGGACTCAAGAGTAACCCTAGGATGGATTCAGAATGATCCGAGTCGTTGGAAGACGTTCGTCTGCAACCGCGTGACCGAGATTCAATCCTCTACCACTCCATCACAATGGAGACATTGTCCAGGCAAGGACAATCCAGCAGATCACTTGTCACGAGGATTGACGGCAGAGAAGATCAAAACTCTTCAAGCCTGGTGGAAAGGACCATCATGGCTATCTCTCGACCAATGCCATTGGACACACAGCTCACCCGTCTCTACGCCCCTCCCTGAAGCAAGAACTCGCGCTCAGGATGTGCTCCAAATTGAATCACCAGACCCAGTAATTGAAGCTACCAGATACAGCTCCTATATCAAACTTCATCGTGTAACCGCATGGGTTCTTCGCTTCGTACGCCTATTTAGACATGAGGACCAACCAACGGGGGAACTGACAGCAGAAGACATAAATGGAGCCCTCCGCTATTGGATAAAGGCAATGCAAATGGAATGTTTCCCTACCGAAATTGCAGCTCTCGAACGGAAGACCCCTCTGCCTGAGAAATCGAAGATCAAACGTTTCAATCCATTTCTCGACAATGGCATACTTCGCCTCGGTGGACGCCTACAATATGCTGCGGTTACAGAGAGTGAACGGCATCCAATCATCATGGAAGGACGACATCATTTCACACAACTGCTAATAAGAGACAAGCACATACGGCTCCATGATCTCGGAGTACAGATTGTTCTCTCTGATCTCCGAAGCACCTACTGGATCCTTGGTGCTCGCCGTGCCATCAAACACGTCCTTCACCAATGTTTACCCTGCAAGATGGTAAAAAATGTTGGCGGCCAGGCAATAGAGGCGCCACTGCCCTCACAACGAGTGACCCCAAGCAAGCCATTCGCTGTCACAGGTATCGACTTCGCGGGCCCGCTGTACGTCAGGGCAGGAACATCAGCCAAAAAGTGTTATATCACCCTCTTTACGTGTGCCACTACACGGGCCCTACATTTGGAATTGA
This sequence comes from Meconema thalassinum, assembly GCA_946902985.2. NCBI lineage: Eukaryota > Metazoa > Arthropoda > Insecta > Orthoptera > Tettigoniidae > Meconema > Meconema thalassinum. Next base: position 593,374,929 of record OX336388.2, read on the forward strand.
GTGGTGATATGAGCGCCGACAGATTCATGCAAGCACTACAGAGATTCGTCGGTAGGCGCGGTCTGCCACACACTATTTATTCGGACAACGCCCAGACCTTTCACGCGGCTAACAAGGAACTGAGTGGCATTTGGGCTTCACTGTCTGCGGCAAAGACTCACCGCTACCTCTCCGAGCACGGTGTAACTTGGAAATTCATCGCCCCACGCGCGGCTTGGTGGGGAGGATGGTGGGAGAGGATGGTTGGATCGACGAAGCTGTGTCTACGGAAGGTACTAGGACGCTCCAGCATCGACGAAGAAGGACTTCAAACAGTACTGGTCAGCATCGAAGCCGCACTGAATTCTAGACCCTTGACTCGCAATGGAGACACCGGCGATGTGTTGACTCCCGCACACTTCCTTGTGGGAGAGAAACTCACTACAGTTCCATCTGGGCCTGAACCACAAACGGGAGTTCCTGTTCGAGAATTCCGACTGCGTCAACAACTGGCAGACGACTTCTGGTAGCGCTGGAGTAAGGAGTACCTACTGTTGCTGCAGAGCTTCCATCAAGTCCAGCAGCCCAAGAAGAACTCCACGCTGAGGGTAGGCGACGTCGCGCTCCTTCAAAGTGACCTTCAGCCGAGACATCTCTGGAGAAAGGTCCGGATCCACGAGCTGCGTACTGGAAGGGACGGGATTGTAAGGACTGTAATCCTTTCCACAGCAGATGGAAAACAGCTGGCCCGACCCGTTCAGCTGGTCGTACCTCTAGAGGTAGACCAGGGTGGGGAGGATGTTGGGAATTGACTTCCAACCTGGCCACAGATGGTGCCACCTCCCAAGCTCCATAGCCATTGACATTATGTTGGACTGCAGTGTGTGTGTGTTATATCTATCCCTCTCTGTTCTTTGTATCTTGTTACTCTGTATTCTGTGGTGTGCAATACAAGATGGCGAGTTTAGAATAGTGACCAGTGTGTGTTGTCTGTTTACACCCCCCTATTCCTCCACAGAGTATGCCAAACGAATTGGAAAATATTGCCTCTTAAAAGAAAATTATAGTGTTATATCGGATGGTATTAAATCAAGTCGAAGGAGTAGACCTCTCTGCCTAATTTTAACTGCACTTATTATTTCCAAATCCAAGCAATATGGTTGCATTTAGGACGCCCTTGGGAAACCTTCAGATTTCTAATCAGCATAACTATGGGTCAAGCGTTTCGAGTATGTGGAGGCAAATCTTTTAATTCCCAGGAATTCACGAAATCTGAGGAGTCTAATACAACTGGCCGCAAACCGTCGCTTATAATTGTGGAATATAATGAAGAAATGCGATGATGTGCAAAACATGACGGTCATTGGGAAAATATTTACTGTATGACTTTCTTATATGCATTCTCTGTATGATTACAGAGAAATATCGACTTTGCAACATATAACTGGCCATGACTGAAAACTTGCGTTACGTTACGTTTGCGTTAACCTTTTTCCCCTCCAGGGTTGTCTTTTCCCACGGAGTAAGCAAGGGATCCCACTTCTACCGCCACTAAAGGCAGTGTCCTGGAGCTTGTGACTCTGAGTCGGGGATACAACTCGGGTGTGTGACCAGCACTACGCCTAGGCGGCCCCACCTGCAAAGCGATCAGGGGCCTGATGAAGGGATGGGAAGAGCAGGAGGGGTAGGCAAGGAAGTGGAAAGGAGGCAGCCGTGGCCTTACGGTACGTACCATCCCGGCATTTTCCCGAAGACGAAGTGGGAAACCACGGAAAACCACTTCGAGGATGGCTGAGGTGGGTATTGAACCCCCTCTACTCATTTGGACCACCCGAGGCAGAGTATACCCCGTTCCAGTCCTCATACCACTTTTCCAAATTCGTGGCAGAGCCGGGAATCGAACTCAGGACGGGGCAGAAGCTAACCATGCTGACCACTACGCTACAGAGGCGAGCTACACGGAGGCAACGACTGAAAACTTGATGAGGCAAATAGTGACCTACACGTTCCAGAGTTCCCCCTTCTGCTTTATTGATTGTGATAAGGTATGACAAGTGATTGGAAATTGGTGCTCTTAACGAAAATGGAAGTGTTTTATCGGATGGTGTTAAATAAAGTCGAAGGATTAGAACTCTCTGCCCAATATTATCTGCACTTATTATTTCCAAATCCAAGCAATTCTCATGCATAATTCTTACAATTAATCTGGCACCATTTAGGAGCTCTTGGGAAATGTTCAGATTCCTAAGGAGCAAAACTGTGGCTCGAACGTTAGGAGTATGCAGGGGCGCACCCAGACTTTTGGTTTGGAGGGGGCTTTCCTCAATAACATGATTTCAGCTATGGAAAGAGAATGTGTCCATTATTAGTCTTGTACGTAATAAATATGTATATATGAGACCATATGCATAAAAATATATTCTATAAGATCAAACATACTGTAGAATGCTCTGTTAAAACCAATACAAAAGATGCTATTAGACTGGAGATTATTTAAACAAAATGTGCATTGGTTTTATACAAATTTTAGTTACAGTACCATTGAGCTAAGGTTATGCAAGTAATAAAAAGGAACAGCATGATTTGTATCAAGAATTAACTTTTGATCACGATCAGAGTGATAACGACTGGATTGCTCTGCTCACTATTATAACTATATATCCAGCTACCAGGATCGTCAGATTGATGTGTAACATCAATTATCTGCAATAATTTACTAAGTGTTGAGTTGTTTATACCAAGAACTAGTACGGTATAGGTTTTAGGAAATTATTAATAACATTTTGATTTTGAATACGTAAATTTAATTGGAACTAAAAATTACATTTTAAAAATTACGAGATGTAATTGTATACCATAGTGTTATGGATTGTAACAAATATTTTATGTACTGAACGTGAAAATATATAAGTTATTTAAATTTTCCTTAATAACTAACATTATAATAAAAAACTTGAACATTTCTAGAATTTCAAGTTGAACTTAATTACACAGACTGAATGCAAGTTTAAACAGATAGTTGAATACAAATCATGTATTAATGAATTAACATTAACGTTGTTTGAATAAAGTGGAAACTCAAATTTCACAGAACAAAATCCAGCCGCCTAGCAGATTTTTTCAAAACGGAAACTACCTCTGTACTGGTGACTTCAATTTCTCGGTGAATATTCAGTGCTGCTAGTCCAGTCAGCCTGTCTGCACCCATGGTATTCCTAAGATATGTTTTCAGCCGACGTAGTGTAGAAAATGACCTCTCAGCAGTGCTTGTAGTCACAGGGATGGTACACAAAATTCTCAACAATGTGTGGATATTAGGAAACAAGTCCTTGTCACATAGATTCAACACATCGATTGCGTTTTTAGGGATATTAGCGTAGGTCTTGAAGCTCTTGTGCCACAGTTCAAACTCAGACATAAGCAGGCCTTTGTTGTTTCCTCCACTTTCAATTATGTCATTCTTATAAAAATTACACAGCTGTAAGAAATCAGGTTGCATTTTTTCTTGGAAGGTTTCTTTAAGTGTATGTGATGCATTGGCTGATGGCAGTAAGCACTCAAAACTCTTTAATAAGTCTTTATGCTTGATGAATCGAGATTCCAATGAAATAATGAAAGAGTCAATCCAAGGGATGAAAACAGATCTTTTATAGTATAATTCTGGAGTTTCTGCCGGTATGTTGCTTCTGTTCAGTTGTCTTCCAACTGTTCGAGGCATCGAAATTATTGAACCACAGTTATTAGCAATTTTGGTAGCTTCTTCAAACAACGAGTGAAATTCTTGATCTGCATTTTTTCTTAGAGATTTTAAGCATTCAATCACAGTTTCAGCGTGTGTAATTGCAGATGATAAATCTAAATCAGTTCCATGAAGTTTTTTGCTTAGGTTTACTGTGTAACCAAGCAGTTTTTCTGATGCCATGAGAGAAATTATAAATTCACCCTGACTTAAGGAGTTTAGTAGTATTAGAGCTCCTGAAGAAGATTCCCTATCATTCCAGTTTTTAATCTACTCTAACGCTATTTCAAGAGGTTGCAGCAGTTCTTTCATAACTAAAATAGCATCGTGCCTTGTACCCATCTCGTTGGACAAAGCTGCAGGAGTTTTTTCTTGTTGGTTTGAAGATTTACCTCAGATTCAATGCACTGTTTTAAAACTGCTTGTCTTTTAGGAGTGTTAAAAAATCCCACAACGTCTCCACTATTCCAAAGCAGTTCCTGATTGATACAACCTCAGACGCGGTCGACAATGCCAGGTTAAGGCTATGAGAAGCGCAATGCACGTATATTGCTGTGGGGTGAGCTTCTTGGATGCACGCTTGAGCCCCTTTAAACTTTGCACTCATGGCAGCCGCCCCATCGTACCCCTGGCCACGTAGGTTATGTATGTCTATATTACTGTCTTCAAGACCTTTAATCAATGTTTTTGCCAATACGCTACCCGTAGTAGAGGTTAGAGGCATGAACTTCAAAAATTGCTCACATATTTCATAACCATTTAAAGTATTTGGGGTTACATACGTAAACACAAAGAAAACTGTTCAACAGTTGAAATATCAGATGTTTCATCTGCGAGAACACTAAAAAACTTAGCTTCTTTTACTTTACTTGCTATTTTTTCAGTTATTATTTGGTTACAAGCATCGATGACTTGATTTTGAAAATTCTAACTTATATAGGTCGCATTTTTGCCACATGACCCAAAGTGATCTTTCACATTGTTGTCACCTGCTTCAATTCTAGCTCTGAGCAAAGCTCTTAAGTTCCCCTCATTTTCAAATGGTTTGCTGTCGATTTGAAACTGACCATAATCTCTATGGCCCCTAAGGGCGATATTTTGCCTGCCACACAAAATAACAGTTTCTATTATTGGAATTATTCTTTTCACATTATTTTGGGCTTGGATGTCTTTTCCTTTATCAAGAGATTTGTCAATCGGTTTCATTCGGCAGTCCATAACTATTTTAAAGTCAGCTGCGCTTACACATGAGTCTTTATGATACTGCGAGTTTGCATGTTTTTCAAACTTTTCTAGTGCTTTTTTCCAGTTACAAAAAACTTCTTCAACAAGTTGTCGAGTATGTTGAGCGTTACTCTTACCTACTTCTTTTTTTTTTGAAAAAAAAAAAAAAAAGCATACAATGGACACAGTATGCAGAGTCTTCAATTCCAGAATACGAAAGCCAGGTATATTTCTTTAGCCATGGAAACGAAAATTTTCGTTGTTGGTTCCCATGCGATCTAAAAGGAAAGTTAAAGTTGCTCTGAGGAACCCATTTGTCATTCAAAACTTTGAACTTTTCATTGTCCGTCAACACTTTGTTTTTAAATAAACCAATGTCCAAATCCATGTTATGTTAACTTACAACGGCCTTAGGCCTGCTCACATTTGCCTCTGAGCCCTCCTCTGACGAACAACTTGGCTGTTTTTCTATGCTTGCAGTCCTTGTTAACAGTTCCTTACTCTTTGAAGGATCGCCACATTCATTAACACTAACCGCATCATGTTTATTGATTTTTACCGTTTTGAAATAGTTTTGGATGTTTGACTTTCTTTTGTCTCCCATTACGACTAGTCCAATTGGACACACTACGAACACCAATAGCCAATAGAAAATACAAACACAATAACAATCATCGAATCAACTTTTACAAACACCACTACTGACTTGACGCCTGACACAGAGCACAGCACAACACCTTGGGGAGAGAAATTTTCACCGCTGTCCCACGCGCATCTTGCTCCGAGCATAGTTACGACAACGGACGGAAATATCCGATCGTGTTGTGTTTACAATATATATTACTAGCGGACCCGTGCGAGAAATCTCGCATGTTCATAAACCACACTTTTCCCAATAGGTTTTGCAAATCGAACACTTCTTACAAAAATTGATATTTAAGAAATTTAGAATGCAATTTGTCACTGATTGAGTGTGCTGTAACACTCATTGGTTATTCGATATTTATGAAATCATACTATTTGTGTACTCATTCCTTTGATTTAGGCAACTGTTTCTGAAATCCATGCAAAATTATAAAGCAAAGACCTCAATGTTAAAATGACATGAAACGGGCGTCACAGCGACCAAAATGTGAAGTAAACAGCAATTATGGAGCGTATTTTCATACATCAACAGTATCTGCAAATCGCACACTTCGTATATTTTTAAAGTCATTTTTTAAAGAAATTATTGATATTTATGGAATTAGAGTGCAATTCCTCATTGCTAATGTCTATTCTCTTTCATTTGAATGCTCATTTTCACAATCGGTCGCTTGTGAGCGCTGCAGGAGGGATATATACTAGGCCTACTGAAATAATATAGGCCTATATATGATTATTACTCAAGTGTTGCTTAAATATAGGCCTAACATAATTCTATTTTAAACAGTAAAAAATCGCAAAATGTTCCAACGTTCCAACACTAAACATTCTGGAACCCGTTATGCAATCAATTTTCTTGAAAGATATCATAAATGTTTTTAAAGTGTTCCCCCCTGGGTGCGCCCCTGGGAGTATGAATATGTGGAAGCAAAATTCCAAGGAATTCGAGAATTCTGTAAGAAGTATCTGGCTTTCATATTCATTATTTAATCTGTAACAGTGGTGTATACTTTTGTTACCTTAGTGTTTTAAATATATATATGGCAACGTCAATCGCGCCGAATTCCTTAGTTTACGGGAATGCTAAGAGTAAAATATGTCTTGTCAATGGAATAGCAATACCAAGAAACAAAAATACGGAATAAAAAAATGTGTCGGAGGTGGGACTCGAACAGCTCCCATTGCGCGATGCATAAATTAAGAGTCTTTGACGGTACGACCTGAGCTACCGAACCACTGGTAAAATCACGCAATATTAAGTTAGTTAAACAACATAGGCCCTACACACTTAACTGTCAGTATACATATTTCAACATTTTTCGTCGTGTATAATTGCATTCCAGTATATATCGTGGGAACGTCATTAATAATGTTCCCTTCCTCTATACTTCTTATAAATAACTATCAAATTGAAACGCGATGCACTTGAACCGCCATGACTGTCATGAGGCAAGGTGATTGTGCGCATGCAATTTTGTTTATAAATTTAAAACTACATTATAACATATTTGTTTATTTTAAAGACACTCTGCAAATATACAGATCAAGGGCTTTCGTCAGAGTGCATTGCGAAGTCAATCGGTTCAGCCGTTCTGTCAATCTCGCGGTAACAAAAATCAGCTTACTGTTTTAAATATATAAATTATTATTATTGATATTATTGTCCCCTAAGGGTAGACAATGCACCCATTTTGCTCCCTCCTGACCCTCCGGCTCGATCCACGCTTGCCCACACCCCAGAGCAGTCTAAAAAACACGACACAATACAGCTCGAAAAATCGTTTAGCCGTTCTCTTATACAGTCTGCACGACACGAACGCTTCACACACCACCTACACTGCCAGGCGATAAATTATTTCATCGTCTCCTAATGGACTCGACGCTGAACAACTGAAAAGTCCGTCTCGCGAAGTGACACCCACACAGCATCCACCCACTGTTGCGGACAACTCAGGCGTTCAATAACTCTGCTGTACTAAGTTATAATATGCCCTCACTCAAACCGCATCAAAATTCACTGGCGAGTTTGTCTTCCATCTACTGACATCAAGCCATTCAAATTTGTAGCACCTTTTAACTATTGAAACAAATTACCACCCATGGCGACCTATTACATTTCGTTAGTACGGTAATACTAGGGAAGTAAATTAACTCTGAACCACTCCCAACCAGTTTCTGACAATCGAGACATCGATTTTGACTCGAAGTTAACATCTGGAGTGTCGCGCCACTGGTGGCGATTGCTCACAGTGAAGTTGTATGGTTTTGTTGTTGCTTATTGTAGGAGCTGCGACATAGCGGTCATATAGCCCCCACGTGTGTGTGTAATTTCTGTGATAACCTGGTGTTATTGCATTTGTAAACTGGGGATAGGATTGGGAAGGACGCGGGCGTGGCCTTAAGTTAGGAACCATCCCATCATTTGCCTGGAGTAGAAGTGTGGGAAACCACGGAAAACCTTCCAGGATTGCTGAGGTGGAATCGAACCCATCCCTTCTCAGGTTTGTACCACGAGGCTGAGTTTACCACGTTCCAACCCTCACATGAGCATTAAAAATACTTGGCAAAGCCGGGAATCAAATCCGAAGCCAAGAATGCTAGCATATGGTCTACAGCTAGGATGTAGAAAAAAACAAGAAAGAAAGAAAGAATCTAGTAAAAATTGCTTTACAGTTGGTCAACAATTTTATGTACCAAATTTAATTCCGTGGGCTACGATAGTATGTTTGAAGATACGAAACAAGAATTATATTTTAATTGCAGACAATGGGCATAGTAGAGTATTTTTAAATGAACGCCCGTAGGCTCCCCAACAAGTTCAAGTAGTTCCAACTTTGGCTACCAGATGTCATTGTCACTGACCCTAGCGGCGAACGTTGGAACTTGATAGAGCGTTTCTAACCAAATAACCTACAAATTTAGCTACACACTACCAAGTGTAATGATAGGTCCCTTTACGTGCCATAAATCTATGACATAGGCCCGCCGGCTGTACTTTCTCACCGAAGGAAGGTATACTGAAGGATTTTAAAGCTCTTAAAAATCCGACGACTTCGGCCGGTTCAGCATGCTACGGACTACGCCACCGAAGCCATTTACGAAACAAGGATCAGCATGTAATGAAAAAAATACCAATGGCATCCTGGTGTGGTGGCTATCATTCTTGGCTGTCCGATTCCCGGTTCTGTCAATAAATTAAAATCTGCTCTGAAGGTATCGTTGCACCCGGTCACCCCCTGCCTGCAATCAACCACAAGACATTCATGGCAGCATTTTTCCGTCAAAATGGACAATGGAAGCACTTTTTCCACCAAAAAACTTAGAAACAGCAAAATCGTGGATGGTGGCGGTGGACAAAACCGAGCTTGTCACCGTTAGTAGGTACCTCCCCTTCTCTCGCTGTCCGGACACTACGAGAATCAGTCTCGTGACACTAAACTGAGAAGAGATGTCCTCAATTCACATCTCGACCATGTTAAAAGTGATTTTCAGTGGTTTCCAACTGGCAAACGCCTGAATGGTTCCTAACGTAAGTCCATGGGGCAGCCTCCTTCACGACTCATCTAATACAACAGACACCACATCAACACAAATCCACACACACACACAAGTACGAAGGGCTGATGACGATCAATGTCCAGGACCCTAAATTAAACAACAATTGGACCACCTGGTGGAGTAGCAGGTAGCGTTCTTGGCTGTCGCCCCGGAGGTCCGCGTTAGATTCCCGGCTATGTCAAGAAATGTAATTGTGGGGTGAGGGTTCGATTTTCTTCTCAGTCATCCTGGAAGTAGTGTTCCGTGGTTTTCCCCACTTCTACTGACTTAAGGCCACTGCCACCACCTTTCCAATCCTATCCCAAATTTAGATACACATTAGCACAGCCATCACAGTATCACATGTTATCACACACACCCAAACATACACGGGGCTAGATGAGTGCGTGGTCTCAGCCCCTAAAATACGCAACAACAATAAACAGCAATTGGAAACAGAGTGACACTGGGATATGAGTGGCAACACAAAATGCAACCAAAAAGTATTGGGGTTTCAGCCGTAATAACTTTTGTAAGATGACTTCCGCTGCTCTCTGGACAAAGCTGCATGAGACAGCTCAGTTATGCCCCTACGCTCCATGCCTACGAGAATACTGAGGGCAAAACAGTTTTGAAGGAGAGTTTAGCTCTATCCGACATCCCAATTAATGTAAGCTTCTGAAAAAAGATATCGACTTCTTCCCACACACGTCATGAAATTACGTCCATTCAAAGTGTACTCATTGATAACTGGAGTGGTGACTGCGGATGAAGGTTGGTGACCATCCGAAATATTTGCACGATTCTCAATATCTACGAATCTATTCCAATCTGACATTTTGTATGTTGATAGAGGCAATTAACATACATGTTTTTTTTAAAGTTTTGGCACTTCAATTATAACTGGATTAATAACTCACTAGATGGTTCCAAGTTTCACAGGCCCTCGATGTAGTCCCCACCGTTGCGTACAACGTGTTCCCAGCGATGCGGAAGTCGTTGGATCCCGTTGGCACTGCCCAATCTATTGATGGTACGAAGAGAGCGCTCGGCAGCCTGGTTAACGTCTTCAATGGTACGGAAGCGCTCCCCACGCATTGTCATCTTCATCTTCGTGATGATCTCATAGTCGCAAGGACTGATGTCGGGAGAATATGGGGGGTGATAGAGGACCTCCCAGCCACAGCGATCCAACAATGCCGACACAACTCCTGCTGTGTGTGCCCTAGCATTGTCATGCAGAACGATGGGCGGTGTAACCATGTGGTGGCGCCGTTTCCTTCTCAGAGCTCCTCGGAGATGGTCTTGCAGAAACTGTAATGGTTATTATTGCTCCTCGTTGAGCGTTAATTGTAATGGTTATTACGCCCCACGTTGGTAGCGACAAATGTAATGTTTTCTACCTGGGCGGACTATTCGCCAGAAAATACTACTGCTAAGTTTGATCTATGTTGGGCGCCAAGCTGGATACACAGTGTTCCAAGCTAAATTTATATATTTAATATCGACCCCTAGCGTGAGTAGAACATATGAGAAACTCTTAATGACTAGGCCGTGGGATGATTGAATCATCAACCCAGACAACATTTGATTGTGGAGAAGGATGTGGTATTATAACTATTGCTACCTACTGGAATTAAAGAATCTACTTTGTAATAATTGAATTTAATACACTTAGAAAATATGTCAGCATCTTGAATGAAATTTACACTGTTAACGGAGCATACAACTTTAACCATTGCCACGAACAAAATTACTTAATACGCCGGTCGGGAGAATAACGTGAATTTAACTTATTTCCAAATTTATGCTTAAAGAATTTATACTGGCCCTATCGAAAAACAGAGAGTGTGTGTCGTAGATTACTTGTGCTTACCCACGGAAACATTGTCTCCACGTGCTTGAAGTCTCGTAGTGTTGGATGTTCTGCATTGGTGTTGACGGCGTCAGCCCCTTCCTCGTTGATCAGAAGTAATCGTTACAGCTTGTGGTGGAGTCTATTCCATGAACCACAACACGTCGCTTGCCTAATCACTGCAAGACGCGTGGAACCCATGATCTGATGTGATCAGCGGAGTTAGCGTGAATAAATTGTCCCACTTGGGACTAACGAACAAAGTACGCCTTACTGTACCAAGCGTAATGTCTTAATGAATGTCTTCTCTCACCCAGCGTCCACTATATGCTTCAATCTTCTCCCACCAGGGTCTAGCTTAACACCACGGCCTCGCTGCTTCGACCAATCCGCGTGCGTCACGTATCTCGCCATGCCCCTGCTACGTTGCTTCTTCTTCCTTGATTGGCTGGTCACCTCACGTGGCTCTTTCCGCCATGAGACTCCTTCCCCGTATTTATATTTACCGTTTTCGGGCAAGATGTAAATCATACACGTTTTCTTGCTTTGAAGTGTTCCCTCGGATTTCGTAATTCCATTGTACTCCAATCTATTCTTGTATTGAAATACCCAGTGAGTCACACACCACTCTCTCTCTCTCTCTCTTACCCCTAATGAATAAAATCCCGACTTTACCTTTGAAATGATTTGCCGTGCAATTTTATATATTGGAATCATCCAATATATATATACGGATTGCTACTAGTAGAAATCCTATCTGTAATCTTCCAAATTTAAAAGCTCCAAAAAATGACGTAATAAATCTTAATAATAATAATATGAAATATGAAATTGAATAAACTGAAATAATTTAATTTGGCCGGATTATTGCCGCGTTTAACAAATATGATATAGTCCAACTAACTTGTGTTAGTGGCATAAAACCCCCTAGAAAAACATGTTACAAAACGAACAATAGTACGCCGCATTAACGGTTTGCCCTCGGGGAACAGTATGGTGAATGATCACACCATCCCAATCATAGGCAAGAATCAACATTACCTTCAAATTGGTGGGGGTTGGTCGAACTGTTTGTTTCCGTGGTGATCCGTGGTGCCGCCACTCGTTCGATTGGCGTTTTAACTGTGGCTCATAAGATCTGGCCCACGTCTCGTCAATGGTTATGATACGCCGTAGGAAGGGCTCTCCTTCACGCTCATAACGCTGCAAGTGCATACGACAAGCGTCATATCGCAGCCATTTGTGCATGTCGGTTAAGTCATGCGGAACCCATTTGGACGCAATCTTCCTCATTTTCAGTATGTCCTTCAGGATGTGGAGGACAGTTGAATGCGCCGGTCCGGTATCTTGCTCTAATTGACGAATCGTTACGTTCCGATCCACCTCCACTAACGCGAACACCTTCTGTGCATTGTCATCACTTACTGGTGGGGGACCAGATCGAGGCATATGCTCCACACTTTCGCGCCCATCTCGAAAGGCTGCAACCCATCTTGCTACCGTTCTGAACGGTAACGCAGCTGCACCGCACGCTTCCTGTAATCCTCGGTGACACTGTTTAGCACTGCGACCCCTAGCACACTGAATTTTTATCCACGTTCTCTGCTCCTGCTTGGAAAACATTGCGACTGTCTTTAGCGAGCGCTGGTCTCACACTACTCATCTAACAGGCGCGACTGCGCACGAGTGGTGGTGAGGACGGGCGAGTTCATGTGCTCTGAGGGAGGGGATGCATGGCAGAAATCGTCGGTAAAAGTGGCAGCACCCAACATTGTTGCAACTTGGCACTGAAGCATTGGTGCCAAAACTAAAAAAACAACCCATGTATGTAGAATGTATGAAAATAGACTGTATAGTTCTTCACGGAACTACTTTGTTTCAAAGATGAAAATAGGCTAAAAATTACCAACAATAAAAATCTTCAAAAAACTATAAACTGGGCATCTGATAAATTTAAAGTTTTAAATATAAATTGACCAGCCTCTCTATAGCCTTTGTAGAGGCTTGCACAAAGTCTTCCAGCAGTCACAAGCATAGATACCAGCCTGCAGCTGTACACTTGACCTTGAAAGCTCAGCGGTAAGAGCGGGATGTAGGGCGGTGTGGGGAACGTGCCGAATATTTCTCTACAGAGAACATTGACGCGCGTGACAGTAGGTTCTCACGCCTTCTTCCCACGGCCTGTGGCTTGGATATCCTGATCTAAAGATTGTCAGACCTCACGCCGTGGGAACGCAAAGACTCGTTATGACTCAAGGTGGCTCGGCCTTTCCCGTTATTGTCGACACCTCCCTCCGACATCAAACTCTTGAGGCTCTATGGATGACAAGCCTCAGTACAGCTCAAGTACCCGTTCCCACTATCTGTTGTGGTTTGTTGCAGTTTGTTGCAGAGGTTTGTGCAGGTTTATTCAGTTTTCTGAACGTTTTCAGAGCTTGATTACGGATAATTATGGAGTGGTCAATGTAGTGCATATGGAGTTTTACGATCTGTACACGGGAGCACCTTCTATCTGGAACCCGCAAAGCTAGAAACAAGATATAGATGCTTGGAAGCGAATCCAAGGTAGCATCAGCGTTGAGTGTTCTTTAAAAGAGCTGAAAAAGAAGAAAAAACGATGGCAACTTACAGGAAGCTGGCGCTGAAGGTAAAAACAGAACGTGAACTGGGATTGGAACAAAAGAAGTGACTCTTCTAGATTAGTGGCCGCTCGAGATTCGCCAAGCCACGAGCCTTTCCGCTCCGTGGAAAAGACTTGAAGTCTGAATACGTTAGAGCTCGACAAGCCACAGCGGACTACAAGTCTGTGAGTACGCTCGCCAAGCCACAGGCCGTGGTAACAAGCTTCACAATCAGACACAGACACGCTCAGTATGGCAAATGTTTTACGCTGCGGTAGTATACCGGGAGAGTGGAGTGGTGAATTGCAGAGCTGAGCGCCTGAATCTGCACGCACTGTTACAACACTCGGTAGCAATATGACGGATGGTCTGTCTCGGCGCGCCACAGTCAAAGTTGGGTGACGTTTTAATGCCCCATTTATACAGCAAAGAGCCACACCGCCCATGGTTAGTTCATACCCTGTTAAGGAAAACCCACTTTTTACATGGCTGGTGGGTGTTGGGTAGAAAGTGTGACTGCCATTCCTTCGGAGCTGCGTTGTTCCACTCCTGCTGCCATTCTGCTGCAACGTTAAACCCTCTCCCGGGATTATAGCACAGATGGAGAACGTGATTTCATACGACCAAATTTTTGAAGTATGTCTTCCTGAACTGGGAGAGCTACGTTCACTGGTATTTTGGTGAACTCACGGAACAGATGGTTGTTATACCTCCTAGTCTTGGTGGCTCGGTATGGTTGATCATAGACAACTAGAAATGAGGAGTAGAATTTAGTGCACCACTGAAGATGCGCATTGTCTGATTGAGGACGATGTCGATCTAACAGGATGACTGTTCAACCACACTGAAGAACAGTAGGCCTACTCTGCTGTTGAATATACCAGTCCCATCGCAGATGATCGAAGAACGCACGCAGAATTTCCCCATATTGAGCCAGCAAGTTTTATGATTTATTTATTTATTTATTTATTTATTTATTTATTTAGGGTATGGCTTTTAGTGGCGGGAGTGTCCGAGGACATGTTCGGTTCGCCAGAGTTTGCAGCTGCTTCTATGCAGATACGCATGGGGTGAGCTACAAGTATCGTCGAGTGTGGATGAGATGAAATGAATGAATATGAATGAGCAAGTTGGATTTCAAGTAGTTCCATCTTTGGCTACTGACACCTAGCAACGAACGTCGGAACTTAAAAGAGCGTTTCTAACGAAATAACCTATAAACTTCGCTACACACTCCCAATTGTAGTGGTAGGTTCTTTTTCATGCCATAAATCTATGACATGGGTCCGCCGGATTTACTTCACTTCCGGAGGAAGACATGCTGAAGAATTTTAATGCTCTTAAAAAATCCGACGACTTCGGCCAGGTTTGAACCCGCGATCTTGGGCATAGCAGTTCAGCATGCTAACAACTACACCACCGAAGCCGAAGTTTCATGATGATGATGATCCTTGTCCTCAGTTAAGCAACACTCAATCAAGTGTGTCTTGAAGGATAATGTCCGATCCAGAGTATCTCAAGGTACTAGTGGTAGGGGTTGTGGGATAGATGCCTACCATTGAGCGAGACATCAAGGTCAAATAGCATGTCTGTTGTTGAGGTGGAAAGAGCAGGTTTCTGTTTTGTTGATGCTTGGAATTAGACACCAACTTTTGAAGTACCCGCACAGAATGTCAAGGTCTGTATTTAAGATTTATTCTACCTTAGTCACAATAGACTGTTGAGTAACAATAGCAAGGTCATTAACAAAATCAAATTGACGGAAGGTAGAAGGAATGTCTGAAGCAGAATACATTATCAAAAACCAATTACAAAAAATAGAATCCCCTTTAACCTAGACACTTGAATAATAACACGCTAGAAGCAGCAATAAGCATTAAACTGCCAAGAAATTATACGTAATTCTCTCTTTTCTGTGTACTAATTGGATGACCTTAAAGTGAAAAGTCAGCCTTTTCAGCATCTCAAGCAGCTTTAGAGAATATCAGTCCAACTTTCCAAGCCTTAATTATAAAAGTCTTAATAGTGCAGACCAAGAGCGTCTTCTTTTAAAAGGAATATGGATCTAAGAAAGAAAATAAGACCACAGGCTTACATTCTCCTAGCTCAGAGGTTTACGAACTGTGCAGCGCGGCCCTGTTTAGCAAACAAAAAAGGAAGGATCTTGTAGTTTTCCGTGACCATAAATCCCGCGACGACGAGCCACGGGAATCCGAACCACGGGACATGGCATTTTACTTTTAAATTCTTACATGCATTGACTGGCAATCGAAGCCAGGCAAACAGCTTGGCCGCCGCGCCACCACGCCCTACCCGGTTTAGTAGTAGTAGTAGTAGTAGTAGTAGTAGTAGTAGTTTGGAAACACCACCTTTACTACTAATACTACTACTAATAATAATTATTATTATTTACCACCTTTACTACCTTGATATACTATTCACATAGGCCTAGTAAATGACAACTTGAAGGTATAATCCCCGTCACCGAAGAAAAGAAAGAAATTACACAGAAACGGAGGACAGCCTTTATCTGAACATCGATAAATCTGTAAATCTCTCTGCCCGCGCTCTGCTCAGCTGTTCTCTCCTGACATTTGGCAATGCGCATTGAACTTCAATCATGTAAAAGAAACGACCAACTGCGCCTATTGTCTTCTCCTTGTCCCTTGCGCAACTAGTGTGCACCCACCTTCTTGTGTGCTCCTCAATATAATAGTGGAATAAATAACACTCACTCGTTGTTGCGTGAAGAACACCTACTGTATTAGTCTGACTTCTACCTTCCACTCACTCGTATTTAAGGTCATTAACAAGAAACAGTGCTAAATTCGGCGATACTCCAGTTATGATAGGAACTTATACCGATATGGGTCATGTTTCCCTGTCCCCGAGTATTGAACTAAGAACCACAGCAACATGGTTGCCTGGGATGATGCACGTCTCTGTCCAGTTAGATATTTCAACCCGCTCATCTTCTGTGTCGGCGAGTGTACATGAGCATTCTACCTGCGTGCTGTAGGTGTCGATTGTCGCATAGAGATCGCAGCATAAAAACTGCAATGAGACTAGTGACTATACCGTCAATTAAAACTAGAAGCTACAGTATGTACTGAATAACATTTTTACTGTTCGGAGAGAAGTCGAGACGCATCCAGAAGTAGGCATAACTTTCCCTATTTAAAAAAAAGATCATACGAGACAGCAACTGTTCCGCAGAACTCAGCAATTTTTCTAGGTTTATGCCGCGTCTTGTGTGGGTTTCGCCTAGAACACCAAGCTCGCAGCATAAACCTAGGAAAATTGCCCAGTTTTAATTCACTGGCCGCGAAAACCAATATACTATCTGTTCTGCAGAAGTTTGGCTGGGAGCTGTTTAATCATCCCAAGTACAGTCCTCATCTTGCTCCTAGCAAATGTCTGTTCTAGGATCAGAGTTTTCACACTGACGAAGAGCTGAAGACTAGTATCACACGCTGGTTCCATTCGCAGGCGGCAGACTTCTATGGCACAGTTGGTATCACGCTATGACAAGTGTCTCAATTCGTTTGGTGCTTCTGTTGAAGAATAGCTGACATATTGCTGTACCTGTTCCGATAAAGTTTTGCATATAATTATACTCTCTTTTCTTTTTGTATTTATTTAATAGGGAAACTTACTGTACTTTCTGGATACTCCTCGTCAATTTCAGTGTTTGATTTCATGGTTAATTTAACCTAATTTCCAGGCTGTAAAAAGCACATCCTGTTCACGCTGCCAGTAGTGTTTCAAAGGTAGGATACGGTGTGACAGGACACTGACGAGGTGCGACCTGGGCGTGTTTCAGTGCCAATATCCGCTATTTACACTGATCGCACTATAAGACACCGCCAAGTTACACCCTCACAGCGCACAATAAGAAACGCCCACCAGCAAAATACATGGCACGTAACCTAGCAGCGTGAACACAAGAACATAGCGCGAAGCATGGCTCAACAAACCAAACAGCACAGCTCCTGTCGATTAAACTTGAAAGATTCAACTGTAATCCAGGCAGACGTGTTTAGCCGCTCATACCACCCACCATTGTCACACTACTACAAGGGCTCTTGCCCAAAACGATGGAGGTTCGAATCCCGTCTGTTGTCTCATTTCCAAGTCTCACCGAACAGATATGACCTCTCTAAAGAGCTATTCCATAAACGCATTCCTATCAACAAAATGTGTAACTGAATTTAAAATGTAATTTATTTAAAGTGCAGCCACAGGTTATAGACTATCCATCCTCATTAAGACAAACACAGGTTATAGACTATCCATCCTCATTAAGACAAACAAAGCCTCTTTCTTATAAGGAGGTCGCCCGCGCCTACTCGTCATCCCGATTTCGTCCAAATGTGTGGTATATGCAGGGATTCGCCAGAAATTAAAGTGATAGAAGTGGGAGCACTAGATGGACAAGCGTTTAGAAAAAATAGCATTTTTGGCGTGGGTTGGGCGAGGAATGTTACATAAGTTAACTACTGATGATGATGGTAAATGTTTTAAGGGGCCTAACATCTAGGTTATCGGCCCCTAAGGGTTTGGGTGAAAATGAAAATGAACCTATAAGTAAATCTAATTACAAAAATACAACTAAAACGAACTACAGCGTACACAATAGAAGAAGAAAAGAAAAAAGGAGAGTAAAGGAAATAAAAGAAAGGTGAAAGAAATGCCCTCAACCCTCGAAAAATTAGTATTGAGGGACTTAGAAAGAAGTAGAGCCAAGAAAGACAGAGAGGGAAGGGCCCGCCCCAAATGCAATGGAAAAAGGGGGAAATCCGGACCCAGCTCAGGACCACTCGGAGTCGCAACTCCCGAACTCACCAGCCGTGAGCACTTGAGGATGTAGCACTATCCAGGATGCACCAGAAGTGGTGGGGGCTACAAACACCCTGCCCCCTTTAAGGGCCTTGAACAGAAAGCAGGACACACATGAAAGAGAAACAAGAGGTCTGACCCCTCGAAAAATGAGGAATCAGGAAAGATGAGAGAAGGGCCAATTAAGGCGGGAAAGGAAAAGACTCCCTAGGCCTCGGATACCCTAATACCATCGGGGTCGGAAGAGATCAAGAGTTGACCAAGAGAGGTCGACAGGAAAGAAGATGGAGGGGAGCCCGGCACAAGTAAGTGGAAGCATTGCCGGACTCAGCTGGGGTCCCGTGGTCGACAATCCACGTCCCACTAGTTGTGAGCCCCTGGGGGGTAAGTTAACTAGTGTATGATTGGCTGGTCACTGGGCGTTTTCCCTTGTATTCTGGGTTATACCACCCACAGCCCAGTCCTATGAAAGACGTATGTCATAAGAGCTCCTCTCGCTATCATTACGTGTTCTATTGTAAATACTCTGTATATAAAATGGTCGATTGATAAATATCAGCATTCACCACGTTGGACTCATCATTCCATTGAATAAGATACCATTCAGCGGCGTAGAATAATCCGAAAGGACCTTCGCTTAACACAAAATACAAAGCCAAAACACGCTCGTCAAGCTAGAAATTTAACTGACATACTCTAAATCCCACACACAAGGAGCCCGGATAGTATTCGGAATGTTTGAGAGAAAATATAATCTTAACATTCTATTGTTGTATGTATGTCTACCCCTTATTATTCCCGTTTTCCAACGGGGTCGGGGGTGAGATGCGATGGAGGTCTTTGTGGCGATGGTTTTTACGGCCGGATGCCCTTCCCGACGCCAACCTCATGAGAGGAGTTAATGAGAGATGAAATGAATGATGGTGAATGAAACTGGGCAAGGATGTGGAAGGAAGCGGCAGTGGCCTGTCAGAAGGTACCGTCCCAGCATTTGCCTGGTGTTGAAAATGGGAAACCACGGAAAACCATTTCAAGGACGGCCGACGGTGGGGCTCGAACCCACGCGTCTACCGAGTCAGCAGAGAGCTTGGCCCCATGACCTAATGCTGCGCTTTAGCCAGCGTAGCCACTACTGCCGGTAATCTTAACATTCTATTAAAATTGGCTAATTAATTATATACCTTGCTACAACAAAGTTCATTATTCACCCAAACAGTCAATAATGTGCGTTTTCAACTCTAACGGGTTTCAACAGTACGTATTCTTATATTCCAACATGAACTACTGTACAATGTTTTGAAACGAGAAGGATGAATTATTTCAATTACACGATTAACGTTAAAGCTCCCCAGTTTTCATTAAGAGACCATTACATTTCGCGAATCACGAGGAAGATATGTCATGTGAGGCAATACATTATCCCAGATAATTAAAACGAACAGCAGCTGTGTATGTTCACACGCCAATTACTGTATCTACTTCCATAGCAAAAAGCTGCTTTTGTAACCATTATCACGAACAGGTTGTACCTCAAAACTTACTTTCATCAGTAGCGCCCGGGTGTTTATACAAGTTGTCTGACGATAAGTTACGGAAATTGTACGCGGACAATATTGTAATTGGGTATACTTATTTGAATCAGTGTTTTTCTTGCCCTCCGAGTGAAACCTCGCAAGAAAATCGACAAAGAAAGGTAGGTCCAATAGTGATCAACAGGCTCCGGGGTCTTAGTAGGCTACGTGTGCAATGAAGTTAGAGCGCACCGTACTATAGGGCACGTGAAAGCTCCCCCTGAGAACTTCGGGTGTCCCTATGAACACATGTGACATACAGCGGATAAATGGACTGATCGCATGGATCGTCGTCTGTTGTGCACGGGCTGGCAGTTCATAGGGCGTGAGTCATCTCAACTCCGTGCGATACTAATCTGATAGCACTGTTCACGTACTAAGACCCCGCAGCCTGGTGATCGATTTCTGCGCCAGCCTATACAGCACGCCAAGTCCTTGCTTGATAACCTTGGGCGGTGAGCTACTGAAGTACAATGTCATGTCACGTGCAACCTTGCTGGTGATAGCGGCGTATCACAGAGCAGCTTCCACTAGTGGTTTAAAAGAGGGATACTCACAGAAAATGAAACTTTGAATTTCTCCTTCTCGATGCCCGGCTTGTCGACTCCCCTTTCCTACAGTCACAGATGATTGCCAACTGGAAACTACATGTTCACTAGGAAAGGCTGGGATTATTCTTTCATAATTACTCCGTACATTTTCATCTTTTGGAATTTTGACACTCTTAACAGCTAACTTCACAGAACAGGAAGCAGTTACCACTGGCAATTAGCCAAAAAGTTTAGGAAAATGCGGATAACGGATCCTGTCTTATTGAGAATATTATGCCCATTATTTTCCGTGACTTATTTCCAGACGTCCTGAATAACATCATGGTATGAAATATGCCGGTGCAATAGAAATGTCTTGGTCTTATGAAAGGCATAGTTACAACTCCACATACAATGTCACTGCCTAATAAAATATATCCAGATATTTTCACCTCCTTTACAGGCCATGCCCACGGTCTAAGAAACTTTCTATAACGACACGGCATTTTTTTCTGACATCAGCCTAGCTTGAGCCATTGACCATGGACCCTTAATCAGAACTACCCGAGACCCACGAGGAACCCTGCGTCTTCTCGATGAAAGTTGGCACAAGTAGATCAGACAACAAGAAAAACTTTAGTCGCGGTCACACGTCCCCAGTTTCACTCTACAGAGGAAGACATTGTAGGAGTTCAAATACGCCCGGGCGACACAGTGTCCAATAAGTTGCGCAACTCACTTGCCTTTGCGTCTTCTCGATGAAAGTTGGCACAAGTAGATCAGACAACAAGAAAAACTTTAGTCGCGGTCACACGTCATCAGTTTCACTCTACAGAGGAAGACATTGTAGGAGTTCAAATACGCCCGGGCGACACAGTGTCCAATAAGTTGCGCAACTCACTTGCCTTTGCGATCATCAACTCTGCAAATACCTGTCCCCTTAACAGTTTGTCTATGAAGCATGCTCGAATGATATACTCTCCATGCCACACAGCCTTCTGCACGAACTGAACAGCTGTTAATGCCATGTCCTTAAAATACGGTCATTGGTAACTAGACGAACAAGTACCGTGAAATTTTGAGATATAATTTTTTAGGAGTTGTACAGATTGTCAGTATTTAAATGAATATTGTTCCACCTGGTCAAGATAAGAAAAGCGAAGTTATTTATTAATTGAACATGTTTCGAACTGAAATTATTTCATTATCAACAATATTATAGACAATAAGAACAAATAAAAAAGTCATGCAGAATTAAACATTTCTTGAAGAATCTTGAAAGTAGTCCAGCCGTTAATATAATAAGAGCCTTTTTAAAATTAAAAGTTAGACCAATTAGACCGCTTGGTTTTTGGTTTTCTTCTTCCTGTCTTCCTACAACTTCCTCATATGTTGGCTGATTTCCTGTCTCCGTTCCTCTGACATAATTCTCAAAGGTAGATGTTGAACTTTTAAAATTGTACAATCTGCAGTAGCAATATATCGGCGAAATTCCCCCTGTTAGTTATGATGTCAATATTGTGATCTTTAATCTTTGTAGAACCCATCTTGTCTCTAGCCATCATGTGGTAGTTGCAAAAATCGAAAGTAGACTTAGGAGATCTACACAGGGCCAAAAAGTATGTGTCTGTGTGTGTGTGTATGTGTGTGTGTGTGTGTAAGTGTAGTGTGTGTGTGTATGTGTCTGTCTGTCCAGTCCGTCAATAAAAACACGATGAAACCAAATTCAACGAAATTTGGTACCGAGGTAGTACTAGACTACCAAAGGGCTCCTCAGTGTCATGTATTATATTGCCGCCATCTTAACAGCGGCTACTCAAATTGTCAAAAATTAAAAAAATAAATTACGACCAAACTAATTTGGTAAAATTATACCTTCATATGAGACGCGTTCTGATCATTAGCCATACCATTTAAAGATGGCGGCCATGTGAATTATGCAAACATTATAATCAATAGCTTAGGACCCACCAACCCAATTAGCGGCAGGGTTTCGGAACCGACTAAAGTTAACTTTTTTTTAAACTTGAATTCTTTTACAAATGATGTAGACGAGCTCTTTCCACAGATACAAAATAAAATACTATTTAGCTCAAAGGAGAGGCTAATGTATACACTCGTTTATTAATAATCACAGCTCCAGCATCGAACATAAACTGAAGACATTAGAAACAAGTAGTTCCGTGAAGAACTAAAGCCTATTTACATATAGGCTATCCTACTTATATTAATTGCCACTATCAACATACAACATTTCAGTTTGATGACTGTAATAGATTCGTAGATATTGAGAAACGACTAAATATTTCGGATGGTCGCCATGTTGGATTGTTATATGTATAGGCCATAGAGTGATCTACCATTAGAGGAAAATGATTGCGTAGGTTCATTATTCAAACTTTCACTTCGATCGCATGATTACGACACAAGAAATAAAAACTTAATTTCAAAATACGCACAGCCGCCATCTTGAGGTTATGTAAACAATTGAACTAAATTAGATACCAGTGCATCACAATGTGTATAAACATTTGCTGTACCAAGTTTAATTACGTTTGGATCATTAAATCGCGAGAAAAGTCTATTTAAAAGTCGCAACTTCGCTTAGCCGCCATATTGGTTTTGTAGTTACCAGGTTTCCGAAGGTCACATAGGTGAACTTCTAGTAGTTCCCTTTATCACGGTAAAAAATTTCAGGGTGATATCGGTAGTAGTAGTAGTTTCAGAGATATTGAATGCTGGTGAAATATTTCGCACAGCCGCCATGTTGGAATGGTGAGACGTAAAACAAATTGAAGGGCACGGTCTGGGTCGGCCGAAATGGTGGTATGACCTTACCGAGTTTCATTGAAATCGCTCCAACCGTTTAGAACACACATCACACAGACACACACACACACACGGACAAAAGGTGATCTCATAAGCCTATTTTTTCATAAAATGAAAATAGGCTAAAAAAGGAGAATAGAAGAACAAGATACACGTTGTCAACAGCCACATCCTTCTTAATGACTCTGTACGGTGCTGTGATCTTGCGGGTTACGTGGGTAATTGTTCCAAACATTCCGCCTTGTGAATCCTTGGCCTCCTGACGTATTGCAATTTTGTATGTTCAGCTTCTAGCCATGGCCACAATCCAATTACCTTTAAGCACTGCCAGCTGATCCAGCCTTCTTGTTGGTTGCTTTAAACTGCCTGCCCATTCAACACTCAAGAGGCGTACAAGATATATATTAATTCACTGTTAGGTTGCAGCACCAACCTACTGTGATCGCGGCGGATGTTTAGAGGAACGAAACGAAGGATTCTTAAGTTTGGAGGCTTAATATCGAGATTGACGGACGTGAATGCATTACAAGAAGTTTATCTTTTCCCGAGTGATTATCAATGGTTGGCGCCAGGAAGGGCATCCGGCTGTAAAACATGTCCGCCAATACCAATATGGCAAGTTCTTTAAGTTCAGCCTCGAAAAATGCTAGGGCGTCCGCCACAGGCGACGCGGAAAGGTCTCGCCTGCCCAGAGCATATCCAACCCTTCCTCACCGAGTCACCTCCAAGCTTCGACAGGGATTTCATCAGGACTTGGCGCTTTTCCCCATTGAATGTGGGGTCACTGACCGGAAGAGGAAGAGAGGTCGTCGACTTGATGGACAAGAGGAAAGTTGACATCTTATGTGTGCAAGAGACAAGATGGAAATGAAATAAGGCCAGAGAACTAGGATATGATCATAGGTTATTGGATAGTGGAGCTAATAGTGAAGGCAGAAATGGAGTGGATATTATCCTCTCGAATACGCTGATGTGTTAGTAGGAGAAGTGACCGTATAATAAGTGTAAAACTTTGTCTGAAGGAAGCGTCATAAGTGCCTATGCTTCGCAAATAGGATGTATAGATGAAAAGAAGGATGCTTGATGGGTCGACCTTGAACAGGAACTCGTCAGTATACCAGATGGGGTAAGAGTGTTCCTAGGAGGTGCTCTGAATGGTCATATCGGAAAAGCCGATGAAGGCCTATTGAAGAGAGTCCATGGGGGTTGGGGTTAAGGTGCAGGAAATGAAGAAGCGAAGAGAGTGGTGAATATTGCTCTGGCATTTGACTTAGCAATATGCAACACCTTTTTCCAGAAAAGTGAGCAGCACATGGTAACTTATAAAAGCGGTAGTAGAGATTTCCTAATGTGCAGACGGCATCTTTTGAAGGAAATAAAGAACTGCAAAGTTAAATTAGGGGAACATGTAACAACACAACATAGAGTGTAAGTGCTCGACTGGGTGTACAATGTCACCAATAATAGGAGAATGAAACGAACATAGCCAATAATCAAGTGGTGGAGCCTGAAGAACCCAGAGTTAAAACGTGAGTTCAATGTGAAGGTTCTACTAGAAGTATTACCAGTGCAAGGAGTAAAGAAGTGGTGGGAAACAAATGGCGGTGCCATACGGAAAGTAGGAGAAGAGGTGCTAGGCAAAACATCGAGAAAAGGTCACCCGGTAGACAGAGAGACATGGTGGTGGAGCGATGAGGTGCAAGACGCAATAAAGGCAAAACAGTGTGCCAAAAAACCGATGGGATTCATCTGGCTCAGAAAGCGACCGAGAGAGTTACATACAGGCAAATAAAACTGCTAAAAAGGCCGTGGCAAAAGCAAAGGCAGCTGCATAGAATAAGGTGTATGAGGACCTAGAGTCAACTAAAATAAGTGATGAGATTTGCAGAATAACTAGAACACGAGACAAGGCAACAAAATATTTTACCCACGTCAGACAAATAAAGTATTAGGAGGGAATGGTGCTCCAAGAGGAAAGCAGTATTAAGAAAAGATGGGGCAAATATTTTGAACATCTGCTCAATGAGGAAAATCCAAGATCAATTTTTGAGGAGGGTGTACCTTCCCAGAGCATGGTAACGGGTATAACGAGAGAAGAACTGGTAACAGCTGTGAAGAAAATGAAAAGTGGAAAAGCGCCAGGTCCTGATAAAATCCCTGTTGAAGCTTGGAGGTGACTCGGTGAGGAAGGGTTGGATATGCTCTGGGACTTGATGCAACAGATATATCATGAAGAAAGAATTCCGGATGAATGGAGAGATACGACAGTAATCTCCTTATACAAGGAGAAGGGATTGTGGTAACTATAGAGGAATAAAACTAATGGCGCATACTATGCAAATCTGGGAGAAGATAATAGATAGACGACTCCGAGAAGAAACAATATTAGGGAATAAACAGTTCGGATTCATGCCGGGGAGATGAACAATGGATGCTATTTATGCACTCCGGCAACTTATGCAGAAACATAGGGAGAAGAAGAAGGAATTGCATATGGTCTTTATAGACCTAGGAAAGGTTTATGACAGGGTGCCGCGGCAAGAAATCTGGAGGTGTATGAGAGAGAGGGAAGTGCCAGATAAATATGTACGGCTTATTCAGGACATGTATAATGGTGCTAGAATGCGGGTGAGGAGCAGTGTAGGACTCACAGACTGGATACCAGCGCAAGTTGGGTTGCATCAGGGGTCAGCGCTGAGCCCGTATATCTTCAATCTGGTCGTCGATGTATTATCAGAAAAGGTCCTTGGTGTCTGATGTTCTCAGACGATATAGTATTATGTAGCACCAAAAAGGATGAGCTGGAAATGAGATTGGATATTTGGAGAAAAGCTTTGGAAGACAGACGGATGAAAATCAATAGGAAGAAAACGGAGTACATGTGCCTAGGAGGACAAGGAGAAGAAACTATCCAATTGGTTGGACAGGACTTGAAGAAAGTAGATAGTTTTAACTACTTAGGTTCAACAGTGTCCAGTGATGGCAATTCAGACATGGCAATAGCCCGCAGAGTGCAGGTAGGATGGATGAACTGGAAACGGACGTCAGCTGTATTGTGTGATAGAAGAATAAACCCGAAGACTAGAGGAATGGTGTATAAGTCAGTAGTGAGATCTGCAATGATTTATGGAGCAGAGACATGGTCACCAATAGGCGCATTGTAAGGCAATGGATGTGTTTGAAATGAAAATGTTAGGAATTTGTGGCGTCATCGGAGCCGATAGGATTAGAAATGAGAGACTAAGAGGCAGTGTTAAAGTGACGGGGATATCAAAGAAGGTTCAAGAGAGAAGACTACAGTGAAATGGACATGTCATGAGGAGGTACGACACATATGTTGGCAAGAGAATGTCGGTAATGGTAGTGGAAGGTGACAGAGGAAGGGGAAGACCAAGGGACTGTATACGAGATGACTTGAGGGAAAATCATCTAAGGGCAGAGGACGTACGGGACCGAGGGAAATGGAGAAGACTTGCCAGGAACGTCGACCCCACTTGAGTGGGAGAAGACGAAGGAAAAGGAGGAGAAGAATACATTACAATAAGTTAGTAGTTTTGTTATTCAATCATCATAAAGTATATAATATTGATTTAGACACATACTTACTGGCTAATTAACAATATAAAAGAAAACAAAAATACATGGTGGTGGAGGTGATTGTTTTAGGGATGAGGACAATGAGTTATAAATATACCCATACATTTAGGAGAAAGTAGGCTATATGTTCTTTGCTGAACATCCTGTTTTTAAATTTGGAGATGTAATAAAAATCCTTTTAGTTAACCTGCTGTTGTTCATTCTGTGAAGATGTCTACTTCTTTTAATTATGTCTGTAACATTTTCTATATTACGGTTAACGTCATCATTCTAGCTCTTCTTTTCCTATATTTTGGGATCCCAAAAATGTTCAAAGTATTTTTCTTTCTTCTCTAAATTTCCTTGTATGTTCCCTTTTGTTCAAAGTTAAGCATTTTGATCCTTATACGGAACACCTCTGGGTTAATTACGGTTGCGTGGTGTCTCAATTTCGCCTCGAATGATATCAGCCGTTTGTTGTAACGGTTTTGTTTGAATTTATAGGCTAAACCATTTCCAGTTTCTTCAATCTTTGTTCGCAAGTCGTGTTATCGAGTCCATTTTGACTGAAAACATTCTCCCTTGTATTGCGATTTATCAACTCTTAGTGTGCTGTTATGAACATTTCTTCATTGTGTTTGTATTTAATGTATTTCGTATTTTCATACGCAATTTGAAGACCAGTTTTAATTGCTATAACATGAGCAGTTACTATCATTATTCCTGCATGTGCCTTTACTGTGTTAAGCGTTATTTTATGTCTTTGCTAGCTATCTGTGATATTGATGAAGAAGTACTAATTGCAGTTCAAAAAATGTTCAATTAAGAACTATTGTAACTTCGTTTTCTCCTACTGACTAACCGAAACAATTCATTTCAATATTTCCAATTAATTGGTCACCGAGAGTTGACAAATCAATTAGCAGCTCGCAAGCCCATTAAACTTGAGAGGTTTCGTTCTTTTTTTAAAATAGCTTAGGTGAATTTACAGCAAAGACAAAATATAATCGTAGATGACCAACAAATTTACCAAGATCGGGTTCATCTTCGCAAGGATCACGTGCCCAATTTGTAGTTATTACCGGTTGGCTAGGCTAGACAGAAACGACACGAGAGTGGAGTAACTGCAGTACTTCTATTTCTCGAACTTTGTCTTGAATTCATTCGACGCGTGAACGAGCATCGACTACTGAATTAAACATGATTCACAAAATACAGCAGGGCAGCGCAAGGGGTACTTGCAAACAATAGTGGCAGAGCGCGATCAATCTCCACCGCTGTCACCGGCTCACCGTAATAATTTACTTCGCGCTGCTCCAGGAATGCGAGTTGAGTTCAGGGCAGGTACTCATACTCACAGTAGACGCAATGTCGCGTTGCTGACAATGGTTGTCAGAATATTGTGGTTAATTCCTTTAGAGGCTTTGAGATAATTAATGTTCTTTGTTTTATGTCCCTTTTAAGTACTGCAGTTTTTAGAGACGCTGGGTTGTCAAACATTTGCCCTAAAGGGGATCTTTAACGTGCCAATAAATCTACTTACACGGCTCCCAAGAATTTT
Organism: Meconema thalassinum; assembly: GCA_946902985.2. Lineage (NCBI taxonomy): Eukaryota > Metazoa > Arthropoda > Insecta > Orthoptera > Tettigoniidae > Meconema > Meconema thalassinum. Next base: position 593,403,435 of record OX336388.2, read on the forward strand.
CGCACCCTCAAATGCCAAGTGACTGCACGAGGATTAAATCCTACAACCTTGCAGCGAGCACGTGCTGCACCACGCAGCCAGTCGGTGCTTTGAGACATCGTGTAAGGACGAATAGTCTGATATCCTGTCTCATTGTGGTGTCTATAGTAGAGTGTGTATTTGTAATTGAGGCTAGAATTGGGATGGAGGCGGCCGAGGCCTTTAGTTAGGAACCACCCCGGCTATTGCCCGGAGTAGAAATGGGAAACTACGATATGTAAAGTATTAAAGCCATTCTTCCAGTGTTGACTATAGAAACAGTCAGTTGTAACTCTTCAGTTGGTCAACACGAATTTGCCCAATAACTGAGCGGGGTACAAAGTATAGCATATATCATAAGTAAACAACACTTATGGAAAAAAATGACATGTTCACTATTATAATAGGGCAATTTTTGGGATTACGTGTTTCAACCTTCAAGCGGTCATCATCAGATCCAGATCACTGTGTTGAACCATTAAGTTACACACAATAAAAATAAAATTTTACATCATGCACATCTGCCAACTTTCGGAAATGAAAAACAAAAGAGATTTTTTAAATCGCAGATTTCATCACGCGTAAATATAGACTACCATGACACGGACAAAATGGACGACGACGACGACACACACGTCCTGTATGTCTCAGTTGTCAGGGTATGAATTCAGCATCAAATACACAAAAATTGAAACACTGCTGTATAACTCATCAATAGGGCCTGTTCTTAAACGTAAGAGAACAATTGCGTCTTGAAAGAAACTGTATCCTATCATTCTACCGCATATTCACGTTTAGCCGGACTATGGTTAAAAACCGTGGACAACCTATCTAATCATGATCAAGTGGGTGATCTTGAGACTGTTTATTGATTTAGTGTGAAACTTGTAGCCAACTTTGCTATCTTCAAAAATTAATGTACTGTCATACTCCTGCTCGTAACAATTTCACCATTTTGTGCATGAAATACAACCAATCAGCATGCGGCAGGCCGACCAGCTGATCTGCCGTCCCAGGTTCCCAGCTAAGCGAGGAATGACGGTAAAAATTAGGCCTACACCAACTTACACAAGAAATCAAGGTTGAGTAAATCATAGAACCATCATGATGCTATTCTGGAGAATGGAAATTATTTGCTGTGCCTTTCTCTTTATTATTATTATTATTATTATTATTAGCATACTTTCGATTTTTACAAAAAATGAAAGTAGACTTATGAGATATACACAGGCCCAAAAATTGTGTGTCTGTCAGTGTGTGTGTGAGTGTGAGTGTGTACTCTGAATATCTGTCCCCCCCCCCCCTATCAATTCGAACACAATGCAACCGAATTGAATGACATTTTTTTACAGAGGTAGCACTAGCAAAGAGCACCTCAGTGTCATGTTTTATATCGCCGCCATCTTGACGGAAACGTAATGGCGGCCAACCAAATGTTAAAAGCTTAAATCAAATAACGACCAATCTAATAATCTGATTTCTAGCACATTTTGCAACAACATACCTTTATGTGCGAAGCATATTTTGACCAAATTACAAGATCATCAGCCCAAACGTTTGCAGATGGCGGCCATGTATGTGCGCAAGTCGATTCCCCCTATCAATTCAAACACGGTGAAACCGAATTGAACGAAATTTGGTACAGATGTAGCACTAGCAAAGCGTGTCATATTTTATATCGCCGCCATCTTGACGGAAACGTAATGGCGGCCACCCAAATGTTCAAAGCCTAAATCAAATTACGACTAACCTAATCATCCGATCTCTACCAAATTTTGCAACAACATATATTCATAAGGCGAGCGTCTTCTGACTAAACTACAAGGCCATCAGCCCAATAGTTTGCAGATGGCGGCCATGTATGTGTGCAAATCGAATACCCCTAACAATTCAAACACGGTGACACCGAATTGAACGAAATTTGGTACAGAGATAGCACTAGCAAAGGGCACCACAGTGCCATGTTTTATATCGCTGCCACCTTGACGGAAACGTAATGGTGGCCACCTAAATAATAAAAGCTTAAATCAAATTACGACCAACCTAATCATCTGATCTCTACCAAATTTTGCAACAACATACCTTTATGTGAGAAGCATTCTTTGACAAAGCTACAAGGTCATCAGTCCAATAGTTTGCATATGGCGGCCATGTATGTGTGCAAATCGATTCCCCTTATCAATTCAAATACGGTAAAACCAAATTGAACGACATTTCGTACAGAGGTAGCACTAGCAAATGGCACCTCAGTGTCATGTTTTATATCGCCGCCATCTTGACGGAAAGGTAATGGTGGCCACCCAAATTTTAAAATGTTAAAAGCTCAAATCAAATTACGACCAACGTAATCACTTTATCTCTACCAAAATTTGCAACAACATACCTTTTTGTGGGAAGCATCTTTTGACTGAACTATTAGGTCATCAGCCCAATAGTTTGCAGATAGCGGCCATGTATGTGTGCAAATCGATTCCCCATATCAATTCAAACACGGTGAAACCGAATTGAATGTTTTTTTTACAGAGGTAGCACTAGCAAAGGGCACCTCGTATTCATGTTTAATATCCGTATAACACGTTGTATTTCAACAAGCTACTACAACCAACATTCAATTATACTCCTTGAAAAGGACAAAGAGTTATAACAATACCCATGCATTTAGGAGAAAGTAGGCTATATGTTCTTTACGGAACATTTTGTTTTTCTACAATATACCCCGTGGGGGTGTCTAAGAAATAATAGTAATTAAGAAAACTGGAAGACGAGGTGATAACTCGTTAAGTTTACGAATAAATCGGAAGGGTTGACAGATGATCTTGAGACTGTTTACTGATTTGGTGAGGAACTTGTAGCCAACATTGCTATCCTCAAAATGTACTGTCGTACTGCTGATCCTTCCCATTTCTCACCTCAATTATATATGCACACACTACTACAGACACCACAATAACATGGTTTATCATCTGCACTTGTACAACTATTGTGGCCGGTCCCAAACAAACTGGAAATCCGGCCCTGGAGTTCACTGTAACCACACAGACAAATGGCTATAACCCATCCCACGGGCAGAACGCCACACCAAATGAGACGCAGCAATTCAGTGGAGGTTGAAGCACCAGGATAGAATGTCACCCTCCACCGAAAAGGCCCGGCTGTGATCTTGTACGAAAATGTCCTTTTTTATTTGCTACGCTGGAATATTTGCAAGTTTCATGCCTCAGGGCCATTTGTGGTGCACGAAACATTTACAACATAATTCAAGGGCGAAGCAAAATGTTCCCGTGAGCGCATTTATATGGCCTATCCTCCTTCAACTAACCTAACATCACAGCACCAAGCCATGCCCTGCTTCTCTTCTCCAATGTTTCTTCTCCTTTTTTCCGATAAGGCCTGCTGTGAACCACACGCCAATTTCAATTCTTCACTCTTTGTTGTTTTCTCTTCCGCTCTTCCCAATATTTCTTCATTCTTCTTCTTTCTTTACGTCAATGTTTATCATATACAGTATATATTATTTGCGACCACCTCGTGGTATACGAGCTATCACTCCTGAGGTCCGGGCTTGATTCCCGGCTCTAGTTCTGGTTTGGGGATGGAACGAGGAATACTCAGCGTCGTGAGGCAAAACTCACCTCAGTCATCCCAGAAGTGGTTTTCCGCGGTTTTACTCCAGGCAAATGCCAGCAAGATTCCTGTCGTAAGGTCACGGCCAACGTCTTACCATTCCTCACCTCAATTACATATACACTCGCTACTACAGACACCACAATAACATGGCTGATCACACAAATTCTATATGCACACATCCACGTACATGGGGTTGAAATAATAAGTTTGTCTAGGCCCCTAAATAGATCAACAACAACGATATATTCTTGCCGGTTACTGATACCTTTAAGTTACTACTGCATGACTTGTATTTCTCTTTTATTATTATTATTAATGCAGCCAATGGCCATGCACTTTTATTTTCAGGACGGGTAAGGGAAGGGATATTGGGGTAGGGATATTAGAAGGAACCGTCCGGGCATTTGCCTGATGGTGAAAATGGGAAACCACGACAACCATTTTCAGGACGGCCGGGATGGGATTCGAACAAGCGCGTTAGCGCTCTCAGCTACCGCGGCCTTTACTGCGTGACTTCTTCATTAGTTGTACATCAGCGAGAAGAGACGTAATTTCATACCAATCCTCATGATTGTCAACTAGGTCTCTGGATTTAGATATATCTAGTATCATATCACTTAAGATGTACATTTCCTGAAGGTTATTTTCAAATCAAGCAGCCAGTTTTTCTAAGCTTTCATTGAGAGAGTAATTAGAATATGCCCATACAATATTTCAAACGTATTTTCCTGAATGTGTCCGATATTTTCTCCGAATTCTGATAAAGCTCCTGAGATTTCCTTTACATCCTAATCCCCTCAGTACAAACTGGGCCAAAAGGTTTCCTCAAGATTTTTCTTTCTTGCCCCAATGATCAGTGTTTCAGAGGCGTATAGTGCCTCGGGGTTGATTACCGTGTTGTCATGTCCTAATTGCTTGCCACGGTGGGTGAGCGGTCAACGTGTCGGTCTACTAACCCAAAGCTTACAGGTTCGCTCCTGGCCGTGGTAAGTGATTTTTGAAAGACGGCAAAAATTACGACACCATGTCATACGATGTTGGCATGTCAAAGAACCCTTTTGAATTCAGTAGGCCGTGTTCATAGTGGCAAAATTAATCTCGGGATTTTCCGCCAACACAAAGTTCCTCATTTCTCTACTAGAAAGCGCTATAGTGTTCAAGGAGCTTAGATATCTAACCTACTTTACTTTCATAGTGCTTCCAGGAAAAACGAAATTCGACATGCAAGCTACCCTCGGGGTGTCACATAACAAAGCTTGCACCCGGCACCGAGGCCATATGATATTATTAATATTATGTACGAATTTTGCTTTCCATGTGATTCTGTGGTTCTTTGCAATTTAGAGCTTCTCTCTTTGTTTGCATCACGATTCAGGCCTGTGGGTTGGACAATTTCTTCAAGGTATTTTTTGGACAAAGTTATGCCCAACTAAGGAGCGCGATTGAACCTATTTCACTGACGAATTTTTAGCTTCCTTCTCTTCACAAAATTTGTTCACTCTCTCACTATGATTTTTCTTCCTTTCTGCTGTCCATCCGGGGATTTGCAGAAAAATGATGTTTGCATTATCCTTCTTCTTCTTCTTCTTCATTTTATCCCGCTTTAAACGGGGTCGATGTTTCTGGCCGTTCTTTTCCACTTATTCCTGTCCCACACATCATCTTCCTCTAACTTTTTCTCCCTCAGGTCTTCTCTTCTTCTGGGCCTGCCCCTATTTCTCGTTCCATCTACAAGCAGATCCATTACTCTCCTCCCTACATAGCTTTCGTCCCTTCGCATAATATACCAATACAACAGTCTTTTCTCCTGGATTTTCTTTGATGCTTCTGTCACTTTAACAGTTCCTCTGATTTTCTAATTTTTGATGCGGTCCTTCTTAGTGACACCACTCATCCCTCTAAGCGTCTTCGTCTCCGACACATCCAGTTTATTACATTGTGACTGTTGTAGCCCACGTGTCTGCTCCGTATAACATGGCTGCCTTACTGCTATCTTGTAGGTTTGTCATTTCACTTTAATGTCACACAGAATTCCAGAAATCCTCTTCCAGTTCATCCAGGCCGACTGTACTCTGAGGTTGATTTGCGCATTTATGCTGCCATCGTCCTACGCTAATAACCCTAAACAATTGGAGCTACCCACTGACCTGGCACAGGTAATCTGTTTTCTTCCTGCTGATTTTCAAGCCTCTATTTTCCATGGATTTTCTCCAGTTATTCGGCATTTCTTCCAGCTCTCTCTTACTGCTGCTGCACAAAACAATATCATCAGCAAACACCATGCACCATGGCGCTTTACTTCGTAGGCCATCAGAGAGAACATCCATTTCAAGGTTGAATATGTATGGACTCAGTGCGGACCCCTGATGCAGTCTAACTTGAACTGGTATCAATTCGGTCCATCCTACGCTACTCCTTACTCTTGTTTTAGCTCCATCATACATGTCCTGGATTATTATTATTATTATTATTATTATTTTAGGAAGTAATGCGTGTTGATAATTACGTTTCAGCTTCGAACGAAAACCAAGATTAACGGCCGAGGGGACCCGATCACGCATCACCCCAATATCTGCAGGCCGAATGGCTGGGCAACGGTCGCTTGGTCGGCCTTAGCCCGTCATGGGTTGTATAGTGCCAGGGGTTGATTTTTTTTTGAGCTTCGAACGTCAATCTAAAATACCCCCTTAAGTATTTCCTAACAAGTGAATGTCAACTCACATGTTCGCATGAACGATTTCGTTCTAATCTGAGAGTACGCCACAACGAGAGATTAAATATCACGGTCTCCCAATCTCTCATGTCGACGATAAAAACTACGGACAGAGATTCCTTACAGAATCAGTGGTTCAGCGAGTAATTTTTGTTTTCCAGATGAAAGGCTTTCTAAACGTGAACGCATGGCTGCTCCAAGAAACTCCATTCACAGCAGACGTAACAGTTTTGATGCCGAGTTATATACATAGATAGCTCTTACATTTGCTTGACGAGCCAAATTGCTTGCTTCATGTATTGTTCACACAGTCAGAGTCCCTGGGTAAATGTATATTGAATGCTACCATCTGGTGGGTTCCCCTCAGTAAAGATGCGGTCTTCATATTACACAATAACCAGTGTTAACAACGGTTTCTCCTGATACCGGAGTAAATTATCGCTAAAGTTATACGTAAGAGGATACTTTAAGCGCACCACGCTTATTTAAAACAGGTATTAAGCTTGGCACATCTTGTGTACTTGGGTGTGTGCTAAATTTGCCCGATAACCTGTGTAACTGGATAGGGGTAGACACTCTCCGGACATTTTCCTGGAGAGCGTATGGGTGGCCACTGCCAGCGTTAGGATTCGAACCCCTCGACTTGCTGCAACTTAATGCACATTTCAATGCCACTGATGGCCTGGAAGACGTATCAAGTACAACGAGAATGTGGATGAAGTTCTCCGGGTTGTAATTACTTTTCTTTTTCTTCTGAAAATTAGCTCAACTCTTCGGGTATAAAGTTGTTGTTGCTAATTTTAGGGGCTGCAACATCGCGGTCATATAGCCCCGTGTATTTGTATGTACTATGTGGAACTTTTGTGATAATCTGTGTTATAGTGAAGGCTGTACGTTCTTTCCATTCATTTACTTTATTTGCAAATGGGGGTAAAATGTACAATAGTAGAAAATTACCAACAATAACATCAAACACAATACACACAAGTCACGACTTGGGAACTATAGTAATTACCTCGTAGTATTTACACAACATTTCAGTCTTCGCTTAAACACATTAATTTGTTTGGGGAAAGACTCGAAGACTGTGGCAAGTTATGAGTTCCAATTATCAATACCACGTGAAGGAATATTTCCCATAATTTGTACGCTGCGGTCTGCCCTGCTTAGGCAGGCGGGATTTCCCACACGTTTGCTTAGTTCTCTCCATGCTGGCCGATTAGTGTAAGTGTTAAACATAGAGTATAGTCTGGATTTCGTCCTTCTATCTTCCAGAGATTCCCACCCTAGTTTTTCTATCATTCGAGTTACACTACTTCTAGGATTAAACTCGTTGAGCACAAACCTAGCAGCCTTCCTTTGTACCATCTCCAGCTCATTGATGAGCCCTAGCTGATATGGGTCCCAAACCGCTGAGCCGTACTCCAACATATGACTCACTAGTGTGTGTATTTGTAAATTGGGGATAGGATTGAGATGGAGGCAGCCGTGGCCTTAGGTTAGGAACAATCCCAGAATTTTGCTGGAGTAGAAGTGGGGAAACCACAGAAAACCACTTCCAGGATGTCTCATGTCACATTGGAGATTACAAGAAAATGTCGAAATCACCTAAATGGCTTTATTCTGGCCAGAGGTCTGGAACGGGGTACACACAGCCTCGAGGGGCCAAACTGAGAAGAAATGGGTTCGATTCCGCCATCCTGGAAGTAGTCTTCCGTTGTTTCCCACTTCTACTCTAGGCAAATGCCGGGATGGTTCCTAATTGAAGACCACAGCCGCCTCCTTCCCAATTCTCATCTGAATTACAAATACAAAAACCTATATCGCCATCACAATAATACAGGTTATCATGGAAATTCCACAGATACCCAAGTACACGGAGATATATGACCATGATGTCACAAAGACTCTAAAACAGGCTGTTCCAAATCCATGAGTTTGAGTATGCGTACACGCGAGTACTCAGCAGTAATGCTCGGAGCGCGGTTGGAGAGGGACTGGGGGTGAGAGCCAATACGTCACTGGATGAAGATCATAACACAAGTTCATGCACTTCCTGCCAGTCATTATGTATCCACCGCGAAGTGACGGCAGCCCCCCCCCCCCCCACAACAGAGCTGTATTGCATGTTGCAGGTTTACTCACGGAAGGCGGCGAGTACTCCGCTGCTCACGAGCGAGTTGCTCGGCTGGAACAGCCTGCTCTAAAAGAAATCAACAAGTTGTCATTTATTTCTCAAGCTTTCGCGACCGGTGTCTAGTTGATTCTCTAGGTTTACAAAATGGAACAGCGTGACAACATGGAGATCAAGCATGCACGTCTGGCTGGCATTAACGGTCAGTTTGAGTGCGGACACCAACTCGTACCCATGATTAAGGCTGCTGCAATGATAGCCGAAACGTCGGGAAACAATCACCGATACACGACGCGGCTCCATCCTGGAAGCCCAGATGATAAGCAAGTTGTGATGGTACATTACCTCACCGAGACTTGGATCCGCCAGCGACGAATTTTCTTTTTTTCATTAAGGTTAGTACATTGGTATATTGGTGCTGCTTCCAGTGGCCATCGCAACAAGTACTAGGTGCACATGTGAGGAGTAGGTCCTACCACAGTAACAGTACACTGGGGCGAAATGCTGGCAAAATTGATACATATCAGGACAATTCCAGTCTCTTTGAAATTTGTATTTGAAAACGAAATTTTATAGTGAAGGCATTCGGTGTAATCTAAAATGAAGATTCCTCGAATGATCTTCAGTGGTTCTTGCCTCGCGTGGTGGTGGAACAAACAGAAAGACTGACATAGCTTACAACAAATCTATTTTAAGAATTTGATTTTCACAAGCGTACACTGTAGGTGACCAAGGAGGCTTTTCAACTCTCTGGTCGTGAATTGTACGAAGAGTACAAGCCGTACACGTACAAGGCAGGAAAGTAAAATGACGGGCAATTGCGGAAGTCCAAACCAATTCTTGGGATAAATTCCTATCGCGGGCTACTATCATAGTTTGATTGCGTCAGCACAGGCTAGCTTCACAGACGTACCATTGACATGAGTTGAAGAGGAAACGATATCATTATTTTAACGTGAATTTCATGATAGTAAACTCAATGAAATAGGGACAGATGATCTCACTGTTCCGCCCATTAAAACCTCAATAACTAACTACACTCAATGGAAACGTACACTTCTTGATAACCTAGCAACCAGCATAAAAAAGAAACACACATTATGTGACTAAACTAAACTCCTCAGTTAGAACATCACAAATTGAAGACAGTTTTCAATGAAGTCACATGAGTCAATGACATGTTGGTCCTCCACGAGCCCTGAGGCACTGTTGAATGCGACGGGGAATGGTCAGTACCAAATCATTTATCATTTCTAGAGGCAAACGGTCTCAATCCTCGATGGTAGCATCCTTTAGGGTCTGAATCGATAGTGTTGGATGTTAACGATCGACAGTTGTCAATCGAATGGGCCTAGTTGCAGAGAAGGCAGGGTAACCATGATTTAAACAACATAATTACTATCAAACCACAAAAGTACCATAAACATTAGACAGACTGCTGATATGCTTAACTTTTTTGATATAACAGTGTATCTGTTTTTTTTGCCACCATTTACGTTAAAACATGTAAACAGCTATACGTAAAATATATCAAACAGACAGAGATTTCCAGTTGGATTCTGTGTAAGCTGCTGCTCTATAAGCGAGTTCACCACTAAGTCGAGATAAAGTTCAAGTTAATTTTAGCTAAGTAAGTGTACAGTAAGCATGCGAGCAAGAGCTTAAAACACAGTTTTGACAAGAATTAGATGGACTGTTTGGTGACGCCAAACGACACGAGATAAGACAAGTACTTAGTGAGAAGATTAAAAGCTTTAGTGCAAGAGAGTGACGCCAATCCCACGTTTACATGTAGCCATTCAGGAAGACTTGTGCAGAGGGACGAGCAGGACAACCCATCCTACCACACGTTCGCCACTTCCTGAATGTTCTGATGAACAGTGCCCTCCAAACGTGCATATGATTCCCAGGTCAGGTACACCGAAAGACATCAAAACCTTTAATAACAGCTACGGTATTTCAACAAGTCTAGCAAGCTAATCGCAGGCAGGTCCTTGAGACTATGTGTTTGCACCTTGTTGAGTTAGTTATTGTTGTTCTAAGGGGCGTAACTACGAGGTCATCTGCCCCTCAAGCACCTTGTTACACCTTGATGAACAGCATAATAAAACGAAGATATGAGGTCCAGGGTGTGTCTGCATGCGGCGAGTGGTACTCATAAAAATCACTTTGTGGAAGAACGCAGTCTGAGAACAGCGCTAAATATGTCGTGGGTTAGAGGGAAACTTCTAGGGCGGCTTTCCTCCCTCTCCGTGAAACCTGCCTTCAGTAATGATCCGTCTGTCATCTGAATAACGACTGATTGCATTTTATCATGTTCATGTTTGTCAGATGTATCATCGCGTTGGAAACCATTTTTAGTGCTGTGTTAGTAAACGAAAATCATGCTTTTCAGTTGGTGAACACGATTGTACCTAATCGTAATGGGCGATATGCCCTAAAACAAACAAACAAACAAACAAACATTACAAGAAATTAATAAATTCACTTAGGATGAAGCGATAATCATCAGATCCCTTGCACTCAGGCTATTAAATCTATGTCTACAAATATGTGGGTGCAGATATTTAGAATAAATACAGTTATTTAGTTACAGACGTTTACTCTCAAGACTGTTATAGTATTGTTAGTGGCTATTGGCCTAAAGATGTGCTTGCTTAGTATGATAGAGAAAGCCTTTGATAAAGTAAACTGGAAACAGCTCTTTAAGACTATGAAGAATATACTGCAGTACATGACTGGAGGGTTAGAAGACTTATTTTTCAATTGTACAAAAATCAAAGCACAGAGATAGAAATGAATGGAAAAGTAAAGACAGCATCCATTAGAAGGGGATTGAGACAAGGTTGTGCATTACCTCCATATTTGTTCAGCAAGTTAATTTTAAACATTTTAAACAAAAGACCAAAGGAATTAAAATTAATGGACAAGAAATCCATTGTATAAGATTTGCTGATGACATTGCATAAATTCAGAGAGGGAACTAAGTAAAATGCTACGAGTTTTGACATCAAAATTGAAACTGAACAGTTCGAAAACAAAATTATTAGATGTCCGGAAATCAAATGAAGAAATATTAGCAAACATAAAGATAAATGATGACACCGTACAGCAAGTCAATCAATTCTGTTACTTGGGAAGCATTATCACACACGACAATAAGTGCACCACAGAAATCAGAAGGACTGCTCTAGCTAAACAGGCTTTCAGTAACAAGAAACATCTTGTGACAAATAAAAGCATAAATCCTAAAATAAGGAAAGATTTTGTCAAAATGTTTGTGTAGAGTGTTTTGTTGTGGGGTTTCAGAAAAACAAGATATAAAACGCCTGGAAGCAATGGAAATGTGGATATGGAGGAGGATACTGAAAATAAGCCGGGTAGAGAAAACAAATCTAACCAAAAGGTCCGTAAGGAAGTAGATAAAACATGGTTGTTGATCAACATTATAGAAAAGAGGAAAACAAAATTCCTTGGCCACACACTATGCCATAACAATTTCCTAACGATCGTGTTGGAAGGACAGATTTTGGGGAAGAAGGGAAGAGGAAGACCAAGGTAGAAGTATCTGGATTCTGTGATGGACAGACTAAATTCCCAGGAATATGATGATTTGAAACGTTCAGCAAAGGAAAGGCAAATGTGGTTGCAGTGACAAGCCTTGCCTCTAGGATATGATTAGAGTAATAATTTGTAATAGTAAATGGCCAGGCTGGTATTTGTAACTTGGAATGGATTTAAGACCTTAGCTGGTTATTTGAGCGATGTGTTGTTCGTTCTAATGCAGCTGCTGACACTAACACTGTCCGCACTGAACTGAAAAATTACATAGAATAGATATTGAACGGGCTGACATCCTAACGACTCTGAGAGCTGTGGATTTTTGCCACTCTCCACAAATCAGATTTCATCGGTCGGAAACCGAACCAGCGATCTTGGGATCATGAGATAGACACTGCACCACTGACCCATCGAGGAATGTCGATACTGATCGCTCGCGATACTTCGTTAGCGGGAATATCAGCTCCGAAACTGTTCTTCATTTTCTCCTTCGAGACGATCGGAGCTGGAGAGTTGTTTACCCAGCTCTATTCCGTAGTTCTCTATGAATACAAAAATTAACCGAAAATGTTGGTATTGTTAATGTATTATTGAGATTTTTCACAAAACCGGCAGTGACACATTATTTTAATTTCAGCGAAGGAATAATTGCGATTCATTAATCATTACGCAATTATAGCAGTTAGTATTGGTGTCTCTTGGAAACAAGATGGCCAGTCAGCATGGTCAGCCCCAGACTGTGACAATAGGGGTCGATGTGGGATACGGTTAAGAGCATTACCACAGAAAGCGTTGGGAGCTAGCTTTGGAACAGCGACAGCGGATAAAGCTGTTGAGAACATGTCCCAATTTGTCTAGAAAATTAGTAGAGACAAGAGAGTTGCTGAAAGCGATTCTTCTAATTACCAAGTGAAGTGGTTTATGCATTATTTATAGTAGCACTTAACTTAATTCTTAATTTTCCAAAACTTATACATTTTGAACAATTTGTGCAATTTTCTCCAAAACTGTTGTTGTTGTTTCCTTTGGCTAGCCCGGATTCCAATCCATCAGCTTTCTTGCGTTCCAATAGAGTTGTGTGAGGTTTCCAGAAGTTCTAGCAGTCACATCAAGTTTGTTGCAATGTAGCAGGTGCCCCTTATCCATTTTACTTCCAAGTTCGTGACGAAGTGTGCATTCTTCAGATCTCAGGATGTTGATTCGTTTCAGATGAGCTGCAAGGCAGTCGTGGCCAGTGTTAAGTCTGAAGAAGGCTACAGCTTCTCTTCTTGGTGTTAATTTATATTGATCCCATTTAGCATCAATGTCTTTCCATAATTTGGTTTCTGCTGTTTTCTTTGCCATTTCTTCATACCTGTTTTTCATAGTATTTTTCAAGATCCTTTTTGCTGACATAAAATAGGTCTGACTGACAGGTTGTTGTAGTGTGGTACCTTTTTTTTGCTAATCTGTCTGCCTCTTCATTTCCTGCTATTCCAACATGAGAAGGGATCCACTGAAATGAGATCTATTTGTGGAGTCTTTGAAGGGTTTTTATCATACAAAAAATTTCTTTCAGTTCTTTATTTTGGGGCTTATAATTTGACGAGATGGCTTGGATGGCTGCTTTTGAATCTGTAATGATAACACATTTTTGATAATCAATGTTTCTGCCTAATAACTGATGGAGTGCATGTGAAATTGCTCTTATCTCAGCATCAAAGTTTGTTTTGTTTTGGCCTACTGGGAAGTAGAGTGAGAAGAGAGATGAATGTATTCCTGCTCCAGTTCTATTTTCTTTGTCTTGTGAGCCATCTGTAAATATTTTTAGCCATTGATTAGATGGATATCTTTCTTCTATTGTACAGAGGGCCAGTTGTTTTAGATCTTGTGGTGAAGAGTCTTTCTTGCAGACCTCTTCTAGCAAAGTAAGATCTGTAGTCACTTGTATATATTCAATGGGGTTGATTGGCATACAGAGTGGTTCAAGTTTTATTTGCAGATTGCTCTTATTGATATATACTTTGGCGAGACTTAAGGGATCTTTTTGTGTTTTAAGAATGGGGCTAGAAACTGGTTTTTTGATCCATGTCATTTGAGGTAGTCTTTGTATACTGAGATATGCATTGGCTGTTTGATGTTTCATCTCTTCTTCTATTGGTAAGTTGTGGGTATATAATTGCAAGGCGGTTATAGGTGTGGTTTTTATTGCACCTGTTATGATTCGTTGGGCATTATTCTGACACCTCTCGAGGCGATCAATGTTTGACTGGGGTGCTGTAGAGAGTACTTCACGGCCATATTTTATGATAGGTTTGATGTAAGTATTGTAGGTTTTGTTGAGTGTGTCTTGAGTGCTCCCCCAAGTAGCTCCTGCTAGTCTCTTCAGTAATTTCATCCATTTGCTTACCTTATCCTCCACATGTTTTATGTGTTTGGTCCAGTTCAGCTTCTTATCCATGATGATACCTAGGTACTTTGTACTTTGACTTTTTGGAAGGTCTTGATTACTAAATTTGAGACTAAAAGTTGGATTGTGGTGTCTAAGGGAGAAAAACTGGTATACTGTTTTGGAAGTATTAATTTCCATATTATTGTTTTCGGTCCAGTTTTTGAGTTTTATAAGTGCCTGGTTCATTCTGCGTTCAAGAAGCATTTGCTGATTTGGGCTGTTACGTGCTGTGGTCCAAGTGATAACAACGTCTGCAAACATGCTGGTATTCACATTACCTACTTTCTTTATTGTTTTTGGAAGATCGTTGATGTACACATTGAATAAAAGTTGTGCTTGATACAGCTTCTTGTGGGAGGCCTAGTTTTGATTGCTTGCAACCTGAAGTTTTGTTGTTGTAACGAACATTGATTTGTGAAAGGAATCTTGAAAACCAGTTTAACATACATCCATTTACTTTGAAGTTGATAAGTTTCTTTAGCAGCATGTTTCGCCATCCAGTATCATAGGCTCCTTTAAAATAGATGAAAACTGCAAGAACACTTCCCCTTTTGTTAAAGGCTTCTTTAACAGCTTGTGTAAAACTCCAAAACTATTTAACTGAAATTTAGCAGAAAGAAGATTTCATTTCCATGTAAAGAAATTTAAGTATTTAAAAAAAATCCAATTTATGTTATTGTTTACTGCTGAATTAGCGAAATTCCTTACCTGGAGTTTAGTTTAAATATGAAACTAACATAAACAATGAGATATCTTTCTTCGTTTTCTTTAAATACCATATATAAAATAAATTTTCAAAACTTTATGAGGTCACGATTCTCACACAATTGCTCCAAAAATTTGGAAATTGGGTTAATATAGTAATGTTGTGGAAGGATGGAGTTTAATATTATAAAGATTCATAGCACTAGGTTTAAAACTTCCTGATTTAAATGAGATTTTGCGAAACACTGTATTTATATTGACATCTCCCCTTAAGAAGGAGACGATGGGATACGGTCCTTGGTTAACTCCTTCGGATGCGATGGAGGAGCCTGATGCACAGGGTGGCAAATATGTAGGGCCATAGCGATTGTGCCGGTTAACAACTTTGCTAATGTGAAATTTGGCCTCCTCCCTCCACATGACGTCTTCTGTCAACACTTTCTTGCAGCATTGCTGTTAATAATACATTTGGCTGTTAGTAGCGGTCGTAAAATGAGGGGAAAAGTCAATATGTTATCAACATGTAACAGCGTGTACTAGCGCGTAGATAATCCTAACTTACGACAAGCGACATCCTGAGGAAAATTCCGATTATGGTGTCGGTTATGAAGGTTTGTTGGGTTCAATCTCTTACAACGATACAATCACCTTTAATGTTGTTGTTGGAGTCTTCAGTCTTTTGACTGGTTTGATGCACCCCTCCATGCATCCCTAACCTGAGCTAATCGTATCATCTCTATATAGCTAGCACACCTTACATTTATTTCGGCTGCATTCCATTATTTTTGTTTTACGTGTATTGCTTTTCATCATGATTTTTCCCCCTTAAGACTGAGTCCATACCCTATAAAAACTCATTTAAATCCTCTGGTGAATCGGCTAAGATCACAATGTCATCAGCATTTTTTCCACTTTACTTAAAATTCTACAAAACGGGCATACATGACCTGTGGTGGCATCGAGCCCTTTAAGTTTATATCACTAGACGCAAACAAATCAAACCTAGCGCATCGCAAACTAATTCCGTTATTGGAGAAGAGTCCCATTCATTAAATAATGAAGTCAACAACCATTACTGTCAGTCTGAAGGAGAGGCCAAACCACATAAATACATTTCTATGAAGCTAAAGTCGAGGGACATGAATTATTCAAGCTCCACAAGAAACTTCACTCTTCGCGATGCAAAGCCGGAAAACCTGACCATAGCATCACAAAGCTGGCAGGCAAATAAAATATCAGAAAGGAACAAAATATTCACCAGCAGGTGGATGGAAGAGTGAGGCAGGATATGTCAAGTAGCCAAACGGGGAGGACACGCCATTGCCAATTACTGCGGACTGACATCTGATATTCAGTAATTGGAGGGCATTATGCCGCCCAATTTAGAAACGTACAGAGGGTTTCCAGCTGAATGGTTCAAATTACTATCACTGCAATCACTACTGCTCGAGTCTAAGCTGCGTGGACCTGAGAGGAATGTGCATCGCAGACTATTAGTAGTGGTGGTGACGAGTGATGAGGTTTCTCGGTCCTTGCGTAGTAACAGAAGCAAATACATTAGTCGGTGACTCAGTCACTCATTCCCAACGCCACACTGGTTTCAGAAATGACCCATGTTAGCAGTATTGGAATAGAATGTCAGGTAACACGGCGGGCTGTCGACAGGCTTCTCAATTCCCTCCTGCTCCTACCCTGCCTCTCCCCTTCATCCCGCAAGTCCACAGAGCTTGGAACCGAGCAGTACCGTGTTTTTCAAATGGGAGACTATTTCACAAGAAGCAGAGCGAGGTTGCCCGTCCGCTCCGTTCATTTATTCACTCAAGCGCGCATGGTAAACGCCGCACTAATGCGAAGCCTGTTGCACCCATCTTTTAAGTCCTTAGCGACTCTATACACAAGCTACAGTTCGAGAGCCACGGAATTAAATCGTGCAAAGATAAGAAATGTTAGTTCTAGGTAATCAACGATGAAAATTGACAATATATACACTAGCTGGAAAAGACGACGGCTGGGTCATGAGCCCTTGCCATCAAAGTCAGTTCGTCTGAGAAGAAAGGAAGTGATCGTACAATTATCTTACTTCCCTGGACACATTTTCACATTTATCTCAGTAAGGGTTCAATTCATCATATACGGCACATAAAACCGATAGTTTTTAAAAGCAAAAGCGAAAACAATCGTGGGCTCTCTATTAATCCCCTTTTGTGTTAATAAATAATTTGTACCCTAGTTTTATTTTAATAATAATAATAATAATAATAATAATAATAATAATAATAATAATAATAATGTTATGGGTTTTAACTACTGAGGCTTTCTGAGACGCCGGGGGTGTCGGAATTTTGCTCCGAAGGGGATCTATAACGTGCCAGTAAATTAACTAACACGGCTCCCTCACATTGGCGCACCCTCGCCAGCTGACTGCGCCAGGATTCGATCCGACAACCTTGGCCACAGCAGGCGAGAACGTTACCACTGAGCCATGCAGTCAGTCATGTATACAGTGATCACATTTTTTTAAAATAAACTCGAAGTGATACTGAAAATGGCAGCTGAAGTGTAGAAACTATCAAGGAAAATACACTAAACCACATAAAAACATCACTGTACTGAGTTACAAATACTGCATGACGTTGGAATCTGAATCTCCGATCATATTAATGCAAGATTTCTATTATCTTCAATAAATACGTCAAGTCAATACTATTAATGAAATATATCTCTTAAGTTAACAGCCCTGGGGCTGGTTTGCAGCAACTCGCCAATCTTCTCTATTCTCCGCCATCCTCTTCAATTCACGATATGACTTTGTTTTCGAGTCTGTCATTATCTGTGTGATGTATGCAAGTGGTGGTCTTCCTCTTGTGTTTTTACCTTCTAACATCCCTTCGATTACTCTAGCAGGCTATTATGTCTGAGAATATGCCCCAACATATTTGCTCTTCTTGTTTTCAGACTCTTCATAAAGCTTCTACTTTCTCTTCTCTTCTCAATACCTCTTCATTTGTCATAAAAAGCCGGGTGTAAGCTTTGTTATTTGACACCCAGAGGGTAGCTTGCATGTCGAATTTCGTTGTCCCTTGACAAGGAGGTTAGATATCTAAGCTCCTTGATCACTATAGCGCTTTCTAGTAGAGAAATGAGGAGCTTTGTGTTGGCGGAAACTCCCGAGATTAATTTTGCCATTATAAACACGGCCTACTGAATACAAATGGGTTCTTTGAATGCTAACATCGTATGACATCTACTGACTTCCCTTTTGTCCAGGTCTCAGTACCACGCAAAGCCATACTCCACACGTACGTCTTCAACAGTATTTTTCTTGTCAATTAGACTTTCACGGCCCGTGTTACTATTCATAATGTTGAATTTTGGGCTTATGCCGTGTTTTATTACATTAAAATTCGACGCGTTTCGAAAGAAACCATGTCTTTCTTCGTCAGGAATAATCTGGAATACGACAATGTTGCTAAGAGAAAGCAACGAAGAACATATAGAAGGTGCCCAAAGATGGACGCCATTATAGCCCCATGTTAGGGACAACGGAAAGCAGCAGTGAATTACTTTCTCAGGGTTCTGATAATAGGTAGCCAGGATTCACTGAGATTGTAGCCGGTGTCGTGGTTGAAATTATCTGGGAATTCTCAATTTTGCTGTAGCGCCTAGAAGAAATCCTATTGAAGAACTTATTACATCCGTAGAATCCTCGGTACATCACCTCACACCTGAAGAGGCCGAGGAAGCCAGGCAAGAATGTTCCCGAGTTCTCAAGACCGCTAAGCCACCTAACACCAACTTAAAACAAGGCGAAAGCCGGGCACTTAAAGATCTAAGGGACAATTCTGATATAATCGTTCTCCCCGCTGACAAGGGTAACGCGACAGTGGTGTTGGATAAGGTTGATTATGATTCCAAGATCTCGTCTTTGTTATCAGATCCTATATATAGGATTAATAGTCGTGATCCTACTACTCGCTACTCAAATGTCACCGTCAAATTGATCAAGCAATCATCTATTCCAGCGGATGCAGCGAAGACTCTCCTTCCAGGGGATGCTATTCCTCCGAGACTCTATGGTCTTCCTAAAATACATAAGGAAGATGTTCCTCTTAGACCTATTGTTAGTACGATTGGTTCTCCTACATATGCCCTTTCCAAATACCTAGGTAGACTACTTCAGCCGCTTCTGGGTAACACGCCTTCGTACATTAAGGATTCCACACACTTCGTGGAAAAGTTAAAAGCTATAACACTTCAGCCGGGTGATATTCTAGTGAGTCTCGACGTGGTGTCTCTGTTTACGAGAGTACCTATTGATGGTGTTATGTCTCTCATTAATGGCTTTTTTCCTGAAGACATCACAAGACTTTTTTATCACTGCATGACCTCCTCCTACTTTCTATGGAATGGGAATTTTTATGAGCAGACTGATGGTGTGGCCATGGGTAGTCCTCTCTCTCCTGTTGTGGCTAATTTCTTCATGGAGAACTTTGAAGAGAGAGCTTTGTCGTCGGCTCCTTTCAAACCGAAGATCTGGTGGCGTTATGTGGATGACACGTTCGTTGTTTGGACGGAAGGTGAGGAAAATCTTAGCCATTTCCTGGATCACCTTAATCTCCAGCACCCTTCTATTTGTTTCACCATGGAAAAGGAATCGGACGGCAAAATACCTTTTTTAGATGTTCTCGTCTCCAAGAAAGAGGATGGATCTTTAGGGCACAGCGTTTTTCGTAAGCCAACACACACCAATAGATATCTCCACGCAAGTTCTCACCATCACCCTGCCCAGAAACATGGTATCCTTACAACTCTAACTACCAGGGCTAGGAGGATTTGTGAAGTGTCTTCTTTACAAGAAGAAATTAACACCCTGCGAACCACCTTTGAGAGCAACGGTTATAGCAAAGCTTTGATTTCTACGGTTCTGAAACCAACAAATAATAATAGGACGTCAGTTGAGAAAAGAGATGTAAGAGGAACTGCTTACCTTCCGTACATACATAACACAACGGATAGTATTGCTAAAATCCAACGTCGGTACAACATACGGACTGTATTTGGAACTTCTGTTAAGATTAGGCAACTCCTGCGACCAACTAAGGACAGTTTGCCTAAATTGCAACAACCGGGTATCTACAGAGTTCCCTGTACTTGTGGCAAGGTTTACATCGGGCAGACTTCGAGAACAATATGCACTCGCATTAAGGAACATAATAGATGTATCAGGCTCATTCAACCTGATAAATCAGCTGTTGCCGATCATGCTTTAACACCTGGCCATGATGTCATGTTCCAAGGAGTGGATGTTCTTGCCCGTATAAAGCAATACCGTCCCAGAATCATCAGGGAGGCGGTTGAAATACGTAAACACCCAGATAATTTCAACCACGACACCGGCTACAATCTCAGTGAATCCTGGCTACCTATTATCAGAACCCTGAGAAAGTAATTCACTGCTGCTTTCCGTTGTCCCTAACATGGGGCTATAATGGCGTCCATCTTTGGGCACCTTCTATATGTTCTTCGTTGCTTTCTCTTAGCAACATTGTCGTATTCCAGATTATTCCTGACGAAGAAAGACATGGTTTCTTTCGAAACGCGTCGAATTTTAATGTAATAAAACACGGCATAAGCCCAAAATTCAACATTATGAATAGTATTTTCCTTATTTTTAGGTCTATACTTCTGGATGTGAGGAGATTCTTCTTTCTATGAGAGGCGTGCTTTGCCTGAATAATTCTACTCCGAATTTCTCGTTTGCTGGTTTCATCATACATTATCAAGAAATATAAATTCAATTAATCAGCGATTAAGTTTCGCCTTCACTAGAGCAAACATATCTCTGGAAATTAACATATTATAAATAAGAGATGCTACTACATGTGTATTGAAGCCTCAAGATGTTCGTAACGTCTTCATTATCATTTCATCTTCATCTAGATGCGAAGGAGGCAAATGAACGCCAACTAGAAAACCCAAAACAGGCCTCTCCATTATTATTGGTCTAACTGTAGAGCGCAAGGGTACATTATTTAGTGCTCAACAAGGTGACATTACCGACTCACAGAAATACGTTGTGGTGTAATTTCCTTCCATTCGTTGCGAGCGATTAATGGAAATGTCGTGCCCCGTCATCCTTCAAGTTGTGATAAGAAAAGATTCCCATTCTTTCCAGGTTTTGTCGCATGAAATGTATTATCGAGCGAAATATTTTAAAAACATAATATTCTCCCTTGCGATTGAAGGTATTCAGAGAGGTTGATTTTTACACCATGTTGATTGTGCCAGACAAGGCACTGATTTTTGAGATCAGTCTCGCACAGTGACGTCTCGTAATCACGGCCATATTACGGAGTTTTATTTAAATTAAAGTCAACAGATATATTTTAAGAAGGGATGAAAAAAAAAATGTGTGACTATTTATTTGACAGGTTGGTTGGTTCCTTAGTTTAGGGGCTGCGACAACGCGGTCATGTAGCCCCGTGTACTTTGGGTGTGTGTAGAAGCTGTCTGATAACCGGTGTTAATTGTGATGGCTGTATTAGTGTGTGTATCTGTTTTTTTTAATTCAAGTAAGGACTGCAACTTTGCATTTTTCAAATAGTTCCTACTTTTGCCACCAAACGCCACCGTAAACGACTGCTAGGCCTAGTTCAGAACTTAGCTACTAGACGCCACCGCAGTCGGCTCTTGGCAACGAAAGTAGCAACCGAAGAGCGTTGTTTACATTCTTAACCTATACAATTTAGATTCACACAGGTGTAATTAGTGGAAAGTTCTTTAACATGCCATAAAACTATGACAAGGGACCGCCGGCTTTACTTCCCCTCCGAAGGAAGGCATACTGAGGGATATTAAACGCTCTTAAAAAATCCGACGGCTTCGGCCGGGATTGAACCCTGTTTGACAGGAAATGAACGGCTTAGTTATGCTACTCCTTTTTTATTTGTAATATCTAGCATCCAACGGTTAATAACTGTCAAATATTTAAATATCACCAGTTTTACGGGACTTAAGATCTATAGAAGCCTAATGATTCGCTGAATTATGATAAATCCCAGACGACTAAGGGCAATTTGAGGCAATTTCTGACAGATTTACTCTGGAATCAAAATGATAAATTCGGGTATTAAAGACTAATAAAGGGCTAATGACTCGATCCCGTAACCTTGGGAATGGGAGATACGTTATTTACCTACTGAATCAAATGAGCATCAAACATCGTACAAGGGCATATAATAATTCGTACCAAATGATTTTAGAACATTCTCGAACTATACTAAATCCTGTGGGCACCCCTTCTACGTCCCTAGTGAATGCCAAAAAAGGAAGAAAACTTGCGATTCTTCCTTGACTATGACATAAATTCAACTGGTACCGTATTCGTGATGAAATGAAAATATCACGGACTTAAAACACATTACGTAAGAAACACAGTAGGCCTATTTGGTCCTTATAATTACGGTATTAAGGGGGCAACTTACACATATGCAAAGGTCATGAAGAAGGAATAAAAAACTCCCAGCAAGCTTAGCGCATTAGAAGTCCAGTTCGTATGATAATCAAGTAGTGATGTAGGTTACTTCTGGTTACACCTTAACGAACGAAAATTCCGGTGTAGAAATACCCAAGAGGCGCACTGATAGGCTATATTCTGTTTCTTTGCACAATATTGCGTTGGTTGGTTCCTCACTTTAGGCAGTGGTTCTTAACTGGTGGTCCGCGGACCACAGGTGGTCCGCGAGTGCCTCTGGAGCGATCCACGGGAGAAAAGGGTCCACCAGCACGTATAAAAAAGGCGCCAATAAATGGGGATTTCGAAAACGATGGGCGTTGAACGAGAATCGTCCGAATATGTTGACGGCGATGACTATCAGGTTTTGAATTGAAATATCTTTAAAATAAGTGGTATTGAGGAAGGGTTACAACTGATAAGGTGTATAGGGGAGGGGTGGTCCGTAGATGATTCAATTTCAGGCCGAGTGGTCCGCATACTTCTACGAGTTCAGAACCACTGCTTTAGGGGCTGCGACAACGCGGTGATGTAGCCCCGTGTACATTAGGTGTGTAGAATCCGTCTGATAACCGGTGTTAATTTTGATGGCTGTATTAGTGTGTGTATCTGCGATTCAGGTAGGAGGACTGCAGGCGATCAATTTCAAGTAGTTCCTACGTTTGCTACCAAATGCTACCGTCAACGGCACCTAGTTGATAACTTGTCTACTAGATGCCACCGCAACCGGCATTTGGCGGCGAACGTTGGAACTTAATAAAGCGTTAATCAAATCCAACCTACAAATGTAGCTTCACACAATTATTGTAGTTAGTGGATGGTTCTTTAACATGCCATAAATCTATGACATGGGCCCGCCGGCTTTAATATTAAGTTGTACTACAGAGTGGTTCGTATGAAACTCATGCTCTTCAGTATGGAACAATTTTAACAGGAATGGTGCTACCCGTGAGGACTCACGCGGGATAACAATTTGCCAGTAAGAAAATGTATCTACACCCTCAACAACTTCGTCCGAAGTAGTGTGCGTAGTTTGTAATTTGTTTCTAGGGACGCGATGGGGTAGGTGCCCCGGGGCGTGAAATAAGTTAGTAGGTTGGTATCTCAGTTTAGGGGCTGCCACAACGCGGTCATGTTGCCCCGTGTACTTTGGGTGTGTGTAGAATCTTGTCTGATAACCGGTGTTAATTTTGATGTCTGTATTAGTGTGTGTTAACTGTAAATAAGGTAAGGACAGCAGACGATCAATTTCAAGTAGTTCCTACTTTTGCTACCAAATGCTACCGTCAATGACACCGAGCTGTGAACTTGGCTACTAGAAGCCACCACAACAGGCACCTGGCGGTGAACGTTGGAACTGATAGCGCGTTAATCAAATCTAACCTACAAATTTAGCTTTACACAATTGTAGTTAGTGGAAGGTTCTTTTACATGCCATAAATCTTTGCCATAAGCCCGGCGGCTTTACTTCCCCTCCGAGGGAAGGCATACTGAGGGATTTTTACGCTTTTAAAAATTTGACGACTCTGGCCGTGTTTGAACCCGCGATCTTGGGCATAACAACTCAGCACGCTACCAACTACGCCACCGAAGTCGCTTAAAAAATAAGTCACTATCCCAGCATTTGCCCGAGGGGAGTATGGGGAAAACCCAGGATAAAACACACTCAGGACAGGACCTGCCGAACCTCCGGACTTGCTGCAGCTGTCCATCGTGGTCGTGGTGCACGATTTAACGCTCACGGCTACACCGAATGGTGTGGTTTACTGCGATGTGTGAACAGACATGGATATCCTATCATGACAGCAACAATTTGCACCTGTTTAAATCAGCGCTTGGAACACATTGCCCCACAGAGACCACTCGATCTAACCATGACTACAGAGCATATATATATATCCAATTACAGTGTATTTACATCAGAATGTGTTTATATGATCATGAGTAGTGACAGACTAAAATGAGTTTCCATTGAAAACACAACAAATAAATGAAATTCTGGCTATGACTTCAAATCGCGGTTACACTAACGGATATTCCGAACATGATTACACAAATTGAGATTCAAATTGACAGCAATGCCATATCTGGCCGCTCTGGGAAATGAAATCAATAGTCAAGCACGTCGAAGGAATACAGTGTTACAGCTGACAATCAAGTAAAATGTGCTCATACAAACTCCTTCTTTTACAATGATGTTACCGTCCTGTTATACTAGTGTGAGAATAAAATGGCAAGACCGGCGTACCAACATCAGCATCCTCGAAGAAGCCAATGCTACAAGCAACAAGGCTACATATAATCAAACATCAACTTCGGTGGATTGGTCATGTTGTCCGTATGCCCGACTCTCGTCTCCCGTGCGCAGGGAATACAGCGCAAAAGGTACAAAGATGCTCTGAAATCTAACACGCAGAAATGTATGATCAGCACCAAAAACTGGGAGACCACAGCTTCTAATCGACAAGCATGGCGTCGGCTTGTTCACGGAGGTCCACAACACTTCAAACACGAACGTCGAAGACTTGCAGTGGATATGCGTCAGGCAACGAAAGATCGAATGGCTGCTCAAACGAACAATCCTCAGCGAGTCGTGGGTGAAATATATGTTTGTGAACATTGTGGAAGAGTTAGCGGCTCCAGAATTGGTATACACCAGGGCCTTCCACACAGCGCTCCCCGAGCTTTAGCGCTCCGGCCGCGCTCTAAGCCAGTGCTCCGGGCGCTTTGATGGAAGGTAGTGGCGGGAGGAGCGTGTCTGGTTGAGCGTGCGGTCTGCCCGCCGCGCCGAAGTGAGCAATGTTTGGCTCAACGTACATTTGTGACCGTTTCTTTTCGGTTCTTAAGCTCACCAAGAGTAAACATCGTGCAACGATGAGCGATAGAAACATGCGCAATTGTTTACGAATAGCAGCGTCCAGAAATATTGTACCCAATTTGGAGAAGATTGTTTTCTCCAAAACTAAAAGCTCGTAAAAACGACGGAGCAAAAGTCACTCAAGGTCTGTACTATCTGTTCATATTGGTAAAATGTTGTAGAATTCTCCTCTCTAATATGTTCACATTACAGTTTGGAGTAAATTACAATGCAGTATTTTTTTACTTAACACTTGCGTTCGTTTCCTGCACATTCCATATTGAACCCTTAATTCTTCTATCATGAATTAATTGTTCATATTTTATTTTATGAACTGCATCATGTCCCCAGTCAGTTGAAGCAACTTGGGAGCTGACTGTTGCAACGAGTTTGGCAGTTGAGCACGCTTGAAAAATTTAAACATTTTCCTGGAAGCCGGGTCGTTGAACGCTGACCTAGCGTCTCGAGCCTTTGTCCAGCAGGCCAAACAGAGAAGAAAGTTTGAGACAGGGATACTTGTGAGGACGGCAGGTGGGAGAAGTGACGTGCTCTACTCAACGATTGTGTGTATGAATTGACGAATCACGAAGACCCAAGCCAACTTGGGCGCATTGATAGCGTGCCCTGGAAAAGCGCGCCAAAGCTGTATCTAATTAATCATCGATGCGATTTGATTCCGCGGGGCAGCGTTGGAACGTTCACGGAAAATAATGATATTTGACACCACCCGCAAGTTTCTACGACATCTCCTTCAAATTATAAAAATGTTTAGTCCCCTCTACCGACCATTTGACCAGATCTGTATAAATTAGTTGTCTGTGCTAACGACAATGTTCTTTTTCTGGTGTAGCCGAGTACTAACACACGTATTGTTCTTTTCCTTGAGTAGCTGGGGGCTACTACACGTTCGTCCTATTATTGATGTAGCCGACAGCTATTATACGTGACCACACGTACGGTTCTATTTCGCCGTAGCCGAGCGCTACAAAACTTTTGTAAAGTACTTTGACTTCAATCTCAAGTGAGATGCAGAACATTTTGAGGACTCTGTCGAGAGCCGTTTGTAATATATTAGTGATAATTTATAGTTTGATTTTTGCGTGTGAATTTTAACAAGTGTTTATCTAGGGAAAGTCGACGTTTAGAAATTGCCTGGACTAAGAGTTAATGTGCAGCTCTGTTGCAATTCTAGTAGGAGAAATAATCGTAATTCTGAATTGTATTTCTACTATTTGAAGAAGACACCAAGATGACGAACCGTGGGTCGACAGCTGGGATGGTGAACATGCAACCTACGCAGATGTTTGTGATGGCCGAGTAGAATCCTAGTTGGGCCATGGAGAGTGATGTCCACTGACGTGATGAGTTCGATATGGCTGAGTACAAATATTGATTTATTCATATTATAGATGTTTTGGCATGGGAACATTTGTAAATAATTTTTCTTGTGATTTTTGTCTTGGTTCATATTTTATTTAGATTAACGGTGTACCGACATTCAGATATTTAAATGCGTGAGGATGCGTGGCCATCAGTTGATTTGTTGTATATGTTGTGTAATTTAATTCGTGTACTCGTGTACATGCGTGATTTGATTTGGCGGACGCATGGAGGCGGCCCAGGTGATAACTGGCGCTGGTTAATTAACAGTAAAATATAGCAAGGGGGGAAACGTGTGTTTGCTAGGATCTTGAATGAACAAGTATTTTATTTTGAGTTGTCTTGTTGCGACAGTTGATTTTGTAAAAAATCATCCGTTCTTTATTTCAGTTTATTTTTATTTTTGATTAATTAATTCTTCGATCAGAATACTAGATCAGGCGCGCGCTGTGTGTGGAAAATATTTGTGTACTTTTATTTCAGGTGTTTTGTCAAAACCCTAGCGTGATTGTGTGTGTCTGTGTGTCCGTGTACAATGTGTGAGTATCTGCGCGGGAGGATGGCGTGGGCCAGTCCTCTGCCTGCTGCAAGGTTTTTTTTAAGGATGGTGAGTGGTGTCCGCCGGGACCTCAGCCAGTCCAATTGATGATCTTTTAATTCCAGGGGAATTAATGATATATTTTGTGGCACACATTTTATTGGAGCTGAGTTGGCAGATGTTCTTCGTGATCTTGTAATTCCAGGTGGAATTAATGATATATTTTATTTTGTTGACACACACACATTTGAGCTGCTCGTGACAGCTATTCTTCGTCGATCCTGGGACCTGAGCAATTAGTGCTGGAGCATCCTTTGACCAATCTAATAGGTCATTAGCCTAATAGTTTGCGGATGGCGGCCATCTTTATGTCAAAATTGATTCCCCCTATTAATTCGAACTCGGTAGAACCGAATGAACGAAATTTGGTACAGGGGTAGCCGAGACATGGTTCACGCAGGGGTGATTTTGACATGTGATAACGAGTTCCACACCGTGCGCTGGTCTGAGGTATTTTCTGAACACCTGTTTGTGAGAGGGGAGGTACGGCTTTGCCGTGACCTAGTTGTAATTATGCTTGCTTGTTCATTTAAAGAGTGATAGATCATGTAGGGCTGAGATCGCCACGCTTGAGCGGTATTCCCATGCGCGACGTCCAAATCAAATGTTTGTCTTGTATAGTAATTAGCCTATGTTGCTGGTGAGCAATTGTTTTACTAAATGTTCATGATTGTAAATTCTTGTTGACACCTTGTTGTGTACTTCAGTGTAAGATGACACGCGGTCA
Source organism: Meconema thalassinum (assembly GCA_946902985.2). Classification (NCBI taxonomy): domain Eukaryota; kingdom Metazoa; phylum Arthropoda; class Insecta; order Orthoptera; family Tettigoniidae; genus Meconema; species Meconema thalassinum. Next base: position 593,431,699 of record OX336388.2, read on the forward strand.
TTTGTTTTTGTATCGTGGTCACGCTACTTACTGCTTGTGTGTATTTTGATGAAGTCCTATGTTTGAGGCAGCTTGTTGTGCTTGGCACGTTGATCCAGATTTCAACGGAAATCTTTGTGTGTGTGAATATTAAAGTTAGCGAGTGTCGGATATTGTATTGATAGTTTTTAGTATTGTAGTTCCCATTGCTATTTTATCTCAGATGCGGATTTGTAGCCTGACGGCATTCGCGGGACGGCAACAAATCGCGCATCATGTACTCTACCATATGGCATGCTTGGTCACATCTCACGCACACATGTTTTGCAGATAGGCAGGCCATATTTCAGGACCTGTTATTTGGTTGGCATCTCTGGAGAGATAACTTTATTTGCATTCACTATTAGATTTGGGTGTAAAATTAATGGGGTGTTCCCTCGTGTAGTTTGTTGTATTTTGTTGTTTTTATTCTGATATTAAATTTGTTTTATTTAGTTTTGGCTTCACTTTTGTTCTTTCTGTCATATACATTTGGACTATGTTGCCTTGCACCTTTTAGAAGCATAAATTTAACAACTTCGTATGGACCGTCCACTGTATGTATGTCTACCCCTTATTATTCCCGTTTTCCAACGGGGTCGGGGATGAGATGCGATGGAAGTCATTGTGGCGATGGTTTTTTCGGCCGGATGCCCTTCCTGACGCCAACCTCATGAGAGGAGTTAATGAGAGATGAAATGAATGATCGTGAATGAAACTGGGCAACGATGTGGAAGGAAGCGGCCGTGGCCTGTCAGAAGGTACCGTCCCAGCATTTTCCTGGTGTTGAAAATGGGAAATCGTATGGACCGTCCACTACCCCGCAGAAAGAGTCTCATAAATAGCTTCTCGCAAGGGTTCAATATATCGGAGTGCCATTTGATTTGTATATGCGATAGGTAGATTTTATTAGAAAGCTAACTACTGCAATGGGTACTGCACTCGAAATTATGAGCAACCAAGAGAAAGTATCTAACCGAGATTCGAACGGATAGCCTGAGAAAAAAATGTGTATAAAATTTATCGTGATTTGAGCTATATTTACACACAGGAAGGCAGATTATGTGCAAGGAAGCAATTGGTAAAATTTTAGTTTGAAGAAAGATTCGTATTTGGAGAAGAAGTGGAAATTTTATAGTGTGGAATATTTTAACCAAGGGAGGATCATTAGAACAGTAATCAGGAATGTGCACAGTTTTGTGAAGTTAGCAGCGACAAACCAGTTTTGGTTAGCGAGTTGACTTGGCAAGGAGATTTGGAGGTCAGACACGCGCCAAGTATCCTTAGGAGGGGATGGCGCGTGAACAACAAATTTGATAACATGAGAGCAGCCAATCACAACGAAGAAAGATTACGAGGGAATATATAATTATTAGAATTATTATTTTAATATTCTAATGGATTGAAGTTAATCAAATTCACAAGGAAGGAAGAAGAAATGTAATTGGCAAAACAGAAATTAAATTAGATGACTGTGAGAGAAGATATGAGTAGATAAGTGAGTTTATTCACTGGCGTGAGGCTAGCGCGGCAAGTTTGAGAGGGAATCTGAACTCAGGAGGCTAGCGGAAGACAGGGAACGAGGTTCTTATTATTCGAGTATTCAACGAGGTAACACGTTTAGAAAATCGCTCTACAAGTTGTATGTAATGGCAACCAAGAAAAGTATTAGAATCAGAAGAAGAACTACAATGTTAATAAGGAACTACAAGAGTAAATGAATTGATATAGGAAATAAGAAGGAATATAAAAGGAATGTAAGGAATTTATCTACAGGAATTAATAAAAGCTGAATTGAAGAAAATATACGTCGAGATACTCTATAAATATTCACTATCTCATCAGTGGAACTTTTACCTGACACTCTACAACGCAGAAGTCAAGAAGTTAAATTCACTGCAATATTTTAGAAAAACATATACTACATATTACAAGATGTTTTCAGAGTAGGTCAGAGGGGAAAAGTAACTAACAACTGTACTGAACGAAGGAAGATGTTCTAAATTCAACATGATGGGAGGTTGAGCCTACACTAACAAGCGAAGTCCAGCGATGATCATAGCAATGCAATCATGGAACTTAACTGCAACTTCATCTGCGGTACGCTTGAAATCCACAGACAGTCTACTACAACGAAAAGAAAGTCACATGGGAAGGTGATTTCTCATCGTAAGCATAATCACTATCTACACACTAACATCAGGGAACGTCGGGAGAGCAGCCGAATGAAGAATAATCCAGACAGAAGCGTATGCAGAATCTAGGACATCTGACCGTGAAGCAAGATGATGCGAACGCGAGCGAGGGTCGTTGACTGGGAACATGGAGACAGGCCAGCGCAGATCAGCTGTAAACCGGTTGAGCCAGCACCCTCACTTGCAAGCAGAGCAGTGCGGGACAGAGCGGGAAGAACGTGGAGAATGCGGACGCGTGCTGGGAGGCACGTGGCACATTCCGAGCGCACGTGGAGAGATTCCTCAGCTGCCAAAGTCTTCAGGTTCTGTTACGTGCACATCAGACTCAAGGTAGAACAGTGATTTTTAACACCTATGTAGTTAGTACTTGTTATGGGTTATTCCAGTGTTTGACCAACATCTGACTATTTTATTCCTAGTTCATGTTATTGTTGTTGCTATATATTTTTGAGATTTTTCTTTAAGTCAACGAATATAGTTTGTGACGTATTTTTCTAACGTTTATTGTTAATATTTTCGCATTAACTATTTTTTAACTTAAGTAAGCTAACGTTTAGAATTTTCATTCATGTAATTTATAACGGTGAGTGAAGTTAATATCGTTAACGTGGTGTAACAAATGAAAGGAAGTCGTAATGAGTTATAACAAGCGAAGCTTTGTAATAAATGCAATGAGAGATATAGAAGGGATATTGTTATCCGAAATAAAGCTAATTCGTTAGAGCAACGAAATAACATGTATCTAGAAACGTTAACTATTGTCAAAGGAGTGTTCAACAATGGCGTTGGAGACACTCAACTATAGACACAAAGAAATATTGTAAAGCCCAGAAGTTAAGTTTGAAAGTATAAACAGTATGCGTATTTTTCTATAGCATAGCTGATGAATATAAGGAGAGATATGATGTTACAGATCAATCTTTTGTCATTAAGAAGTCATGAACGACTACGGTAAAGGTATTTCATATCAGATTAAAGTAAGAACGTGAGGAAAAGTGTATTTTATTAAGTAACGAACACGAGCAGACTTAAATTCAGAGAGAAGCTATAAATTGTAACATAGATGTATAATTAAAGTAAACGAAGGAAGTATGCCATAATTTATGTGAGTAAAAATATAAGGAAGTACTACGAAAGTATTGTTGAGTGGAACGAGCAAGTAAAATATACCACGGTGTTGTATAATCGACAGTATGATGCACGCGGAGGTAGTTGTATCCATGAAAGGTATTACAGTAGTAATATTTAGTTGGTGTTGTTTGAGTCTTCAGTCTTTTGACTGGTTTGATGCAGCTCTCCATGCCTCCCTGTCCTGAGCTAATCGTTTCATCTCTACATAGCTACCACACCCTACATCCGAGGCAGTCTGTTTAACATATTCTAACCTTGGTCTACCCCTACAGTTCTTGTCCTCGACCCTTTCTTCCATAACTAAGCTTGCTATTCCTGAGTGGCTTAGTATGTGTCCTACCAACCTATCTCTTCTCTTCATTAGCAGTCGCCAGAAACATCTCTCCTCTCCCACTCGTCTTAATATCTCTTCGTTTGTAACCCTATCTACCCATCTGATCATCATTCTCCTGTAACACCACATTTCAAATGCTTCAATTCTCCTCTTTTCTGCTGCACCAATAGTCCAAGTTTCACTTCCATAGAGCGCCACGCTCCAGACAAAGGCTTTCAAAAATGACTTCCAAATACCTAAATCTATATTCGATGTCAACAGATTCCTTTTTTTTTTGTAGAAATGCTTTCCTTGCCTGAGCCAACCTACTTTTTATATCCTCTTTGCTTCGTCCATCACTGGTTATTTTGCTTCCTAAGTAACATAAGTCTCCTACTTCCTTCAGCTTTTCACCTGCCAATTTGATGTCCATAGAGGTTTCTGATTTATTTCGGCTGCATTCTAGTATTTTTGTTTTACAATTATTAATTTTCATCACGTATTCTTTCCATAAGACGAAGTCCATACCATTCAAAAACTGATTCAAATCCTCAGGCTTATCGGCCAAGATGACGATGTCATCAGCAAATCTCAGAGTTGAAATTATTTCTCCTTGAATCTTCACTCCCACTTTAAATTTTTCTCTAATTTCCTTCATTGCTTGTTCAATGTAAAGATTGAAAAGTAAGGGTGATAAGTTGCAGCCTTGCCTAACACCTTTCTGAATATCAGCTTCTCTCTCATGTCCTTCAGCTCGAATGACTGCTGTCTGGTTTCTGTATAGATTGTAGATCACCCTCCTATCCCTGTACATTATTCCAATAGATTTCAAAATGTCAAACAATTTAGCCCAATCAACGTTATCAAAAGCCTTTTCTAATCTACAAATGCAATGAACGTCCTCTTATCTTTTCTTATTCTACCTTCCAAAATCAGCCTAAGACTTAGTACAGCTTCCCTTGTTCCTACATTTTTCCTGAAACAAAACTGGTCTTCACCCAACTCCGTTTCTATCTGGCTTTCAATCCTCTTGTAAATTATTCTAGACAGGATCTTTGAAGCATGAGTAATCAATCTCATTGTACGGTAATCTTCACATCTGTCAGCTCCCACTTTCTTTGGTATAGGGATGATTACATTCTTCTTGAAATCATGCGGTACCTCACCTGTCTCATAAATCCTACACACCAAGTGAAATAACCTGATCAGACCGTCATCTCCTATGTAGCGTAGAAACTCAATCGGTATATCATCTATGCCTGGTGCTTTGTTCCTGCTTAAGTCTTCCAAAGCTCTATCAAATTCTGATCTTAATATTAAATCTCATTTTGCATCCTCATCAATTTCTTCCTCCCTTTCCATTACATGATTATCAATCTCCTTTCCCTTATACAAACTCTCTATGTAAGCTTTCCATCTCTCAACCTTTTCTTCCCTATCTGTTAGAGGCTCTCCATTTGTGTCCTTAATATTACAGCACTTAGTCTTCTTTTCGCCAAATGTATTCTTAATCCTTCGATAAGCTGTGTCTACTTTTCCTAATTTCAGACAATTTTCGTTACCTGCACATTTCTCTTTCAGCCATTCTTCTTTCGCTTCCTTGCACTTCTTGTTGACCTCATTTCTCAGACGTCTGTATTCTGCTTTCCCCTTTTCATCTCTTAGATTCTTGTGTTTCCGCCTTTCATCCATCAATTCTAGTATATCCTGAGTGATCCACGGTTTTCTACCTATTCTTTCTTTCCTACCAATGTTTTCTTCTGGGGATTTTGTTATTTCATTCTTCAAAAGTGCCCATTCGTCTGCAATTGAAGTTTGTTTAGGGTTTGCATTAGTCCTTCCTTTATACTCTTCTTGAATCTTCCGTTTACATCCTTTACATTCAGTCTGTCTATTGCCCACCTTTTTGGCTTTTGACTTTTCTTCAGTTTCTTCAACTTTAATCTGCATTTCATTACAACCAGATTGTGGTCAGAGTTTATGTCAGCACCAGGATATGTTTTACAATCCAAAATCTGGTTTCGAAACCTCTGCTTGACCATAATGATGTCGATTTGGTAACGCCCTGTATCTCATGGTCTCATCCATGTGTATATTCTTCTATTGTGGTTATTGAATAAGGTGTTAGCTATGACCAACTCATGCTCGGTGCAGAATTCCATCAGCCTGCTTCCTCGATCATTCCTTTCACCTATTCCGAAATCTCCTACTATCTTCCCTTCTCTCCCTTTTCCTACCACAGCATTCCAATCTCCCATTATTATAACATTTTCATCACCCTTGATATACCTCGGAATTTCGTCAATTTCTTCGTAGACCTTTTCAACATCCTCATCATCAGCTTGACTGGTAGGCATATAGACTTGTACCACTGTGGTGCACGTAGCTTTAGTATTGATTTTTGCTACAATAATCCGTTCACTATATTGGCCATAATATTCCACACGCTGTCCAAGTTTCCTACTCAATATGGGACCAACCCCTGCTTGGCCATTGTTTGATTTAGTGCTAATGACCCTATAGTCTCCTGACCAAAAGTCCTGTTCTTTCTGCCATCGCATTTCACTAATCCCAACCATATCCAACCTTAACCTATCCATTTCCCTCTCTAAGTTTTCTAACCTTCCACTTCCTAGCAGACTTCTAACATTCCACGCTCCGATCCGTAGAATGTCAGATTTCCTCTTTGTCACTTCTGTGATGTTAACCCCCTCTCGAGTAGTCCCCACAAAGAGATCCAAACGGGGGACTAGTTTACCTCTTGAAATTTTACAAGGGAGGAGGCCATCATGACATGCAATTATGCATAGAGAGGTGCATATCCTCGGGTATAGCATTACGGCTGTAGTTTCCCGTTGCTTTAAGTAGGGATACTGATACTCTTACTTTATCGAAAGTATATGAGATGGTCTTAGATTTTTGTGAACGTGCTAAGGAAGAGGTATATGCGACGGGTTATTGTTGAAAGAAGAGTAGTAAAGACACGTTAATGTTATTCACTGAGAGTGTGAGATAAAGAGATTACAATGAGAAAATATGGAAATACAGTATGTCAGTAAAGTAAGTTGGAAAATGTATTTGTGAAGAATTGGAAGTGTGAGTAGTGAGGGTTCAATGCCACGCACACGTAAAATGTTCTATAAAGCTAATCTGAAAGTCTTGCGTCGTAGTTCGAAATGTTATTACAGTTATTAAAAACCGGATATGGAAATAAGTGAAATAGTAATGAACTTAATTGTTTGAGACACATGTTCACATGGACGTAGACATGTATATTCATGATCAAACAAAAGGTATTGTGTGAGATAAAGAATAGAGGAGTGGAATGAACTGTATACAGATGAAGCAGGAGGAGAAAATCGTGCAGGTCGCGATGATGTACATAATTAACATATGTAAATAATAATAATAATTACTAGAATAACTTCATTAATTTTTCTACACATAATTAATAGTTTTGACGCTATAATGCGGTGAGAAATAACACAATGTATTATGCAGGGAGAACGTTTGTAAGTTGCTATAGAATTGAAATGAATTATTTTAGGATTAGACACACGGTGTTTAAGAAAGTGTATTTTATTGTTTTTAAATCTTTCTAAGAAAGATCCATCGTTATTAATACAAGTTTTGGTGCAGGGAGACTTATAAAGTCGCATCTATGTCCAGAGGGGACACGAACTTTTTAATTTGAGTGTTTATTTTATTTTCATTCAAATTTTTAGGGACATATCTGTAGTGTCCTAGATGAATAAATCTGCAGGCACTGTTTAGTTTGCCTGTTCCGCTTTTTTTTTTATAAGATCTGCTCTTTATTCAATGCTGAATTACGCTATAAAGATACTACTAGTTCGATGCAGACAGTTTTTTTTGACATAACTATCCCTTATCTACCCCGAGAGACGAGTTGCATATTGTGCTAAATTTTATTTTAGGCTGTCCTGTGTGCAACTAGTTAGTAGTATGGTTAGATATGCGTTATGTGTGTCAAGGGTTCCCTAGTCATCAGTCCGGTAGGAATATGTTGATTTCCTAGCCGGGTATTGGCATTCCTACGATTCTTTTTCCATCTGCGCGGATTCCGGACATTGACTTTGAGGAATTCGGGCGCAGTACTGTACCCGATACCTAGTTGAGGCTATCGGCTACGCCAGCAGACATTAAGCCGTAGTTGAGATTATTGGAAGAGTTAAGAAAAGATAGCGCTCAGATCGAGACAAGAGGAATGTCAGGATGAAGTAGAAGGTCTAGGATCAAGAAGGCACTGACATCTGTAAGCGGATGGAATTATGGATGGAAATATGAAGCTTTATTAAGATCTATATGGAACATGGTATTTAAACATCTTAGAAGAGGAGATATAACATGCATTATATGTGGTAATAATTTAAAGGAAGTCAGATAACCCTTAAGTTATTTTAAGATGATGGGGGTTCGAGATTATATTTGTGACGCAAGACCACGGTGGTGGGGAGGACGTCACGTGACCGCACCAGGCAGGTAAGGGTCGAGGCAGTGCAGACACTGTCAGTCTAGCTGTGTGAGCCAAGCAAGAGAGTCGAGCTCTGTGAGCCAAGCAAGAGAGTCGAGCTGAGCAGCACACGCCAAGCGCATGGTACAGATCGCGCGGCAAACAGAAACTGTCACGGAAAGTGAAAGCGACAGTTTCAACTTCACCGAGCAGCGAACGACAAGTAGGTCAGTGGGCCGGGCGGACATCCGCAGCAAACAAGCATAGGAGGCCGGGGTTTTTAAAACAGCATTGCGAGTAGTTGGAGAACTTTATTCCAAGCTGCATTTCAACGCAGAACGGCATAGTAGAGCGACATGGCGAGGCCAGCTTTAGGCGGAGATGATTATAGCATTGCAGTAAAACCGAGCGGGTTATTTCCCATTATATACGCAAGCATTATAACAGAAGCTGAACTTCATTACTACGTTGAGTTGGAACGTTTATTCAGCATTTGTATTATAAAGACAAATAGTTACGTGATACTGCAACTCTGAACTTCGAATGAACGTAGTTTTTCTTAATGACATTACGACTATGCATTTCATAACGCATTCCAAGTAACATTAACAATTTCAGGCAAACGGAATGTTGTAAGCATATGCACTTAGGAACATTAGCACGTGCATTAATGCAATTATTTCTTATGAAGTGTTATGAATTACCGAGTATGAACACAGCTACAGGGTGTTTCATAAACTTAGACACTCTGATGAAACAATTTTATTTTCTACAAGTGAGGCTAAACCGCTGTGGAAATTGAACTTTCAACACTCAAACTGAACATTGTATAGAACAGTGGCGTAACGTAGAAGAGGAATAGGGGGTCCGCTGTTTCTATGAACTTTTTCGTGAGGATTTGGACAATATCCGCTATGGATAACCAGAAGTTCATCATGTCGGAATAAACGCAGACAGAGACGCGATGGCACCACAGAGCGATGGATTCGATTCCTGACGAGAAGGAGGTCCACCAGCTGATTCACTTGGGATTCGAAGGCAATCGTCATTGCATAGATGGAATGATATTCACGCCAACCTTTCAAGAAATTCATTACATAGGGAAAATCGACGATCTTTGAAATTTAATAACAGCTGATTATGAGAAGGTACTGTAAGAGTTATAACTTTCTGATACGATTATTTTCATGAATACTGGGCACACATGTATATTTTTCTAATAGGAGTGATACGATTATTTAAGACATGGTTTGACTTTATATGTTTCGAATTTTGCTAGAATATGGCGTGACCATATGATATGGCAGGCATCATTATACGAAATTCTCACCATTGGTTGGCTTTATTAAGCAGATTTTTGGTCTTTTAGACATTTTTCCCGCAAGGATATTTTTCATGAATAGTTTTTTTTGTGTGACGAGTATTTCGAACTCGTGATCTGCAATTGATTATCTATATTACTTCGTCAATTCATTGCATACTAGCGAGTGTGTATTATTCATCAGTAGGGATTTTTTCCATTGGATTGTTTGGAGATATTAAGATGTTATTCACTTTAGTGAATGAATATCGCTTTTATATGACAACTAGAGACTTGTTGATTCCTATCTGGTACATTCACTCATATAGTCTTCGAGATGGGGTCTTTCGTATTTATACTGGTTACTCATCTTACCCATCGTTTAGGGCACTATCATTTTAGTCGACGGGGCGAGGTCTTTCGTATTTATACGATTGTACGGTGGTTACTCATCTTACTTGCCATTGAGGGACTCATTTTTATCATCCGAGTGTACATGAGATTGTAAGTGAATCAAACAAGGAACTACTAGTCACATATCAGTCGAAATTTTGTTAAATAAAGTACAGATAAATGTCAGCAGGGTTACATTTTGTAATTCTTGTTTGCCAATCCAATATTTTGTTGCTACACTCTTTTGAGAGTACTTTCAGTTTAACAGCTGGTACAGCTGATGCTTTTGATGATTTTTATAATTGTGTTGGATACCTTTGAGAAGGACTTAAAGTAATTGAATCTTGTAAGATGAATCATTAATGGTCAGATTTATTTTAAGGCAGATCAGTATTGCAGATTTTGATATGAGAGATTATAGCACATTAGTGTTTTTTCTGTGAAGTGAATTATGAGAATTGTAAGAGAATTTATGCTATTTGAAAGCAGATCTTGAATTACTAAGGTAATATTTTTTCCAATTGTTTAAGAGTTGTCTAGATGTGATCAGAGTAATTACAGTTATTGGAGATTGTGTGCGTTGATAATTTGAAGCAAGTTATATATATTTTGTAGATCATGCAACATGGTTAAGTGAAGTTTGTGATAGGCATTTTGTGGAAGTTGCCAAGTGATAGTTGCAATGTTGCTAATGCATTTTAAAGCAGACATGAGGTTGTCGAACCCAGTCTAGCGTAATTGTTGAGATTCATGCTGTATGTGCTGAATATTTATGGAGTTTTGTGGAATAATTGTGGTATTCAAATGTGATATTTGAAGAATTGAGGATATATAATGTAGTTGTGGATAGTCAGATCCAACGTGATGTCGTGAAGGCAATAATATTTTTTGGCATGAAAATTAAATACGAGATATAACTTGGAAGTGATAAACTGTAAGACAACGTTCTATAACCCATATTAAACAATTTGTTAGGAAATTAAACAAATAAATAAAGTTGATAATACAAGATTTTCTGAGAATAATAATTAATGAAATAATAATCTGAAATTTAAGCATATTAATGATCTGACCTAATGAAATAAAAATCAGAATGACTAGATGAGATAATAAGAATCTAAATAACCAGAAGAGTAAAATTTAAATAAATTGATAAATTAAATTTTGGAATAAATCAATGAATTAAATAAATAAATGGATGAATTAAAGATTGGATGAATAAACTGATTTAAATAAATTAATAGATGATTGGATAGATGATGAATAACTGAATTAGAAGGTGATAATTAATTAAAGAAGCTGATGATTAATGAATTTATATGGAATTAAAATAAATTTAATTGAGATATAATTTGAGGAATTGCAACTTGAGTTGAGGAATTAAACAATTTGTATTGATGATTTAAGATGATTTAATCTGAGGAAGATGATAAATTAAGAGTGTGTGAATAATTAGAAAATATAATGAAGTGATGATAATAATTTTCATTTAAATGATTTAATGGTGATGAGTTGATGATTCTGACAGGAATATGTCGAGTTTTGAAATGAGAATTAATGTGAGAAATATTTAATTTTGATGATGATGATAATGATGACCAATGAGCCGTGAATTTTCTGTAATTCACAAACAAGTAATTATGAATGACAATGTAAATAGTGTAAATTAATTATTCAATGTTTAGGAGCATTTTGCTAACGTATTTAACATTTAAATTATGCCATGCAAGCCATAAATTGCGTGATATTTAAAATATGTGATTATAATATGTGTATGTGTAGACAGATTAATAACTTTTTCAAATCCACATTCATGTTGTTAAATTAAAGAGAAATTAGGTCTCAGGTATCACAAATGTCAGTGACGAAAGATATAGTGCTACAGTGATCCTGAGAACCCAAGAGAACTTTAGAGATTTTTCTTGTTTTATGTGGATGGAATATTTTTGATTAGAAAAGAGATGGTTCGATTTTTGGACAATGACAATTTAACGTTGGCATTCGACCATACTCTCAGGTAGGATGATTATTTAAAATGTCTGTCTGACTATCAAAGTGAAATAAATTTGTTTTTATCTTAGTGGTGATCTGATGATGGTGTGATTTTCCTTTTTCTTTCCTTGTCTTGAGTAAGGCTTAACCAGGAAAGGAGGTGGTTTGCTAGGAATTCAGTTGATGGCGCCCATTTATATTTGCATTTTTTATTAAACTTAAGCCCGTAACGACCCTAGAGATACTTTGTCTCGTGTTACCCACTGCTTTTTCGATAACTCAGCTGAATTTCCGACACATTCCTTATTTGACTAGAGGTTCATTTAACTCCGCTCTGTCCTGGAACTCCAGGAATACGATGTAATAGCAGAAGGGTCATCGCATCCCCAGGACGAACGGGTACAGTACCAAGTTTCGGCTTCCGGAAAATTTCGACATATCTTCGCGTTTCACATCCCCTAGACCCCAAAACCACCGTCAGTTCAAAAGTTTATATATATATATATTGTGCCCTTGACCCCGGTACTGTCATGTAATTTCATCGAGTTTGGACGAAGCGCCCAGCGCAGAGTTTAAAATGAGCGCCGCTGGGAAGCCAGCCAGTGCCTCGCTTCCGCGCGGAGTTGTGACGAATGGCATAACATCGATGGGTCCAGAAGGTTTGAAAATTCTGAGATACTTGCTTATCAAGAAAGAGAACTAAGCTATAGTATTGCTTTTGATTTTTGAATCATCCTGGAAAAAGAAGCATGGCAATTGAACTACGCATTGCGGAGATATGAATGTCTTAAGTTGAAGCACATTACGTCATGGATGTCACAGGCGGGCAGCCGAGCTATATATAAGCAGCACACGGGACTGCAGAGGCAGCTGTGCTCATCCTACGATTGGGAATCTTACCCTGTTCTAGTGCGCCGTGAATATACAATCTGCTAAACGCAGAGTCGGAACGTTACGCTACGCGAAGTGTTGTCGGGTCGTGGAACTTAGAATTATTTTCGCCATACAAGTGAGTGATAGAATATTTTTCAACAAGTCGTTGGGTATTTTTCACTAGGTTTCAAGTGAAGTTGTTATGCCTATTGATGTTCAGTGGACTGATGACCCGTGAATGTATATTATGCTGTGACAGTTTGATAACGATAATTCTTGAGGGTGAGATTATAGTGATAGGCTATCGCATAAATTCGAAGTATTTCACAAGTGAAGTTACTATTGTTATCAAAGTGCAGAGGACTGATGACCATTGGACGGATCCAATGCTTTGATAAATACAGTTTAAAACGGTCATATTTTGAGAAGGTGCTTATAACAAGAGACTTGCACATAATGTACGAAGTATGTTTTTTTGTCGAAGGGAGAAGCACCGTGAAATGAGGTTTCGACCCCTGCAATAAATTGTACTGTTTTCGTTGCTGTGAACGTTTATGGTGATATTTGATGAATTATTGGCTTACGATAATGTTATCCAGTGTATGCCAGGGAAATAAAGTGTGCCAGTTGACAACGAGCTTTAACATGAGTGCAGAACAATTTGATCATCGAAAGAACATTGCCGATTTTCTCGAGAACATGAGAAGGAACATGCACTAAACACTAGCGATGGGTTAGATGGGAAGAAGGAAGAGAAGAAGAGGGAAGAGAGGAAGAAGATGACCGAAGGCCCATTCCAGGAGAACAGGAACCGCATGGTGGGACACCAGTGGAGACCGCCGCCATTCAATCTAGGCAGTAGTGAAGCCACACCTCACGGAAAGGCACAGGAACGTGGATTTTCACCGCCCAAGAGGCCAGTCCAAGACCATCATATCAGAATGAAGTAAGACCAGCATGCTTACTGGCGAAATTATTTAACTTCAGTTATCGTATTTTCTACAAGTTATTAGCCAGTACAGTGGGAAGGCCAGATTTTTCTTTTATAGGTAAATGTTGATACTCTGATAAGATATTCTAGATTTTTATCCGAGTGCAATATTTTGCATTGCAAGTTTAGATCCGGCTCGTGATTCATTACCAGTTAATAATGATAATAATCAAGATAGTTTATAATAATAATGATAAGCATAATCTAGTTGGATAATAATAATAATAATAATAATAATAATAATAATAGTAAGAATCTCAAGTTTGATTTTCAGTCATGAATTTATAAAATCTAATTACCACAGAGATTGAATGGAGTTATATGAACGTTCATGTGAACGTATTTCTTATTTTGAAATGAATATGTAAAGGTAGGAGAGATCGCCCAGACAAAGCCAGTTGATTGCAGGCGTAAGTCCCACATTGGTAAAGGCAGGTATAAGCCGCCAGGTTAAATACGAACATGTCGAAGACATGGTTCAGTTATATAGATTTTAATTGGCCTCAAGCATGGATAACTTTAGTGTTTTGTGTTGTATTACCGCCTAGGTCAGGAAAATGGAATTATTATGGTATTTATGAGAAAATATTTGTTGAAGGAGCCGGAGCGCATAGTACAAATCGTCTGGTTCCCAAATTAGATCTCGAATTAGCTTCCCATATGAGTTGTAAAGAGTCTTTATTGATTGTATGAGCTTAATTTTCTATAATCTGTTCAAGGTTAACTAATATGTGATAACAAATTCTGAATCAATTGAGAGTGATTATTTATTATTATGCATCATTTACTGAGTGTAAATTTGGTTCCACTCAATTTTGACTACCTAATGTGATAAATGATAAATGTGAATAATTCACAAAAGTGCCACGAATCTATCCGTGTGAAAATTTCTGTAAGTGCTGATTTTGAAAGTGATAAAAATTTACAATGTGAGAATGGACACGATTGCACACTGAGTAGTGTATAAGACTTTCTTATCTTAACGTATAAGGTGCGTTCAAAAAGTATCGGGCCGGAGGCATAATTACAGAAACCAGTACCTGTATGTTAGAAGTATTAGCCCTGGCTGTTGAGGCACTTTTCCCACTGTGACACGAGGCGGTGAATGGCTGTCTCATAAAATTCCCTGGGCTGCGATGTGAACCAGTTCCACACGTACAGCTGGACGTCGAAGTCCGAGGTGAATCGTTGGCCCCGCAGAGCCCTTTTCAGGGGACCAAACATTGCGTAATCACAGGGAGAGAGGTCTGGACTGTATGGAGGGTGGCCGAGAACCTCCCATTTGAATTTCTGCAGGAGTGCCGCGACTGTGTTGGCCGCATGAGGTCGTGCATTGTCGTGGAGCAGAATGACCCCACGCGTGAGATTGCCTGGTCGTTTAGTTTTGATCGCTTGGCGAAGGGTGGTCAAGGTTTGCGAGTAACGCTGGGCATTCACTGTTGTCCCGTGCGGCATGAAGTGTATCAGAAGGGGACCATCTTGATCAAAGAAGAACGTCAGCATTACCTTTCCTGCACTCGTGTGGATGGCCTTGCCTTTTTTGGGTGGTGGTGACCCTGGATGCTTCCACTGGAGGTTTTGTCGTTTGGATTCTGGTTCGAAGTGAAGACACCACTCGTGCCAGGAATCCATTCCCTTCCCTCGCATAGCGCTGCAGGTGACCAAGACAGTGGGCCATTCGACATGCTTCCTGGTGTGGTTGAAGACTGTGGGGCACCCATTGGGCACACACTTTGCGCAAGTGCAGTCGTTCCTTCATGATGGTGTGCACACTTCCGACGCTCAATCCGACCACGGCGACTATGGCGTTCACTCTCACTCGGCGGTGCATCAATCAGCTGGACGTTGTCATCTGTAATACAGGGGGGTGCCCCAGAACGGGCATCATCGGCTAACGACACCCGTCCTTCCCTGAAGCACTGGTGCCACGCCTTGAACCTTGGAAGGGACATGCAGTGTTCGCCGTACACTTGGAACATTCGGCGATGAATGTCCGTTCCCCCTACTCCTTCCGCAGTCAGAAACCGAGCAACACCTCTTTGCTCTTCGGTTGACGCCTCCATGTCACTGTTTGCAATGCGACTGGCAGCGTTGGACGATTGATGCATGCTGCTGCTCGCTTTGTGTAGTCACGTGACGTGCACGCGTGCCCTCTAGCGACAGGCTGTGACCTTCCACGCTCTGGTCGGAACCACACCTCGGTACACACGCCACGATTAGTCGATGTCGTCACCGGTTTGAGCATTCCAGCCTCTGGCTCGTTACTTTTTGAACGCACTTTATAAATTTATATAGTATGTAGGATCTCGGGGTAAGAGACTATAAATTTTAGCTATCCTGGAGATGCTAGGCAGGAGTGTTTAGTATTTTCGCTTTTAATATTGTAATAAAAGTGGAAAGGTTTTATGTATTTTGTGTGTTATTCTTCATCCTACTTATATTCAGGCGGGGCTCTCGAATTCAGTTAGCACCTTTGCCCATACCCCGTTTCCCTGAGTTTTCTGTGTCTCGTGCTCAACTGTCTTCGAGATTCTCGCATATGTGGGCGTTGGCCTTCGGACTAACGGGCACAATATGTATATATATGACTTTCTTGTGGACACGATAACTACCGCAATTTTGCACCAATCACTTTGAATGTTTTACATAATATGTATCCCTATGATCTGGGTCGAGTTCGTTAATGGGCACAATCGGTCAAAGGGGCTGAAAATGGGGGGCTATCGCTATAACTCTCTTAATATGTGAAATATCGAATGCATTCAAAGTGCATACCATGAGTCGGATAAGGCCCAAAAATTTATGTTTGAAAAGTTTTTTGATAGCACCAACCATTGACCAAAGGGGTGGGAAAAAGTGGGGTTTTCGGGAAACATTAATCATATCTCTCTTAATAAGCACAATATCAAAACCGTATAGAATGGACAATATTCCCCTAATAATTACCTACAACTTTTGTCTGAAAGAATATTTGATATGACCCACCTTTACGCCAAGGGATGAGCAAAATTATTTCGGAATTAGAAGAAAATGCCACCAGAGGTTGCCATGACAACACTACTAAAATGATGAGGGATGAGCCATCAGACGTTGCCATGACAACGCCATTGCACGAGATCACATTCAGTTTTCCATCTGACTCTGTGGGAAGCGGCTTCGACGACGTAACTGGTAGCATGCTGAACTTCTATGCCCAAGGTCGCGGGCTCAAACTCGGCCGAAGTCGTCGGATTTTCTAAGAGCACTAGTAAATTTGCTGACACGGTTCCCTCGCATTTGCGCAGCCTCAAATGCCAACAGACTGAGCTAGGATTCCATCCTACAATCTTGGACTCAGCAGGCGAGAACTTCACCGCTGAGCCATGCAGTCAGCCACGTATAAAAGTCTAGTGGTGACTGTCTTTTTCTCTTTCACCCAAAAATTACTAAACTTCTTTAGCTGAAATTTTATATGAACGAGGTTTATATACCTTGGATAAACAAAGGACTATTGTCGTTCCGAAATGTATCTCTGTTTCAATATGGCGGTAAAATACTGAGGTGAAAGGTACGTTTCATTTCATTACCAGGAAATGACGCGTCCCACCCGGCGAACAGGTATCCATGGCGGGTACATACATTTACCCTTGTCCACGCTTCTCGTTTTCGATTCGGTGTTTTACTCAGATTTGAACAACCAAGGCGTTCGGCGTGTAAGATACACCCACCACCACTTTATTTTACTCGTACGAAGGATGGGTATCCATCAAGTAGTTAATAACATTGTGAATGTCTCACACCACATCATTTGATGGTCCAACGCTCATGTTGACGTGGTAGAGCCCCATAATCACCAGCTCTCTTCTTCATTCTGGATGATAAATTGTTCGCCGAAGCTTTAACATTGTCCCTCCCGGCTGCTAGCACCTGCTTCATTGACTTTCATTAACAATACAGGACTCGCCATTAGGAGAGCGCCAAGACCAGAAAGAAGAAAGAAATTCTATTTTTAGTTCACGTTCGTGTGACACCGATTATATTGCTAGTTAAGTCACTCAGGGCCTCATTATTATTATTATTATTATTATTATTATTATTATTATTATTATTATTTTAAAAATCCGGCCACGGTGGGCGAGAGCGCTAACTCTCTAGCTAATACCTCGCTGGTATCGGGAGGGCGAGGGTTCGAATCCCACCTCGGCTGTCCAGAAGATGATTTTCATGGTTTCCTATTTTCACCACCAGAAAAACGTCGAGACGGTTCCTTTCAACAAGTTTACGGCCGACTTCCTTCCAAAATCCCTTCCATAATCAGACCGAAGTTAGCGGTCGCCTGGGAGATTGGCCTGTCACCATCCTCAGTGTTATCTGCTGACAAAGTGTGTTCAGTTTTCAGACACCATCCCTACGGCGGTAGAGGATTGATCCCTCGCAGAGTCCATAGGCGAAGCCGATCTGGGATGATGATCGATTTTAAGAAAATTAAAAACCAAGCGCTGTAACTACGCGCGTTTAGGCGAGGATCATGGGGCTTGGCTGTCTTCGGACTTGGTAGACGAGTGAGTTTGAACCCCATCGTCAGCTCCGCTTGCAATGGTTTTCCGTGGTTACTCATTTTCAACTCAGGACAAATGTCGCCCGTTTGAGATACAAGTGCCAGCGGCCAGTTGAGAACTAAATTTAGTTTACATGCGACACGTTGTCAAGATATGACACAGCTCCAGTAGCAACAGTCATGTACCATCCAAGAATGCTGGAGGCATACATGGCAGACCTATGCTACGACGGTACAACTCCAGATGCCGTGTGTATCGTACAAACCACCTGGATTTGACTCGCCTCGTAGGATCTGGTCGGTGCTTAATCGAAGAAGAACCAACATTGGCCGATGTGCCGATTTTCTGCACAAATGGAATAGAGTACCTTCTCCAGGTTTTATTTGTGACGCCGAAAAATAAACTGTTCGCCATATACACACATCAAAAAAAGTTTTGCATCACCTCGGTTCCCAGATCTCCGGCATATAGACGTTGACTGTGTATATTGTATCCAAGATACAGTCCCTTTGACTGTTCATAGATGTCACTAAAACTGCTCAAAGATGTAAACAACCATGCATGAGCAGGGCCTATTAGACGGAGGGGGTACGACAGCCGATCAGTTCCAGTCATTCCACCAGGACGAAGGTACGCTGCTCATGTTGTCTGTAGTTCTACCATGCCTAGAAGGTCAATACCGCAGTTCGATCGCGTCCGCATTGTTACTTTGTGTCAAGAAGGGCTCTCAACAAGGGAAGTTTCCAGGCGTCTCAGAGTGAACCAAAGCGATGTTGTTCGGACATGGAGGAGGTACAGAGATACAGGAACTGTCGATGACGGCCTCGCTCAGGCCGCCCAAGGGCTACTACTGTCGTGGATGACCGCTACTTACGGATTGCCGCTCGGAGGAACCCTGACAGCAATGCCACCATGTTGAATAATGCGTTTCGTTCAGCCACAGGACGTCGTGTTTCAACTCAAACTGTGCGCAATAGGCTGCATGATGCGCAACTTCACTCCCGACGTCCATGGCGAGGTCCAGCTTTGCAACCCCGACACCATGCAGCGCGGTACAGATGGGCCCAACAACATGCTGAATGGACCCCACGGAATTGGCATCACGTTCTCTTCACCGATGAGTGTCGCATATGCCTTCAACCAGACAATCGTCGGAGACGTGTTTGGAGGCACCCTGGTCAGGCTGAACTTCTTAGACACACTGTCCAGCGAGTGCAGCAAGGTGGTGGTTCCCTGATGTTTTGGGGTGGCATTATGTGGGGCCGACGTACGCCACTGGTGGTCATGGAAGGCTCCGAAACGGCTTTACGATACCTGAATGACATCCTCCGACCCATAGTGCAACCATATCGGCAGAATATTGGAGAGGCATTTGTCTTCATGGACGACAATTCTCGACCTCATCGTGCACATCTTGTGAATGCGTTCCTTCAAGATAACGACATCGCTCGACTACAGTGGCCAGCATGTTCGCCAGACATGAACCCTATCGAACATGCCTGGGATATGTTGAAAAGGGCTGTTTATGGACGTCTTGACCCACCAACCACTCTGAGAGATTTACGCCGAATTGTCGTTGAGGAGTGGGACAATTTGGACCAACAGTGTCTTGATGAACTTGTGGATAGTATGCCACGGCGAATACAGGCATGCATCAATGCAAGAGGACGTGCTACTGGGTATTAGAGGTAGTGGTGTGTACTGCAATCTGGACCACAAATGCTGAAAGTCTAGCTGTATGATGGTACAACATGCAATGTGTGGGTCTCATGAGCAATAAAACGAGCTGAAATGTTGTTTGTGTTGATCTCTATTCCCTTTGTATTTAACGGTTCCGGAACTCTTGGAACCGAGGTGATGCAAAACTTTTTTTGATGTGTGTAGTTCAGAAGTGTCCTCTGAGAGCATTTCCTGGCGATCCAACGGAGTTCCTGGTGATGACGGAGAGATCTATAGACTACATTCGTGGCCTGGAACTGTAATTCTAATTTGTAATTAGTAATGAAGCCATACTCTAAATAAATCCAGCACAGCAACAACAAATTTTAATATTTCAGTGGATAAACACAGAAAAAAATGCTATCAGAAAGCGGTAAATATTATTTCAGAAAGAGTTAAGCTTAAAAAAATACACTTCTGAAATCCCGAAAACTTTACAAGTCACCCACCAACCAAAACATAATCAATTCGCGATCCCCTCCCACTACCAGCATTCCAATTATCGTTCAGGACGAGGGATTATCCGCTATGGGTATTATTGTAATTCGCCATTGAAAATATTGCTGCAATGTGCTGATGGCAAATAAAACACGGACATTAAAATGTATGTACTTTTCATGACTATATATCCGGCAAGTTATTTTGAACACATTAAGCGAAATAAATAACACTACACTTGACATTAGGCAACCGAGCGCTTGTTCGCAACATAATTAGAAAAAAAAAAGGTAAATTAAAATTATAAATCAACCCTATGCACAATTTGTGCTCTGTATTTTCAATAATAAAATTATAAATCACTAATTGCGCAGTGAAACGCTACTTATAAACATCAATTGTACCACTCAAATGAATTTTGGAGGACCTCCATTAGAGTTTCGAGAGGGAATAAATGCGCTTCACGAAGCTGTACTTTACATTACTATGACACGATTAAATATACGATATTACTTTGAATGATTTGCAAATTTGAACAATATCCGTCGGACGGAATAGCATGAACCAAGATAGGGCCAGGAAGCCATTATCAAGCGCTTCCCTCGGCTATACTCAGAATAAAATTATACTACACTCACTCCAGGCGACTCTTGGGTTAAGTATCTTATTTTTCCCCAAACCTAGCTGGTGGGAGTGGAGAAAATAATTACAATAATAATAATAATCATGCATTTACCGAGGATAGAAAGCAACGGGATATTTTCCCGTAACCAATAGATTAAGGCGTCACAACACAGCTTGCCTTTAACAATTCAGGATTGATGTGGGTGACTCGAGACATTAAATTTGGTATTATCGCGGTATTATCGCGGCACTCTCTTGGAGTGACTGTAGAAATACCCGAGACGGATAGCCGCTATGACCGAGCGCCAGCTACCAAGTCTTGCCATTTTCGTCTGCGATGGTAGTAGTGAGTGTTGTATTAAGTGGTGGAACATGTAGATCATCTGCCACAAACACGTTAAAAAGGGGGGAATGGAAGGTTTCCGAATAGTCAAAGAAATGCAAATATGAGGAAAAGAAAATTATCATAGGCTGGAAAATGGAAAAGATACTAGAATTCAGAAACCATAATACAGTCAGGGTTGGAGGAGTTGACCACTGGTGGTCTTAAAGGGAAAGGTGGAGGAGAGGACGTGAAAAAAAAGATGACCTTGGTTCCTGGCACGAGTCTCGCGCGTAGTGACGTCACTAGATCGTCTCGAGGTGAACCTAACCAAGCTCCTGTAAAAACAAAAACAAAAAAAGAAGCCTCACTTTCCTAGTTAACGACCAGCTCGTCTTTGAAATCTACCTGGACGGATTTGTTTACATTCCATAGCTGCCGGGTGCCAAGACATTCACGGCTTAAGGCCGGTGAGCAGATACTAGTCTTGCGTCAACACCTTGTCAGCACTCCTCGTGGACAGATGGAGGAAGCATCTTATTGGTCAAGAACCGTCAGGTATTTGTCAGCCATAAATAATGGCTATTGTCGGCTCGCGCTAATGCTTAACGTTTGAGTCGCCGGTCGTTAACCAGGAAAGTGAGGCTATTATACAAGCTGCAGTATGAAGCGTGTGAACATTACACTGCTGGCCTAACGATGGGGCAGAACGATGTTAGTAGTAATTACTGTATTCATTACAAACAAAATTGAAGAATATGTCAAGTTTTTAATTAAATGGGCGTGCAACCAGTTATCAGACAGATTCTACACACACCCAAAGTACACGGGGCTACATGACCACATTGTCGCAGCCCCTAAACTGAGGAACCAACCAACCAACTTGCTCGCAGACATAACAAACAAATCTGTACCTAAACTCTAGCAATTCTTCTTTTTTCCGTGTCTGTTGCGGGTTTTCATCTGGGTTTACCTATACAGGTTCATCAGCAGGCTTTCGGTGCACCCTTCTTAGACCTCGCTGGGATAGTGATGATAATAATTCCTGTTTTATAGGGCCTAACACCTAGGTTATCGACCCCTAATGAAATGAAATGTTGTGAAATGACGATAAAAACAGACCACTGCCAGAGATGAAAACGAAAATGGTGTGTATATAACAGACAGTGAGCTCCAACAATTGTGCCTTATTTGGATAAGTTAAAACGAGGATGATAAAAAACAATCAAACAAATAAGGCATTTTGAACAATAAAAGAGATATGATCGCAATTAAAACAGAAAACCGACTAAAACTAAACTTAAAGTCTTAAACTACATTAAAACTTTAAAAAGTAGTCACTCTCCTTCATGAACGGGATGACGAGGTGGCGCACCACGCTTCCTCCCAATGCGACAGGAGAGTGGGATAGCGAACCTTGCAATTATAAAGCATAGCTGAAGTACCCGTTCTTCGAAGGGCTTTTAGTACTTGCGGGCCTTAATCATTCATATAATCACACATTCGTAATGTAGTTATGTTATTTCCATGTTACCAACGAAATCCATAATTGCTTTCCGTGACATTGATGAAGTAGAAAGTAAACCAAGTTAGTCTTCGAAACTAAAAAATGATTTGAACACTTTAAGTCGAGTAGGCATGCCAGCTTAACGACATCGATAACACAAGAAACAAAACTGAAATACCAGTTAAACAAAGCTCTTTGAAGTGGTAACCAAATGAAAGGACTGAAATTAAAATGGAAATATGAAATTTTGAAACCAAAGGGTGTAGTGACGTCACTAAAATAGTCGCCATTTTTAAATAGTGCAAAATATCGAAATCAAAGGTAAACCAGGTAAATCAGCTATATCCATGCAAAATTTCATTTAAATCGGACCAGTGGTTCTTGCGTGATTGAGTAAGACACAGACACACATCATCTCATTTTTATATACCGTACTGGATTAGTATGGATATCGTACTTCGAACAGTATATCATCACGTAGAACAAGGGAGACGGTGTTGGGCAGTTTGAGTGTCCTTCGCAGATTGGCCAGGTCTACACACTCCAAAAGAGTGTGTGTCGATCCGGAGTCGACAAAGTACCACAACTTCCTTCCGGCTAGATCGGAAGGAACATATTTTCCATATCTGCCTTGTCTCCCAGTTTGTTTGACAGAGGCGTGGCGTACACCAATGCGACAGGGAACAGAGATAGCGAACCTTTCACTCAGACGTAATTTGTGTTTGCGACAAAACACAACATTCAGGTCCCACGTGGTCCTGGACTGTAGAAGTGCCACCTGGGGCACCTGTAAACAACACTACTGACAGCTCGCGCCTAGTAGATGCCACCCGAAAACCACTACGACAGTATAGGTAGCCTAATTCAGAAGAGCCTGCTCATATCGACATGGGACAGGTAAGTGGCAAAAATGCTCACTTCGTGAGAGCCATATGATTACCACAAGTTAAGAGTCCCTGAGATGAGGCTCGGCTACGCTGGTGGGTAGCAACAAAATAACTGTTCTCGTAAGTACGTGAGAGATTACGGTCCCTAACCACCAGCGTAATTAAAACAACGGATCGCGAGGGAGGTACAGTATTTCATTACAGAGGATAATAGTAACAGACAAGAATAAGCCTGCCTGGAGTAGCAATGAGGATGCCATTCAAATCTAGTTCATGACAAGGACGTGCGTCAATCCCATTCACAAGAGAGGGACAATCAGATGCAAGGGAACCACTCCTGGACATCGCATTGTGGATAACAATATTGTACTGTATACTGCAACCCATCTCGATAGTCTGAACCAGTGCTATTCAAACAGTGTATCCCCAGTCGTAATTTTTGTTCTGTATCGTACCCCCCGCACTACTGTAGTTAGAGCAACATGGTGCTCCATAAGTGAGCCACATTAAGATCGATTTGTTAAGATACTGACTTTCCGAACATATTGTTCTGACATTTGGACTACTCTTAGCTTGGAAATTAACATGTACATCAACATTTCGTTCTAATTTTTCCAGTACGCTCTAGATATATTAATTTTTTATAATATCAAAAGATAGTCGCATATGATGTGTAACATCTGACATGTTATCCTACTATGAAATTGAGATGAAATGTATGTGAAGTCATCTGACATGTTGTAACGTTTTTCTGGGGAGAGTTATGAAAACCACAACAAGTCCCACGTTTTGCTGCCAAGCGTAACGTTTTTACGAGAGACCCCACTTTTGGGTAACACGTGTAACTGCTTCCCTGATGGGTGCTTGCCATTACCTTCTATGTGACAGATTGGTTTGATAATTGGGCGCCAAGGAGCCAACATAAAGTTGATTCCTAAAATTTATATTCATATCAACCCCTAGCTTGCGTAGAACAAATGTAAGACTCTTCACACTCAGACCGTGGTATGATTGAATCATCAACCCTGATAACATTTGTATTGGGAGAAGGAATTTGTTTGATAAATAATGCTACCTACTGGAATTAAAGATTGCATGTTGAAAGAAATTAATTTAATTGTCAAAAACAAGTCAGTGGTAAGTTTAATAATAATAATAATAATATGGAGCTCAAAGAATTTACCATTACCACGCGCAAAGTATTTGAAATTGGAGGTCGGATGAATTTACTGAATTTACGATTATTGCCAAGCTTGAAGTTACTGAATTTACGGTGAACAAAAAGAAAAGAGAGAGATTGCGTATATGTGTCCGTTACACTCACCATTGGAGATGCCTTCTCCTACGTACTAGTCGTTTCAGTCGAGATTGTTGTATAATGTTGGTCGGCGACATCAACTTGGTTTCTTGATGCGTAGCGAATTATTGAAGTTAGAATACTGCTAGCGGTGGATCTAAATCCCTAAGCCACTATACACGGTCTACCTGTACACAACAGCTCGTGTAATACCCATGACGAATTGGTCAGTGGAGTATATAAGATCGAAGTTTTTCACCATGGAACATAAGTAATACGTAAATCCGCTCGGAACAAAATTTGTAACAAGATAGTCCTCGTCTTCACGCAGCGCGCTCACTATATCACAAGCCACGCTACCCCTTCCAGTGTACCACTCCCCCGTCTTCCGTCTCGCCTGCTTGACCAATCAGCGTGCGTCTTCATGGATTTGAACTCAGCCGGATATGGCCCGCTCTCCTCTTGATTGGCTGAGACCCCACGCGATCCTTCCCGCCATAAAGTTCATTGCACTTGGCCTGACGCCTATCTGCACAATTTCCGTTTGAATCAACCTCAATGTTCATCTCGCCTTTTCAAAAGTTGAAGATGTACTCTCCAGTTTCGACACCACGTTGTTGTTCACAAAGTCTATTCCTGTCTCCGGATTTTCCGATCACGCAAAACTCTCATCTGCCCTAACTGAATGAAAAAGTCCGAACTCTCCGTATTCAAATAATTTACTGTGTAATAGATATCGGAATAATCCGATTGATAGTGTTTTCTAATATATATATATAGAAAACCTATCTGTATATGTTATAAAATTTAAAAGGCTCCAAAATAAAATATGACATAAATAATAATAATAATAATAATAATAATAATAATAATAATAATATATAAATTAAATTTACTTGGCTAAATAATTGCCGCGTTTTAACAAATATTAATTGTTTCCATCTGACTTATGTCAGTGGCGTAAATCCCTTCGAAAAACTGGTTACAATATTATCCTATTCGTATACTACACAGCTTGGACATTCTTAACATGTTAATTTACGCTCCGTTTCCATCCTGGTACTATGATGAATGTATAGATTGAATTGGAGATATGCTAGTGTCACACTTGTTTGAACAAACATCACATATTATATTGTAAATTAAGAGGAGGAATGAAACCATAGTCTCCAGCCTATCTATAGACTACTAGAAATAATGTTCAATACAATCAAATTTCCCAACTCCGGCTTGGTGCAAACTATTGTAATTGAAATAAGATAAATCGTAATTTCATGTAGATTCTGTTAAAATGACGCATAATGTTATGATATATATCTATTAAATCGATAATCCGGTGGCAAAAATAATTGCCGGGCCTGGGGTTCGAACCTGAGACCTCATGATTCGCAGACCAAGATGTTATCCACGCAGCCATTAACACCACAGACATTTGGAGTACAAGACAGGTACTCATTTTCACGTGCCGGTAATAATATGGAAGTATCGTTTTATGCTCAATTAATATTTTGCTTTTTTTTTTTTCGATAATGTTCCTGCGAGGAATTGAGTTTTAAATTAGTTATGAATACGCCTACTAGGCAGTAAAGGGAATTCCTATAGTGGTCTATGAGAGGCTAGCCCAGTTCCCGTATAAAATCATCGATATATATTACATTGATCACTACATTACCGCAATGTGGGTTAATATCTGAATAGCCATTGTGCAGAAACATAATACCTGCTTTACCGACTAGTTACAATGTTTCATATAAATGCATATCATCATTTAAATACTGATACGAAGACATGTGGTTTGTGTTTCAATGAGTTGACACCAGAGTTCGCATGGGCGTTTACCGTTCAGTATGAAAGTGTTGAGGAAAGTTACTCGGCGAGTGGATGCCCATCACTTTTATTCAGAGATTGAAAAACAGACTCTAAATAAATCATAGTTGTATTCAGCAAATATGATTTAATGAATATTTGTACGCCAAAGAACGACATCTTGAAGATTCATTGTAGAAATATCTGTAATGGCGCCTCCAAACCTTGAAGGAATCCGTATGTTATATACATTCCGGACTTATGGCCGGAGGGCGCAATTATCAGGCGAGATCGATTTCGTTCGCATGACCAAGGAGCAAGACTTGATACCCAAGAATACTTCAGCGCACAATTGCCACGCAACCAACATCAGCTACAACCATACTAACATAATGCTTTGGAACGTAGAAGGACTGAAATCCGTCCTTGACATGAACTCCACCTTTAACTTACAGGATTACGATGTACTTCACTTCACAGAAACGTTCAGCACAAGTGACATAACCATCAACAATTTCTACACGGCCCACTCCCTAGCTAGGAAAGGGGACAGAGGAAGACCTTCAGGCGGAATAAGTTGTCACATAATGGCCCACTTACAACCAATCAAGGTAATAGACGGCACTGTGAACACCCTATCCATATCCACACGAATAATAAATATAATAGGAGTATACTTCAAGTCTACGATACAACCGGAGACAATTATCGATGAACTAGGGAAAGCGCTAGAAAGCACAGACGATGACAAACCTATCATATTAATGGGAGACCTAAATTGTCGCACAGACAAACAGGATGCAAAAACTCTAGAGGTTAAAGATTTCCTCGTGGAGTACCAACTCAAATTACTAAATAAGGAAGAAGAATACACTTACATAGCATCAAATGGAAAAAGTACGATTGATTTAATCTCCACTAACAATCAAGGCCATGGGCAGCTAGAAACTGGAAAAACCAAACTCAGGAAACATCTACCCGTGATAGCCAAAATCCAAGTAAAGGGAACGATGCAGGTCCTCACGGACAAAAATGTCAAATCGAAAGTATCAAGATACATAAATGAAGAGAAATTGCAAGCATTAAGAATCCAAATACCATTAATAATGAGTAAGAAGAAAACCCTAGACGAGACTACTGAGGCCCTAAACGAAATAATTCTGCAGGCTGCCACAAAAACGCCAAGGAACAATCGGATAGTGAAACAATGGTTTGATTCTGAGTGCTATGCTATGAGGAAAAGAACTCTACAGTGCCTTAATGCAGCCAGAGAACACGGAAAATGTGCACTATCAGAGTACGCTTCAGAACGTCGAAACTACAAGCAGCTACTAAAAGAAAAGGAACTATCGTATGATCTCCACGTCGAACAGAAACTAATCGCAGAAGCAGAAAGGAGCCCACATAAGATCTTAAGGTCTTCGAAGAAGCAAAAATCGAGTTATCCAATAAACACTGATCAATGGGAACTACACTTCAGCAGCCTTCTAGGAGAAAAATATAAAATATCAAATGAATTCACATCGACACCAGATCACTCGCAAGACATTGACTTGATCACATGTGATGAAGTCATCCATCTTATAAGAAACGGCAAAAATAACAAAGCGGCTGGACCAGACGGAATTTACATGGAGCATCTAAAAGACACCTTACAAGACATAGCAAAACTTTTAACTGCTCTATTCAACAAATGTCTTATGATGAATTCAATACCGCATCAATGGAGAAGATCAACTATAATAGTACTTTACAAAGGCAAAGGAAGGAAAGAAGACCCGAACTCCTATAGGGGAATTGCTCTAGAGAGTGTAATGTTTAAACTGTTCTCCAAAGTCCTATTAGGACGCATCGCGCAAAAGCTTTATGCAAATATACCTACATTTCAATATGGATTCACTCCAGGCAGATCAACACTGCACGCGGTGCAAGAAATTATTCAGGAAATAACTCTTATCACTCGCTCATCGCAACTCCCCGATATATGTAATCTTCATAGACTACTCCAAATCTTTTGATAGCATCAGCAGATCAACATTGGTAAACAAATTGGAGAGCATATTAGGCAAATCAAACCAGGAGCTCCAAACCATCAAGTCTATCCTTGATGCAAACCATATAGCGGTGTGTGATGGCATAACTACATCGAATGACATCATACAAACACGAGGGATCTTGCAAGGAGACCCGATGAGTCCGGTCTTATTCAACGTCATGACAGCGGATATCGGCAACGCTATAAACGTCAATGTAAAACTACTGATGTACGCGGATGACATGACCATTCTCTCCAAAAGCCCTAAACATTTACAAACGGCATTAGACGACATCAGGAACTGGGCAACATACAACTCTATGGAAATAAATGGCTCGAAAACCCAAGCAATGAAATTAAGGAGAGGAGGAAAACTTGCAAAGGGGGATCATTTCACTTGTGGCAACTCTCCCTTAGAATTCGTAACAAATTTCAAATACTTGGGGGTCACCTGCCAAACTACGGGAATTACGTTTTCACTACACATACAAGAACGAACAGCAGCTGCAGCAAAAACAATATATGACATACCCAAATTACAACTACTGTCAGTTTCAACAGCAATGGCACTATTCAGGATCAAAGTCATGCCGACGGCCACCTATGGAATACAACTAATCGGGAACTACCTGACGGTCGGAAATCTAAGAAAGCTGGAAAGCGTTAAATCTAGCTTCCTCAAAAGAGTGTTATCCATCTCAAAATTCACAAGAAATAGTTATGCTTATATCCTTGCGCAGGAAACTCTCTTCGTAGATGACATAAAACACTGCTTTAGTTTATCGGAGACATAAGCATATGTAACCTTCATCGAAGAGAGGAGCAGCAAAGCAAGACAGATACCGGAGGGGATAAGAGAAACAGACGCAATGACATCAGACTGCTGGAAAGGACCAAACTTCCAACTCCGACACCTGTACACACGATTTACAGTACACGGCTTTCATGGAAAGATTTGCACAGAAAGCACCTACCATGATCCTAAGGAGAGCTGCATCTGTAAGCTATGTAATGAACGGTGCCCGAAATATCACCTGCAGGAGTGTAAAAATAGGACTTTATCACTAATTGAGCAATCTAAAGATTGGTGAAATCACGACAATGTACCTTTTCATTTTCTCAGTACACATTGTGTTTAATAAATATAATATATATGCATTCCACATGGTACCACTACCAGCTGGATCAGATCGCATCCCTCCTGGCTGCTGGGATGCGATCTAGCTGGCAGTGCGTCTTACGCACTTCCGTCCGATCCACTTCCGTCCCAGTTTTCAAAATCACTCCCACAAAAATATCCAGCAACCGAGTGGAAAGATGTTACACATCAAAAACATTATCCATGCTAAATTATTTTAAAGAAAAGTGTCGAGTACGGCTTAAAGAGTATTAAGGTTAGCTAACACTATCTTACGCCGAGTTGCCTGATCAGGAAAACAAAATCGGAAGTCCGAGCACAAAAATTCCATGAACTAACTTTTTTTTTTTTAATAAGGTAGTTTTCGAGTTTGAAATCATGCAAATACAGTAGAGAAATTTCAAAGTAGTACCTGGTCAATTCAGAGTTCAAACGTTCCCTCCCTCTCTTTGAATATACTGTACGTGGGTGTGCGGATGCTGGTGAACCTCCCAATTCTTATTCAGCCTATATAAATATTTTTAACGGTTCATCCAGCTTAAGCTTAAAAGGCGGCTGGCTGCGTGGTCAGCTGTAACGGTCTCGCCTGCTGTGTCCAAGGTTGCAGAATCGAATCCTGGCGCAGCCAGTTCACATTTGAGGGAGCGCAAATCCTACCACGGCTATATGAAAGCCTATAGGATCTAGATCCGGCTCGGCTTCCTTAAGTCAAAAATGAATGTTTTCTACAGAAACCTTCCTCGAGAAATCCTTTACAGAATGGTGAAAACCGCATCAAAATCCATCCAGTGGTTCTCAAGATTACCCGTTACATCCAAGAATCAGGGACTTCTTTTCATACTAGATTTCATGAATTTCAGAAACATACCTACGTTTAAAATTGGGTTTAATACAAAATTTCTAATTGTTAAAACTTTTGAAAACATGGTAGAAGAGCGCAGATTATTCCTAATTTAAAAGTTTTCGTTAACACGGAGTAGGCTACTGTAAAAGTTTCGGATAATGTTACAATAAGCTTTACTTTTACTTTTCTCCCATCGTTTTTGGGGATCTGGCAACACTGATGAAGGAATTCCTAACCGATACGCCATGGCACTTTGTGCCGCGAAATATACGAAATATGTTGTGGAATTTTATCACCAGATTTGAAAAAGAAGCCCACTACTTCATCAATCAGTATCTGAATCATTCACAGTTCCACGATAATCTACTACACTTTGGTTGAATTTTTGGTCACTAGATAGAAACCCAAAGTAGACGCTAATTTGCCTCCAGTTGCAGGATTCGTCTGACAAACAATGAAGTCGATATACGAGTTCCATTTTCAAACACTAGAACTAGGATTGAAATGATTTGCCAGCAGCATTAATCTGACTTTGACTGAACTATTTTCTTTGAATGAATTAAGTTGTTTGTTCGTTTATTAATTTATAACATGATTTGCATTGAATAAAGTTCCTGTAAACTACATCTATTGATTAATAAGTTTAATAGCTATAATAAAAGTTTTAGTTAAAACGGAGTACTGCGAACATTTCGGAAGATGTTACAGTAAGTCCTGCTTTTCTCCCATCACTTCTGGGGAGCTGGCAACACTGATCCAAGTTCCTGTAAACTACATCTATTGATTAATAAGTTTAATAGCTATAATAAAAGTTTTAGTTAAAACGGAGTACTGCGAACATTTCGGAAGATGTTACAGTAAGTCCTGCTTTTCTCCCATCACTTCTGGGGAGCTGGCAACACTGATCCAATTTACAATACAATTTTATTATTTTTTTACTTGTTAAATTCGGCCTGAAAGGCCTTCATCAGCAAACTTCTAATATCCTCATTTAACTTCATGCAAACACACATATATCGCCTTCGAACAAATTGGTGCACATTATTAGAAAATTGTCGTAGCCTACTTAAAATGTTAATTAAAAACTTTTTGCCATACGTTCTGTGTTAAGATTGTTTGATATTTCGTAATCTATCCAAGAAATGTACACCAATATAAGACTGCAGTATTCATAAATCAGTTCAAGGTTTCACTTGCTGACTCTGATAAAGTCCGCCTCGTTGCGTAGTGGCTAACATTCTTGGCTGTCGCCGCGTAGGCCCGGTTTCGATCGCCGGCTCTGCCAAGAAATGCAATTCTGGTCTGAGAGCTATAACGGGGTACACTCGTCTTCGTGAGACAAAATTGAGAAGAGGTGGGTTCGATTTCAACCACAGCCATCCTGGAAGTGGTTTTCTGTGGTATCTCACTTCTACTGCAGGCAAATGTCCGGATGGTTCAAAGGCCACGGCCGCTTCCTACCCAATTAATCCTATCCTCAATTACAAATACACATACTTGTACAGACATCACAGTGACACAGCATATCAGCCAAATTTTACACACACCCAACTACAAGGGGATACATGACCACTATGTCACAAAGTTCCTAAAAGAATCAACAACAATAAATATCTGAAAAAATACCAAAGACTGATTTGTTGTAGTCAAAGTCATGATAAAATTGCGAACTTGGTAGTTCTACCGTATCTGTTGGTAGTCCATATCCATTTGAATAGGTTCACCTCTTCTATATTTATTTATTCGAAGCTGCGGCTGTGCCAAATATCATCTCTCTTGTGTTGATGTTCACATGGAACATCTGCGTGTGTTGTTGCCATATTACACTAATTTGAACATGACCACGATGTTCAAGCATTTACAAGAAACAACAAAATATTTCAATTCAATTCGTGTTTCACATAATTTGACCGAGCCATTTTGTACTTATTCAGCTACAAACTCATGCTATCCTATTTTCTGGATCGCCATCAGTTAACACGCGGAACAAAAACCACGGTAAATATTTGTGTTCACATTTACCTCTATTACGGTTAGTTGAAACCTCTGTGAAACTGTGTGTTCCGAATGAACTGAGACGGGAATAAAAACGTACATAATATGCTGATTGATTGAGATCGTTAGCTATACATCGGTTACTTATTCCAGTCGTACACTTCACATAAATAACGATGCATACGCAGCGGTCAATAAACCACGGGATCTTCAAGGCGAGCTCTGACTTGTTCGCCGTCAAGTAGCGCTCGAGTTTCCAACTATGAGCTAGTTGCAATATGCCTGGAAGGTATCTCTAATAATAATGTTATTGGTTTTACGTCCCTTTTAATAACCGCGGCTTTTAGAGACGCCGGGGTGCCGGAATTTTGCCCCGAATGGGATCTTTAACGTGCCAGTAAATCTACGGACACGGCTCCCTCGCATTTGCGCACCCTCAAATGCCAGCTGACTGCGCCAGGATACGAACCTGCAACCTCGGGGCCAGCAAGCGAGAACGTTACGCCTGAGCCACGCAGTCAGCCAGGAAGGTATCTCAAAAGCACCGCACTCTACAAAGTTTCACAGGAAATCTAACCGCTACAATCACAAGATAGTTCACCAAGAATACGAGATATAACATGGAATGGGAAGGTTCAGAAACCTCATTAGATGTGCATCTTGCGTAGTGGCTAGCATTCTTGACTGTCACCGCAGTTCCCGGCCCTGCCAAGAAATTTATTTCTGATCTGACGGCTAGAACGAAGTACACTCAGCCTCGTGAGGCAAACCTGAGAAGAGGAGGGTTCCGATTCCAAACTCGGCCATCCTGGAAGTGGTGTTCCGTGGGTTCCCCACTTCTACTCCAGCCAAATACTGGGATGGTACCTAATTGAAGGCCACGAGTAGGGGGGTGATGACAGTTCTGCTTCACCCATTTTATTTGTACCCGACTGTACATGTTAAAATAATTAATATCTCTCGAACACATGGTCCGATTTTGACAAATGAGGTGTCGTTGGACTCGAGCTGACGTCCTCTTTGCTATGGACCATTCGCTATACATATATTTTTTTTGAAATTTTTTGTTTTCGAAAGTTGGTGATAGTTTGAAAACCAAACAGGATAGAACGTTGTGCCATGGCTCAAACGAATGGTCTTTATGACCTTTATTTTTTGTAATAAAACTTTTTTATTTTTTATGTTTTTTTGAAAACACTCTAATTTTGAAAATTCTATATTTTGGAAACTAGGAACTCTACAAAAAAATTGTTTGACGTAAATCAATGATCCCTACCTCCTTTATCCCCAAAATAAATTTCAACTCTGTAGGACAAAAACCTGTAGTAGTGTGGTAGTGGGAAAGCAGTCTCACTTAGCAAGTGGTGAGCCCCTGCGACCTTGGAATGGAAGGAGCCATGCTAGGAGGGCGTGCTTGGATTCGTTTTTTTTCGTCTCGTTGCGCTCTTTACGGGAATGTAGGTGTCGAAAAGGTGAAAATCTGGAAACACTTTTTTTGGGGGGGAAAAAACGTGATTTTAAACATTTTGCTATATCTCGCGAACCAATTAAGCTAGAGGCGTGTACGACAGGTCCAAGGACTCGGGGTGACGTCCACTATGCTATGGACCACTCGTTGTAATTTAAAAAAAATTGGAAACTCGATTTTGGGGTAAACACGTGTTTTTTGTGATTTTTGCCGATATCTCACGAACCAATAACGCTAGAGACGTGTACGAGGTGTCCTAGGACTCGGGCTAACGCCCCCTTTCAAATGTGGCAGATATTTGTTTCCAAAAAATAATTCACAAAGGGCCTAACGCCATACATGTTGAGAAAAAATTTATTTACAGATACTTGTTTATAATGTTCATGAAGCGTGGTGGTTGAGAGAGACGATACGGCTGGGTGTGTGTGTGTGTGTTTCAACGAACCTGTCGCTAACCACAAGGACCATGCTTAATAGAACAATCGCTATTTCGGCGGGTCGGTGTATGACAGAGCGAGCGTGTGTTTTTCTGATATTTTACTTTTAACGTGTAAACGGTGATGAGAACTTGGTTCTATGTTGGTCGAAGCGAGTACAGAAAACAAACTTGCCGAGGAGCAAGAGGTGAATGTCATTTGAGCTTATTGGAAGGCGTTGATCTGACTTGACAACAGGTGCAATGGAAAAAATGACCATGACGCTTGAAGGTGAAATAATCTGACCATTGTAGTGGCAGGGAAGAGCGAAAGGCATGTGAACATGTGTGAAACCACATGTAGGCTAAACCAGTGACATCCTGTTTTGCTTCGTACGTGACAAAATGAAAGTCCATGTGAAATTTGATCTACCCCCAGGTGTTCACCTTGGACGTTATCTGTCCACGTGCACGATAACTGTTAACAAGTTACATCCTGTTTTGCTTCGTACGTGACAAAATGCAAGTTGACGTGAAATTTGATCTGCCACAGGTGTTTACTTTGGACGTTAGCTGTACACGTGCCTGATAACAGAATGTTCAAAGCGCGGGGAAAAAAAGATTATACATGCAACGTAACATATATAAAGACATGTCGTTATCATTTCCACTCTCACTTAGGTGACTACCTTTGAACACACTGCGTTGCATGAAACCCCTGGTCTTGTTTAACAGTTTTGGTGTTGGTGGAAAATACTTAACCTTGTTGTGGGGTAGGTATATATTTATTCATTTATATATTTATTGATTTTATATAAATACATGCAATTATTTATTGATTAGGTAATTAATGATTTTATTTATTTATTTATTTATTTGTTTGCAGATAACGTGTATAGCCTACCTGTCGTGTGTCTGTGGGAAATATATTAAAGAAAGAAAAAGACAGACAGCTAGAAAAGGAAACCATTTCCACACTAGCCCACGAGACTGGAATATAGCAAAGCATTACACGTCAAGGTGAGATTTGTTTTTTATATATATAACCTGTTTGATTTTGTTTTGTTAATGAAATGCATAAACTATATGGAATGGATATACTTATGGTGGTTTATTTTATTTCTTTTTAGATATTTGGGGAGAAAAAAGGGTTTACCGCTATAGCAAATACAGCTAAAATCCAAGAGGCTCTAGTGTGGAACCATTGTCAAGCAGTCTACAGCTGAAAACACAGGTGAGAGTGTTCTTTCAAAATAATGTCTTTTACTGCTGCGGATACGTTAACTTGGGAGCCCCTTGAGTCTTGTTTCAAATCGCGTGTCTGCTCTGGTCGTGTGGTCAATGTTAGAAAAAGTTTGATTCCCAAAGAATTTTTACAATCTTGTTTTGAAATTTTTAAAATTTAAACTTGCACAGCGCAAAGGTTTCATACGGCTTTAAATGTGAATACAGAACTGGTGTGCGATTTCATATATAAAAAGAAGGACGTAGAGCATAAAGAGACATTCTATATTTGCAGTAAAATGCAAGAGCTATTCATAGCCCATAATTTGGAACAGTGGTATCAAAGCCACGTGGTGAATGCCTTGCTATCAAAATTTGATAAATTGCAACAAGGACCGAGTGGCCTTGCCTTAGACAAAATTCATCATCTACAAATCAACATTTGTCAATTCAACCCGTTGAATGCTGGGTCTAGCTTTAATGAAACACCACTAGCAATAGCTTCGAAAAAGGCTGTGGTGAATATTGAGAACCATGACAATGATTGCTTCCTGTGGTGTGTGGCCGCGTATTTGCAGCCAGCACAAGACCGTAATGGTTCTCGACCGGGAAAGTACAAGGCCAAGTTTGATGAATTGAAACAAACTTTAAATTTAACTCGAGTATCGTTCCCTATGGACTTAACCGAGATCCGTAAGTTTGAACAAGACAACCAGGACTTTTCGTTCATGGTCTATGGCCTTGATGGTGATGAGATTGTGGGTCCTCTTTATGCTACAAAGGAACCGAAACGACATCACATTCATCTTTTATATTTATCTGTAGGAGAGGTGAATCACTATTGCCTGATTAAAATCTTGAGTAGATTGCTAAGCAGTCAAATGTCCAAACATGATGGTAAGAAGCACATTTGTGATCGTTGCTTGCAATATTTTACAATCCCCATGCTCTTAGAACGTCATAGGGTAGATTGCGTTTCTCAGGAAGCGGTGAGATTGATATTGCCACAAGGGGACAAGGCTGTGTTAAAGTTTAAGGACATTCATAAGCGTGACACTGTCCCCTATGTGGTGTATGCAGATTTCGAAGCTCTCACTACACCCATGGCGGGATGTGAACCAGATCCCACCATCAGCTCAACCACACCCATTCAAAAACATGAACCTTTTGCCATAGGATTTAATGTGGTGTGTGCCTATGACCCCACACAATCCGTTTACAAATACCGCGAGGGGCCAGATTGTGCCAAATGGTTCTTGGATGAACTTGTCAAGTTGGCTCATGATGTACAGGAATTACTGGACCACCCAGTAACCATGAGTCTATCTCCAGAACAGCAGCAGCAGTATGAGCATGCCATGACATGCCATATTTGCGAAAAGCCACTGATCAGTGCTGAAGACACCGTTCGTGATCACTCGCACTTTACGGGGGAGTTTCGTGGAGCTGCGCATAGTAAATGCAACTTGAACTTTCCAGCTCCTCGCTTCATCAGTGTTTTTTTCCACGATCTGGCAAATTATGACATTCAGTTTTTGATTCGTGAATTGGGTCATGTCAACAAGGGCTCGTTTACCATTATTCCCCAAAACCATGAGCGTTTTACAGCCCTGACATGGAGGTTGAGCGACTTTAGCATTCGATTTTTGGATTCATTTAAGTTTATGGCATCCTCGCTAGACAGCCTTGTGAATGGCTTGAATGAAGAGTAACTAAAAATGCTAGAATGCATTTTAATGATCCTGAGCAATTTCAATTGTGCATTCGGAAAGGTATATTCCCGTATGATTTCTGCAATAGCTGGGACGTGTTAAAGCAAACAAAACTACCACCACAAGAGAAATTTTACTCGAAACTAACACGCAGTACTGTTTCCGATGAAGACTAAGCACATGCATGTCAAGTTTGGCGAGTGTTTGGCGTGAACACGCTAAGTGAATATGCTTTGCATTACCTAAAACTGGATGTATTGCTGCTCACTGATGTGTTTGAAAAATTCCGTAACTTGTGTCAACACATTTACGGTCTTGACCCGGCTCACTATTATACGAGTCCTGGACTCTCGTTTGATGCCGCTTTAAAATACACTCAAGAGGAATTGGATTTACTCACTGACGTAGACATGGTTCTATTTTTTGAAAAGGGCATTCGTGGTGGCTTTGTGTCACTTAACCAGCGCCATGCCAAAGCGAACAATGTCTACATGCCTGATTATTCACCAGACAAACCAGAATCGTACTTAATGTACTATGACGTGAATAATTTGTACGGCTACGCCATGAGTCAGCCTTTGCCCTATGGGAAGTTTGCTTGGTTGACAGACAAACAAGTGTCAGAATTTGATGTGATCAAAGCTAGCCAAGAAACAGGCCGTGGATATGTGCTAGAAGTGGATATTGAATATCCCTCATCCTTGTATGATGAACATGCTGATTTCCCATTCTGCCTTGAGCAAATGGTTCCCCCTGACAGTAAAGTGAAAATTGAAAAACTCATGGGCACACTTTACAACAAAAATCGGTATGTGCTACATATCCAAATGTTGGTGCAATGCCTCGCCCAAGGCTTGGTGTTGAAGAAAATCCACAGGGGTATTTCTTTTG
The DNA here is from genome assembly GCA_946902985.2 of Meconema thalassinum. NCBI lineage: Eukaryota > Metazoa > Arthropoda > Insecta > Orthoptera > Tettigoniidae > Meconema > Meconema thalassinum. The sequence goes on from OX336388.2 coordinate 593,470,236, forward strand.
CTCAAAAAGCATGGCTTGAGCCATACATGCGACTCAACACAGAGCACCGACAAATGGCAACACAGCAGTTTGAAATTAATTTTTTTAAATTCATGAACAACTGCATCTATGGCAAGTCCATGGAGAATGTCCGCAAATACCGTGACATTAAATTGGTGAATGTCTGGGAGGGGCAGTGGGGTGCCCGGCGGTACATTGCCAAACCAAATTTCAAATCGATCAAAATTATCGATGAGGATTTGGCTACTATTGAAATGAGTAAGACCAGCGTGACCATGTATAAACCCATTTACTTGAGTCAAGTCATTTTAGACTTTTCTAAATCGGTCATGTATCGATTCCACTATGAGTTTGCAAAACGCCATTTTGAGGACGTCTCTCTTTTGTATATGGACACGGAATCATTCATTTACCACATTCGCCACTGCAACCCCTATGACGTCATGAGGCAACATAGTGACTGGTTCGACACCTCTTGCTAAAGCGTTGACAACGTGTTTCAGCTACCCATAAAAAACAAGAAGAAAATGGGTGTTTTAAAAGATGAATGCGGTGATTCCATTATGACAGAATTCGTAGGTTTGGCTTCGAAAATGTATGCTTACCGCACACTCGACTGTAAGGAAGCCAAAAGAGCAAAAGGTGTAGGTAGGGCAGTGGTAAAATCGCTACGTGTTTATGACTATCTAGCGGTTTTACGCACTGGCAAAGCTATGTCTCATACACAGTGCAGGATACAATCCAGCAACCATCATTTGTATCTTGTGGAACAGAGAAAACGCACCCTCGCCTCCATGGATAACAAACGTGTGTGGGCTGATGATCTGCTCACTAGCCTGCCCTGGGGTTATGATCGCAAGGAGGAGGAGGTGTGATTTCACTGTTTGATCGTTTATGGGACATAGATTTATGTAACTTGTAGATTTAGTATTTTGTAAATATTGGTTTCTGACATTGTAAATAGTAGATTTTTTAATAGTGGCAAACCACTTGGACCTTTTGCTCTTTAAAAAAGTTCTATGCAACCTTATTTTTTTTATTTTTTTTTCATTGGTAAATAGTGTGATTCTTTTAACGCTGTACAAAGTTGAGTTTTTTTTTGTAAATATGAAATAAGTAAGATTTTTAGTAATTTTAATAACTAGTATACAATTATTTTTCCTAATGTAAATGATAAACTAAAAAAGTTCTTTTGGGATGAGTGTGCATGTCGAGAATGTGCTTTTGGGAATAAATAAAGTGGTTGTGTTTGTTCCCAAAGACAGGTGTGAATGTATGAGTGGAAAGAGAAAGTTGATGTGTATGGTTAACCAGAGCAAACACAGTGAGGTAGGGTGGGTGGGGAGGGGGTAAATGGTCACTTATATACTCATTTTGTTTTGTCATTAGTTTTTGTTTTTTCTTTTCATTGAAATGTGGCAGACAATAGACATTATTTTGTAAAAACAGTCTTACCTGCAGTAGTCGTAGACCTCGACGTTTCTCCAAACACACCATAAACACATTGCAACATTGCCATGGTCATGCACTTGCATCAACATCATTGTCAAATCTCAACTTTCGACATACACCAAATGGAAAAATGTGAAAACAGCAAAATGGAAAATCCATGTTTCCATATCACCAAAAACACAAAACTTAAAAGGGACATTTTTAAAAACTGAAAATGGCCATGTGTAAAATATGAAAATTCAAAAACTTCAAACGGACATTGTTTAAAAAGTGTCATCAGCAAAAATGGAAAAATCCATATCTACAAAAACGTTAAACTTGAAACAAACGTTTTCAAAAACTGTAAATTGCAAATTGGCAAATGACAGTGTGTGAATTCATCATGTGTGAAATGTGTAAAATGAAAAATCAGCCATCAACATCACGATTTCTTAAAATGAAAAATAACACTACATCGTGCTCTGGTAAACCTTTGTTTTTATTTCATAACCATAAGGGGATTGACAAATGAAAAATAGAATACAAACACATCCCAATTCCTCAATGTTTATGTCCATGCATCATCAACTTTCCTTTCATAGCACTCATGACAATTAGGGCTGCCATCCTTTCACCCACTGAGGCATCACTGGATGTGAAACGTTGTTTAGCTTTCTTTAATAACAATTTATCTGCCACATGTCTTAAACCAGGATGACTATGGCGATAAGAAAAGTCATGTTCCTTGCATGCTTGATCTAAAAGATTAATGGGTACATCACCACGTTGTAAACGTTTTTCGAGACGAGTTCCAGGGCCGCAAAAACGATAACCTGGAAGATGGATTTCGAAAGGTAGGTATTGAATCACTTTGTCAATGACGCCATTGCCAGTACAGGTCTGGCATATCCTTTTCCATCGATGGTAAAAAGGCTTGGTCTTCCTCCTCCTCTGTGGACGATGTTTGTGTTTGTTGTTGTTGTTGCTTTTTCTCGCCATTACACTCGTGGAATGATTCAACAAAGTCTTTACATGGATCTTTATGACCGTGATACAGTTTCACTAGCTGGCAAGTCGCACACTGACGCATAGACGGTATTTTTGCCATGGCCACTTGCTTATGGTGATCGTAATCCGTACAGGGTTGCAATTCACTCAACACAGGGTCTTGAGTCCATGATTTTGGTACATGTTGCCAGATTTCTTTCACTGCGTTGGCGGCCACATAATAAATGAACGACTTGGGGAGCGCCACGAGTTCCTCTTTGGTAAAACTGTCTAGTTTCTTTTTGCACACAAAGAACTTGCCGATGGCTTTGTCCGTAGCATTGCCTTTCTCCATGGTATCACGTGCTGTAGATGTTTACACGTCGCTTGTAGAAATCTCACTGGCGTCATTCACAGGTAAATCTTGAGTTATAATTTTGTTCAACAACTCCCAGCAGGCATGGGTGGTTAACCAATGAAAGAGATGCCACGCATGCGACAGGGCTGTATGGGCAATGTTGCCACAGGAACAAGTATCCATGAGCGTTTGCAGGGAAGGGCAGCCCAACTCCATGAGGTCGATACATTTGCAGTAAGACGCCAAAAATGGTTGCAACCATTGACGTTTTTCATTACCTTTCACCAATACCACATTGGCCGAGGACAAGTGTGCTTTCATGACCACGTCCAAATATTTATAGGAAATGGTTCCCTGATTCCAGTCTAGTTGCCTATGATTTTCAATCCACTGGGTTTGTTTACGGTCTTTTTCACACAACAAATCAAAAGCATGGGGTGGTTTAAATAGCAAATGCGTAGCTTGCGATATCCAAAACGTGGTACAATCGATCATGGCCACTTGTTTAAATATAAATTTGTTGTCACCAATTTTAAACCCTTGGCAATCCACAATGAGTGTGCGCAACATGTTGACGCTTGCCTGGACCAAGTTCAACTGACGACTGACTGACGATCAGGTGTGATCATGTCATGGACTTACCTGCCATGCTAGTTTCAAATTGAGGTTAGGGTAGGACAGGGAGACATGCAAAAATTAGAATTTAAGAATTACATGATTTTATTATCATAACACGTCTTACAGGCTTTTCTCATTTTTGGATAAGGACGATAGCAACTGATACAACAATATAGTCTCTTGTGTTTGTAACGTCCATAACACCGATGATGTCCCAATGTCTCTAAACTAGGCGTTTTTGATGGTGAGCTGCTCACCGAAGCACCATGGACACCATACGGTCCACACGTATCGTAACTTGTTTTTTTTTCATCACCCAGAGACACAAGTGAGGGATAGCTTGAATGACAGGGTATATTTCCCACTTCCATTCTACACAGGTAGGGACAGGTGGGTGACCAGCGCTGATGTTCCTGCATGGGTTCATCGCCCTCCTGCCATTGGTCTATGATGATGGGACCAAAGGCACATTTCACTTCATCTCTTGTTTTTAAATAGTAGAATCCAGCGGCCGCCAAGGCTTGAGGGTTTATGAAAGGCACTGGCCATGTGGCAAAAGTCTTGAAACGTTGTTCCTCAGAGTTTAAATTCATGGATGTAACGTCTCTTGAGGCTTTAAAGCAAGACATGACTGAGCGGCTTGACGTGGGTTGAGCTGTTATTTATACACTCGTCACTTGGTTGGACAGTGGATAATAGTTGACTTGTTTGTGATGAATAATCAAACAGTAGGCCGTCGTATTGGCTGGTACATTGTCATGCGTTTCAAAATCTAGTCGAATGTCGATATTGGATGGCTTGACAGACTCTTCCAGGTAAGAACAGTCAAAAACAATCAGTGGTGCTCTTGCCTTAAACGCTTGGGGTAGTAGCATGGGGCCGTTCTCTTTTTGATAATACGACCATCGAAATTTAGAAAACAAGTCGTACAGGGGGCCAAACTTATCTTTTGAAAAATCCAAATCCAGTCCTTCATAGGGAAACACAGCTCCGTTGAGGAAAAGACGTACATTTCTCAGATCAAATTGCGTGGCATTTTTGGTTTGTTGATACTTGCGATTCGTTTGAAAACCCACGATCAGGTAGAGAGGTCTCTCTGTATAGCGAGCTGTTTTTACAGACCAACTGTGTGTGTTGGTGGTGGGCAATAGCGGATACTCATGGAGTGCCCAGCTTCTAAATTCCATGGGTAGAGGCATATCTCTCTTTACCATTTTGAGTATGTCCAGTTTTTTGCTATCTTCAAGGGTCACATGAGGCACTTTCCATAGCAAGCGTTGTAGTTGAATTTTTGAATCGATGGGGGCATTGTCGGCTCCCTTGAGTGCATTATTATCACTCCTGTCTCTCTCTAGGTAAAGCACTTGCCTTGCGTTGACCACAATGCGTTGGTGATCTTCGGCAAAGCCTAAAATCAATTTAAGATGTAAATATCCAGTAAAGGTCCCATCGGTGTGTACCATCCAGTCATTGGTCGAGTCAGGACACCAACCTGCCATGCAAAGTGTTTTACCCTCTTCCTCACTACAAGAGGGGTATAGTTTCATGACACTGGAAATGCCCACATTTCGAGTGCTATCCACCACGATATCGTTAATGACATACCGCACTTCAGAAAACAGAAAGGCTAAACCATGGTTGGCCAACTTGGATGTGGTGGGTGTAGAGCCATCGGCTTTGGTGAGCCGACCTTCAATCTGAATGACACTTTCATGCGGTAGGGTGTAAATATCTTGGTTGTTGATAACAAATTGAATTTCATCATTGTTATTGAGTCCAGGTGTTTGAGCTTGATAGGAATGGAGATCAATTCTTACCACTCCTGGTTGCTCCTCGATGCGGTTCGCTATCTCTAGGATAGAATTCATTATGAGGGTTGACGTGGTAACCCAAATATTGTAAAATCTGCTTGCCTTGAGATGTTAACGTGTATTCACGTGGCAAACAACTAACACCATTCCTAGACGGTGTTGTTGCTTTATACACAAACTTCATAGTGGCTTTAACACCAACTTGTAAGTCACCGGTGTGGCAGAATCTAGATCAATGAGTTGTTGATCTCTATTGATCAGTCTTAATGTTATATTACTAATACTATCGACAGCCACAGAATGAAAAAGCACCACTGGAGGGTTTTCACGAATAATATAGCCATTGGGCGATGTCACAATAAAGTCATAAAGCGAATGCGATGGTTCCTGATTGGTGTACACTTGGCTAATAATATTACACGTCACCGACACATGATGGTCCTCAATGAATTTCACTTCATGGTCTGATTCATGTTTTTTGTTGGCCTCCAACACACGTGGTTTAAATCCTAGTAATGGGCCAATGGAATCAGGGTGTGTTTTAAAGTCAATGCTGAAGGCAGAGAAAATACTGCAGCGATGAGTGTTGGTATTGCCTACAAGTTCAAACTTGCGCGTTCCGTCGAGAAATGACTTTAAACCATATTGATTGATCAACACCACATAAATGTGTTCATAAATATCATCGATCGTGTATCCACCAGAGTTCAGGGTGAGCACAGAATCATCATAGTAAAACTTGTTGTTCACATTTTCACGTATGTTGTATATTCGATTGTACGTTTCAAGAGAAACAAGTCCTAAACCATAGGGTTTTTCACTCAATTCGATAGGCGGGTAAAAGTCTAGGCTGACTTCAGGTCCACGTCCATGCAGTGTAAACGTTTTACTTTCTGCCGACATACTGGTGGCGTTTTTGCTTATGCTGCGTCTTATATAAAAAAAAATTAAACACAAACGTCCACACTGTTGGCTGTTAAACGTTTGCTCACGTTTCACATTATAATATATCTTGATCCTGTTTCCAAAATAGGTCACTAGTTCCATGGGCGGAGGCAAATTCCCAAAACTGTCAAAGTACCATACCATGGATCCCTCTTTGACATAAGCTACATAATGCGTTCCTGGTCCTCGGTGATCATCCAAATTGACAACAGCACATTCCTGTTTCCAAGGTCGTGGGGGTAATTGGTTTCGCATAAACACACCTCGAAAATGAGAAAGCTTTAGTTGTTTAGCATAGCTTTCCACTTGTTGATACGTCAGGGCATGTTTTGCTATGGCTGAGTTTTTTTTTAATATTTCGAAATGGTGAAATCCCAAATCCTTGTTGATAAAAGGCTGGCTTTAAATTGGCATTTCTAGCCCCCATGGCAATCGCTTCCATCGTTTCATTGTGTCGCTGACTTTCTTTGAGTTGTTGCTTGCCCTGCTGCGCGGCTTTAATGGTTTTCGCCACTGCATTGGCACCGCCCAAAAGTGAACCCAGAGCAGCCAGACCGGCAAATAATGCAGGTAAAAATCCGGCTCGTTTGGGGACGGGAATCACTCGCCCTTGGTTTGAAACCTGTCGCCGACGTTTTGGAACAACATGTCTCTGTGCTGCTCGAAGGCCTTTCCTTATGGTCAATACATTATTTTTTCTTTTTTTCTTTCGCAAGGGCTTGTCCACGAATGTTGTAAGCCCAGGCTTTGCCAAGGACAAAGTCCTTTTTTTAGTATTTCTCACTGCATACCTTTGTTTCACCATGATGATAATGACCAACAACTTTTCACAAGAAAGTTTAAATCACAACTAACGTCAGATGGTTATTTCATGACTGTATATTCCAATTCCACATAAAGTGGGAAATCGTTTATGGTTTTTCCCGCTTGCTTTTCATCCCATGTCAACATGAGATGAAGGGATAATTCGTCACCTGCATTGACCATTTCATGGTTATGGATCAACATTCTATGACCATTTATCTTTATTTGTAAATGGTTCTCATCAGGTATGGCATATTTGATGTGAATGGTTCCATCATAGTGTAATCGATAGTGGCTTAAACCCGAAGCAAGCACATAGGTCAAGTGCTGATCATGGACTAGCGATAAATGGTTTCTGTCATTCACAGGTTTTTCATTTGTCAGATACACTAAAAATACAGATGGGATAAATGTATAAAGCCTTTTCATTTCATAGGTCATGTAACGCTTGGTACAAACATCGTCTTCGTCTTGTGGGTCTTCCACGTGAATAATCCGATGGTGATTAGCGCTATAGCCATTCACCGTAAGCTGGGGCACTTTGTCATAAAACTCATACACTTTGTTATCCACATACTTTTTCGTAGTAACGTCTGTAGACACTTGAGGATGTTTTACATGGGTTAACCGCTTTCCCTTAAAGTCATAATCTCCCTGTTTTGTGCGTGGCACTACTGACCTATCCACATAGTGTTTATTAGCAGGATCTGTTTCCTGTTTAGGATCATGTATGGGGACAGGCCTAGCTTTGGCCATCAACGCACGTCCAAAGACATCCATCGTCAACCTGTAGTACCAGTCTACTGTTTCTATGACAAGGTTCGGTGTATTTTATATAGACAGCCTGCTAGCCTGTCTAAGCCTTAGTTGAAATTAAGATTATTAAGCAGCAAGAGTCATTCCCCGTGGGGGACATGGTTTCCCATCTCTGTCCCACATAACGTGAACAACGCCATGGTTCACTGTTTCCATCTTCCATTCGCTGCATCATTGTGGGGCCTTCCGGCTGTGGAAAGACTAATCTTTTGCTAACGCTCATCACAGCGCCCAATGGTCTGCGTTTTCAAAATATTTATATTTTTGCAAAATCTGTCTACCAACCCCTCTACGTGTTTCTGGATCAAGTCATGTCTGGATTACAAAAAGAGAATATGGGTTATTTTACATTTTCCATGTCCAAATGTCCAAACAGTTGATTCGTGACAATGCCAATGTCATTGTTTTATTTCGTCAGGACGAGAGGAACAGTCGTCACATTTATAATGAACATGTGAATCCGGATATGACCTTTCAAATGTTTACAGAATTGTGTGCCAAGTGCTGGAACACTCAACGTCATGCCTGTTTAGTGATTGACAAACAAAGTGAACTCAACCAAGGACGGTATCGCTTAGGGTTTGATCATTTTATTGCTATTTAAGGCCCTGTCTCATTCCCCGGCAAGTCATTTGTCAAGACACCATGGCGTTAGCAGAGTGTCAATTGAAAAAGCATATTATTAGAGCAAAAAATACTATTCGCCAAAAGTTTCGTCAATTGAAACAATCACGTGCAAATCATGCTTTGTTTATTCAGCAACATTTAGCACCTCCACTAAAAGACATGTTGAAACCCTCTTTCAAGCCATCTGAAACGCTACCCACCGTTTCACAAGCCACGCAGACGCTGCACGAGGACCCAGAGGAAGAGGAACAGGAAGATTTGACTAGTGTTAGTGAAGTTGAGGATGAGGAGGAACAAGTGTTTACGCCTCAAAAAAAGGCCGCACCCCTTGCAGAGTTTTTGAGAAAAAAGAAATCCTTGGCCATGGTCGATACACCTTGCCCTTCCAGGGCGTCTCCGTTTTCACAACTCTTGGCCACCCCTCAATATAAAGCACAACTGAAAACCAATTTAATAAAATATTATGGATCAACATTGGAACCCTATTTCACCGATCTATTTATTGGAAACACAGATACCACGTATGGTGTTCGCTATGAGGATGATAGTTTTAAAATTGGCGATTCATCCATTAAATTTGCTCGTACTAGAGCTGTCATTAAAAATATCAACTATAAATTAACGCCAGGACTGTTAAAGCTGCTCTTTTCTCGGACCCCCTCTTCCCATGATTATACGTCAGAGGACCTTGACAAATATAAATCCATTTTATTGGATACCCATGCTAACAAAAGACAGTATGATCCACGCAACAAGTGAATGCCAATATATCTCAAAAATATAAAACCATCATTGCAAAAATGTTTCCCACTAGTCAAAGTACTCGTCGTAATGTGTCCGCTTCGGGAGTGACATTTAAACCATTAAAACCCCTTGTGGATGTTACCTACTGGCACAATCCCAATAATCTCGTCCAGCGGCTACAGTTGTTGCATGCCTCACGTCAAGCTGGCCATACCGGTCACGATTGGGAAATTCAAGAAATTGAACAAGAACTTCGAAATGCCAAAATTATTGTTTAAGCCCTCACCCATTAAAATGGGTATTGCTCACGAGTTGCATCGCCCAGCTAGGCGTCACTATCCGCGACTCAAGGTGATTTCACGAGGTGTGGATGAACTTTGGCAGGCTGACTTGGTTGAAATGATACCCTATGCTAGCGTTAACAACGGTGTACGCTATATGTTGACCGTCGTTGATGTCTATTCCAAAATGGCCTTTGTTGAACCTGTGCGTCGCAAGTCTGGTCCACTAGTTACCAAGGCCTTTCAACATATTATTCAACACTCCAAACGTCAACCTCAGCTGCTACAAACTGACCAGGGGAAAGAATTTTTCAACAAGGATTTCTCCAGTTTTCTCAAATCTAAGGATATTCACCATTACACCACGTACAGCAACCTCAAAGCCAGTGTGGTCGAGCGGTTCAACCGAACATAGAAAACCCATATGTGGAAAGCGTTTACCGCTCAGGGCACGTATCGCTGTTTGGACATCTTGCCAGAGCTAGTATCACGTTACAATGACACCAAACATAGAACGATTGGGACCAAGTCACGCCTCGTGACTAAAAATATTCACCGATTGGATAAACTGCTTAACCCCATAAAAACAGCCGATCCTAAACGTCACCGACTGAAAATTGGGGATTTTGTTCGTGTGAGCAAATTTAAGTCTGCCTTCAATAAGGGCTACACGCCACAGTGGGGGACTGAACTATTTTGAATTCGTCGAGTCAACTTGGACACTCCAGTCACCTATTTACCGCAAGACCTCAACCACCAACCCATAAAAGGTAGATTTTATCTCCATGAACTTCAGAAAACAGCATTTCCTCAGCATTATCTTGTGGAAAAAGTGTTGAAACAAAAAGGAAATAAACTCTATGTCAAATGGATAGGGTTTAACTCTACGTTTAATTCTTGGATCAATAAATTACATGTTGTGTGAACCTGTGCAATTTTTAATTTATTCACACATGTTGTACACCACCTATAGCTCTGTGTGTACAGCGCCCAGCGCTTCGTGCATGTTCATACATGTTTGTCTTTCCCTTTCCACCTGTTTTCTCTCATACATTACCCCTCCCCCTCTCCCTCCCTTTACCACCCACCACTGATGTTCGCAGCTCTTGCCTATCTATTGGTTGTGACATCATTCCCACAAATTGCATCATACTTTTTACTGATTCAGCGATTCCCACGCTTTGAACATTCTGTTATCAGGCACGTGGACAGCTAACGTCCAAAGTGAACACCTGTGGCAGATCAAATTTCACGTCAACTTGCATTTTGTCACGTACGAAGCAAAACAGGATGTAACTTGTTAACAGTTATCGTGCACGTGGACAGATAACGTCCAAGGTGAACACCTGGGGGTAGATCAAATTTCACATGGACTTGCATTTTGTCACGTACGAAGCAAAACAGGATGTCACTGGTTTAGCCTACATGTGGTTTCACACATGTTCACATGACTTTCGCTCTTCCCTGCCACTACAATGGTCAGATTATTTCACCTTCAAGCGTCATGGTCATTTTTCCATTGCACCTGTTGTCAAGTCAGATCAACGCCTTCCAATAAGCTCAAATGATATTCACCTCTTGCTCCTCGGCAAGTTTGTTTTCTGTACTCGCTTCGACCAACATAGAACCAAGTTCTCATCACCGTTTACACGTTAAAAGTAAAATATCAGAAAAACACACGCTCGCTCTGTCATACACCGACCCGCCGAAATAGCGATTGTTCTATTAAGCATGGTCCTTGTGGTTAGCGACAGGTTCGTTGAAACACACACACACACACCCAGCCGTATCGTCTCTCTCAACCACCACGCTTCATGAACATTATAAACAAGTATCTGTAAAGAATTTTTTTCTCAACATGTATGGCGTTAGGCCCTTTGTGAATTATTTTTTGGAAACAAATATCTGCCACATTTGAAAGGGGGCGTTAGCCCGAGTCCTAGGACACCTCGTACACGTCTCTAGCGTTATTGGTTCGTGAGATATCGGCAAAAATCACAAAAAAACACGTGTTTACCCCAAAATCGAGTTTCCAAATTTTTTTAAAAATTACAACGAGTGGTCCATAGCAAAGTGGACGTCACCCCGAGTCCTTGGACCTGTCGTACACGCCTCTAGCATAATTGGTTCGCGAGATATAGCAAAAAGTTTAAAATCACGTTTTTCCCCCCCCCAAAAAAGTGTTTCCAGATTTTCACCTTTTCGACACCTACATTCCCGTAAAGAGCGCAACGAGACGAAAAAAACGAATCCAAGCACGCCCTCCTAGCATGGCTCCTTCCATTCCAAGGTCGCAGGGGCTCACCACTTGCTAAGTGAGACTGCTTTCCCACTACCACACTACTACAGGTTTTTGTCCTACAGAGTTGAAATTTATTTTGGGGATAAAGGAGGTAGGGATCATTGATTTACGTCAAACAATTTTTTTGTAGAGTTCCTAGTTTCCAAAATATAGAATTTTCAAAATTCGAGTGTTTTCAAAAAAACATAAAAAATAAAAAAGTTTTATTACAAAAAATAAAGGTCATAAAGACCATTCGTTTGAGCCATGGCACAACGTTCTATCCTGTTTGGTTTTCAAACTATCACCAACTTTCGAAAACAAAAAATTTCAAAAAAAAAAATATATATATATATAGCGAATGGTCCATAGCAAAGAGGACGTCAGCCCGAGTCCAACGACACCTCATTTGTCAAAATCGGACCATGCGTTCGAAAGATATTAATTATTTTAACATGCACAGTCGGGTACAAATAAAATGGGTGAAGCAGAACTGTCGTCACCCCCCTACTGCCACGGCTGCTTCCTACCCAAATCCTACCTCAATTACAAACGCGCACACTGGTACAGACACCATGACACAGGTTATCAGACAAATTTTACAAACACACAAATTCACGAGGTTACATGACCACGACGTCGCAAAGCCCTTAAAGGAATCAATAACAACAACACAATATCCCAGCATTTGCCTGAAAAGAGTGTGTAAAAACCCGGGGGGATAGCAGTGATCAGCACCGGGATTCAAACTTCCTACAGCTCCCCATTGCCTCTCAATAATTGTCTCGTTTCACCGCAATATTTCAGCTTACGAACTCGCCGACTGGTCACGGTTGTAATTTACTTGCCGGCGGAAACAGTAGTTCTGTTTTTTTATTGTTTTTTTTTTCATTTTCAGAAAATCTATGACTCCAATTATACCAGGTGAGTCAGCCACCCCTTATATTATTGCTTTTATGAAGCCCAACTACCGTGTATTATCCGGTAGGGTCGATATTTCTCTGTTCCCATCCATTATGGTACTAAGGCACTGTAAGCATATGCGCCAACGAAACTTAACCCTTTTATTCCCCCACCCGATGTGACTACAGACCGTTCGAATAATATGATGTACCTGCAGTCAATTATTGTATCTTATCTGCGTTAAGATATCATGCCAAGTGGCTGCGTATCGCAAAACATGAAATTAACGCTTAAAACTATGATATAGTGATGCGGAGAGCGTTTGAATTAGCGAACTGGAGAAGTAACGAATTCTAAGGGGCTCTTAATACATTTGTCAGTCAAAGCTGAGGCGTAGCTCAAGTAAACCACTGGATTTTAAGTTGAAGGACCGGGGTACAGAATGCTCGAATGCCCCGTTTGAGAACTACTTTTACAACGTTATGAGGCTCCAATGCTACATTCTCATGCTATTTTGTGCCACAGCATGCAGCAGGTCTATAATGCCGTTATCACAGTGATTGTGCGCTTCCCACAGTGCGCAGCTATACAGTGGGATAGAAGTCACTTCATTCATTCGTCACGACGAATACGTTGACATGTATCTTGTTTACGGGGATGCAAGAGGGAATTCCTTGTAGACACTACGTGTGTATCGGGAAAGATACCCAGGCAGTCGACATCAGACTGGATATACTGTACGCAATATTGAAAGACGTTTACGAACAACAGGGGTACTTGGGGCGAGACCACCTGTCCGACAGGGGACCATAATGTCTGGTGAGAATGAGGAGGCAGTTATGGACGCAGCTCACAATAACCCCTTACACTAGATAAGAGCAATAAATTGCACAACAGGTGAACATCATCCAGTCGTACGTAAGCCGTATATTCCATGCACATAAATATCACCCTTACCATCTACAACTAAACCAGGAGCCCCATGGGAGAGATTTCGAAGCTCGGATAAATTTCTGTCAGTGGATGTTAGGAAAGTGGAAGATGATTTAGCATTCTTATCAAAAATCATATTCTCGGAGGAATCGATTCCACAATAATGGTATCGCTAACTGCCATAACATGCACTATCGGAGGGCTGACAATCCCCACTGGGTTCGACTGGCGGCCCATCAAGTACAATGGGGAGTGAATGAATGGTGTGTAATTTTGGACGATCGCCTTATTGAACTGTATTTTTTTTAGGGCCATTTGACATGCGCACGCTATCTACACTTTCTACGCCATGAGCTCCCACTTCTGCTGGAGAATGTGCCACTTGGGGAACGTTTAATGATGTGGTTTCAACACGACGGAGCTCTACCACATGAAACGTTAGCTGCCCGCAACCATCTCAATAGCACACATACAGGAAAATGGTTAGGAAGAGGAGGACCTGTCCCTTGGCCCGCCAGGTCATCTGATTTAAGGCCATTAATACTCTTCCTGTGGGGGTATTTGAAGCAAGCAGTCTACACCCAGCAGCCAGAAAATACAAAGCGCTTTCGACAACTTATCGTCGGCACTTGTAAATCAATAACACTGGCCATGCTACAGCACTCAGTGGAGTGCGCAGATGTGCATAAACCAAGAAGGTCATCACTTCGAGCATTTGCTACCGTAACAAACCATGGTTAGTGCAGTTTGGTTCCCCTGACCCTACCTATCCATTAAGTCGCAGTCTGACCCTGATGACAAAATCCTTCTTAGGGCCACATACACTTTCACTCCCTGACAATTTGCATACACTGTTCGCTAATTCACGAACATTACGACTTGGTAACAAACTAAATATAACTTCAATAATGTATAGAAGAATGTCCTGGCCCGTACTCGAACTTCTCACATGTAGGACTGGCTCTTTTCATGTTCGTCGCCATGTGTGCCTACCACATGAGCTATACTGCACCACATCAAACTGCCTGCAGATTACAGCTCATGTGAGAATTTTAAAATGGTTGCAATGCCATTCCATGTTCTACAGAGGTTTCATTAACGTTCATTAACGTCTTAGATGCTATTGTGTAGGCAGTGAATGCAAAGATATTCGTTGTACTCTGTTGACTGTGCGTACGGGAAGAGCAATTGTTTTCAGCACGAATATAAAACTGCGTGTATGCGGCACACAATGCCATGTAATTGTAGCATTGAAGCGTCATAACGTTGCAAAAATAAAATCCCAATGGGTGATTCGAACCTTCAACACTCCGGTCCATCAATTGGAAATCCAGTGGTTGTCTATTTGAGCCACGCCACAGCTTTGATTGACAAATGTATTAAGAGCCTCTTTTGAGTACCTTACTTCTCCACTTCGCTAATTCAAATGTTCTTCACGTCATTACATCGTAGTTTTAAGCGACAAATTCATGCTTTGCGATACCCAGCCAATTGGCATGACATCGTAACGCAGATGATATGTTGCAATACAATAATTGACTGCAGGTACATCATATTATTCGAAATGTCTGTAGTCACATCAGGTGGGGGAATAATAGCGTTCAGTATCATTTACGGGATATTATTACAGTACATTATTACCATACGGGATGCAAGCAGAGAAATATCGATCTTTCTGATAATACACGTCAGTTGGGCTGCATAAAAGCAATATTATAAGGGGCGGCTGACTCACCTGGTATAATTGGAGTCATAGATTTTCTGAAAATGAAAAAAAAAACAATAAAAAACAGAACTACTGTTTCCGCCGGCAAGTAAATTACAACCGTGATCAGTCGGCGAGTTCGTAAGCTGAAATATTGCGGTGAAACGAGACAATTATTGAGAGGCAACCCGTTATATGTCCCAGGTTATTGTTTATACATAACGAGGGAATAGCTGGCGGCGGATAAAAATCATTTCATGGCAGGGATATTTATTGTGTGGTCTACTAACTACTACAAAAACAGCAACTGTAAAAGGAGAATTGTGGAAAAACAAATTGCCATTGACAAAACGATTTGTTCAAATTTATAGAAGTGTATCGTTTAATCGTTGTACAATTACAATAGTATGGTACATTTGGCGAAGATATACTGTTGAATAATTTGCCAGGATACATGGTATGGCTTACATAGAAATGTAGAATGTATCAAACTAGAGTGGCGTTAATTGAGACATGAAGTGCAGTGTTTCTCAACCGCCCTGAATGAGTTCTACAGAGCCTCAGAATGATATAATTCTACACTACACTTTGTGGCATTTATTTACTCTTCAAGAGACAATCTTGCACAGATTATTAAAGAGTTTAGGTGAAGTGCTATATTTCAAAATGTGCGCATACATTTTTAGTAGATTGAGACAACATGGGCTCAAACATTTCCTTATTCCTTATCCATCACTGCTCTAATCCACTAGATGGGTCCTGTTTCTGGTGAGCCACAAAAAGTTGCTTTTAGTACCTCTTCCCACTATCAATTTTATTAACATTCATTAAGTGAATTAATATTATGTTATCAAATACCGTAGAGAATTGTTTCGTCACGAGTATGAGGAAAAGACGCCTGACCTTCTATGGGCACTCAACCCGCATGAGCCCTCGCAGACTCACCCACAAGATCTTCACAGTGGCAGGTAGAGGGAAAGCCTTCAAGAACAGGTTGATTGCTACGGTCTAGTCGGATCTGAATCAACTGGGGATCCCACATGACCGCTCACAGTTCAGGCAAGCCATTCGGCGGGGAGTTTTTCCCAAATCACTTACAAGTAGGAAGAGCACAGGGAACAGCAGACCTTTATGGACGGAGGAAAGAAAGCTGGTTCATAGTCAGAGATGAAGGACTACTGGAAGATGAGAAAACATAAGGCCCAAGCGACGAGAAGATACGAGCCACGTGGTCCTCAGTAGGCCCAAACGACAAGAAGAAGTGAGAATTATTTCTATTTAATAGTTAAATACAAGGTAAACGCGTGTGTGAGGTCAGCGTAAGCGATTCAAAGACGTATTAAAAACTAATATGCACATGTATTAATAACTGGGAGACCTTAGCCCTTGATCGCTCTTCATGGAGATCACTTGTTCATCATGGTGCAATACATTTTTAAGGAAACCACCGACGAACGGTAGAAGATAAGAGGCAGCGCAGGAAGAACAGAGATCTCATTGGAAGAAATAGAATGGAACCACCTGTCATCACTGCGGCAAATTGTGTCACTCCCGTATTGGGCTGTATAGTAACCTCTGAACTCACCGATGACGAGACATTCCGGATTGGAATGCCAACCTACTCGATACGAGTGATTGCTATGATGATGAAATATAAAATAAGAAAGCAACATGCCAAAACATTGCAATATCATGTGAAATGCTTCACTGATTGTAAAAATATTCGTTCGCTTTTAACGTACGTCCCATCGCTAAACGCCTGAAGTCACTCTACCAGCTCTACAGCTGAGTAATCGAACTTGCCAGAACTCGCCTGCGACAAAACGTTGAAAGGCCCAAGCAGCTACTGGATAATATCAGTTCATTTATGTGGCTGACCCTGTATGCCTGTGTGTAAATACAACCTTGGAAGAAAATATGGGAAATCTTCGGCACCAGATGTTCTTTTATTCCCGTGAAGGTAAAACCACCAATCACACCAGGAATGTATTTTTGCTGTGAATAGAGAAAATGCAGTGACGAATGAAGCTCAATTTCAATCTGGGAATGTCGGTATATAAGTCCACCCTAGCACAGGTTGAAGACGTGAAGAGAATAAAAGACTTACTATAAAACAATCGCCGGATGAAAGCTCGCGAGTTGGTTCAGGAGCTGAAAACGCGTTACTGTGGCCAGGTGCTTCATAGAAGTTTGGTTAGTGTGTAATATATGGATTCCACAAAAACTGAGGCGCTATCAAAATAGTGATTCTTAAACGGTTGGTGACAGACACTGAAAGGTGGACAGTGCAAGATAATATCCGAAAGGGAAAATCATGGCGCAAGAAAGATGAGGAACCTCTAGAAGTTCCTATATCAGATATTCAACCCAGGAAGTTTATGGTGTGCATTTGGTGGCACTGGAAAGGAATTCTTTACTATGAACTACTTCCCACGGGTGAAACCATTAATCCAGAAACACGCAGTTCTCAGTTGGTTGGTTCCTCAGTTTAGGGGCTGCGACAACGCTGTCTTGTAGCCCCGTGTACTTTGGGTTTGTGTAGAATCTGTCTGATAACCGGTGTTAATTGTGTGTTTTCTGTAATTCAGGCAAGGACTGCGGACGATCAATTTTGAAATAGTTCCTACTTTTGCTACCAAATGCTACCGTCAACGATATCTAGCTGCAGTCTTGGTTACTAGATGCTAATGCAACCGGCACCTGGCGACGAACGTTGGTACTTACAGAGCGTTTACAAATCTAACCTACAAATTTGGCTTCACACAAGCGTAGTTCGCAGTTGGAGCGACTTAAGATAGCCAATCGTGAGAAAAGGCCCGAAATAGATTCATCATCATCATCATCATCATCATCATCAAGTTTCCACTCCAGTTTCCCGGGTGTGGTTTACGAGCGCTCTGCATTTTTGTCTATTCATGTACCACTGCTCCTTCAAGACTTCATCCCAGTCTATTCCTTTGGATGTGATATCTTCCTTCACTTGGTCCAGCCATCTCCTCCTAGGTCTTCCAAAGGTCTCTTTCCAGTAATCTCAGAATGCAACCATTGTTTTGCAATTCTTCCTTCTGGCATACGTTTGACGTGACCAAACCATCGCAAGCGTGCCCTAGTTATGGTCTCCTTCAGGGACTGATTTAACCCAGCTTATTCTCTAATCTTCTTATTTCTTACTTTGTCTTTCCTACTTTTTTGAAGCATGCTTCTTAGAAACTTCATTTCTGAAGCCTCAAGTCTGCTGTCATCTTTTTTGGTAGTTGTGCATGTTTCCAACCCATAAGTCAATATAGGGACAAAGTATGTTCGAAACAGAGTTTGTTTTGATCTTAGTGGCACTTGCTTATTCCAGAGTAGATATCGATCTTGCTGATAGAATTGACTGATTTCTGAATACGGTTATTTAATTCCTGCTGTATTCTGTTGTCACTTGATATTAAGCATCCAAGGTACTGATACTGGTTTACTGTTTCCAATTGTACGCTCTCCAGCATTATATTATCTTTACTTCTCCGTCTGTTAACAGACATTGCAGCAGTTTTTGTAGCACTTACTTTCCGTCCATATTAGCCTACTTTCGATTTTTGCAAAAAATGAAAGTAGACTTATGAGATCTACACAGGGCCAAAAATTGTGTCTGTCTGTGTGTGAGTCGGTGTGTGTGTGTAAGTGTGTGTACTCTGAATGTCTGTCCCCTGTATCAATTCGAACACGGTGAAATCGAATTGAACTAAATTTGGTACAGAGGTAGCACTAGCAAAGGGCACCTCAGTGTCATATTTTATATCGCCACCATCTTGACGGAAACGTAATGGCGGCCACCCAAATGTTCAAAGCTTAAATCAAATTACGACTAACCTAATCATCCGATCTCTACTAAATTTTACAAAAATATACCTTAATGTGGGAAACGTCTTTTGTCCAAACTACAAGGTTATGCGCCTAATAGTTTCAGGATGGTGGACGTATGAATCATGCAAGTATTATAGCCCAACCATAACTTACGATTCAGCAAGGCCTGGTCTCAACAATTCAGCTTATCGTACATATGGAGGTTTAAACTGTCCTCAAGGATGTGACCGGTAGGATATTAGCCTATTGTTACGTGCCACCCCCTAGTGGCACTTTTGTTAACTGGATTACGGTGGGGTACAAAGCACAATACCAATTACTGCTTAAAGAAATAATTAACTTTATTGTGGCCAGAAAATTACACTAATCAGCAAATACAAGCAATTAGGAGCCTTCTCCAGTTTCCTCAAGTCTCTTCCTTATGCGCTCTTGGCCCCTTTCACTTGCAACAGACCACAGAAGTTAATCCGTCCTAATGAGTCCGGTGGCCTTGGCAGAAGCTACCTGCCCCTCTTCCTCAGGTACAACAAATACAGTTACTTACGAGCACTTGATGTACGCTGTTCACAAGCTGGGAGAAACAATGTCACAGGATTTCGTAACTCGCACAGCACTTCGTCACCACACTTCTGTCGCACAAGATAATCGCTCGCACTAGCTCGTAAAACACAACAACAACAACAACTGCTTCACGGGTCACTCTTATATAGCAGGCCGGTGACTCAATAAAAGGTTCTAGATCCATCCAGGGTCCACGGCTTCTCGAGGTTTCCATCGCTGGTCCAGTCACGAATCTTCTGGACTATCCCTTTGTCTGTAGTAGCCCTGTTGCATAAGGCGCGCGCAATACAGGAGGCAAGCCACAGCCCAGCCCAGCCCCTGGGGCAGTTGTGACTCAAGCGGCGAGCGATGACACAAACTCACAGCCGTAACACCACCCCCTTCCTAAAAAGGCTGATCGTCCCGATCAATCATTGGTCCGTCTGTGTCCCTCCGTAGGCTGCCAGGCGATCTCGATGCACGATCTTCATCTTCGCCCTCGGGCTCCGCTGGATCCTGTAGACGACATCGTTGATCCGTTTCACGACTCGGTACGGGCCCTCCCAGGACTTCTGCAGTTTGGGTGACAGGCCTTTCTTCCGTAATGGGTTGAAGAGCCAGACCAGGTCATCCTCGTGGAATCCGCCGGCATCCGTCTGCTGGTCGTATCGGGTCTTCATTCTGTCGGTCTCGATCCGCAGTTTCCTCCTCGCGAACGCGTGCACGTCCTCCAGTTGGTCGACCAGTTCTTGACAATACTGGCTTACCGGGATCGGATCATTCCCAGGTCGGCCAAAGGCAAGATCGACAGGTAGACGGAGTTCCCTCCCAAACATGGCCCGGGCTGGTGTGCACCCCGTGGCTTCATGCACGGCGGCGCGGTAGGCCAGGAGAAATAGTGGAAGGTGTTTGTCCCAATCCCTCTGGTGCTCGCTGACGACTATTCGAAGATGGTTCTCGATGGTGCGATTGAATCGCTCTACCATCCCGTCGGACTGAGGGTGTAGTGGCGTTGTCCTTGTCTTTCGGATTCCCAGCAGCTGGCATAGGTTCTGGAACACCTGCGACTCGAAGTTCCTCCCTTGGTCGGAGTGCAGCTCCAGGGGTACTCCGTACCGGCTGACGAATTCCTTCACCAGGGTCTCTGCAATCGTCGCGGCTTCTTGGTTAGGGAGCGCATACGCCTCCGGCCATTTGGTAAAGTAGTCGCTGACGACTAATATGTAGCGGTTCCCTGCCTCGCTTAACGGGAATGACCCAGCAACATCGACGGCCACTCTCTCCATGGGGCCGCCCACGTTGTAGGTCTTCAGTGGACCCCGTCGTCTTCGTCCTGGGCCCTTGCTGGCTGCGCAATCGTGGCACCTCGCGCAGTGGTTCTCCACGTCTGTTCGGCATCCGATCCAGTAGAACCGCTCTCTCAGCTTCTCCAGGGTCTTCTTTATCCCTAGGTGTCCACCAGATGATCCTCCATGAACTTGCCTCAGGACTTCCTCCGTCATAACCTTTGGAACGACGACTTGTTCCCGAGATGTCTTCCCGTCGGTGCTCTCCCAGGAACGGCAGATGAGGCCATCCCTTACAATCAGCGAGTCCCACTGCGCCCAGTAGGACTTAAACTTTGGGCTGCAGTCACTCACAATGTTCCACCCGGGTCTGGGGACACAGGCCCTCTTCCATTCGGCTATCAGTCCCAGGTCATCATCTTCTGCTTGCGCCCGCGTGAAAGATTCGCAGCTCCAGTTCCCTTGAAGTTCCACGGTAGTCCTTCGGCACTGTATCCCGGTGTTCTCCTCCCTTCGGGCACAGAAGGTGCAGTCTTCGGGGCACGGTCTTCGTGACAGGTCGGCGTTAGAATGCAGTTGGCCTTTCCTGTGCTGAATCTCAAAGTTATACTGTTGAAGCCTCTCTAACCACCGCGCGAGTTGACCCTCGGGCTGCTTGAAGTTCAGGAGCCACCGCAGGGATGCATGGTCGGTCCTGATGAGAAATTCTTGCCCGTACAGGTACTTGTGGAAGTGTTCAATGGTCTTCACGATGGCGAGCAGCTCCTTCCTTGTGACGCAGTAGTTCCTTTCTGGCTTCGACAAGGCCTTGCTGAAGTAGGCCACTACTCTCTCCTCGCCGTCCACTACCTGCGACAGGATTCCCCCTATGCCAAAGTCGCTGGCATCGGTATCGACGATGAACCTTGTTCCAGGTCTGGGGTAGGCCAGAATAGGCGCGGTGCACAGAGCCTGCTTGAGTTGTTCGAAGGCACTGTGGCATTCTGCTGTCCACGTGAAGAGTTGGTCCTTCTCAGTCAGGCGATGTAAAGGTTTGGCGATGTCGGCGAATCCCCTCACGAAGCGACGGTAATAAGTGCAGAGTCCCAGGAAGCTTCGTAGTTGGGACTTGTCCTTCGGAACTGGCCACCCCCTCACAGTTGCGGTCTTCTCTGGGTCGGTGCGCACCCCTTCCTCGGAGACGATATGCCCAAGGTACTGGACCCGCTTCTGGAAGAGCTGACACTTCTTGGGGCTCAACTTCAGCTGGGCAGCCCGTAGCTTCAACAAGATCTCCTTCAGGTTGCTGTAGTGCTCCTCGAAGCTTCTGCCCAGAACGATGACGTCGTCTAGGTAGACCAGGCAGGTCTTCCAGTGTAGTCCCCTCAAAATGGACTCCATTAGCCTTTCAAATGTCGCAGGGGCGTTGCACAGACCGAATGGCATGACGGTGAACTGCCAGAGCCCGCTGCCCACAGAGAACGCAGTTTTCTCGCGGTCCTTAGGGTGGACCTCCACCTGCCAGTAGCCACTCTTCAAATCCAAGGTGGAGAACCATCTCGACCCTGATATGGTGTCCAGGGTAGCTGTCCTTCTTCGTGACGTCATTCACCCGCCTGTAATCCACGCAGAACCTGGTGGAACCGTCCTTCTTCTTCACTAGCACGACCGGAGAACTCCAAGGACTATGTGATGGCTCGATCACCCCTTGCTCCTTCATCTCTTCTACCATCCGGTCGACTTCGGCTTGCTTGGCGAGCGGGACACGTCGGAATGGGGCCCTAATCGGTGCGCTGTCCCCAACGTCGATTCTGTGCTGGACCAGGCTTGTCCTGCCGAAGTCTTTGCTCCCCACGGAGAAGACGTCCTGGAATTCGCGTAGCAGGTCCTGAAGTTGGCGTGATTGTTTCTCGTCTAAATGGTCCTGGGATCCTTGGTACAGCTTCTGTAGTTCTTCTGGCAGTGTGCGTCTTCTTCGGTTGTCCGTCTGCAGGTGTCCGTCTGTCGTATCTGTGATGCGGGCAATCCAGGTAACGGGCTCGCAGACTCCTAGGTTGGTGTCCCGGTGAACCGTAATGTCGTAGTCGTTCAGGTTGGACAGGCGTACGTGCGGCCGAGACGTCGTGTTGATGAGAGTCTTGGCAACTAGCAATCCTTTTGTCTGGATGTCCTCATATTTTGGCTCGATGACAGCCGCCACTCCCTCAGCAGTTCCGTCGACAATTACGGCAGCGCTGACCTCCGTCCTGGCGGGAACGATGACGTCTTCTCTCAGCCTTACTCGTCGTGCGGTGATGGACTCGTGCGCAGGTTGCAAAGCAAGTTCCTCACCTCCGAAGTGCAGAGTGTTGGTACTCAGATCCAAGATGATGTTGTTCTGGTCCAGGAAGTCCAGTCCGATGATCACTTCATTTGATACGTCAGCCACAAGCACTGGATGCTTTATCGTCCGTCGACCAATGACGAAATCCAGTGATGCTTCGCCATGTACCGGTGCGGTCTCTCCGGTCGCGGTTATTAGCTGGAGGTTCCTTTGTGTGGGTTGAACTCTCCACTTCGGGATCACGGTGGGATTGACGATGGTCCTCGACGCTCCCGTGTCGATCAGCAGGGGCCAGCTCTCTCCGTTGACGACTCCGTCGACCATCAGGCTGCTATTGTCCTTCCGTAACTTCGTCACACGAACTTGGACTGCCGGGGCTTGACGACTGTCACAAGCCAACCTTTGCCCCCCTAGGCTGGCTGATACTTGCTTTCCTGGGCCGCGCGGTTTCTCTACGACTGACTGTCCCGACGGAAACCCTTGGCGGCGGCGATCACCGCAGTCCTTGCTCAGGTGGCCTCTCTTACGGCAGGTCCAGCAGGTCGGTAGTCCTCTTCCAGGCCGCCTCTCCTGATGTCCTTCGGCTACGTTTTTGTTGGTGGTACTGCGATTCTTGAAGAAACGGCTTAGCGCCTCCATCAACTCGTCGGCCAGGGGCTTGGTCCCGTTGGTTTTTACTGGTTCGTCGACGTCCACTTGACGCACCCACGCGCGCATTCTAGATACCTGCTTTGCCGTCTCGAACTCAAGTGCGTGGCTCAGCGCATCTGCCAGGGTTTTATTGCGCGCGAGTCGCAGCGCCTGTTGAGTATCCGAGTCCCGTAGCCCGTCGGTGAAAGTCTGCGTCGCTATCTGCTCCAGAAAGTCGGCCGGCGCTGTTGGGTAGGCGAGCCTTACGAGGCGTGCGATGTCCATGCCCCTCTTCCTCAGGTACAACAAATACAGTTACTTACGAGCACTTGATGTACGCTGTTCACAAGCTGAGAGAAACAATGTCACAGGATTTCGTAACTCGCACAGCACTTCGTCACCACACTTCTGTCGCACAAGATAATCGCTCGCACTAGCTCGTAAAACACAACAATAACAGCTGCTTCACGGGTCACTCTTATATAGCAGGCCGGTGACTCAATAAATGGTTCTAGATCCATCCAGGGTCCACGGCTTCTCGAGGTTTCCATCGCTGGTCCAGTCACGAATCTTCTGGACTATCCCTTTGTCTGTAGTAGCCCTGTTGCATAAGGCGCGCGCAATACAGGAGGCAAGCCACAGCCCAGCCCAGCCCCTGGGGCAGTTGTGACTCAAGCGGCGAGCGATGACACAAACTCACAGCCGTAACACTATTATAATAGAATATGTAACCGTAGAAGTGACTTAACAGGTCTGATTGACCACGCCATATGGTTGTGGGTCGTACACAAAATGGCCGCAATTTGTGCTCGTAAATCCATTTATATTCGTAACTGCGTAAGGTTATATCCTTTTAGGAATGTACTGAACAAAATAATACATATTGTCATTTAGACTTTCACGGCCCGTGTTATTATTCATAATGTTGAATTTTGGGCTTATGCCGTGTTTTATTATACTAATATTCGACGCGTTTCGAAAGAAACCATGTCTTTCATCGTCAGGAATAATCTGGAATACGACAATGTTGCTAAGAGAAAGCAACGAAGAACATATAGAAGGTGCCCAAAGATGGACGCCATTATAGCCCCATGTTAGGGGCAACGGAAAGCAGCAGTGAATTACTTTCTCAGGGTTCTGATAATAGGTAGCCAGAATTCACTGAGATTGTAGCCGGTGTCGCGGTTGAAATTATCTGGGTGTTTACGTATTTCAACCGCCTCCCTGATGATTCTGGGACGATATTGCTTTATACGGGCAAGAACATCCACTCCTTGGAACATGACATCATGGCCAGGTGTTAAAGCATGATCGGCAACAGCTGATTTATCAGGTTGAATGAGCCTGATACATCTATTATGTTCCTTAATGCGAGTGCATATTGTTCTCGAAGTCTGCCCGATGTAAACCTTGCCACAAGTACAGGGAACTCTGTAGATACCCGGTTGTTGCAATTTAGGCAAACTGTCCTTAGTTGGTCGCAGGAGTTGCCTAATCTTAACAGAAGTTCCAAATACAGTCCGTATGTTGTACCGACGTAGCATTTTAGCAATACGATCCGTTGTGTTATGTATGTACGGAAGGTAAGCAGTTCCTCTTACATCTCTTTTCTCAACTGACGTCCTATTATTATTTGTTGGTTTCAGAACCGTAGAAATCAAAGCCTTGCTATAACCGTTGCTCTCAAAGGTGGTTCGCAGGGTGTTAATTTCTTCTTGAAAAGAAGACACTTCACAAATCCTCCTAGCCCTGGTAGTTAGAGTTGTAAGGATACCATGTTTCTGGGCAGGGTGATGGTGAGAACTTGCGTGGAGATATCTATTGGTGTGTGTTGGCTTACGAAAAACGCTGTGTCCTAAAGATCCATCCTCTTTCTTGGTGACGAGAACATCTAAAAAAGGTATTTTGCCGTCAGATTCCTTTTCCATGGTGAAACAAATAGAAGGGTGCTGGAGATTAAGGTGATCCAGGAAATGGCTAAGATTTTCCTCACCTTCCGTCCAAACAACGAACGTGTCATCCACATAACGCCACCAGATCTTCGGTTTGAAAGGAGCCGACGACAAAGCTTTCTCTTCAAAGTTCTCCATGAAGAAATTAGCCACAACAGGAGAGAGAGGACTACCCATGGCCACACCATCAGTCTGCTCATAAAAATTCCCATTCCATAGAAAGTAGGAGGAGGTCATGCAGTGATAAAAAAGTCTTGTGATGTCTTCAGGAAAAAAGCCATTAATGAGAGACATAACACCATCAATAGGTACTCTCGTAAACAGAGACACCACGTCGAGACTCACTAGAATATCACCCGGCTGAAGTGTTATAGTTTTTAACTTTTCCACGAAGTGTGTGGAATCCTTAATGTATGAAGGCGTGTTACCCAGAAGCGGCTGAAGTAGTCTACGTAAGTATTTGGAAAGGGCATATGTAGGAGAACCAATCGTACTAACAATAGGTCTAAGAGGAACATCTTCCTTATGTATTTTAGGAAGACCATAGAGTCTCGGAGGAATAGCATCCCCTGGAAGGAGAGTCTTCGCTGCATCCGCTGGAATAGATGATTGCTTGATCAATTTGACGGTGACATTTGAGTAGCGAGTAGTAGGATCACGACTATTAATCCTATATACAGGATCTGATAACAAAGACGAGATCTTGGAATCATAATCAACCTTATCCAATACCACTGTCGCGTTACCCTTGTCAGCGGGGAGAACGATAATATCAGGATCGTCCCTTAGATCTTTAAGTGCCCGGTTTTCGCCTTGTTTTAAGTTGGTGTTAGGTGGCTTAGCGGTCTTGAGAACTCGGGAACATTCTTGCCTGGCTTCCTCGGCCTCTTCAGGTGTGAGGTGATGTACCGAGGATTCTACGGATGTAATAAGTTCTTCAATAGGAATTCTTCTAGGCGCTAGAGCAAAATTGAGACCTTTAGCGAGAACTGCCTGTTGGGTATCACTTAAGGGCTTGCTGGACAAATTTACGACAACCTTGTTAGCATCAAGTCTAATGGCTTGAGATTTCTGCAACTGATATAACCTATCATATTTGGAAATATGCCTGTCCCTCACCTGATCTAGAACGCTGTTAGCTTGCACTGAAGAAATACGATCAAAGATCTTCCATAATTCCTCACTTACTAAGTTTGAGAGGCGTAGATGTAGCTGTAGTAACTCCCTCGAAATAAAATCCAACTGCTTACGAGTATGCTGTAACCTCTCTATCAATAACGCCTTGCTTGCACGACGATAGATTCTCGTTGCCTTAGGTGTTCTGAAGGAATGCTTCAACATAACAAAACTCGGTAGAATATCATGATCCCGGCATCTTAGGAGAAAAGCGAGTGAAGAGATTAGACACACCTTCTTGCGTCGTAACCTACTAAATCTAGACATCAGTCGGAAAATATCCTCCACATAGAGGTTTCTAATATTGTCATTTAGACTTTCACGGCCCGTGTTATTATTCATAATGTTGAATTTTGGGCTTATGCCGTGTTTTATTATACTAATATTCGACGCGTTTCGAAAGAAACCATGTCTTTCATCGTCAGGAATAATCTGGAATACGACAATGTTGCTAAGAGAAAGCAACGAAGAACATATAGAAGGTGCCCAAAGATGGACGCCATTATAGCCCCATGTTAGGGGCAACGGAAAGCAGCAGTGAATTACTTTCTCAGGGTTCTGATAATAGGTAGCCAGAATTCACTGAGATTGTAGCCGGTGTCGCGGTTGAAATTATCTGGGTGTTTACGTATTTCAACCGCCTCCCTGATGATTCTGGGACGATATTGCTTTATACGGGCAAGAACATCCACTCCTTGGAACATGACATCATGGCCAGGTGTTAAAGCATGATCGGCAACAGCTGATTTATCAGGTTGAATGAGCCTGATACATCTATTATGTTCCTTAATGCGAGTGCATATTGTTCTCGAAGTCTGCCCGATGTAAACCTTGCCACAAGTACAGGGAACTCTGTAGATACCCGGTTGTTGCAATTTAGGCAAACTGTCCTTAGTTGGTCGCAGGAGTTGCCTAATCTTAACAGAAGTTCCAAATACAGTCCGTACGTTGTACCGACGTAGCATTTTAGCAATACGATCCGTTGTGTTATGTATGTACGGAAGGTAAGCAGTTCCTCTTACATCTCTTTTCTCAACTGACGTCCTATTATTATTTGTTGGTTTCAGAACCGTAGAAATCAAAGCCTTGCTATAACCGTTGCTCTCAAAGGTGGTTCGCAGGGTGTTAATTTCTTCTTGAAAAGAAGACACTTCACAAATCCTCCTAGCCCTGGTAGTTAGAGTTGTAAGGATACCATGTTTCTGGGCAGGGTGATGGTGAGAACTTGCGTGGAGATATCTATTGGTGTGTGTTGGCTTACGAAAAACGCTGTGTCCTAAAGATCCATCCTCTTTCTTGGTGACGAGAACATCTAAAAAAGGTATTTTGCCGTCAGATTCCTTTTCCATGGTGAAACAAATAGAAGGGTGCTGGAGATTAAGGTGATCCAGGAAATGGCTAAGATTTTCCTCACCTTCCGTCCAAACAACGAACGTGTCATCCACATAACGCCACCAGATCTTCGGTTTGAAAGGAGCCGACGACAAAGCTTTCTCTTCAAAGTTCTCCATGAAGAAATTAGCCACAACAGGAGAGAGAGGACTACCCATGGCCACACCATCAGTCTGCTCATAAAAATTCCCATTCCATAGAAAGTAGGAGGAGGTCATGCAGTGATAAAAAAGTCTTGTGATGTCTTCAGGAAAAAAGCCATTAATGAGAGACATAACACCATCAATAGGTACTCTCGTAAACAGAGACACCACGTCGAGACTCACTAGAATATCACCCGGCTGAAGTGTTATAGTTTTTAACTTTTCCACGAAGTGTGTGGAATCCTTAATGTATGAAGGCGTGTTACCCAGAAGCGGCTGAAGTAGTCTACCTAAGTATTTGGAAAGGGCATATGTAGGAGAACCAATCGTACTAACAATAGGTCTAAGAGGAACATCTTCCTTATGCATTTTAGGAAGACCATAGAGTCTCGGAGGAATAGCATCCCCTGGAAGGAGAGTCTTCGCTGCACCCGCTGGAATAGATGATTGCTTGATCAATTTGACGGTGACATTTGAGTAGCGAGTAGTAGGATCACGACTATTAATCCTATATACAGGATCTGATAACAAAGACGAGATCTTGGAATCATAATCAACCTTATCCAATACCACTGTCGCGTTACCCTTGTCAGCGGGGAGAACGATAATATCAGAATCGTCCCTTAGATCTTTAAGTGCCCGGTTTTCGCCTTGTTTTAAGTTGGTGTTAGGTGGCTTAGCGGTCTTGAGAACTCGGGAACATTCTTGAATGGCTTCCTCGGCCTCTTCAGGTGTGAGGTGATGTACCGAGGATTCTACGGATGTAATAAGTTCTTCAATAGGAATTCTTCTAGGCGCTAGAGCAAAATTGAGACCTTTAGCGAGAACTGCCTGTTGGGTATCACTTAGGGGCTTGCTGGACAAATTTACGACAACCTTGTTAGCATCAAGTCTAATGGCTTGAGATTTCTGCAACTGATATAACCTATCATATTTGGAAATATGTCTGTCCCTCACCTGATCTATGGAATGGGAATTTTTATGAGCAGACTGATGGTGTGGCCATGGGTAGTCCTCTCTCTCCTGTTGTGGCTAATTTCTTCATGGAGAACTTTGAAGAGAAAGCTTTGTCGTCGGCTCCTTTCAAACCGAAGATCTGGTGGCGTTATGTGGATGACACGTTCGTTGTTTGGACGGAAGGTGAGGAAAATCTTAGCCATTTCCTGGATCACCTTAATCACCAGCACCCTTCTATTTGTTTCACCATGGAAAAGGAATCTGACGGCAAAATACCTTTTTTAGATGTTCTCGTCACCATGAAAGAGGATGGATCTTTAGGACACAGCGTTTTTCGTAAGCCAACACACACCAATAGATATCTCCACGCAAGTTCTCACCATCACCCTGCCCAGAAACATGGTATCCTTACAACTCTAACTACCAGGGCTAGGAGGATTTGTGAAGTGTCTTCTTTACAAGAAGAAATTAACACCCTGCGAACCACCTTTGAGAGCAACGGTTATAGCAAGGCTTTGATTTCTACGGTTCTGAAACCAACGAATAATAATAGGACGTCAGTTGAGAAAAGAGATGTAAGAGGAACTGCTTACCTTCCGTACATACATAACACAACGGATCGTATTGCTAAAATCCTACGTCGGTACAACATACGGACTGTATTTGGAACTTCTGTTAAGATTAGGCAACTCCTGCGACCAACTAAGGACAGTTTGCCTAATTTGCAACAACCGGGTATCTACAGAGTTCCCTGTACTTGTGGCAAGGTTTACATCGGGCAGACTTCGAGAACAATATGCACTCGCATTAAGGAACATAATAGATGTATCAGGCTCATTCAACCTGATAAATCAGCTGTTGCCGATCATGCTTTAACACCTGGCCATGATGTCATGTTCCAAGGAGTGGATGTTCTTGCCCGTATAAAGCAATATCGTCCCAGAATCATCAGGGAGGCGGTTGAAATACGTAAACACCCAGATAATTTCAACCGCGACACCGGCTACAATCTCAGTGAATCCTGGCTACCTATTATCAGAACCCTGAGAAAGTAATTCTCTGCTGCTTTCCGTTGTCCCTAACATGGGGCTATAATGGCGTCCATCTTTGGGCACCTTCTATATGTTCTTCGTTGCTTTCTCTTAGCAACATTGTCGTATTCCAGATTATTCCTGACGATGAAAGACATGGTTTCTTTCAAAACGCGTCGAATATTAGTATAATAAAACACGGCATAAGGCCAAAATTCAACATTATGAATAAAATAATACATATTTAGTATCAAATGGTTTATAGAAGCGCCAAAAAACGCTAATGAAATCGTTGATTACAACACAAAATATGATATATTCGTACTAAAGAAGTTATTTACATTTCAATTTTGTACTGCTTTCGTGGCGTAGTGGTAGCGATCTAGGTTCATAGTGAAGGGTTCCGTGGTTCGAATCCCGGTATTTTCGTTTATTTTTACTTCGTTTTTTTGTATTAATTGGTTCATAACTACTCACACGTTATAATGTTAAGCATATATTGTATGTATTTGCAATCGAAAAGCTTATGCCTAAATATGCTGTACTCATAAAACCACACATTTCAACACTCGACTAGATCTATTTAAATTCCTTGTCGTTGATCCGCGGTTTGAGTCTATAGTTGTTATTTTTGTTGTTGATTCTTTAGGGGTTTTGCGGCATCACGGTCTTGTAGCCCGGTGTACTTGGGTGTGTGTAGAAGTTGTCTGATAAAATCTGTCACTGTGAGGTCTGTAGGCTTACTAGTGTGTGTACTTTTAAACGAGGCACGATTTGGGTAAGAAGCTGTTGTTGCTGCTGTTTCATTTGAGATTCATGGACATCATTGTCATTTAGTCCCGTGTACTTGGGTGAGTGTTGAATTTTGTCTCATAACCCGTGTTATTGTGATGGCTGTATTAGTGTGTGTATATATCATTCAGGTGAGGATTCAATCAATCAACGTATAATATCCGTATAGCACGTTGTATTTCAACAAGCTACTACAATCAACATTCAATTATACTCCTTGAAGAGTACAAAGAGTTATAACTAAACCCATGCATTTAGGAGAAAGTAGGCTATATGTTCTTTACTGAACATCTTGTTTTTTCAAATGATAATTCCAGTCGTTGAGCCTTTCCTGGCCTTCCATCTCACTATTACCCCAGATAACTATATCATCTGCAAAAACAAATGCTTCAAGATCCACATTGGTGTTCTGCTTCACTTATTTTATGATTTCATCCATGATGGTGATGGATAGTAATGGTGAAAGGGCACTGCCTTGTTGCACTCCTCTAGATGTCTGGAACCAATCTGAATATCCATTTCCTACTTGAACACAGCTGTAGCAGTCATCATAAAGCATTTTTAGTCTGTGAGTGAGTTCCATAGAAACATTCTTATTTTTAAGACACTCCCATATAGCTGTTCCAAGGGCACTATCGAATGCTTTTTCGATGTCTAAAACACAAATGTCAAGTTACAATCTTTCTCCCAGTGCTTTTCTAATATCATTTTCGGTATGAATAAGAGGTCTATAGTTGATCTGTCTTTCCTAAATTCTTATTGTTCTTCTTGCAGTTGGGGTTCAATAATTGTCCTTAATCTTTTCTCAAGAATCTTCTCAAATATTTTTAAACCACGGACAGTAAAGTAATCCCTCTATAGTTGTACTTTTTTCGACTTCCTTTCTTGAACAGGGGAACAATAACTCCATTCTTCCAAGTCATCTGGTATTATTTTATCCTTCCATATTGCCCTTATCACCCTGTATAGCCATTGCACTCCTTGTGGGCCAGCAGCTTTAATCATGTCTGCACTTCGTTCATCAAAGCCAGTAGCTCGTTCATTGCGCATACTTTTAAGGGCTGATTCTACTTCACTCCAAGTTATTATTTTACAAAAATAGTGGTCATAAAATTATCAAATTGAGTGTATTCCACCGTAGAGATGTATTTCGAAACCTTGGAAGATGCATAATTTCTCAAGAAACTTAAACTCCGGAAAGAAGAGAAGCACATACTGTAGTTCGAATGAAGGCGTACTGGCACGAAGAAATACCCAAGAGAGTTGAAATCATATGGTTCATAGGGCCTAGACGAAGGACATAAGATATGTTTTAATTAATGTCGAAAGATACCAACAATAGATGCCAATCTACATAAATATTGTAGGTAGAAAATTATAAATATTTCGAATGTTGCTTTCTTAAAATTTGCAGAGCCTCTTAAAGCGAATATAACTACATAGCCAAATATTTTGTAAGGGATACCTAGCTTTTCCAAACAATTTACATGCCATTGGTCTAGCAACATTGATGCCATTCACTTAATATTAATTTATGACTGTTCATAGTGGGTATAGAAGGAGTCCATGTAATAACTATGATACCAATTTATCTGAAGTTTATAATATTTATTCGCTAAAATATATAACATTTCTTTAAGACTACTAAAAACGTTTGTAGAATGAAAAACTTCGTTCTTCACTCGGAGCTGTTACAAAATGAAATCACCAGGGCGCGGTTGAGAAACACTGTGTCATTGGCTCACTCTCTTTCCACTGAAAATGAACATCAATGGTGTTGTCATGGGAAAAGCAGTGCGGACTCACCATTGTCACCCTCAGCCGGCAGCGGGCCCACGGTGCCAAAGAACCGCTTGTCTAGAACCTGGAGCAACTGCAGCGCCGTCTCGTGCACTTGTGTCCGCGGACATCCCGTGTTCATCAACGTCACATTAATCACGGCCGTATAGTGGTCGCACGGGTATTCCCTGAAACAAGAACAAGCATAATGGCACCTTTCGCATATCGAAGACGCTGTTGCAGAAATCACAATGGGACAGGCATCTTTCACACAGTAAGTACAAGAGGCCGATGACCACATTGTCTTTAGCCTATACAACAAGTAAACAATAAACAACTTCGCTTTGAGCAAGACAACATTCCTATGACGAGAAAACACCTGTTCTATCGAGTCCGACTGATTCCCATTCTGTTGTTCCATCCACAAAATACATATTGTTGAACTGCATTTCGTCCAGCCCGATCCGACTACAACCTTCAATGGTCCGACTCGAGGCCACGCCACCCGACCCAACCCGATTTTAACCGAACGAATCGAGTTGCGGCAAGTGAGCACACATGTCTCGAATGCAGTGCTCTGCAAGTGCTGCGTACTTCTGATTTGCAACACAAAGCCATTGCTGGCGACTGCAAACACGACGCCATTGGAATAGTTGATCCCCTAGCTCACAACATCATCCAGCGTAACGACACAAAAAATTAGCATCGATACAAAACTAGCGCTAACTTGTGCACTAAGAAATGTAGGGATGATACATAATTTTAAGCATAATGGCACCGTTCGCACATCGTACTCCAAAATAACTACATTTACACACGCTGTTGCAGATACCACAATGGTACAGGCATCATTCACCAGTCAGCTTTCCTTAAGTTCCATCTACAGTAGGTCTGGGGATAGGTATTCGATTTCCAACATCAAGAATTACTGGTCGATGTAGGCTGTTTGGAAAGCCTTCAAGGACCGCCCTTACTGTATGTTATTCATGTTGATTTTCTTGAACTGGAACAACAATCAGGCCAGAACGCTGAAAACTTTAAAACAACGACTGAGAAGTTAGTTATTGTTTTAAGGAGCGGAACTACGAGGTCATCTGGCCCTAACGACTGAGACGAATGGAAATGCTATCATGCAGCACGGCAATGCGAAACCTCACACCCCCACCACTGCAGAACTTCAGAGACTGGACCTTGCCACCTTACGACATTCACAATAATATGCTGTCCAAATTTGGCACCCATGCATATTCATATTT
Source organism: Meconema thalassinum (assembly GCA_946902985.2). NCBI lineage: Eukaryota > Metazoa > Arthropoda > Insecta > Orthoptera > Tettigoniidae > Meconema > Meconema thalassinum. The sequence goes on from OX336388.2 coordinate 593,504,562, forward strand.
TCCTGACACTTCAAGAAGATCTTTATACATAGGATGAAGTTGAGAGGTCTGTGAGAAGCTGGTTCCGGATACAGAGTTGGGCTTCTTGTGTACCACCTTTACAAAATTTGATCATCGTTGGCGAAAGTGTTGTTGGGTGATAAACGTTGAAAAATTAATTAGAGCGATTTAAGACCTCATTCTAAGGATTAGTTCTGCGTTTGACTTCTTAAAATTAACACAATCCATTCACGAGCCTCCTTTTTACATTTTGGAAAAATGTTATATGAGGGCGCATTTTGCCGTGCTATTACCGGGTTGTTGGAGGGCAGCGACCGTTTGGGTGTGGCATTGTAGAGCTATTTTGTCTTGTGTAATTGGATCTGATGATGCTCACTTGACGATCGAAACGTGCCATCCTAATAAACTCCCACCATTTGTTACAGACGTGTGTTATTGTATAAATAACCCATGTAACATTTCTTTCAAGTAGTAGGGTGATATAATAATCGTCACTTTCCGCCCACTCTATCTGGGCACTTTTGTAATGGCCGACTGAAGAACAATAATTGAATAACAGAATTATTCTGTTGATGATTATAAAGGCAACACAGAAAAATGGCATCTAACTTTTCAACATTTGTTCGGTAACGCTGATGACCTAGAAGCTGCCTTTTCAACGCGAGTAATGAAACCTGGTTTTGACATAAAGCCGGTGTTCATTCAGTGCCAGTAACAGAATAGAATTAACATTATTTCAATTAGAAGCGGGAAATGAGATAAGGACAGGCATTAGACTCGTTACTGAGCGGCAAGAGTCATCATTAAATGTATGTGCCATCTCTCTGAAGTTAGGCAATCAACTCGTCAAGATCTTGCAGACTCTCACGAAAGTCTTCCAATTCAATTACTGAGGGCAAAAGTAGCTTTCTGATGAAATTACAGTTTTTATTGTTATGAATCAGAGTGCTTTTCCACTATCTAATCGCAACATGGTGAGCAAGAATCTCGTCGCAGAGGGCGGGGTTTGAACTGACTGCACTTTTATTGGATTTTACCAGTCAACTCCACGCTGGACCAACCACCTATTGCTTCAATGAAATACCCACAACACCCCATTAGCGAAGATAGGAAGATGAGTCCTGGCGCTAATAATAATAATAATAATAATAATAATAATGTAAACTCCGCCACTGCCGGTCCCAAGCCCGGGGCCTCATCTCGTAAGTGATGAGGAAGGAGGAGTGGGAGGAGTAACACCTCGTTAAAAAACCTGGGTCCATCTGGCTCCGGATGGTAGCACCCTGTAAGGGCCCCTGCCTAGGGTTACTAGGTGAAAATTGGTCAACGGTCCTGATGGCGGAAGAGAAATCTAAGATTCCCAACGATGGATGGAGCGGAAGAGCCAGGCGGTTTCCCCACCAATAAAAAACTCTAAATCCAAAAGCGTTTGTTCCCAGATTGGGCGGCTTATGGTCAGCGTCTGTTCACCAAGTGGTGCGGCTGTAAACATGCTCCAGGAACTAACAGTCCCTGGTTCTAAGAAACCTAGTGGATAACCACTAGACCCCATTTCTTACAAGTAACCATGGCGCGTGCAAATAATAACAGTATTACCCCAGGTGGTAACCAATCCACCCGTCAACTGACGGCACCCGGGCGTTCGGACTCTGGGGGACCCGGGCAACCACGGCCACATAGAAAATCGGAGTTCTCTGGCAAACTTCCACATAAGACACCAACTTACGTAGGCACTCTAAACATCAACACTCTCATACAGCCTGGAAAGTTGCACAATCTAGTGACAGAACTCGATAGACAGAAACTTCTAATCCTCGCGCTGCAGGAGACACGTATCACAGATGAAGACACCATGGATTACGGCAATTACCGCTTGTTCAAGAGCAAGACTGACAGGCGCGTTGCCAAAGGCGCTCCACTTCTGGGGATGGCCTTCATGGTCCACAAGACCATAGTAGAATCCTTAGAAGAAGTTACTCCAGTCAACAACAGATTGATGAGCATGCGCTTCCGGTGCGCCAACAAAAAATACACACTGATCAACGCACACGCCCCCACTAACCAAAGTAACAAGAGCGATCAACAGTCCGCAGAAAAATTCTGGTCGACCCTTGACACAGTGATGTCCAAAGTCCCCAGGGATGACGTCAAACTCCTCATGGGCGACTTCAATGCACAGATCGGTAGAGAAAAGATGTACAGGAAAACAGTCGGAAACTATCCTGCACATAAATTCACAAATAACAAGTAGTTCCGTGAAGAACTATACAGCCTATTTTCATATATCCTGCTCATGTTAATTGCCTCTATCAACATACAAAATTTCAGTTTAATTGCTGTAACAGATTCGTAGATATTGAGAACCGTCTAAATATTTCAGATGGTCGCCAGGTTGGATTTTTATATTTGTAATATTACATTAAGATTATTGTGTACGTGTGGTATTCAAACTTCAATCGCATGATTAGACAACAAGAAGTAAAAACGAGATTTTAAAATTACGCACAGCAGCCATCTTGTGATAATGCAAACCATTGAATTAAATTAGATGCCAGTGGATCAACATTTGTATAAGCATTTAACGTGCAACGTTTCACGGCACTCGGATAGTTAATTCGCGAGAAATGTCCATTTAAATATTTATACTTCGCGTCGCCGCCATGTTGGATTTGTGCTCACCAGGTTCCTGAAAGTCCTATAGGTGAACATATGTTCATAGTCTCTATGAACATAAAAAAAATCAGTTTAGTTGCTGTAAAAGATTCATAGATATTGAGAACCGTCTAAATATTTCGGGAGCTCACCATTTAGGAGTGTTATGTGTTTAGGCCATAGAGTTATGTACCATTCAAGAACAATTATTGCCTAGGTTCATTATTCAAACTTTCACTTCGATCGCATGATTACGACACAAGAAATTAAAACTTAATTTTAAAATTTCGCACAGCCGCCATCTTGAGGCTATGTAAGCAATTGGATTAAATTAGATGGCAGTGCATTACAATCTGCAAAATCAATTACTGTACCACATTTCACTGCGCTCAGAGAGTTAAATCACGAGAAAAGTCTATTAAAATATTTTAAATTCGCTTGGTCGCCATGTTCGTTTCGTACTTTACAGGTTTATGAAATATACATAGGTATACCTGTATCAGTACCCTCTATCACCGTACAAAATTGCAGGGTGATATCTGTAATAGTTTCGGAGATATAGAATGTCAGTGAAATATTTCGCACAGACGCCATTTTGAGTTTATGTAAACAATTGAACTAAATTAGACTCCAGTGCATTACAATGTGTATAAACATTTGCTGTACCAAGTTTCATTACATTTAGATAGTTAAATCGCGAGAAAAGTCTATTTAAATGTCTCAACTTCGCTTGGCCGCCATGTTGGTTTTGTAGTCACCAGGTTTTTGAAAGTCTCATAGGTGAACTTCTAGCAGTGCCCTTTATCACCGTACACAATTTCAGGGCGATATCGGTAATAGTTTCGGAGATATTGAATGCTAGTGAAGTATTTCGCACAGCCGCCATGTTGGATTGGAGAGACGTAACAAAATTTGAAGGGCACGGTCGAGGTCGCCGGGAGTAGTGCTATGAACTTACCGAGTTTCAATGAAATCGCTCCAGCCGTTTCGATTTTATTAGGGGGGACACACACACGAATCACACACACACACACACGCACACACACACAGACAAAAGGTGATCTCATAAGCCTATTTTTTCAAAATTGAAAATAGGCTAAAAATGGCTCACGACTCATAGAACTCTGCCAGCAGAATAACCTCAAGCTCATGTCAACATCTCTTAGAAAACCTAGAAAACAGAAAACCTGGCGTTCTCCAGTCCAGCAGTTAGGTGAGTTCCAAATCGACCATGTGGCAATTTCATACCCAGTACATAAGGAGATTCATGATGTACAGGTACGTAGAGGAGCCAACATTGACTCTGACCATTACCTAACCCGCGTCAAGGTCAAGTTCACCCCAAAGAGAACTTTCTGTAAGAAAACCCCCCTACCAAAATTTTACACAAAAAAGATCGCAGATTCTGGAGTGAAGGAAGCCTGGGAAAAAGAACATGCCAATGACTGGCAAAATTTCCACCGAAATATCATAGAAACAGCACAAGCTCTCATTCCTTTGAAGAAGAATTCCAAACATCCTTGGAGGGATGTTGATTGTGAGAATGCACTCATTACCAGGAAATTGGCATATCAGAAATACAACAGTAAAAAATCCCCAGAAAATTTACAGACTTTCCATGAAACACGAAAAGCAACCGCAAAAATTATCAGACAATCCAAGAGGAGATACCTGAAGGAACAGTTGGACTCCATTGAGGACAACTTCCGTAACTACAACGTAAGGGACTTCTACAGAACGTTTGCAGGACACATCAGAGGGTACACACCACCAAACCTGTGCTTCAGAAAATGTGATGGAAAATTAGCACTAACGAATAAGGAGAATTGCAAGGTGATGGCACAATACTTCTCTGAACTTCTCAACTGTCCAGAACCAATAGAGAGATTCTGAGAGGAAGAACCTACAGTCAAGAACGCAGTCTCATTACCTCCGACACAAGAGGAAGTTCACAGGCACATGATCAAACTTAAGAACAACAGGACATCTGGTGAAGACGGCATGGTGGCCGAACTACTGAAAAACCTAGGGCCACACTCACTTAGGGAACTCACACAGATTATCACTGACATCTGGACATCAGAAAAGCTACCAGATGAGTGGAAATGTGCATTGATCCACCCATTACACAAAAAAGGCGACCGCTCTGACGTAAACAATTACAGGGGCATTTCACTATTACAAGTTACGTACAAGATCCTCTCAGCGTGCCTACTCCAAAGGGCTCGGGACCAGCTGGAACACAAGATTGGCGAGTACCAGGCGGGATTTCGTCCTGGTCGCTCCTGCGCGGAACAAATCTTCAACTTAAAAAGTATATTGAAAATCAAAGCCCTCAGGAATACTCCAGTTATATGTACCTTCGTTGACTTCAAGAAGGCATATGACTCCATTGACCGTCAGCCATTGTTCAACATCTTACACGAGCAAGGTTTGGATAGCAAGACCTTGCGATTGATCAAACAGACACTGACAGACTCGACATCAAAAGTGGAAATCTCAGAACCATTTCAGATCAATACAGGTGTTCGCCAAGGTGACGGGCTCTCTCCGCTCCTCTTCAACCTAGTGCTGAACAAAGTTATCAAGGAATGGGAGAAAGAGCTGAGACTTCAAGGTTACTGGAGGCCAGTGCGACTAGGACGACCAAAGGACGAACTGGAGGTTGGCTGTCTAGCCTTAGCGGATGATCTGGCTCTACTCTCAGATAACGAAACCACATCAATCAAGACAGATAGAAGTACTCCAAGAGTGCGCCAAAAAAGTAGGACTACAGATCTCGTTCCAAAAGACAGAGTTTTTCTGTACGAAATTCGACATACAGAATTTAAACACGAAATATGGCAAGAACAGTAGAGTCGCCCACTTTAAATACCTAGGTGAAGTGCTTGAACCGACGGGAAAAGAGAAAATCGCGCAGAACACTAGGTTAATGAAAATGAAGAGAGCCTTATACAAGACACAGAGTGTCTACAACAAAAAATGTTTGTCCACATTCACTTAAATTCGTCATTACAACACGGTTGTTAAACCTGAGGTGCTTTATGCTAGTGAGACGTTGACGTTACACACAAAGGGCGACTTGGAAAAAATCCTCACAGAGGAAAGAAAAATAATAAGGAAAATAATTGGACCAAAGCACACAGATGAAGGATGCAGGCTTCACTCCAGAGACACCACAGAGAAATTGTCCAACCTCGCAGCAGACATCAGAAAGAGGCGACTAAAATTTTACGGCCACATCAGCAGACTCCCACAAACCAGACTCACCAACAAAATTCTTAGATACATACAGCGGCTCAAGATTACTACACCCTGGATGATGCAAGTCAAAATTGATCTAGTAAAAGCACAGGTCGACCCAGAAGACGTCATAGACAAAAGCGTATTTAGACACAAAGTGTACAAGTGGGAAGTGTTGTCAGAGAGCGATGCACCTACAGCCCAAAGACCAAAGTGGACAGAAGAAAGGAAGAGGGCCTTTAGTGCACGAATGAAAGAGTACTGGAAAGACAGGAAGAACAAAAAGTCATGATTGCTTCGCGTGGTCTAATAGGCCTGTAACGTGTAAAATAAAATAAATAAATAATAATGTTATTGGTTTTACGTCCCTTGTAACTACTGAGGCTTTTGGAGAAAAGGGAAGGAAGTTCGTAGTTTTATGTGACCGTTGATCATGTGATCATGAGCCACGGGACCTCCTGTTTACGTGGAATCCGAACCACAGCACATGGCATTTCACTTCGAAAATCTCACATGCATTGACTGGGAATCGAACCCGGTCCACCTTGGTGAATGGCGAATAGCTTGACCGCTGCGCCACCACGCCCCCTAGGCTTTTAAAGACACCGAGGTGCCAGAATTTTGCCCCAAAGGGAATCATAACGTGCCACTAAATCTACTGACACGGCTCCTCGCATTCGCGCACTCTCAAATGCCAAATTACTGCACCGGGATTCGATCCTACAACCCTTGGGCACAGTAGGCAAGAACATTACCAATACACCACGCAGCCAGTTCTTCGCAAAGATGATGATGATTGTTGTTTTAAGGGGCCTAACATCGAGGTTATCGGCCCCTAATGATCTGGGTGATAGCGAAAATGATAATGAAATGGAAACCAGAACAAAATTATCGAAGACGGAAAATACGTACAAAAAGGAACTCACATGGAAACAACTCACAATATGGTCTTACAAAAGGGAATTTAGAACGAAAAGTTGCACAAAAAGAATAGATTGAAAAAGACCCACAAAACGTAGGCTAGATTCAAAATACGTACAAAATGCAAAGTAGCGTCGAAATACTTACAAAATGCAACTGAAATTCAAAATACTTACAAAATGCAAATGAGATTGAAATTACGTACAAAATGCAATTGAGGTTCAAAATACTTACAAAATGCAATTGAAATTGAAAATACACAATGCAATTCAGATTGAAATATCCCAGTTCCAATCCAAATTATTCACAAAGTGCAATTGAAATTCAAAATCCTTACAAAATGCAATTGAAATTGAAAATGCTTACAAAATGTACGGTAGATTCAAACGACTCATGTGGATTGACAATACTTACAAAAAGCAATTTAGATTGAAAATACTTGACAAATGTAATTTAGATTCAAAATACCCACAAAATGCAATTGAGAATCAAAATATGTGCAAAATGCCCACCAAACAAAATGCAATTTAGATTCAAAATTCGTGCGAAATGCGGTTTTGGTTGAAACCACTTACAAAATGCAATTGAAATTCAAAATACTCACTAAAAGGCCCGGCAACCTGCATTGAAAGACGTACTAAAAAGCAATTTAGATTGTCAATCTTTACAAAATGCAATTTCGGTTGAAAACAATCGCGAGATGTAATTTAGATCGAAAAAACTTACAAAATGCAACATAGATCAGAAATGCCTGAAAAAGTCGCTAAAAGGGAATTTAGATACACGGTGATTCGAGTAACAAAAACAGTGCGGGAATCTTAAAGAGAAAAGGAAATAGAAGGAAAATAGGAGAGGAGAGGGGAGAGAGGAGAAGGTCCGCCCCAAAGGGAAGGGACAAAAGGGGAAAACGGACCCAGCTCAGGAATCCCTCGGGGTCGCCAACGCCCGAACTCACCAGCCGTGAGCCCCTGAGGGTGTAGCATTATCTACGGTGCACCAGAAGTGGTGGGGCTACATACACCCTGCCTCCTTAAGGGCCTTGAGCACAAGGCAGGAGGTAAAAGGAAAAGAAAAAGAAGGCTGACCCCTCACAGAAGGAGGGTATCAGGAAAGATGAGACAAGGGCCAATTAAGGCGGGAAAGTGAAAGACTCCCTAGGCCTCGGATAACCTAATACCGTCGGGGTCGGAAGAGAACAAGAGTTGACCAAGGGAGGTCGACAGGAAAGAAGAAAGAGAGGAGCCCGGCACAAGTAAGTGGAAGCAATGCCGGACTCAGCTGGGGCCCCGTGGTCTTCGCAAAGAAACTGTTGACGAACTCAAAGGGTAGAGAGACCAGTTGCGAGGAGTAGTAGATAAGACAAACGCCTCCCGAGTCCAAGGTTGCAGGATCGAATACCAACATAGTCGGTTACCATTTAAAGGTGATTAATGCAATAATGTGTATATTAAGGCTTTCACGGCCCGGATTATATAAATAATTCATTTTTTGGGCTAATGCCATGTGTATTTAGATTAGAACCATACGCTTCGGAGAAACCTTGCCTCCTTTTTCAATGGAAATCAATTAAAATCTAAATATACACGGCATTAGCCCAAAAACAAAGAATTATTTATATAATGCAATAATGTTATTTGTTGTACGTCCCTTTTAACTACTGCGGCTTTTAGAGACGCCGGGGTGCCAGAATTGTGCCCCAAATGGGATCATTAACGTGCCAGTAAATCTACTGAAACGGCTCCCTCACATTTGCGCACCCTCTAACGTCAGCTGACTGCACCAGGATTCGAACCCACAACGTTGTGCCCAGTAAGCGAGAACGTTACCGCTGAACCACGCAGCCAGCTAAAAGGTGATAAAATGCGAGAGACTCGCATCAGTAGATGTGCTCATACGTTGACTGGAGACTGTTGGTTTAGGCGCAAAACATCGAGGATATCAGGTCGTTACTGACACATTAAAGAACACTATCTCATTCCTGACTAGTTGACGTTCTACTTCGGCAGACAATGCGCGTCATCACTGGCTCTACTCCAACTACTGTCACAATTTCACCATCACCTTACTCAGTCTCTTGCCAGAGTTTGGTCGAGGATTTCTAGCTATCAATCTCTCCCCAATACATGAAGAAACAAAACTGTACACCATAAAGCTTAAATCTTACAAACTTGTCGGGAAGACAGCTGTAACAATAATGTGATAAGTTTTTCCTCCCATTTAACTACTGCGGCTTTTAAAAGGACACCATGATAACGGAATTTTGCCCTGAAAAGGGATCTTTAACGTGCCAGTAAATCTAGTCACGCGACCCCATTGTATTTAAGCACCCTTAAATAACAACGGACTGCGCAGGGATAGATCCCACGACTTTAGGTACAATAGGCGACAACGTTACCGCTTCGCCATGCAGGCAGCCTTATCCAATCGTTTCAATCTCCTGGTAATCTGGAGAGAAGAATGGGCATTATCACTCCCCCAAAGGATTATAAAGATCAGCGATCCAAGAGTAAAACTTGATGGTCTCAACCTACCTTGAACAACCTGGCTGAAACTTAATCGTATACATCGTGGTGTTGTGTTGACAGATGTGCTTCACATATAGGCTATATAGAGTTGGGGTCCGATGAATTTCCCCAAGTGTATCTTAAGTGCACCAGAATAGACCATGCAGCATTTAGTACAAGAGTGCCCCTGGACGACGTAATAGCCACTACTCCAGTAGCAATCATCTGGTTTGAATGACAGGTCCGTCACCAGTAGATTTTTTAATTCAATTCAATTTAAAATCCGCAATATTTTCATCTCGTTTGTACCCCATTTGCCATATTTATGATGCTTGTACATGGAGGTCACATGTCATTTTCTTGGTCTTTTTTGCCATTACTCTTATGTTCCTATTTATAAATCAAAGCATCTATAAATATGTTATTTAGGTTAGAATGAATAAGGTTGTCAAACGATAAATAAATAAATAAATAAATAAATAAATATCTCCACATAGTATAAAACAAAGTCCCTGATTCTTGGATGTAACGGGTAATCTCGAGAACCACCGGATGGATTTTGTGCTGTTTTCACCATTTTGTAAAGTATTTCTCGAGGAAGGTTTCTGTGGGAAAACATTCATTTACTTGGTCTTTTTGCCATTACTATTATGTTCCTATTTATAAATCAAAGTATCTATAAATATGTTATTTAGGTTAGAATGAATAAGGTTGTCAAACTCAATCAAACGTCAAATAAATAAATTAATAAATATCACCACATAGTATAGAACAAAGTCCCTGATTCTTGGATGTAACGGGTAATCTCGAGAACCACCGGATGGATTTTGTGCTGTATTCACCATTTTGTAAAGTATTTCTCGAGGAAGGTTTCTGTGGGAAAACATTCATTTATGATCAAAGGAAGCCGACCGATAACAATTTCAGTGAAACAAATCTCAGAAAAACCTGCCGCCCGTGCACCGTTTAAGCTTACGCTGGGTAAACCATTACAAATATCTATATACGATGAGTGTAACAATTGTTCAGCATGAAAAGTTCTACGAAAAGGACCGCGAGAGCATATCTCTATCTTAAATACATTGCCCACAACAAGTGATTTTACGTTTTCATTTTTTCAAATCTTAATTCAGTGGAAATTTAAATTACTAGCTTCGGAGCGAGTTTACGAGCTAGCGAGCGAGCCTATCACCCCAGCTTCGGCTAGCATCAAACTGTCGAGTCGCGTCGAGTTGAGACTTCAGAGAAGAGTATATGCGTTTGGGGTTTCGCTGTTCACCTCAGCTTTTCTAAATTACGTCTGGGACCTGCCGTCCGTGCGCCTTTTAAGCTTACGCTGAGTAAACCTTTAAAGATACCAGGCAAAGCTAGTAAATAAATAAATAAATAAATAAACAAATAAACAATCAAACAGAACCGCAGAAGTTTAATGGAGCGTTAAGTTAGCCTATATAGACCTACAAATCAGGGAAAGCCCCAGGCTTGGATGGCATTCACGCTGAATTTCTGGTGCACTGTGGCAAGTATGTGAAACAGTGGCTAGCTAAGTTCTTCACAAATATCCTGCAAACCGGCAACATACCTCATGAAATGAAACGCGCGAAAGTTATAGCCTTATTGAAGCCAGGTAAAGCAAATGACAAGCCAGAAAATTATCGCCCCATAGCATCACTAAGTATGTTGTATAAGCTACTGGAAAGAATGATGTATAACAGAATCTGTCACAAGATCTTCAAATCTATACCGGTTGAACAAGCCGGATTCAGACCTAATCGCAGCTGCACAGACCAAGTCCTTTCTCTAACAACCTTCATAGAAGCAGGTTTTCAGAATAAAGAGAAGACATCAATAGCATTCATTGACCTAACAGCTGCATACGACACTGTCTGGAGGCAACGTGTCGTACTGAAACTCCTTCAAGTGATACCAAGTATGAAAATTAGCCATCTCATCATTGAAATGCTCAGTAACCGATGTTTCCAAGTAATTATGGGCAACTGCATCAGCTCACAAATGAAGCTGAACAATGGCCTGCCACAAGGATCGGTCCTTGCCCCTCTTTTGTTCAGTCTTTACAAATCAGATATGCCTGAAACAAAGTCAAGGAAGTTTGGGTATGCTGATGACTGGGCCCTTGCTACGAGGCATAAAGAACTTGAAACAACTGAAACCATACTGACCAATGACTTATCAACTATTAGAGAATATTTCCGGAAATGGAGGTTACAGCCAAGTGCCACGAAGACAGAAGTATCTACGTTCCACCTAAGCAACAGGCTGGCCAACAAAGAGCTCACTGTTCATTTTGAAGGAAAATTGTTGAGACATAATAGGAACCCGAAATATCTAGGGGTAACATTTGATAGAACGGTCAGTTTTAAGGAACACCTAACAAAAACAGCTGCCAAAAATTTAAACTCGGAATAACATCCTTCAAAAACTGTGTGGCACATCTTGGGGATCTTCTGCATCAACACTGCGCACCTCAGCTCTGGGTCTGGTTTACCCAGTTGCCGAATATTGCTCGCAAGCTTGGCTAAACAGCACACACACTAAGCTTATCGACACTCAGCTTAACGATACAATGCGCCTTATAACTGGCTCAATCAGACCCACGCCGACTTTCTGGCTACCCATACTTAGCCACATACAACCTCCATCTCTGCGTCGGAAAATGCACTATTGTGCGAGTACAAAAAGCTGTACGAAAATCCACACCTTGCTGTGCATGAAGACATACCAAACATCGGAAGAGGAAGGCTTCGCTCTCGTCATCCACCCCTTGAAACCGCGAGAACTTTAGATGCCAACAACTTTAATACTGATGACTGCTGGAGGCAATCATGGCAGACTAACGCAACAGCAGAGCAATTGAAGACGCCGTGCATAACAACGAAGCCACCCGGTTTTGAATTACCACGCAAGGACTGGTCAGTACTTAATAGAATAAGAACCAACACTGGAAGATGTGCAGACTTTATGTACAAGTGGAAGAAAAGAGAGTCCCCAAGCTGTGACTGTGGTGCTGAAAAGCAGACGGTCTTCCATGTTGTGCACGAATGTCCCTTGAGATCTTTCGCTGGCGACCAATCAGAGTTCCTGGTGATGACGGAGGGATCACTGGACTATATTCATGGACTTGATTTTAGTTTGTAGTCTGTTATAATTATCTTTATGATTGTAATATTATTTAACTGTACATTTTGTGACGTAGCCATACGCTAAATAAATAAATAAATAAATAATAAATAGACCTACAGTATAGTAGGCGACTACTAACAAAATTTGCCATTACATCTGCACACTTTATCTTCGTAAAAATTAACACCCTTAAAGAAATTTGAAATTTCACTAAGATTTTTGATGATTTTGATTCATTTAGGGAATTTCCCACATCTTGGACATGCAACTCCATGAACTGGTTGCGTCTGAAATCAAACCGATAACCTATGGCATTGTGATCGCTGTGGGAGTATGTGCTATGATTTGGCAGGGCGCGGCCGTGGCCTTAAGTTAGGAACAATCCCGGCAATTACCTGGAGTAGAACTGGGGAAACCACAGAAAAACTACTTCTAGGACAGCCGAAGTCAACTCTTCTCAGTTTTGTCTCACGAGGCTGATTGTACCCCGTTCCAGCTCTCAGATTGGAAGAGACTTGGATCTGGAGTCTCAACGTGTATCCCGAGACCAGTGACGTTCACCTTTAATGTGAGGCTTATGCTTGCAACTCTGGCTCTACTGCTGCAAGCGAGGGTCGCGAACTATATCCTGTGGAATTTGCCTCCAAACAGATGTGTACTGCTGTGAGAATTGGAAAGCTACGCTCACAAAGAAATACTTAAGACGAAGGCAGGAATATTTCCAGTGCCCTTTCATTGTGTTCTCTGAATCATCTGCGGGTCTCAGCACAACCGTCTCGAATAAAAATTGGCTTGAGAGCATCTTCAAATTGCCGCCATGAAGTTCTGATATCATGTTATCTGCGCTCACGTAGGTCGAGAATAATTTTAGTTTTATTAATTGCTTCTCTAACGGGCCTAACATTAAAGTTATCAACCCCCACTGATTATGATGTTGATTATGATGACGATATAATAATATAAATTATAGCCTCCTGTCATCGAAGAACAGTTCGGGGATGACCGGGGTATTTCAACCCGACCGAGCACCCTCCCACACTGCACGCATTGTGGGAGGAGTGGTGTGCCGACAACGTCCCACTAAAGCACGGGACTTCGCAGAATCCTTATTTGAATGCTATAGAACAGCTGGACAAGGTTGAAGGTGTAATTCGGACTCGCATCATGTACACAATTGGTTTATAGTACCGTGCTATTTCTGAAACCAATCTAACATAGTGGCTCGAAATTGGTCACCGAAATTCATTATCACCGAAACGATGATATAATAGGTTCAAAAATATTACTCGAAACTGTGATAAGGACAATAAGCTTGGCGGCCCCGCGAAATTCTAAAGTTCATTAAACGGAAACTGTATTACGCGGATAACGGAAATCAAAATACTCATTTAAATGGAAAATTTCCAAGTTTCTGAATGCAGTGTTTAGAAAATGTTGAGGCGCTCTGTGTAAGTCTAGCTTGTCTACTGCAACAGTTGATTCTGCAGCTAACAAGGAATGTGCAAATATGTCTTCCTTCTTATGTTCCCCAACTTACATACCTGTTTCCTGCAGTCACAAGAATTTCCCAATGCTAGCTTTTGTTCTTGTACAGTAGGCTACTCCATTAATTCGTAGCAGAAATAGGTCTACGTAAATACACTGCTGTGCAAAACTTAAGCCACATGACATAACGTATCAATGCCTCGGTGGAAATGACAGAAAGTGCGGTAACATGGTCGCCCACACCTGCATAGAAACCGGGCGTGCTCCATAGATACCCGTATCGGCGGCACCGTTTGCGAAGGTGCCAAGAGCATCACGTCTGGACCAACGAGAAGTGTTCTTCTCAGAAGAGAACAAATTCAGTCTGCGTAGTAATTCGAGACGTACCCTCATCTGGCGAGAGGTGGGAACACGTAATGCACTCAGGAACATTGTCGAACACGATCATTTCGGTGGTCCAAGTGTTATGGTGTGGGTAGGCATAACGTTGCAGGGACTTTTAAGAGTAATGCAGAGCTTTCCAAACTTTTTCTGATGGCGACACCCTATTACCACACATAATTCCACATACCACCTATTTAATTATAAACATAGACTATTTGAACAAAGGAGATTCATTTTAAAGAAATTGAAATCAATCATAGGATATTTATTTGATTTTCCAAGTTTAATTGGCTATATTAAACTCCTATCTCATAGATACAAAACGTGCACCTTGTTGTTCCAGTTCAATGACTGCTATGGGCTTGGCTGCTTTATATCGGGTCGGATGCAGAACAACTTCACACGCATTTCACATCTAACATTCTCAAAATTCCACGTTTAACTGTTCTTGTATTAGCCATAACAGAAGACGCACATTCACACGAATATGTCGTAGAAAACTGCAACAAAACGATGAGGGCTCTTTTACTAAGGTGAGGAAAATACTGTTTAATAGAAACCCAGAAGCTGTCTAATTCTGACTCTTGGTACTTAAGTTTTAACGGCTGATTGTTTTCAAGTTCCTTAGTCATATTGGTTGGAAAATATCCCACGACGTCCTCGATGGTAGCACGTGACACCCTGTTTGGAAAGCACAGGTGTAATGTATTGTCTCTGTACAAAAGTAGCATTTCTGTTCGTCACATCGAATATACCTTATAGTTGCCATCCGTACCATACTGTAGCAGGTCTTCCCATGTATAGTTTGAGGTTCAACGGGGTTTGTTACTGTCAGTGCCACAACATGCGACAGTTCGTCGTCAAGTTTTGCACAGCAGTGTGATGATGATGATAATTGTTGTTTTAAGGGGCCTAACATCTAGGTTATCGACCGCTAATGGTCTGGGTGACAGCGAAAATGGCAATGAAGTGAAACCAGAACGAAAATTAAGTGAGACATAAAGTACTTACAAAAAGGAACTCATTTAAACTACACACAAAATGGAGAGTGGTAATACTTACAAAAGGGAATTTAGAACGAAAATACTCACAAAAGGAATAGATTGAAAAATACGCACAAAATGTAGGTTAGGTTCAAAATACGTACAAAATGCAATGTAGAGTCGAAATACTTACAAAATGTAATGGATATACAAAATATGTACAAAATGCAAATGAGATTGAAAATACGTACAAAATGAAATTGAGGTTCAAAATCCTTACAAAATGCAATTGAAAATACACAATGCAATTCAGATTGAAAGCTCCCATTTCCAATCCAAAATATTCACAATGTGCAATTGAAATTCAAATGCTCACAAAATGCAATTGAAATTGAAAATGCTTACAAAATGCACGGTAGATTCAAATAGATTCATTTGGATAGACAATACTTACAAAGTGCAATTCAGAGTAGTATACATTTTTAGACTTTGGATATTGCGTAATCGCGAGGACATATTGCATCATCATGGATGCTTAGAGCTAGCATGTGCACATGTTAGCGTGGGAAGAGGTTGACCTTTAGCCGCTTGAAGCAGATAACCTTTGGCTTATTTATGCGATGGAGATAAAAATTAAAGGGTGTTGACGTCATCTGATAGCCATGCGAGTGTGAGCATATGCAGCTGTGCAAGCGATCACGTGATATGTCTGCAGTGTACGCGTGAGTAACCGCTTGAAGCAGATAACCTTTGGCTTGTTTATGCGGTGGTGATAAAAAAAATTAATGGGTATTGACGTCATGGGAGGTTGTTTATTAGGATGATAACCGTCATCCGACACTAGAGCGAGCATGTGCACGTGCACATGCTAGCGTGGGAAGAGGTCAACCTTTAACCGCTTGAAGCAGATAACCTTTGGCTTATTTATGCGATGGAGATAAAAATTAATGGGTGTTGACGTCATCTGATACCCGTGCAAGTGTGCAGCTGTGCGAGCGATCACGTGATATGTCTGCAGTGTTCGCGTGAGACGTGGTGACCTTTAACGTCATTGGGTAAGAATGTAATCTTTGACTTCTTTAAGTAATAGTGATAAAAAATAATAATGAGATGATTGCATTAGAAGCTTGTTTTGTAGCATTTGGTTTCTTGAGTGTAGGTGGGGGTGAAGGATATATAAATGCATGTGTGCGTGGATGAGTTTAACTTCTACGTTTGCGCGAAGAGTGTGTGTGTGAGAAAGAAATAAAGAAAGTCAACGACGAGGAACAAATTGTGTGTGTGATGGATGTTCTAACGAAGTTCAATAACTTAGCCACTTGCGTTGAGTATTCAAATAAGAAACTATCAGAACTAATAATTGATTTACCGTATGTGGTCCAAATTATTCGGGCTGTGGAGACGAGATTTGGAAGAAAAATAGTGGTGGACATTATCATTGAAGATGAAATAACAAGTGTATTTCTACCAGCAGTATTTGCAAAATTAAGCGCATCAGAGATCGATGAACTAAACTCACTTAGAGGCAAACTGATATTGGTGTATTTGGGGTTGAAGAACCGCTCACATCAAGTTGTTTAAAACTGTAAATTTTTGGTGAGTATATATTGAACCCATCTGCAATTGGTTCAAGCGTCGAATCCATATTTTATATGCAAAAGAAGAGAGGAAATAATGCAGTCTTTAGAATGACTTGGAAAGATTTTAAGGAAGTGGGCTGTTATAATGTGGTGAAAGAACGGGTGACCACTAGTCATGCGGGCATGAGATCACGCTTGACGCATCGATAAGAAGCTGGCGCATGATTATTAATAGAACGAGAAAAACCTTCCACGACGAGTGAGGGAGAATGAGTTTCGGAAATAGACCTTACTCAGCTAAAAAATGGCAACCTTGTAATGACGCAAGAAGAGAAGTAATTAAAATTAAGCCATTTGCAAGCATTTAATTAATGAAATGAACACATCATTGTTGATCATTCTGGAACAGAGATTTTTGTGTGGGGAAAAAGTTTATAATATTTGCACAGGAAAAAACTGCAGAAGAGGCATTACGTCGATAGTTATTCCCCAAGCCCAGACATGGGAGAGAGGGAAAAATAAACCTCACCACCCACATATCTGAGGAGCCAAATTATTTAATATCTTGGAATTGTGTGATCGATTTTCATGATCAAAGAAACCAGTTTACGTTTAAAACAAGAGCTTTCAAGAGATATATTTTTCAAAATTATTAGGCGGCAGCACGCCGGCCTCTCACCGCTGGGTCCGTGGTTCAAATCCCGGTCACTCCATGTGAGATCTGTGCTGGACAGAACGGAGGCAGACAGGTTTATCTCCGGGTACTCCGGTTTTCCCTGTCAAAAATTTCATTCCAGCAACACTCTCCTCTATCATTTCATTTCATCTGTCATTCATTTAATCATTGCCCCAGAGGAGTGCGTCAGGCCTCGGCAGCCGGCACAGTTCATATCCTCGCCGCTAGATAGGGGCTTCATTCATTCCATTCCTGACCCGGTCGGAGACTGGAAGCAGGCTGTGGATTTTCATTATACGACAATTACTTCAGAAGTTAGTGCTGGAGAAGAAGCGGATTTGATCTTTTTGCCGCAGAATTGGATATAAACCCTGGATGTGCCAGGAAGAGCATTCAGTCTACCATAGGTGCCTGAGGGGCACGGTACTGTTTCGCAAAGTAACATGAAGTTTCCGACAGCCCGAGGGGGGCGTCACTGTGTCACAAGTATTATTCAGTCTTACGAACCCTAGGAGGGGTCGTGCTGTTTCAACCAACAAGACAATCTACAAGTAAACTCCTAGTGCAGGAGTGCTGCATCAAAGTACATTCAGTTTATAAAAGACGCCGGAGAGCGTGATACCGTTTCGCAAAGTACAAAACGTCATTTTTAGTGAGCGCTGAGACGCTGCACGCAGGAAGAAATATTGTTAAATGCAGTCTTTAAGAGACCGTGAGAGGTCGTGTTACGCTGTATCACAGACGAGCACCCCGTAAGGGAGTGGCCGTGCAGTATCCTCATTAGTATCGCCGTGTGAAGACACATCGGAATCCTGTTATAGGAATATCATCAAGCTTCACACTTTATAAAGTTTCTTCGTCGAACAAGTTAGCGTCTAGCAAGATACGACATCGTGCAGTAAAGTTAAAGAAGCCGATAGTCAAACCCAGAATTAGAAGATCAGCCGTTCCAGTGAGGTTAGTTTGATCGAGACTTTCAATCATCTCTTCAGAGTAGGAAGCCGACATGCATATAGTGAAACCCTTGGAAACGGGAAAAGAAAAGAAATCACGTGTGTAAGGCGAATAATTAACGCCAGAGTGATAAAAATTTTATGTAATGTAAATATAGTGAAATTTTTGCGTGTAAAATATTTTTAGTGAAATTGTACTGTGTTTAAGTGAAAACGAATACAAAATGGTATTCCTTATATCCAAAGTGATTAGGGTATATATTTTATGTGTTGTTAAGAAAGTGTTATTGAGTGTAAATATAACCATGGATATGGCTTAAGAAGAAAGTGGTGGATGAAAATGTTCCATCGTTGGAGAATTCGGTCTTTGACCGTATAGTCATGTGAGTAACAATTTCATTATTATGTGTTTTGGGAAGATTTGCGTATAATCCGCATGAGTGGAAGTAGGGATGTTTGATAACATGTGAAATAAAGATTGCGCGATCTGAACAATTAATTTGATAGAAATATAATAAATATGTGAAATGTTAATGAATCCCTTGTGGAAAATATTCAGTGAAAATCAGTATCATGGTAAATGATATAAATATGGTAAAGCAAGCGTAATAATAATAATAATAATAATAATAATTATATAATGAATATTGTGATGAATTTTATATTGAAAAGTGGTAGCTTCAGAGCTCCTTTAGATGAATTAATACATGTTGTGAATACATGTTCTTTATGGTATAAATGATTATTGATGGACGCTGAGTAATATATATTTTGAGATGTAGATCAAACGTTGATTTGAATTTATTTGGTTCTTTGAAAGGCAACTTGGCTAATTCATGTATGAGCGCCATGTCGCGCATTGAAGTAATTTGTCACGCTAGGAATGCGTTGAAATGCTCGGTAAAAGTAATGAGGGGCAGTTAGTTGCGGTAATGAGCCGTTGTAAGTCCTCAAAAGTTGTGATAGTGATCACGAGGCAATGTATGTTGTATGTTGAATAGGGTGCAATTTATGTTGTATTATGAGCGCTGGTATTGGGCTAGGCCTTCCTTAAGTCGCTAATGTTGTAAGTCCTCAAAGGTTGGGATATTGCTCCCGAGGCATGTTAAAGGATCGAACTCAAGAGTCGTCCGTGTTGAAGCCCCTTAATATTGGTTGTATTATTGAATTTTCTTACCCGCTAATGAGGACACTTCATAATTATACTTTACCGAAGCTAATAGAATGAGGTCTGTATAACCTAAATAGTTGTTTTGTGGTTATTTTGTATCGTAAGCCTCGTCATTCAGAGAAATGCATTTGAAACAGCTGTGTGTAAAAGCTGAATAAACCAGTCCCTTGTGAAAGCGAGACTGTGGGCTCTTCTCTCCATGCAATAAATCAAGCCAAGTAGTTAAGACAGACCCTTACCCTCTTGTATTGAGGTAGGTTATGGAACGGGATGTCTGAGCCACAACACACGGAAGTGTTAACGATTGTTTTAACGACCCGCTATTTGAACCGAGGTCCCTTTACATCCATTATTATCGCTTGCAGAGTTCAGATCGTTGCTTTCTTAAAATATAATTGTCTGGATAAGACAGAATGATAAATCCCTAACTTTATATTTTAGTGATTTAGTGATTCACGAGTTTTTAAGAGAACATTAAGGTTCTGGGAGTAATCTTGACTTGCTCAGTAGTTTTCTATAGCTCGGGAATACGCAAACTTTTCCAATCACGGTAGTGAGTTGGTAGCTTGAGAGAGAGTGATGGTAACAGATGAACATTGTGAGAGCCCAAAATTAATTAATGATTAGCCATACTGTGATATTATGATAAAAACCAGATATACTCATGTAAATATTAATTGATGTGTATTTAATTGCTAACACAGTGTATGTAATCTTTACCGAGCCATTTTGGAGCTCGTTATTTTGAAGAATTTGAATTGACACCATATGGGAGTGAAACGTAGTTAGAGTTTTGTTGTTTTTTGGAAAACCAGTCATCATTATGTTTTAATTGTTTAATTTGAATTCCTTGTTCAACTTTGGACAAGTGTGAAGTATAGTGTCAGTATTTTTTATTTGTTTAATTTTTGTAGGGCCATATTTTGGATAATTAAGTGTTTTGATAGTAGGATTTGATTTTGTTTATTTTTGGAAGTGTATCCTATGTTTAATCCAAAGTGTGTAAGTCACAGAGTGGGAGAACAAACCATGAACCCCGATACTCCCGATTGAGCATTGCTGGCAAACTGTGATTTGCATATTTCATTGTTGAAATGGGCACAATTTATATGCGGATTATATATGTACTGATTGATATAACGATTGATGTATATTTAGTTGCTTATTATTTCTTAATTTGTTTAATTTTTTTCAGATTATCTAAAAACTAATAAAAGGAACAGCAAAATGAAGTGGAAAACTGTTAATTTTCTGAGTGGAACTGAACATCGATCGCACCCGGTAACTGAGTATCATCGTGTAAGCTTTCATCAGTCTGAAGAAGAAGGAGTAGAAGATGATAATGAGGTGAGTCATAATGAGATAGAAGCTTGTTTTTACAAATGGACATCTTCGAGTGGAATTTCAACATTTTCAGTCTACGTTACTAATGGTAGCAAATCAGATGATAGTCAGCGAGAGGTGACAGAAACAGTTCTAAGATATTTGTTACAAGAATTATGTGAAGATGAACATTTTATTTGTTTCTTCGGATACAACACATTTGATGAGGTTTACAAAATTGAATTTTCCATGACTTGTTTTGAAGTAACAAAATTGAATGAGTATAGAAACAAATTGCTTGGTAAACTTCAGGACGAATTTCCCTTTGAAGCCATTCATTGTTCACTGAAGATTACAGGCAGTAATTTATCTCAATGGCTTGAATATACTTTAAAAGATTATAGGTTTATGGTGAGCCGATGTTACAGCAACTGCTGGTGGTGTATTAACAACAGTGCAAATTGGACAATTGCTTAGACAACAATGGCAACACCTCCTAGCAAACGTAGAAAGGTTGATATTGTAATACATAATAACAGTGAAAATATAAGAAATCAATTGGACAATGCATTTGAAAGTGTTACTAATTTTAGAAGTGAACTAAACGGTGCTATTTCAATATCATACCAAATCGGGGAATACACTCAAACGGACTTGATTAAGAACAGTGATGAGTTGATTGAATGTTGGAGAGTTATTAGTCAGCAAATATTGCAACAAGCTGTGAATTGTGAAGAAATTACACTTCAAATAAAGAATGAATCTTTCTTAAGCTGTGAGTTAATTGAAACGGCATTCAATTCTAGAGTGTACACGCTTGCAGTTTCAAATGTTAAGAATGAGTTTTTGGATCCTCGCGAATTTTTAGCAAATGCTAATATTTGGTTTACAAAGTATGTTAAGAAAGCGTTAACTGTACAAGCTTTACAGGTGAATTCAGTTTTGAGTGCACAGTATGTGCTTCGCGACATATCAGAAACAAAATATATTGCTGTCAAAAATGAAGTAGTTTTCAAGTATACTGATATAAATGAAATTTATAATAATCATATCATTGAAGGTACATTGACAAAAATGAGCGAATTTGAAGAAAATGGCTCTGGGTGGGCTTTAGAAAAAATTCATAGTTTGAGAATTAATATAAATAAATATGTTGGATTTCAAGTAGGAATGTCCAATACTAGTAGATTGCCTGATGTAATAGTCAATAAACACGCAGTGCTAAATTTGTATGATACAAAGGAAGCTTGTTTTGCGTGGAGTGTGGTTGCTGGTTTGTATCCAAAAACTCGAAATGCGAATCATCTTTCTTCCTATCCTAATTACGGAGATGTGTTAAATTTAGATGATATTCCAATTCCAATGCAATTGAAATATTTACATAAGTTGGAAAATCAAAACAATATTTCTGTAAATGTGTATGGAGCACATTATGGTTAAAACAATTGGGTGTGTATGGGGACAAACGAAGTAAAAGGAAAAAATAAAACATTTACTATTGTACCTTTGTATGTATCAGATAAAGTATATGAAAGGAGTGTGGACTTATTGATGTTGCAGATTGGAAAGAGTGAAAGTTATCACTTTTGTTTAATTAGAAATCTCGCTCGCCTTGTGCGTTCAAGCGTCACTAGCACCCAGAGACGGATTTATATGATGAATGAATGATAGCAAACACTCGTCTCGAGTAGGTTGGCCTTCCAATACTGAATGACTCTTCATCGATGAGTCCGGAGGTGACTAAAAAGCCCAATGCGGGAGAGACACAGTTTCCCGCAGTGATGACAGGTAGTATCAGGGTCAGGTGAGACATCCGCATTCATTCCCTGTCTTCTAATGAACACTCTGTTCTTTCTGCGTTGCCTCCGATCTTCTATCATACGTCGGCGGTTTTCTTCAAAAAGTATCGCACCACGATGAACAATTGATCTCCAGGATGAGCGATCAAGAGCTAAGGTCTCCCAGTTGTTGATATTAATATGGCACATTTGCATATTAGCCTTTAGTACGTCTTTGAATCGCTTCCTCGGACCTCCCACACAGCGCTTGCCCTCAGTTAGTTCAGAGCAAAACACTTGCTTGGGAATGCGATTATTGGGCATGCGGATTACGTGTCCTGTCCATCGCAGCTGACGTTTTAAAAGCATGGCTTCAACACTGGTAGTCTGTGCTTCTTCGAGAATGCTGGTGTTTGTGCGTTTGTCTTGCCATGTGACACGAAGAATTCTCCTCAAACAACGCTGGTGATATTGCTCCAGCTTTTTAAAATGACGTCTGTAGCATGTCCAGGATTCAGATCCGTAAAGTAAGGTGGGAACTACAACCGAGTTGTACACAAGGATCTTCGTTGCAGCATTGATATCATGGTTGTCAAAAACTCTAGACCTCAATCTTGCAAAGGATGCCCCAGCACGGTTAATCCTGTGTTGGATTTCGGAATCTATATTTGCACTTGATGACAGGGTGCTGCCAAGATAAGAAAAGGCGTTAACTTCTTGAAGCTTCGCTCCGTCGATGGTGACATTGATGTTTCTTTGTCCTTGTCCAGGGGCTGGTTGGTAGAGGACTTGGGTTTTACTGGTGTTAAGTTTCAGCCCAATCTTTTTGTAGGCTGAAGAAAAAGCATTCAGGATTTTCCTAAGTTCGTCCTCTGATTGAGCTACTACTGCATTATCATCAGCGTACTGTAACTCAACCAATGCAGCAGGAGATGTTCGAGTCCTTGCCTTTAGACGGCTCAAATTAAAGATCTTCCCATCCATCCTGTAAGTTATCTGTATGCCTGTAGGAAGATCATCTTTGACTAACTGCATGACAGTGGCAACGTACAGAGAAAACAATGTAGGGGCAATCACACAGCCTTGTTTAACGCCGGTATTAATATGAAATGGTTCTCCAATCGAGTCGTTACCAATGACATTTGCCTTCATATCATTGTGGAGTAGTCTTAAGATGGTAATAAATTTCAGTGGAAAACCATACAATGATAAAATCTTCCACAAGGCTTCACGGTTTACCGAGTCAAATGCCTTACTGAGGTCTATAAAGGCAATATAAAGAGGTCTATTTTGCTCTCTACATTTCTCCTGAAGCTGACGAACAGTGAATATCATATCTGCAGTTCCTCTAGAAGGCCTGAAACCACATTGGCTCTCTGGGAGTATTTTCTCCACCAGGGATAGAATACGATTCGCCAAAATACGAGCAATAAGCTTTCCAAGGCATGATAACAAAGATATACCACGATAGTTGTTGCAGTCTGCACGATCACCTTTCTTAAATATGGGAACTATCAGACTATCTCTGAAATCAGCAGGCATTTTTTCAGTTCTCCAAATTTTAATGATAAGATCATGTATGTGGCTTATGAGTTCCTCACCTCCTTCTTTGAGAGCTTCCGCTGGTATTCCATCACATCCAGTAGCTTTGTGTCGCTTTGCTTGATTAATAGCACACTGAACCTCATCTAGTGTTGGCAGGGTACCGAGTTCTTCTTTGATGGGTGCTTGTTCTAATATATCATACACCTGCTCATCAATAACTGAGTCCTGGTTCAAGAGGTCTTCAAAATGCTCCTTCCACCTATTCATGATGGAGTATTGATCTTTTAGAAGTGTACTTTTGTCACTGGACCAAAGTGGATTTCTACCAAACGTGGAGGGGCCATAAATCGCTTTTGTGGCTTGGAAGAACTGTCGCGAATCTTTGTCTGCTAGATATTGCAGCTCTTTAGCTTTGGATGTCCACCATGCATTTTTGAGAGCACGAGTTCCTCTTTGGACATTTGCCTTCGCAAGACAAAATGCTTCTTTCTTAGTACGGGAGTTCATATCTTTTCTCCAAGTTTGCAAGGCTTTTCTCTTTTCTGAGATTAATGCTTCTATTTCTTCATCATTTTCATCAAACCAGTCTTGATGTTTCCTGGTCTTATATCCCAGCGTTTCCTTGCAAGCATTCTGAATAGCGGTCTTCAGACTCTCCCAGTGCAGTGTTACATCTGGATGGTATTCCTGTGGCAGTGTCTGGCTAAGCAACTCTTTATATTGGGAGATATGCTCTGACTTACCAAACTTCTCGGTATCAAAAACATGCCTACAGCTCTTCTGTTGCTTCCTCCTCTGTGTGGACAATGGTATACGCATAACTGATCTGATAAGCCGGTGATCTGTCCAACAGTCATCGGCTCCTGTCATTGCTTTGGTGATAAGAACATCTCGTAAATCTTTCTTGCGTACAATCACATAGTCAATAAGATGCCAGTGCTTCGATCTAGGGTGCTGCCATGATGTTTTAAAGCGATTCTTTTGGCGAAAGATAGTATTGGTGATTACCAATTCATGTTCAGTGCATTTGGAGAGCAGTCTGACACCATTGGAGTTTTCGCTACCAACTCCCTCCTTACCAATGACACCATTCCAAACATTGTAGTCCCTGCCCACTCTAGCGTTAAAATCTCCGAGTAAGATGATCCTATCTTCACGGTTGATGTTTGATAGGACGGTATCCAGATCTGAATAGAACCTTTCCTTAATGTCATCATCAGCATCTAGTGTGGGGGCGTATGCGCTGATCACCGTGGCATGCTGGTTGTTATATAACCGAAGTCTTAGTGTCATGAGGCGTTCATTATACCCAGTTGGAAGCTCTGACAGATCCTTGAGAAGCTTGCTCTTAATGGCAAAGCCAACTCCATGTATTCTGTGTTCGTCCTCACGTTTACCCTTCCAAAAGAAGCTGTACCCTGCACCTTGCTCATTCAACTGACCTTCCTCAGCAAGACGGGTCTCCTGAAGTGCTGCTATGTCAATGTCATATCTCCGTAGCTCTCTACCCACAATAGCTGTTCTCCTTTCAGGTCTCTCATTTGCGGGGTCATCAGTGAGTGTTCTTACATTCCAGGTTGCAAAATAAAATTTGTTACTTATACATTTTCGACCGCATGGAGGTGACACCTTTGGACGCGGCTATCCAATCGGTAGTATAAGTGGCTGACTATGTTTAGGGCACCTTTTCTAGCCCCTTCCCCATGTGGGGTGAGCAGAGTGGACCCTAAATAGGACTGCTCAGTCGTAGTTGCAGCGGCCGAATTGCTCTACAGCCACAACCCCAAGCAAGACGACCGATCACACATCTACCGCCTACGTGCCAAGTTATCACTAGAGGCTCCCAGACATCACAATCCTGCCCCCGTCGCAACTTCTTGATCGCCGCAGGACTTTGAAGAAAGTCAATGTTGTTGGAAGACTGCTGTGCGTGAAATCTTTTTACGTGAGAATGTTGCTGCACATCAACAAACGCACATTACTTGATGACTTAGGAAAGATGTTCAATGGCAAGCAAATGCAAGACGATTGAATAAATCCTAGTCACTGCAGCCTTCATCCGCCATTCCAGCCAATGAGGGACTCATTGCCCTTATGCCTGGTCCGCCGTTGAGGACTTTCTATGCCGTTGACCACAGGTGGTTCATCCGCCTTTAGGGAAAGTTTCCTGTCCCAAGGGCAAGAGAGTGCCCTAACCACTACCAGCTCATTCGCCTCCCTGGGGAGCCGGTGGCATGGTAGTGGGGGACTCCTTATCCCGGGAGTCACTCGGTCGTCAGAGCCTCGTTAGTCTAAAGCAGGGTGCACCACGTGCAGGTGAGGTTGACATTTGAGTAGAAAGCCTACCCCTTACACCCCAATTTATATATGTAGAAGTTGTTTGTCATATTATTTTCTTGAGGATGAGTTAAATGTTCACTTTGCGGACTGTAAACCGTTTCCTGTTGCAAAAAGCATATTGCCAACTGACGAACAAAGATTTGTTAATTTAACAGAATTTAAATTTAAAGATACAGTTCTATTTATTATTTATGCAGACACTGAATGCGTTTTGTCTCCTGTTTCCTCTTGTTTTCCAAATAGTGACATTCCTAACTCTACATTAACACATAAACATATTCCTTACAGCATTTCTTTATACCTTCATTGTAATTTTGATAGTGATTTGTGCAGTTTTAAACTCTTTAGGGGAAATAATTGCATAGAATTGTTTGTAAAGGAACTTTATAGTATTGTAGATAAACTTCAAACATATTATTTATCAGCTAAACCGATGTTAAAGATGACGGAAAATGAAGAAAGATTATTTTTGTTAAGTAAAATTTGTCATATTTGCGAGAAACCGATTGCAGATAATGAACTCAAAGTACGCGATCATTGTCACATAACTGGAAAATATAGAGGAAGCGCACACAATAGTTGTAATTTAAATTACAAAGTAACATTTACAAAGTAGCATTTCATAATCTAACGGCCTATGATGGACATTTTATAATTAAAGAAATTTGTGAGAAACAAGATGGTGAGGTGTTACATAATCGTGGTCATATAAGTTTGTTAGCAATGATTATGGAACGTTATAAAGGGTTTACAAAGTATGTACGGGTTAAGAATGGATTCATTCAGTTAAGATTTATCGATACGTATAATTTCATGTCCTGTTCACTAGATCAATGTTCGTCTTCGTTAAGTGAAGATTCAAAGCAAATAACTAGACGTTATTTTAATGATGATGCACAGTTTCGAATTACTGCGAGAAAAGGCTTGTTTCCATATGAATGCGTCACAAGAATGGATGTACTTAACGAAACTAAATTACCTGAAATATCCAAGATTATAGCAGTCTTTATAATCAAACAATATCGAACGAGGAGTATGAGTTCGCTCAATCGGTGTGGGAAACATTTTCCTGTCAAACATTAGGAGAATACGCCGATTTGTATTTAAAAGTAGACACACTTCTTTTGGCGGATGTCTTTGAACATTTTAGATCGAATGGCATGGAAACGTATGGCATTGATGCAGCTCATTTTTACACTGCTCCATCCATGTCTTGGTGTGCAATGAAAAAGATAACCAATGTTCAACTTGAATTGCTTCAAGATATTGATATGTTACAATTTTTTGAACGATCTATTCGAGGAGGTAATGTTCAGTGTATAACACGACATGCGATTGCTAATAATAAGTATATGAAAACTTATGATGAGAAAAAACAAGATTCCTACATAATGTACTTTGATGTTAATAATTTATATGGATATGCTATGATTGAATATCTTCCAACAGGTTGCTTTAAATGGGTTGCAAATGTTGAAGGGTTTAATGTTTTAAATATTGATGATACTTCAGAAAACGGATATATCTTCGAAGTAGATTTGAGTTATCCTCGAGAGTTACATGACAAACATTCAGATTACCCTCTATTTCCAGAAAAGTTGACAAAGCTAATGGCTACCCTAGATAATAAAGAACGTTATGTTTTGCATTATAGAATGTTTAAGCAATGTAGTCAACTAGGAATGAAATTAGAACGTATTCACAGAATAATCGAATTCAATCAGAGTCAATGGCTAAAACCATATATTGATGTGAACACAGAGAAACGAAAACAGGCAAAAAATGATTTTTTTAATAAATTGATGAATAATGCAATTTTTGGTCGTTAACTGATGAATGTGAGGAAGTTAAGGGACATCAAATGGGTTACCAATTGGCATGGACCCTATGGTGCTAGGTCTTTAATAGCTAAGGCTAATTTTAAACATAGAATTATATTCGATGAACAATGTATGGTCATTGAGATGAGCAGACTAAAGATTTTTCACAATCAACCAGATATGTTGGTGCGTCTATATTAAATTTGTCTAAATGTAAAATGAATGACTTTCATTACAATGTTATTTTAGCAAATCCTGAATCAAATGTGAGGTTGTTATACACAGACACAGATAGTTTTATGTATATATTCTATTATGATATTTATGAGTTCATAAAACAGCATTCAAATTTGTTTGATACTGGAAACTATGAAACAAACAATCCTTTTGGCATTGTCAGACAAAATAAAGGTGAAATTAGTTGAATGAAAGCTGAACATGCTGGAAAGATTGTTGAAGAATTTGTGGGGTTAAGACCCAAAATATATGCAATAAAATTGTGTGATGAAATGAATAGCTTGTGTAAGGCTAAAGGCATTAAGAAGAGTGTGAGTAAAACTATGAATATTGATGAGTATCGAAAGTGTCTTTATAACAGAGATCAAGTCGACAAAGTTCAAGTTTGTATAATTTCAAAATGTCATTCTGTATTTACTGTTCGGCAAAATAAGTTGGCAATTTCATCAAACGATGATAAACGACACATAACTGAAAACGGAATTGTTACTTTACCGTTTGGTCATTTTTCTCTGAAATAATGATTAGAAACAAATTTGAGATTAAAGCACTTCATCTCTATTACTTACTTTATTTCCTTCACACACACACTTTTATTCTGTTAATAATACTAATTTTTGTGTGTTCCTTTGCTTATGAAAAAAAAAGAATAAATAATAACCCAAATTTTGTGTGTTTTATTTACAACTCCTCTCCCCCAACATTCCCATTTTCCTGAAATACGTATATATATATATATATATATATATATATATAATTACATTATATTACTTATCATTTAGCAATGGTGCGTTGTAAGAGGAGCAACTCTGCCACTCAATATAAACGATCAGGAAGTGGATCATTAATTAGTCGTGTACTTAATAAAACTATTGATAATTTAACCGTGGAATTACACATCCCGGGATATGAATATTGTGGACCAGGAACAAAATTAGAAAAGCGATTGAGCCGTGGTGATCCAGGAATAAATATATTAGATAAAGTGTGCAAAGAGCACGACATTGCTTACGCAAATCATAAAGATTCAAACAAAAGAAGAGAGGCTGATGAAATTTTAGCTTTTAAAGCTTGGTCTCGTGTAAAATCCCGTGACGCATCATTAGGAGAGAGAGCGGCTGCACTAACAGTCAGTGGCATAATGAAAGCTTAGTCTAGGCTTGGAGGAGGTAAACGAAAATTAAATATAAAAAAAACAAGAAAAGATTTAAAAAAAGAGCATCGAAAAAGCAAGGTGGTATTTTACCCCTACTTCCGATATTTGCAGCCTTGTCGGGCTTGGGGGATCTAGCAGGCGGAGCAGCCGCGATAGCGTCTGCTATAAACAAAGCGAAAGCTGCACAAGAAGAATTAAAATAAATGAAAAGACACAATCGAATGATAGAAGCAATGCGAGGAAAAGCAGGTCAAGGCATTTATTTAAATCCTCCTGCATACAAAAGATAATTAACCAAATACCAAATAAAGCATTAAGTAATTTCGATTTAGCTAAATACGCACATCAATTAAAGATTCCAAATTTTAGAGGAGTCTTTATGCGAGATACGTTACCAAGACATCCTCGAAAAAATGAAAAATAAAAACTGTATTGTTAACTTTGAACCGATGGTTAAATCTGGTTCACATTGGGTGGCTTTCAGTAAACGAGGTAAATACGTGCATTATTTTGATAGTATCGGTAATTTAAGACCGCCATTAGAACTTTTAACATACCTTAACAATTGCTATCTACAATATAATTTTCATTCATATCAATCAATTACTTCATCGATTTGTGGACATTTATGTTTAGTCTTCTTGTATTGTATAAATAAGGGAAACACAGACCGTCTTTAAACATTTCAAAGATGGCTTTCGAAAGACTGATAACTCTTGAAGGTAAAGGCTCAAAGATTGAAGTTTCATTGGAGAACCCGATTCATCTTGAAGGAGCAGAGTTTTTTGAAATAGGACTTGCAGGATTGTATACATCTAATTCTATTCGAAATGTTACCAACCGAAATAATAAATTTCGCATTCATTTTACTCATTCTTTTTTATCAATTGATTTAGTGGTATCACCAGGTATTTATGAATTTGAAGATCTAGCCTCAACATTTGATGATTTACTTAGTTATCACTCATTGTCGAAACTTATAACAAATCATATACAAAAAACAAATCTTTATTTGGAAGAGGATATAAACGGGAAAGGGCGCAACCGTCTTGTTTTGTCTTCTCCGTTTAATATTGATTTCGGTGTACCCCACAGTGTAGCAGAGGCTTTAGGTATTGAAAAGAAAGTTTACCCTAAAGAGAATAAAAAAGAAATTGAGATTGATCGAAATAGAATCGAAAGTGAAGTAAAAATTAACGAAAATAATAACGTTTTAGCTATAAAGATGAACGATGTGGATACAACAATTTTAATAATACCCGATGCTAGCTATACGTTTCAACAATTAAGTGCAAAGATTAATGAATTATTACTAGCACATTTATTAGATGAAAAAGATAAATTTCCTTCATATATTTATATTAATTATGATCAAGTGTTCTCTAATTGTAAACTATATTAGAAAAACTTTGCTATAGATTTTGGTGTTGCAGATTCTATTGCAGATTTGTTAGGATTTTCTCATAAAAAGTTCGAGGCAAACACAACTCATCATTCTGAATATATGATTAAAATTAACACTGTTAATAGTATTCGAGTATGTTGCAACCTTGTGCTTGGAACGAGTTCTTATTTGAACCATAAACCAACACACTCTTTATATAATTTTAAAGCTCATGTTTCTGCTGGTTATCCGATTGTTGCACAACCAACAATAATTATTTTTTTGCCTATGAACAGCAAGGTTATTCAACATGAAGACTTAACTGTAGAATTAATTATTCATCCAGCACGATATCTTGCTATATAAAGTAATGAAATACTGTTATATTTTCATTCTACTTGAGTAAGCTTACTAGAAAATATTCACAAATATGGTTATACTATATAATACTCCAAGTTTGAAAAAACAAACAAACAAACAAACAAACAAACAACGCCATCGCACCTTAAAATCTAAGAAACAGTTATCGACTAACAACAAACATTTCTTACACTCTTTAGGCTATCGCGTACTTTAATTTCAATATAAATATATATGCAATTGGCAATCTTATTTCGTTTCTATCTATAATTGAAGCTGTTGTTTAACATAACGGATAAAAGAGAGGTTGACAACAGAGTTGTGCGACGAGAAGAGTTTACTAACCTTATTCAGCTAATAAATTCGAAAATAATGATGAAATTCGAATACCAATTCAAAATGAAGAAAACATAGTTTTATTATCAGAAGGTGTTCTTCACTTAGAAGGAGAAATTATTACTTCTAACGTAAATCCGGCTGCTTCTACTGCAGCACATCCTGACCAAAATTTTGGGGCTAATATTTTTAGCAAAATTCGCGTTACGTTAAATGGTAAAGAAATTGATCGTACACGCCATCTAGGTATAACAAGTTCTATAAAAACCTTTGCATCATATTCAAAAAAGCGAATATACAGCTTTACAAAATGCTGGTTATTTTCCCTCTTTAACAACACCAGCAAGTGAAGCAAATTTTGTTGATAGTATCACAAAACGTTTCCATGTAATGTTTCCTTTAAGCAACCTGTTAGGTTTAGCAGAGGATTATAGAAAGCCTATTTTAAACTGCAAGCATGAGCTAATACTTCTCCGATCGTCGAGTGACGCACGTGCGTTGCAATCTGCAACCGAAAATGATCTTTCTAAGGTCAAGTTATTTAAAGTTTATCTAAAAATTCCTGTTTTATTATTATCGGACAAAGAACAAATTAAAAGATTAAAACTAATGCAGAAAAATATTCCCATTCAGGTTGGTTTTCGATCATGGGATGTTCATGTCTTGCCATCTCTACCTAGAACAGTTGGACTGTAATGACAACTTCTGAAACTTAAAAACCACGTCAATTTTTATTAGGTTTTCAAACTAAAAGAAATGTACTAAATACGTGCTCTTCCTATTTTGACCATTGTAACATTAAATCTATAAGAGTTTTTTTAAATTCAATTTTTTATCCCTATGAAATGCCAACTTCTGAAATTGCTATAAATGACTACAGCGAATTGTATGACATGTTAGTTAAATTTCGTAATGTATATTATCAGATCGATGATTTTCGTTCAGAGACTCTAGTTTCACGAGATGAATTTAAGTCTCATTGTCCGATTATTGCAATTAATTGCCTCGAGCAAGTGGAGGCAGTGAAGACATCTTAAGTCGATGTGCGAATTGAAATCGAGACAAGTGAGAATATACCTGAAGATACAACTCTTTATTGTGTTCTTATTGATGATCGTCAAATATCTTACAGACCATTAACTAATGAAGTACAGTATAACCTGTCATATCCGGACTAATGTGGCGACCGGCCGATCCGGATATCACAAGGCTATTTTTACAAATAGCTAGGTGACCAGAAATAATTCACGAGTTTCTTGTTGATTAATTTTAATGTTTTTAACGGTTGCTTCACGCACTGTACATCGTAACAACAGTTTTTTCCCTTTTTTCGGACATTTTAGCAAAAAAAACCAAGGTTAAAAGATAACATTAACGATAACAACGGTAAACAATAACAGTAACAACAGAAACACACTCGCAAAACAAACTGTGGCTTCAAGACTCACGCACAGACTGAAGGATAGAAAGAGAGGCAGCCTCGTGTTGACGTTGGTGGCAGGCAGGCAGAAGCCGTGAATGGAATATCGCTTATTCACACAAAGGGATGAGTTTCCGGGAAGATGTCGTTGACCGAGTCTGGCCACAAACCCTCGCGGTCAAGCACGCACACAGCCTTCCAGCGCTGCAACTTTCACTCGTCCTCCCTGGCTATCACACTAATGTATTCTCGGAGATATTCGGAGATGTGTCCGGATATGGGAGGGTTCGGATATCACAGGTCCGGATGTGACAGGTTGTACTGTAATTATCTAAACCATTATTTTCTAAGTTATAAACAAGCAAGTAAACAAGTATTCTCACTTTAGTTGCAATCATGGAATTGACAACAACAAACTCTCCTTCTACTGATGCTGGCATGTGGAATAAGAAGCAGCCAATAGTTGCAGACATTCGCAAGCTACCAAACGGCAGTTTGGGACTTGCTTACTGTATGTTAAATAACAGCAATATACCTTAATTCAGTCCCGTGTTCACATGGGTCGCAGCGTATTGTGAAAACAACTCTTTCTTCTTTTTTTGACTCTATTAAAAATAAATATGAATATTTAGTTGTATATAATTTGCCACAAGAATTTTCTTTGTTTGCACTAAAAACACTTTCCCCAGGCTCATTAATCGATCTTAATACGATTGATGGAATGTCAGATCTAATGTTGAAGCATAGCCAACGTTTACCTACAGATTGTCCAAAACATTTACCATCTCTTGCAATGGAAAGCAATAGTTGTGCTAAATTTAATGTCAATGCTGTTCAACATTGGTTAAATTCTTCTGATGGCATCATAAAAATCGTGTGTTAGATAATAAACAAGTTTCGAAACAATGGACTTCAAGGTTTTAATAAGTTTGATTGGAACTACTTTCCTATAAACATACTGACTATATACGAGCCACAACGAATTCGTCTGGAATGGGAACATCTACCAGATCATCTAAGAAGAAAATTTCAACTGTTTCATCTTCGCTGCAAATGTGATAACTGTAATCGCTATCCATAAAAGGTAATCCATTAAATCTAGTAGTGTTGTTGACACCTATACATATTTTGTTTTTGTTTGCTTTTTTTTAACAGTGTATATTTTTTTGTCTACAGAAAATAAACATCTGGAGAACTAAAAGAACAAGATCATCTCAACACACACTCATCAGGACAAATAAAATAATGAGATTACTTCAACACTCATACAAGAGAAATAAAATTGTATTAATTGTAATTCTAAATGAATAAAGAAGAAAAGGTCTTTGTACCACTTCATATTAAAGTTTTCTTTAATGATCAAACACCTCCTCACTCCACATGTATATAAAATAATATTGTCAGGTGAGGGATTCGAACCTCCGCTTTCAATTTCTGAAAATTAGATCTTAAGTCTAACGCCTTAGACCGCTCGGCCAACCCAACACACGCAAATCATGCATATTAGCCAACGTGTTTTGTTGATTCATATCAGTTCACATTTAGCTTCGTGTAGTGAACATCTTTTTTTTTTGTGAAGTAAAGCAACATCATGAAGTATTTTAATTGTGTAAAGTATTCCAAGAAACAGTTAATGCAAATTATATTGAGTCAAAAAGGAATGAATTTAAAATCTGAAAGAGATCGGCTAAAAACATTTAAGAACTGGTCTTCAGACAGTTTTACGAACACTGCATGGTTAGCAGCTGCAGGATTTTACTATTATGGATATAAGGATATGGTCAGGTGTGCTTTCTGTAATCTGCAACTTAGTTATTGGGAAGAAGATGATCCGTTTGAACACCATAAGAAATTGGCTTTTTCTTGCCCTTACGTAAACAATATTTCTCCTAGCATAGAATTAAAATCTGAATATGAAAGACTTAAAACTTTTCAGAATTGGTCTCTTCCCTGTCCAAACGAATTTTGTTTAGCATCAGCAGGATTTTATTATACCGGTCATGGTGATAAGGTGAAATGTATATTCTGTAAGATTGAAATTGAAAATTGGAGAGAAAACGATATTCCTTTAAATGATCATAAAAAAATGGACACAATATTGTCCATATTTAAGAGGGTTTTACGTCGGCAACGTTGATTTAAATCCTGAAAATCCTATTATTATTCCATATAATACAAGTTATGATACGTGTGGAATCAATATATGTTGATGTGATGTGATTTTTGTGCAGTGTGCATTCTCAGACGTAAACGTTGACATGCTGAAGTTTGTTAAGCAGTCAAACACTCTACCAGTAATTTCATTTACTAATGGTGAAAACCAGAGTAAAAGTGAAAAAAGAAAGCATAGTGTTTTACTACCGAACACTATTCGATGTATCATTTGCGGTCCATCGAACTGTGGCAAAACAAACGTAATGATAAATTTATTTATGTCACAAAAATGGAGTTCGTTTTGAAAACGTTTATATTTATTCTAAATCACTTGCTCAAAGTATGTTGAATTTAAAAAAGTTTTTGGACTCTATAAAAGAAATAAAAAGTTATTTTTTTCAGATAATGATGAAGTTATGCCTCCAGAAATGGCTAGAAAAAACTCTATATTTGTTTTTGATGATGTAGCCAGCAATAAACAACAACACATGAAAGATTATTTCAGTAGAGGTCGTCATCACGATGTTAACGTATTTTATCTTAGTCAAACATATTCTTGTATACCTAAACATCTAATTAGAGATAACGCTAATTTTTAAATTCTTTTTAAACAAGACGGAACAAACTTGCGTCATGTATATACCGATCATGTAAATACAAATATGAGCTATGATCAGTTCTTTGATATTTGTTCTTATTGTTGGCAAAACTCTAAGTTTGGCTTTTTGGTTATCGATAAAGATAGCGATTTACAAAATGGTCGATATCGCAATGGATTTGATGTTTATTTTCAGTTATAAATAATAGTTCAAAAGAGCTAAATGCTCATTCGCGTTATACACTTTGTGTGGTTAACAACCTAACTATGACATCGCTTAACAAAATCAATAACGTGTTTATCAGACCACCAACTTCACGCCATGATATTGCAACTAAATCGTATGTTGATGATAAGCTACTGCAATATGGAAATCAAGTAACAACAACAACAAGCGATGGGCATCTAAGTATTAACGGCAAACGGTTAAACGATGTTGGAACACCCATACATGTTGAAGATGCTTGCAACAAAGGTTATGTACTTAAGTTATTGAATGAGCTAAATAAAATTGAGTCTAAAGAAGGCATACAACGAAACATTAACGACCTTAAATGTTTAATTTTTTCAATTGGTAAAATAGAGAAACAACAACTTCACATTGAAAACAAACGTCTCGCAGGCTTAGCTTTACCATCATCTGCAAATGATGCAGTAAACCTTATTGCAATGCAGCAACATACATCGAATATGAAAAAGTATCTGGAAAACCGAATAACCGAAGTGTTACAACGAGTAGAATTCATTCATGGTTTAGTGAGCGAATTTTCAGAAGATCACTTTCCGTTTGATGATGATAGACTCGACTTGGGTAACAAAAGAATAAGAAATGTTAAAGATCCAATTCAAAATCAAGATGCGGTATCGTATTCTTTTCTTAAAACTCATGTAACAAAAGAACTCGATGAAATTAAAAAATCTCTTTTGAATATAAACAAAGATGATGAAACTGTAGATATGTTAAATAGAAGAATAACAAACATATCACAACCAATCGATTCGTTAGATGCAATAAACAAATATTATTTAGAAAACTTTGCTGCTTCTCGTAAAGATCTAGAAGACTTAATCACTAAACTTAATAAACAAAACTTCA
Organism: Meconema thalassinum; assembly: GCA_946902985.2. NCBI lineage: Eukaryota > Metazoa > Arthropoda > Insecta > Orthoptera > Tettigoniidae > Meconema > Meconema thalassinum. The sequence goes on from OX336388.2 coordinate 593,541,802, forward strand.
TAAACGTAGACGATGGTGGGACTTTAAATATGATGAGTAGACGAATTACTCACGTCAACAATCCCATATACGATAACGATGTTGCAAATAAGACGTTTGTTGAACAATATCCCGCTTCACGAGATGAATTTGAAGAAATGAAACAGACTGTAAACAATCTACAACATCAAAAACAAACAAATGTCGAGTTTCCTGTTAACGACCAAGATGTGACAAATAAACGGTTTGTAGAACACTATGCCGCTTCACGAACTGAAGTTAATCAAGTAAAAGAAATTTTAAGCAATTTACAAACTCGTATTGAGGGTATTGCTAACAATCTAAATATTGTTAAAAAAGAAGAACTTGAAAGTTATGCTGCTGCATCCAAAGATGAATATAACAAGTTAAAAACTGAACTAGAAAAAATTGAGCAATTGGTTAACAAAGAACCACTCGAAAGTTTCACCGCATCCAAAGAAGAATATGGTATATTACAAGATGAAGTAAAGAAAAAGAACTTATCAAAATGTATTGTGAAATTCTCCAACACACCATCAATCCATTCACCGGTATACACGCTTCATAATCATAATATACAGTACCAACTTCCTTATAAAGGTATATTAAAACCAATTTTTGTTTCACCAAGATCTCCAATTGAGCATGCAATTTTAAATATACGTCAAGAGATTGAACTGGATGGCAGTGACATTGTAGTTGAAGAACAAGATGAAATACAGTTTCGAATTAGAGACCCTGAGAAACATAAAACCAATGATCTTTCTCTTCAAATTGATTTTGAATATACTATAAATAAGTAAAACAACTACAATTTTAGTTTAGTCATGGAGAAGAGCTCGAAGATTAAAGCTGAAAGTCGAGTAAAGGATAAACTTTCTCGCTTAAAAAAAGGTGTTAAGGACAAGCATCTTTCACTTCAAAATGATGATAGACGTCAAGAATTAGATATAGAGAGTAAGTTTAAACCAGTAACAAATTCATTAAATCAGCTTGTAGCTATTGCTAATACAACGTCAACTAAAAAAAAGAAAATCAAAAAGAAAAAAAAATGATGATTCTGAATCAACTGCTACTTCAGACGAAGAAGATGGAGATAGCATCAAAATAATTACACTACTTAACCGCTACTTTGATCCGCTCATTAAACAAAACGTGGATAGAACATTTGGCATAACGATAAGAAATGATAAACAATACTTGGGACGTGAACGAGTTTTCTTTGATAAAAAGTGGATAAAAGTTGGTGGTGAAAAATTTCCTATAACAGAAGGTCTACTTGAATTGATTCAAAGGAAAGTACCAGATCACTCTCTAATCGATAGGAGTGATTTAAGTTCTTATTTGAAATTATTAAATGTTTCAAACGTGCACAAAAGAAATTATGCAAGCAATGCAGCTCCGAGAGGAACACAATCTCATAAGTATAAAAATATAATCGAACACCTTCTTACTGAAGGCATAGATAGAATTATAAAAACAACAGATGAGAATGAAGAAGCAAATACCACGATGCAAACTGGATATGGCCAAAAGAAACAAATCACACCACAAGCCATTTGGAAATTCGAAGGAAGAAACAATATTGAATTTGTCCATTGGAATGAACCAAACAAATTAGTATCAAGACTTAAACAATTAATTGCATCGAAAGCTGCAGGTCACACAGGACTCGACAGCGAAATCTTTGCAATTGAAGAAGAACTAAGAAATGCAGGATATATTGAATAAAAATTCAAACATTTGTAAAACAATGCACAGTATGTTATACATCTTTGTTCAGAAAATAACTATGAACGAAATCAGACGAGAAATTGCAAAAGAACGTCATGCACCTCTTAGAAAAAGTTTAAAAGACGACATGTTATTAGCAAAGGAATCGATGTCCTCCATGAAGCTGATCTTGTGGACATGTCAAAACTTGCAAAATGGATTAATGGATTTAAATATTTATTAACCATTATTGACGTTTACTCAAAATATGCATGGTCAATTCTTCTTAAAACCAAAAAAGGAAGTGAGATTGTAAAAAGTTTAAAATTTGTTTATTCTCACAGTAAAAGATTGCCCAATTATTTTCACACTGATCGAGGAACGGAATTTTATATCAGTGAATTCAAAACATGGTCTCAGAAACAACATCTAAAGCGTTATTGCACTGGGAGCTCCATTAAAGCGAGCGTGGTAGAGAGATTTAATCGAACTCTTACGGAATCGATGTGCAAAGAGTTCACAACACGTGGTTCATACCGATGGGTAAATATTTTGCCTGAGTTATTAGTAAAGTACAATCACAAAATACATCGCAGCATTGACATGAAACCTATTGATGTAAAAAGAAACAATCTACCTCACTTGCCAACACAATATAATGAAACTTTAAGAAAACCTAAGTATAAAATTGGCGACATTGTAAGAATATCAAAAATCAAGAAACCTTTCAGCAAGGGGTATGAAGCTAATTGGACTACGGAATTATTTACAAATACTAATCCACGAACATATCTTTTAAAAGATAATAAAAATTTGTCGATATTTGGGGCATTTTATGAAGCAGAGTTACAACGAACAAAACATCCTAATATTTACTTAGTTGACCAAGTACTACGTAGAAAAGGAACCCGAGCCTTCGTATCTTGGCTAGGATTCGATTCGACTCACAACTCTTGGATTTCGAACAAAAACATATTCCAATTAAAACAATGTAAGTTTTTTTAAATTCATCGCAAAAAATATTATTATTATTGTTACGTGCAAAAGCACGTCCCAACGTTTTTATTTATGCATCTCCTCTACATATTAGGACTCCCTACGTTTAAAACGCCCGGCTAGATGGCTTGGTTGGGCTTATGAACTCGAGGTGGCAGCATCTTATCGGCTCCTCTAGCCGGAGTTGTATCTTCGACCGCTAGAGTGTGTGAGTGGTGTCTTCTGATCTCATCTAATCGAAACATATTTGAAGGATGTTGTTTAATACGTCATTAAACAAAAGACTATATATATCTCATGCCGCCAAAATAATTATATAATCTGCACATTGTTACTTGATGTGTCAATCTGTGATTGGACAATTACAATTAACATTAATGCACTGCGGCCTTTGACTTTGGAGTCTCCGCCATCTTGGCATCTTCACAGTCTGTCGTCAAGAAAGCAACAAGCTTGTTGGTCGTGAAGGTGGTCGCCGCTGCCCGGGGGCTTTGCCCCCTGGCCTCAACGAAATATGGATGTATTAAAAAAAAAGGAAACGCCTGTGCTCTTAAGGCTATAATTTCGCCATTTCGCCGTGAAGAGGAAGTGTGAATAATTATCTCATCTCGCTGCAAACAGGAGTGCTTGTGACCCAAACGTAGCATGTGCTGGGTAGGCCATGTTGAGGCAAATCTAGTGCCTTATAATATTATTTTATTGGTGTGTTAATGATTTTATTATTATTGTGTCTCCACAGTGAAGGATTTTAAGGTACGTTATTATTTAATATATATATATATATATATATTGTTATGGGAGCTCCGTTATTGGCCATATATTAATGTTTTATTCTGTATTTTATTTCGTGTTCCAGGCCTAATATTTCTGTTTATTAATGTTACCTAATATGTAAAACTTTTGTGGTTTTCTTTCAAACCTTCCGCAGACACGTTTCTAGTTTATCTTACGTTGTAATTTTTTATTTAGCTTATTTTCTTTTGGTATTCTTAGGGATTGCTCTATTATTAATTTGATTTACGATCCGTTGCAGCCTAAATTGCCTCGTGTCAATAGTGTTAAGATGTAATTCTTTCCTCCCTTTCTGTTCTCTCTGGTGTCGTTTAAATTTAAAAAGGTAATTGTTTGCCGTAATTCGACCGGACATGCGGTCGCCTATTTGGTGGCCATGTTTTTTGTTTTCGTTTTGCCCGAGTACATTCTGGTCTGTGGAGTGTAGTTCTCTAGGAGTCGAGCGGGAGACTCAAACGTGTTGTGCTGGTAGATCAGTATGTTTTTTGTTAATCTTGTTGGTTTAACTTTGTGTTTTTGTGAGTGCTCCTGAGTTTTCTTTCGTCATGAAAGTTTTAGTTTTGTGAATTAATTTTTATTTTATTAAATTTTGTTTACTTTTCGTTTTTTGCTCGTGGCCTTGATGTCTGCATGTCGGGTCGGTATTGCGTACCTTAGTAAATTATCAAGCCCTTTCTCATTTGGTAATACCTGTATCCTGGTTTTCTATCCTTGGGCTTTATTATTTTAATTTTAAATTAAATCTTTTCATTTTAGCTTTGCAAGCAAGCATGTTAAGCCGTCTCTTGCCTACTTATGTAATTTAATTATGTTGGCCTTAAGCCATGTGCATCACCAGAGAGAGGTTGTTGTGGCAATAGAGTTTCCTGTTTATAATTTTGTTAAATTATATTTTTCTTGCCCCTTTGTTCACTGAGTAAATATTCATTTAAATATTAAGCAACTGTCCTGGCATTATTTCGTCGGTGACAGTTCTGTTAGTTATCGGACTGTGTCTGTAAACCAGCCTGTGCGTTTCCCTCTTCTCCACCTTCCTTCCTCCTATAGGTGTTCTTCTGATGGGGCATGTCATCTGGCGGTGATTTTTGATGTGGAAGCGACGCGGACCTCTTGAAAACAGGTAAGTTGGCCCTCAACCACCCCAGCCAGGTGTCGCAATTATTATTATTATTAATGTGTCTCTATATATTTTCAGCTCACTAAAACCAACACACTCAAGAAAGAAAATAATGATTGTACTTACCTTCCACACAAGATCCTAGAGAGAATGATCCTGAATCGTTTAACTCCTGTAGTTGATCCTCTTCTAATCCCTCAACAAGCTGGGTTCAGACCAGGCAAAAATTGCACTTCTCAAGTCCTACACCTTACTCAGTTCATAGAAGATGGTTTTGAAATGAAAAAGATCACAGGCGTAGCTTTTGTTGATCTCTCTGCTGCATATGACACCGTAAATCACAGAATACTGTTACATAAACTCTATAACCTAACGAACAACTATGGATTCACTAACATGATAGCTACACTTCTTCAGGATCACCGGTTCTTCGTCGACTTCCAAGGACATCGCAGCCGATGGAGAACTCAGAAGAATGGATTGCCCCAGGGAAGTGTATTGTCTCCTATTTTATTCAATGTGTACACCAATGATCAACCACAGCCTCAAGGGTGTAAAAGCTTCATTTATGCTGACGATCTTGCTCTTTCTGCCCAATCAGAACAGTTTGAAGTTGTAGAGCATACACTCAGTCGTGCTCTCAAACAGCTGGGTACTTACTATGAAAGGAACCAACTCATGCCCAATCCTAATAAGACTCAGGTATGTGCCTTCCACCTGAAACATAAACAATCTACTCGGAAACTTGAAGTATTCTGGAATGGTATGTTATTGGATCATTGTTTCCATCCCAAATATCTAGGTGTCACCTTGGACCGTACACTCACATTCAAGGAGCAGTGCTTTAAGCTAAAACAGAAGATCTCTTCGAGGAACAGCCTCCTCCGTAGACTGGCAGGGACTAACTGGGGCACCCATCCCCAAACATTAAGGTCAACAGCATTGGCCTTATGCTATTCAGCAGGAGAATATGCCAGTCCTGTGTGGTACAAGTCAGCCCATGCAAAGCAGGTGGATGTATCCTTAAATGAGAGCTGCAGGATTATTACAGGTTGCTTGAGGCCAACTCTCATCAGTTAAGTGCACTATCTTGCAGGGATTGCTCCACCTGACATCAGAAGAGAAGTGGCTGCAAACAACGAAGGAAGTAAATCATCTGCTATGACCTCACACCCACTCTTCGGATATCAACCTGCTGAGAAGAGATTAAAATCGAGAAAGAGCTTCTTCCATTACAAGGAACAGCAGCAACAGCTCGAGTTGCCGTGTGGAAAGAGAGGACCAGCAGTCTGTTTGAATGGACGGAACCGAAGGAATCTCTACCTCCTGGTCACACAGAGAATTGGCTAGTCTGGAAGTCCCTGAACAGACTGAGGGTGGAAGTTGCAAGATCCAGGGACAATTTATATAAGTGGCATTATCCGACCAAGACAGTCCTGTGTGATTGTGGCGCAACCCAGACAACACAACACCTCTTCTCCTGTCCATTGTGCCCGTACAGCTGCACAATGAATGACTTGACTGAAGCTAATTCAAGTGCTACTGAAGTGGCTAAGTTCTGGGCAGAAACTGTTTGAAGTCGTCTGTTCAACACATACTTTGTACTTCTGACACGAATAAATAAATAAACCAGCATATTCAACTCTGCAGACAGCATCTTCAATTCTCAGCATCTTGGCGGAAAAAAAGAACTACTTACCACTTTAAGAACGAAGATCATACCATTTTGTTTTCACTATTTCGTCTTATATAATTAATGTAAACCACAATGATTAAAATAAATATATTTAAAAAAATATACATTTCAATATGAAACACCGTTCACTGTCCATTTAGTATAGTATTTGCACGTCTTCTTCTTCTTCTTCTTCTTCTTCTTCTTCTTCTTCTTCTTCTTCTTCTTCTTCTTCTTCTCCTCCTCCTCCTCCTTCCTCTTCCATATGCTCGCCATCTTCTTCTCTTTCTTGCACAAGATCTTCAATCCTCACTTGGTCTTGGTATACTCCATTAGGAGGAGGAGTCGCCCTAAATGCTCCCACTCTGGCTAGGATAACATCCAGAATGGTTAACGTTAGCCCGTTAAGCACAAATTCTGTGCAGTAGCGTTAGTCTCTTAGTATCCCAAGAATCTCTACGTCGAAGAGATCCTTCTCTAGCGCAGTGAACGATCTGACAATAATTTCCTCCTCCATTTTGGAGGAGGAAACCATAAAATTACAACCCAACATCCTGGCTTTCTCTGCTAGCGACTTAACCTCTCTCAGATGTTGCATCTTCCCAATAAAAGAGTAGCAGAGAGACATGTTGAATAGTAACTACTGCATCATAATAATCTTGCTCTTATATACTATGAAGTTAATATTAAAGCAGCAAAAAGCTCATTAAACATATCACATGAATGAAACTTTGTGAACTAACATCTGAACTTGTTCTCTCATTAAAATAATTTAAGAGTTCAATAATGATGGTTAAGCATTTAAAACAAACAAGCCAATATTCATTTCATGCAGTCAAAGATATATATATATATATTTGTGTTATAAAACGGTCTATGCAGAATGAGACCACAGAGCATGCAAGCACACAAAAAATGTTAACTAACAGCTGCACGTCCTATATGGATTAGCAAGTCGGACCCCCCACGTTCAGCTCGCTCGCGCTAGCCAAAGAACGATAACAGCCGCGAGCAAAGGTTATCTGCTTCAAGCGGTCAACGGTCAATCTCTTCTTGCTGCTAACACATGCAGAGCAATAAGCAAACGCGTGTGAATAACCAACTGGCTCTCCACGGGGGCATCGCGCCCATACAGTATCATTCAAATGTTAGTACACCCAAAACTTTCTGCTAACAAGACCCTATTTGAACATATTTTTTTTTCATTTTTGTCCTATAGAGCTGAGAGTTGGTTTACTGGTAGAGGGGATAGAGAGCTTTCATTTATGATAAACAAACTTTTTTTTAGAATTCATAGTTTCCAAAATAGTGAGCATTTTTCAAAATTCATTTCCTTTTGTCCTAGAGAGTTGAAATTTGGTATGAGGATAGAGGAGGTCAAGGCCATTCATTTATGTCAAACAAACTTTTTTATAGATTTCCTAATTTTTGAAATATAGCCTATTTTCAAAATTCAATTTATTTTGTCCTAGAGAGTTGAAATTTGGTGTGGGGGTAGAGCAGGTCAAGGCCATTCATTTATGTCAAACAAACATTTTTGTAACATTCCTAATTTTGGAAATATAGCCACGTGCTCGCTCTAAGGACCCATGACGTCACCATTAAGTGCATGATGATGCAATATGTCCTCGCGATTACGCAATATCCAAAGTCTAAAAATGTATACTACTATTCAGATTGAAAAACAAAATGTAATTTAGATTTTAAAAAAAATGCAATTGAGAATCAAAATACTTACAAAATGCCGACCATACAAAATGCAATTTAGAATGAAAATACTTGCAAAAAGCGGCTTAGGTTGAAAATGCTTACAAAATGCAATTGAAATTCAAAATACTCACAAAAGTCCCGGCCCGAATATTGAAAGACTAACTAAAAAGCAATTTAGATTTTCAATCCTTACAAAATGCAATGGAGACTGAAAACACTCGCAAAATGCAATGTAGATCGAAAAGACTTACAAAATGCAACGTACATTGAAAATAACGACACAATGGAGTGTAGATGCAAACTAATCGCTAAAGGGAATTTAGATACACAGAGAGCCAATTACCAAAAACAGTGCGGGAATCTTAAAGAGAAAAGGAAATATAATGAAAAGAAAACAAGAGGTCTGACCCCTCGAAGAAGGAGGGATCAGGAAAGATGAGACAAGGGCCAATTAAGGAGGGAAAGTGAAAGACTCCCTAGGCCTCGGATACCCTAATACTGTCGGGGTTAGATAAGAACAAGAGTTGGCCAAGGGAGGTCGACAGGAAAGAAGACAGAGAGTAGCCCGGCACAAGTAATTGGAAGCAATGCCGGACTCAGCTGGGGTCCCGTGGTCGCCAACCCACGTCCAACTAGATGTGAGCCTCTGGGGGAACACAGCAGTGTACAACACTAGTTAGGTAAGTACGCAATTCTATTTTTTCTCAGTTTGTCCATTATATGCATGCTCAGTATTTCAGCATAGGCCTACCTCCATTAACCGGAAACCTATGTCTACCGGGGAGGAAATGCGAGTCCCGCCCGTTTCCGTTGAAGGCAGGGTTTACTGTATCATTTCAACGAACTCAAAAATATTCAGTGCGTTTTGAAAGACATGGTGGCATTGATTTCACTGAAATAGGCATTTGAAGGTTTATACCGTATGATATAGAGAGAGCTTTGAAGCCATTTTTCAGTGTTGCCGTATTGCCGATTTGCAACTTTCCAATATTTATTTATTTATTTATTTATTTATTTATCGTATGGCTTTTAGAGCCAGGAGTGTCCGAGGACATGTTCGGCTCGCCAGAGGCTGTAGCTGCTTCAACCGGACACCCATAGGGTGAGCTACAAGTTCCATTCAATTTCAAGTAGTTCCAACTTTCGCTACCAGATGTAACTGATATCTAGTGGTGAATGTTGGAACTTTGATAGAGCGTTCCAAAGAAATATTTCCTTGACATTTAGCTTCACACAAGTTTAGTCTGTGGTAGGATCTTTTACATGCCATAAATCTATGACATGGGACCGCCAGATTTACTTCTCCTCCGAAGGAAGGCATACTGAAGGATTTTTAACGCTCTTAAAAAAAACGACGACTTCGGCCGGGTTTGAACCCGTTATCGTGGGCACAGCAGTTCAGCATACTACCAACTACGCCACCGAAGCCTCAATATATTGTGTTGACTGACTTGTTTGAACACTGTAAAACGCCGTGAGCCAGCGTACTAATATTTCTGCTCAAGTGATGTCCTGGCAGCACGAGTTGGTCTTGTGTTGTGTCCAACACATGATAATGCGAGGCATTAGAGTTTAGACAGTGGTAGGCAATTAATCCTGTCGACGTAGTTAAGCTGCTTAAGGATGAGTTTCGTCATGTAAAAACCTAATTGGAATGGAGAATGATCCGTTCGCTTGCATATTACATGACATCATAATACTGAAACACAATGGAGACTTAACGGATATGCATACGGATACATCGAAGAACGACAGTGGGTGCGAAAATTGCATGTGGCACGATAATTCCATCGGTGCTAAGATGCCATCGCCAACAAAGGAAGGACGTGCAAGTCAAACTAATCAAGATACATTGTGCTAATGTGTATACAGACGTTGTCTAATTATTAGATCGGGGGCGTGGTGGCTCAGCGGTCTAGCTGTATGCCTCTCACCAAGGCGGCCCGGGTTCGATTCCCGGTCAATGCATGTGAGATTTTCGACGTGAAATGCCATGTCCTGTGGTTCGGATTCCACGTAAAAAGGAGGTCCCGTGGCTCATGATCTCAAGATTAACGGTCACGTTAAACTACAAGCTTCCTTTTTAATTATTAGATCTAGGGGATCTCTGCGAGAAATCTCGCATGTTCGCTAACCATCCGCCCGGCTTTGGTGTTATGCGGGCTTCTATAAATAAGTTTATTTGTTAAACGCAATTTTTAAACAAATTGTCAATATTTATGAAATCAAGGTGCACTTTGTCACTGTTGCGGGTAATTCTGTTTGAATATTGTTTTCCATGCACAATGGGTTGTGTGCACCCCATGTGTACACCCTTGCGGCTCTAGTGTTATGCAGGCTGTACGCGACACAGTTCTGCCAGGGGCTATCGTCTTTATTTATTTGTTTAAACACACTATTTAAACAAATATATTTTCGTTGACTTTTCAAGAAACGCAAGATTTTTCCTGTACTATTGAGACAGTTTTGGTTCAAAACGCACCTTCTAACTCCTTCTGGCTGAGGAGCTTACATATTATATTATATAATAAATAATTGGCTTCAAGTAGTCTCGAAATAGTTTCTTCATACCTGGCTGACGTTCGGAGGTCCTACGCTTCAATCCCAGTGCTGACGGCGGCCACCCTCTAACTGGTTCTACTCCAAGTCTTCCCACGCTCACTCCAAGCTAATGCCGGGATGGGTCCTTATTTAACTTTCCTATACCTTAAAAATACTATTATACACACCTCTACAGTCACCAGGATAACACAGGTTTTCAGACAAAGGCCCCTCCCCGCTGGGCGTGATGGCGCAGTGGTCAAGCTGCTTGTCCTTCACCAAGGCAGACAGGGTTCGATTTCCCGTTAATGTACAGTATGTGCGAGTTTCGAAGTGAAATGTCACGTCCTGTGATTCGGATTCCACGTAAAAACGAGGTTCCGTGGTTCATTATTAACGGTTATTCAATACTACAAGCTTCCTCACTACCTTCTAGATAACGCCCCCTCCTCTCTCTCTCTCGATCAGTGACAATTAAAGGAGATTACGAGATCGTGGCAGGTGCATCATGGATTTACATACTTGGTGGCCACTCAAATCGGTCAACGATTTTCCAGGAAATTTCCAGGAGTAATTCTCATTTTTCCAGATTTAAAAATAAGCGCGAGTGCGGGGGGGGCTTTATCGGTTGCTACTTCAAGATCAAAATAAAACAGTTGTTTTTGGTTTACTTATAAAGATGTTGACAAAAATTAGTGGTGATTGCGTTATTGATACGCAAGCCTACGCACAAAAAATTTAATTGTTGTTTTAAAAAAGCCATTGTGACTCAAATATCCGCTTTAAAAAAAAGAGAAAAGAATGCCGCCTGCAATTTTATTGCGGTGAAGTTGTCTGAACTCAATATGTTTTACAAAAATACTATCGCGTGTTCTCACACACAGAAACAGGTAGCCTGAGGAAATTTCTTTCGTTAACGATAGAGTGCTCACCCTAAACCGCAGCGGGCGTGTGATTTAAGGTGGAAAGATTTTTATAATTAATTAACAGTGGCTATTTACCAGAATGATTCAAATTTTTCATCATTTTCCAGGAGTGTTCCAGACCTAATAAAAATCCAGGAGTTTTCCAGGAGTAGTGGCCACCATGTGTAGCACATAGATCTTTTTACTGTATTTTTAATGTAGATTAAAATGTAGTTTGTTAAATTTAATGATTATCGATCATGCTGTATTTTATGTATGAGAGCGGATTATATGCATCCAATGGGACTTCATGGTCCTAGGTATGGAAACCTTAAGCAATCAATCAAACACAGGTGCAGATGACCTTGGTGTTCCACCCCATAAAACAACAATAACTAATCACACACACACATGACCATGATCCCTAAATTAAGCAACAACGTTTCAGGGTCAGAGTAATCCTGAAGATATTGTTAATTTTCATTTATGTTAGCTTTAGTGATATTTGAGCAGTTTTAGCACAGAGATGCATGCGTATTTTGCCATTATTAGAGCATGAAATTACAGGGTCTACTAATCAGAAACCTAATTGTTTCATTTCTTCTCAAGCACGTCTAATCACATCGTGTGAAGGCGAACGGAATGAAACACGCGGTGTCCAGACAATGGCTTTTCATACAAAATATGGTACATATCCTTGACCATGTGGAATGCAAATATAGCTGTGGTCTTATCTCATTGCGAATTAAATCAACGAGATATTCCTGATTTTACTCGATTTATATGGACAGAAATAGTACACGAACGGGAAGCATATGTATGAGCTAGTGAGATTAGGGGCAATCGCGGAATGTTGTACTCCATTTTGTGAGCCAAAGCTTGCTGTTATAGCCTCGCAGTGTAACGACTAGCGTTGTTGGCCACTATCCCGGAGGATACTGCGGGTTCAATTCCCGGTTCTGTCAATAAAATCGTAATTCTTGTCTGTGGTTTAGAACGGGGTTACTCAGCCTCGTGGGCGTCTTCGATGGCGTAGTTGATAGCATGCTGAGTTTCTATGCCCAAGAACGCGGGTTCAAGCCCGGCCGAAGACGTCAGATTTTTAAGAGCGTTGAAAATCCCTCAGTATGCCTTCCTTCGGAGGGGAACTAAAGCCGCCGGGCCCATGTCATAGATTTATGGCATGTAAAAGAACCTTCAGCAACTACAATTGTGTGAAGCTAAATTTGAGGTTAGATTGATTAACGCTCTATGAGTTTCTAAGTTCGCCGCCAGGTGCTAGTTGCGGTGGCATCTAGGAGCCAAGTTATCAGCTAGGTGTCGATGACGGTAGCATTTGGAAGCAAAAGTAGGAACTACTTGAAATTTATCGTCTGTAGTCCTTACCTGAATTACAGATAACACACACTAATACAGCCATCACAATTAACACCGGTTATCAGACAGATACCGGGTGAGTTAGCCGTGGTGGTTACGGCATGACTGATGGCAGTCGCTCACATCCGGGAGGCGAGGAGGTTCGAATCCCCCCGCCGGCAACCTTGAAGATGGTCTTCTGTGGTTTCCCATCTTCCTTCCAGGCAAATGCCGGGGTTGGTCCCTAACTATAGGCCACAGCCGCTACCTTCCAACTCCTCGTCCTTACATTCCAACTTCCCTCCTTCCCTCCCCAACGGTACCTGTAGCTCACCCATTGGGTGTCCGTCTCGAAGCAGCTACAAAACTGGCGAGCCGAACATGTCCTCGGACACTCCCGGCACTAAAAGCCATACGCTAAAAAAAAATCAGACAGATTCTACACACACCCAAAGGACACGGGGGTACATGACCGCGTAGTCGCATCCCCTAAACTGAGGAACCAACCAACCAACCATCACCAACGAACTCAGCCTCGTGACGATATTTCAGTAGGCTGTGGGATCAATCAGCCATCCTTGATTTGGTATTCGTCCACTAGCTAGCAATCTTGGCTGTTAGGAGCTTAGTGGTGCAGTGGTCAAACTGCTTGTCTCGCAATGTATGTGAGACTTTCTAAGTGAAATGTCACGTCCTGTGGTTTAGATTCCAAGTAAATTGGAAGTCCCGTGGCGCATGATCGCGAGATTAACGGTCACTTATAACTACAAGCTTCATTTTCTTGGTCGTCTCGGCCAAGGTGCTGGTTCGATTTCCGGCTGTGCCAAGACATTTAGTCTATTTCTGGCTCGAGTCCTGGAATGGAGTACACTCATCCTCGTTAGGTAGAATGTGTTTGTTTAGCGGTTTCCCACTTCTACTCCTAATCCCAGTCTCAATTACTAGTACAGAGGTGTGCACAATATTAGAATCAAATAAAGAATTTAAATAGATTCACAATTTTTCAATTTATTGACCAACTGGTTAAATCGTTTACTAGCTCCTATTTACAACTTTTCTTGTGAAGAATCGCTTATGTAAAGTTTTGGAATGGAGGATACCGAGGGATACCTGGCCTGGGTCCATTTCCTATTTGGGAAGGCCCTCCAAATCAAGTGATTTCAAACCATGGACCACCAATCTTTGAGTCGATCAAGAGCGCCCCATCTCCCTGCTCGGAAAGCACACAAGAACTAGAATAAATTAACTAACACAACACATTTGACATAATACATTAGCAAGGCTCCTCCTTACGAGGAAATTCTAAAAAAACACTTATTGATAGTTTCTTAAAATACAATTATATTATTATTATTATTATCAAGCCATAGTCAAGCCTAGGCACGTTGGGCGAAACGGAAAATGATGATGATGATGATGATAATTGTTGTTTTAAGGGGCCTAACATCGAGGTTATCGGCCCCTAATGATCTGGGTGATAGCGAAAATGATAATGAAATGGAAACCAGAACAAAATTATCTGAATCGCAAAATACGTACAAAAAGGAACTCAGATGGAAACAACTCACAATATGGCCTTACAAAAGGGAATGTAGAACGAAAAGTTGCACAAAAAGAATAGATTGAAAAAGGCCCACAAAACGTAGGCTAGATTCAAAATACGTACAAAACGCAATGTTCATTCATTCATTCATTCATTTATTTGCAATTGGGGGTGTGTCCCCCGGTGGCAAATTAGATATACATAACAAATAAATAATTGTACATAACAATTCACTAACAATTAAACTGGAGTATTTACACAAATAGTCAGTCTTTTCTTAAACACACCTATATGTTTGGGAAAAGGCTCTAAGACTGCGGCAGGTAGAGAGTTCCAATTATCAATGGCACGGTTTACGAAAGAATATTTACCATAATTTGTTCGCTGTGGTCGGCCCTTAACTTTGAAAGGGTGATCGCTCCTACCCATGTAAGTAGGCTTTTCCATACGTTTCCTAAGCTCACCCCATGCTGGTTGATTTGTATACGCGTTGTACATAGCGCAGAGTCTAGATTTCATCCTCCTAGCCTCAAGTGATTCCCACCCAAGTTTCTTTAACATACGGCTCACACTGCTCCTGGGATTAAAGTCACTGAGCACAAATCTAGCGGCCTTTCTTTGTACCATTTCCAACTCATTTATGAGCCCTGCTTGATATGGATCCCAAACCGCCGAGGCGTATTCCAGAATAGGTCTTACAAGTGACAAATATCCTAATACTTTAGCAGAGGTACTACTTCC
Organism: Meconema thalassinum; assembly: GCA_946902985.2. Lineage (NCBI taxonomy): Eukaryota > Metazoa > Arthropoda > Insecta > Orthoptera > Tettigoniidae > Meconema > Meconema thalassinum. The sequence continues at coordinate 593,556,891 of OX336388.2, forward strand.
TTTTAATACCCTGATTACAAAGTGCAGGGATTTGTAAGCTTTAGAAACTACACATCCTATGTGGCTACTCCATTTCATATCATTTCTTACGTGAACGCCCAAATATTTGCAAGAATCTTCTTCTACAAGTATTTCCGAGCCAATGTTGTATTGAAAATCTTGCCTTCGCACTTTCCCTATTTTTATTAGACTACATTTTCTTGTGTTTATTTTCATTTTATTTTCAATCGCCCACTTATAGACCAGGTTCAGGTCGTCTTGAAGTACTGCATTGTCTTGTGAGTCATGTATCTTTCGATATATTACACAATCATCCGCAAACAATCGACAGTCACTGCGAATCCCATTTGGTAACTCATTTATAAACGCCAAAAATAACAAAGTTCCCATTACGCTGCCCTGAGGGATACCCGACGTTAAGGTAATTTCATCCGAGAATCGGCCTTCAACTTTCACTTTCTGGGAACGACCCGTCAAAAATTATTGGATCCATAAAATTACTCTTCTATCAATCTTCGTCGAAGCTAATTTATGGAGTAGCATGTCATGCGGCACGACATCAAATGCCTTCGCAAAATCTATAACTACGGCGTCGACTGAAACTCCATCGTCTAACGATTCGCTAATATCTTGAAAAAGTGATAGCATCTGACTCTAGCATGAGTAACCTTTCCGAAATCCATGTTGCCTATCATTAAACCATGATAATGTTTCCCACTGTTCCCTCAAGTAGTCGCAAATGAGATGCTCCATCTGTTTACAAACGATGGACGTAAGACTAACCGGCCTGTAGTTGCCCAATTCAAGTCTGCTCCCTCCCTTAAATATTGGGACTACCGTAGCTCTTTTCCAGTCATCCGGGATTTGCGCATTGTTTATGGACACATTAAACATCACCTCTAAGTATCGTGCCACGGCCCTACCTCCTAGTTTAAGTACTTCACTAACAATATTATCAGGACCCTTCGATATATTGTAACGTAATTTTTGTATTAGCTTTAAAATTGCTGACTGGTTTATTTGGAGAAGTGGAGCCCCTGATTCACCGTTAAGGTCCAACACACAGCTATTGGATTTATTGAACACACTACCATAAAATACATTTAATTCATTAGCAATGGCCTGCTTCTCAGTAATTAATTAACCGTCACCGGACATTATCATCGACAAATTATTTGAATTTCCCTTTCTTCTCCTAACATAACTGTAATTTTTCCCCCCACCCATCGCCTCCCGAACCAAGTAAACCTTGCATATAATTGTCATGAGCAGCCCTCTTTTTTAAGACGAGCTCTCTTGATAAGGACTTAAATTTCAACATATACTTGTCACTATCATGTCTTTTATTGTATAATTTCCTAATTTTCCGTTTAAGACTCCTGATTTCCCGAGTGTAATACTCAGGATCTGGGTTTTGTTTCAGTAATTTAAATGGAACAAATTTAACAATAGCGCTATTTAAAATTGTCAAAAAGTTAGTCCACAGGATATTAATGTGATTTCCTTCCGATGCCCATCGTACAAATAGCTCATTCAAATACCCCTGAAATTTGCCCTGATCCGCCCTGCGATACTGGAATATGATCTTATTTGCTACATCAGAGTCTAATTTTGTAATGTCACCGTATCTAATATTTAATTGAACCCCAGAATGGTCACTAATTCCTGGTACTTTCAGACAGTTAATATACAGCTCTACAGGCCTTACGAGATAAACATCTAAGGTATTATTGCCTCTAGTTGGGAAGTCAACTACTTGGGAAAATCCCCCCTCCCTTAAGAATTTGTTTGCAGCGCTCTGAGCTTGACCACAGCTAGTTGACTCACCAGACCAGTCTACTTTGGGGAGGTTTAAATCCCCGGCAATTATTATGCTCTTTTTCATAGCATTACCCGTACAAGTTTTATCATACAGTGTGTCGAGAAGCGAAAAGTTATCTTTCGGTGCTCTATACGCCCCTATCACCTGAAGAGGGAATTTATTCCCTTTATCCGAAATTCGTACACATAACATTTCATGATCCGTATCAGCCCACTTTAAGAAACTAGCTATATTTTTGCGCACACAATTAAATAGCCCACCACCTCGCTTCCCCCGATCCCTTCTGTACATTTCGTAGGTCCCTTGAATTATTTCATTACTATTTATATCCTCATATAACCAAGATTCAGTAGCAATGACAATGTCCGGAGAATACGTCTCTACAAGATTCCAAAATTCAATTAATTTATTTCCTAAACTCTGACAATTAACCTGCAGTAATCTTAGAGTCTTACCTCCGCAGCAAATATCCCGAAGTAGCTCCTTCTGTTCCCGTCGGCTGGCAACCCCTGGACCTGCTCCTCCTCACAATGGCCGGCACGAACCGATGACCCTATCATGTAGGCTCCCTAGGTTAAAAGCGCCCCGTCGATTTAAATGCAGCCCGTCTCGGGCGAAGTCACGGCCACCAATCCAAGTCACGGCCACCAATAGCGTCGAAATACTTACAAATTGCAACTGAAATTCAAAATACTTACAAAATGCAAATGAGATCGAAAATACGTACAAAATGCAATTGAGGTTCAAAATACTTACAAAATGCAATTGAAATTGAAAATACACAATGCAATTCAGATTGAAATATCCCAGTTCCAATCCAAATTATTCACAAAGTGCAATTGGAATTCAAAATACTTACAAAATGCAATTGAAATTGAAAATGCTTACAAAATGTACGGTAGATTCAAAGACTCATGTGGATTGACAATACTTACAAAATGCAATTTAGATTGAAAATATTTGACAAAATGTAATTTAGATTCAAAATACCCACAAAATGCAATTGAGAATCAAAATATGTGCAAAATGCCCGCCAATCAAAATGCAATTTAGATTCAAAATTCGTGCGAAATGCGGTTTAGGTTGAAAATACTTACAAAATGCAATTGAAATTCAAAATACTCACTAAAATGCCCTGACACCTGCATTGAAAGACTTACTAAAAAGCAATTTAGATTGTCAATCTTTACAAAATGCAATTGAGGTTGAAAACAATCGCGAGATGTAATTTAGATTAAAAAAACACACAAAAAGCAACGTAGATTAAAAATGCCTTAAAAAAATCGCTAGAAGGGAATTTAGATACAAGGTGAACCAAGTAACAAAAACAGTGCGGGAATCTTAAAGAGAAAAGTAAATATAATGAAAAGAGGAGAGGAGAGGAGAGGAGAGGAGAGGAGAGGAGAGGAGAGGAGTGGAGAGGGGAGGGGAGAGAGGAGAAGGTCCGCCCCAAAGGTAAGGGACAAAAGGGGAAAACGGACCCAACTCAGGAATCCCTCCTGGTCGCCAACTCCCGAACTCACCAGCCGTGAGCCCCTGAGGGTGTAGCATTATCTACGGTGCACCAGAAGTGGTGGGGCTACATACACCCTGCCTCCTTAAGGGCCTTGAGCACAAGGCAGGAGGTAAAAGGAAAAGAAAAAGAAGGCTGACCACAGAAGGAGGGTATCAGGAAAGATGAGACAAGGGCCAATTAAGGTGGAAAAGTGAAAGACTCCCTAGGCCTCGGATAACCTAATACCGTCGGGGTCGGAAGAGAACAAGAGTTGACCAAGGGAGGTCGATAGGAAAGAAGACGGAGAGGAGCCTGGCACAAGCAATGCCGGACTCAGCTGGGGTCCCGTGGTCGCCAACCCACGCCCCACTAGATGTGAGCCCCTAGGGGGGGGGGGGCGGAAAACAACACGGAACTACTCAGAAGCTGATTCAGATGCCTCTCGAATTGATTCATGCATTTCGGCATCACACCTTACAGTATATAGCTAAATTAATACCTCCACCCACTACGATGTGCCAGTGAAACATTTCGCTTAATGCTTTGACTACCTTTCATTCTAACATTAATTGCTTCTGACACTTCTATTCATTTGTTTTCACGCGAAATCTGAATGCTTGTATTCTGGCAACGTTTCATTGGAGCCTTAAAGGAGACTTCATTGGATGGTGAGATAGTCTGATTGCTGCTAGTGTAATCCACTTGGTAAAGTGGTGCTCAACACCTTGTCGACAAGTTAGCGAGGAGTAATCCAATTCTCTTCCAGTGGTTTCTGCTTACATCTTACTCGCAGCTTCCCCGACATGAGCCCGTATCAGTCTACAGGCGATGAATGATTATTATCAGTGATGAGATAGGCTAAAACTTTAAAATAGGATATAAACTTGAAACAGTCATCAACACTGCGACCTCCGGTGTGTCATCGGGAAGTTCAATCTCTGCCTTGGTCTTATACTGTGTATCAGGGCCTATCACCAAGGCACATCGAGTTCGGTTCCCGGTTAATACACGCGAGATTGTTCAATTGAAATATCGCGTCTTGTGGTTCGGATTCCACGTAAAAAAGAAGGTCCCGTGGCTCATGATCGCGAGATTAACGGTCACGTAAAACTACAAACATCCTTCCTTTCCACGTAGGCCTACCGGTACTGGAAGTATAAACGTTTAATATCTCCTTTTGTTTGTTTGTTTGTTTCTTTACTCTAGGTATATTTCAGACACTCAAAACAAAGTCTCCCTCAAGACGTATTAGCCTTCCAAGATACAAGTACCGGTGGTCGAGGTGGAACTAAACTTTGCTTACGTGTGTGACGCTGTCGGCCTGCTTGCTTGACAGGTACAATTGCGTACAGGTACAGTTGCGTACAAATACAGCTCCAGTAGCCTCAGTCATAGTATTACAATCCGTGGTGACATGTGCTTCCGTTGCGCTTAGCCGTGCTGTTGAGAAACAATAAGAAACGCATAATTCTTAATTCACACATTCTTTTTCCGTTCACAATTCACATTATAACGCGCGCAATACTGCTTGACTTATGCGCGGACTGTACTCCGTCATCGCTGTGTCCCCCTGCTCGTCAGCTAGGCTCCATCTCTTATGATGGTCAACAAACGTTGGCGCATCCAAATTCCGCGGCATTCGTATCATGACATGCTAATACACACTTTTCACGAGCATGGCCGCTATGAACTGTTCTTGAGGAGTCTATTTAGACCACTGGAAGATTGCCGGTTTGTGTGCGCACGAGGCAGCTGCGGATCGTTCTCACTTGACGTTCTGCCTGCTGTGAATTGGCTCCCCCATGAAAGCATGTTAATATCACATCCATAACATCACCACATGTCTCAGTCAACTGTCGATGAATATCAATTTGTATAACCCACGCGAGTGAAGAAAACTGGTATTACACGTTCACCGCGGAATTAAAAGTATCAGATGAGAAAAGGGTTTTGCTCTAGCCCCCCCAAGGGTCTCACATCTAGTCGGACGTGGGTTGGCGACCACGGGACCCCAGCTAAGTCCGGCATTGCTTCCACTTACTTGTGCCGGTCTCCTCTCCGTCTTCTTGCCTGTCGACCTCCCTTGGTCAACTCTTAATCTTTTCCGACCCCGAGGCCTAGGGAGTCTTTCACTTTCCCGCCTTAATTGGCCCTTGTCCCATCTTTCCTGATCCCTCCTTCTTCGAGGGGTCAGACCTCTTGTTTTTTTTCACTATATTTACTTTTCACCGGCCCCGTGGTGTTGAGGTAGCGCGCCTGCCTCTCACCCGGAGGCCCTGGGTTCGATTCCCGGCTCCGTCAGGAGTTTTAGAAACTGATGTGAGGGCTGGAACGGGGTGCACTCAGCCTCGTGAGGAGAATTAAGTAGCTGTCTGACAGTAAGGTAGCGCCCCGATCACAAAAACCAAGATTAATGGCCGAGGGGACCCGATGCGATGATAACGCGTCACCCCAATATCTGCAGGCCAAATGGCTGGGCTGAGGTCGCTTGGTAGGTCTAGGCCCTTCATGGGCTGTAAGTGCCAGGGGTTATTATTTTATTTACTTTTCTCTTTAAGATTCCCGCACTGTTTTTGTTGGGCGGCTTCGGTGGCATAGTCGGTAGCATGCTGAGCTTCTATGCCCAAGATAGCGGGTTCAAACCCGGCCGAAGCCGTCAGATTTTTTAAGAGCGTTAAAATCCCTCAGAATGCCTTCCTTCGGAGGGGAAGTAAAGCCGGCGGTCCCATGTCATAGATTTATGGCATGTTAAAGAACCTTCCACTAATTACACCTGTGTGAAGCTAAATTGGATAGGTTATAATGTAAACAACGCTCTTAGGTTTCTACGTTCGTTGCCAAGAGCCGACTGCGGTGGAGTCTAGTAGCTAAGTTCTGAACTTGGCCTAGTAGTCGTTGACGGTGGCGCTTGGCGGCAAAAGTAGGAACTATGTGAAAAATTCTAAGTTGCAGTCTGTACTTAAATTAAAAAAAAGATAACACACACTAATACAGTCATCACAATTAACACTGTTATCAGACAGATTCTACACACACCCAAGGTACACGGCGCTACATGACCGCGTTGTCGCAGCCCCTAAACTTAAGAACCAACCAACCAACTGTTTTTGTTAATTGGTTCCCCTTCTATCCAAATTACCTTCAGCGAATATTTTGAATCTACACTACATTTTGTAGGTATTTTCAATCTAAGTTGCATTTTATAAATCTTTTCGATCTAAATTGCATTTTGCGAGTACCGTATTTTCAACCTCAATTGCATTTTGCAAGGATTGACGATCTAAATTGCTTTTTTTAGTTAGTCTTTCAATGTAGGAACAGGACATTTTAGTGAGTATTTTGAATTTCAATTGCATTTTGTATTTTCAACCTAAACAACATTTTGCAAGCATTTTCAATCTCAATTGCATTTTGTATGTTGGCATTTTGTATTTTGATTGCCAATTGCATTTTGTGAGTATTTTCAATCCAAATTGCATTCTGTAAGTATTGTTAATACAAATGAGTAGTTTGAATCTATCATACATTTTGTAAGCATTTTCCATTTCAATTGCATTTTGTAAGTATTTTGAATTTCAATTGCACTTTGTGAGTATTTTGTATCTGAACCGGCCTTTTTCAATCTAAATTGCATTGTGTATTATCAATTCCACTTTCATTTTGTACGTATTTTCGACCTCATTTGTATTTTGTAAGTATTTTTAATTTCAATTGCATTTTGTAAGTATTTCGACTCTACATTGCATTTTGTACGTATTTTGAACCTAACCAACATTTTGTGCGAGTTTTTCAATCTATTCCTTTTGTGAGCATTTTTTTCTAAATTCCTTTTTGTAAGTATTTCCACTCTACATTTTGTGAGTCGTTTCAATCTGAGTTCAATTTTGTAAGCATTTCCCGTCTCACATAATTTTCGTTATGATTTCCATTTCATTGTCATTTTCGCTATCACCCAGACCATTAGGGTCCGATAACCTAGATGTTAGGCCCCTTAAAACAACAATCATCATCATCATCATCATCATCATCATGATGCTCTAGCTGCTGTCAGTAAGTCACTGTGCGCAGCATGGTGCTGCCATCTCTGTCACGCATTCACAAATAGTGTCTCGTCCTGTCAGACAAGACGCATGTTGCTATTCAGAGCGAGAGACAGAAAGGAGAGGAGGAAAGGAATAATCTACTCGTCTCACGGTAATTTCGGGTCGCCCGAACACCTCATGGTGTAGCGGCTAGCATTGCTGTCTCTCGCCGCGAAGATGTGGGTTCAATTCCCGGCTCTACCAAAGAATATAGTTCTAGTCTGAGGACTGGAACGGGATACACTCAGCCTCGTGAGGTAAAACTGAGAAGAGGTAGGTTCGATTCCAACCTTGGCCATCCTAGAAGTGGTTTCCCATTTCTACTCCAGTAAAATGCCGGAATGTTTCCCAACTTAAGGCCACGGCCGACTCCATCCCTATCCTAGGCTCAAATACACAACTACTATAGACATCACAATAACACAAGTTATCAACAAATTCTACACATACTCAAGTACAAGAGGCTGGAATGACCACGATGTCTAATCCCCTAAATGAAAAAATAAAATTAAAAAAAATATCAGGTCCCCTGGCAACGTTTATAACTTAAGCTCATCAGCGCGAAAATACATCAGAAAATGAATGAAATAGAAGTCGTTGTTGTACATCGTGGTCATCAGTGCCGTGTTCTTGTGTGTGTATTGAATATGTCTGATAATCTGTGTTATTGTGATGTTTGATACTCACATGGCATCTTTTCATGGGGAAGGCGGGGTTCGCGTACCCCTTAAACATAAGAAAACTGCTTAAGAAAAAATATTGGTACATTTGTATGTGGTCCGACAAATATAACTTCCGACTTGAAAGTTCATCGATCAGCTGGCGTCAAGGCGCTGTTCACAACAGCTGGAGGAGATTTCGAGTAATCCTCGATTTAAATAGATCTATGGAATCAGATTCTTTTGGTCGGCAACTCGGCACTCAGCGGCATAATCGAAACCATAGGCCATATTATTTTCTGCTCAACAAAAGCTTTGTGTAATTGCTGACTTATTCGAGGAAATTTACTTGTTTGGACAAAAATAAGTAACATACTCGAACAATCGTGAAAAGGAAGTTATGTTCTTATAAGCACGCAGGCTAGTGTTTGGAGGTGGGGTAGGTTGTTAGTTTGTGTGTGTGGTTAGTTTTGAAGGATGAAGAAAATAACGAACTATTTAACATCCACCCAGGCATCGAAACAGCTGAAAGTAAATGAATTAATGAGTTAATAAATTAACCCAATTCAACCTTTCATTTGACATGTCAGTCAATAAAGTAATAACTGGACTCTGCAAATTGCCGAAAATTGCAATTTTGTCGACTACAATTGACATTACCCCTTAAATGTCGTTTAGAAAAAAAAAACACAGTTTGATAGTAACCAATAGCGGTAGCTACGCTATGGCGCGACGCTAGGCAGGGCCAAGTTATAAACTGACTCGTTTAACTCGCCCCCTCACCCGTCGGCTTCTAATAGGTCACTAGCTGGCTGCGTGGCTTAGCGGTAACGTTCTCGCTTGTTGAGCCCAAGGTTGCAGGTTCGTAACCTGGCGCAGTCAGCTGGCATTTCAGGGTGCGCAAATGCGAGGGAGCCGTGTCAGTAGATTTACTAGCACGTTAATGATCCCCTTCGGGGCAAAATTCCGGCGTCTCAAAAAGCCGCAGTAGTTAAAAGGGAAGTAAAACCAATAACATTATTATTATTATTATTATTATTATTACTAGGGCTCGGATCGATATGCTCGATAAAATCTCCAGATATGCTCGAAAACCATGTGTTTTATGCTGGATAGATATGCTCGAAATACCCATGATATGCTCGAAAAGCCCACTATATGCGGTTAAATATGCAGAATATGCTAAAAAAAACACCGTTAAAACTATACGAAAGTGAAACAAAAAACCAATAACATACCTTTATATAGGCCTACGAGCTTTATTTTCTAATTATATGTATGATACACTGCAATAAACTCACATTGAAGTTTTTCAAGTAGGATATGAGAGAAGTTTTCTTATAAAAGTTACAGTTTTAAAGTTCATTTACAAAATGTTCAGAATTAGGTGAGTCAATGAAGTAGATCTGCATTGGTCTTGTAACGTGTTTTTCGAGGGGTTTTATGCAACTGGCATAAGTCAGTAGGAAGCCATTCTATATTTATTTACGCGGCAAATTGTTCAGCCAAGATAATTTTTCATGTTAATTTATTATTATTATTAATTTATTATAATTATTATTTAGATATTTTCGGAGCATTTTATAAAAATTATAAGCATACAGATAGGTTTCCTATGTCTTAGAAAACGCTATCAAGCAAATTATTACGAACGACGATATCATAGAAAATTATGTGATTACGGAATTTTACGGAGTTTTCGTCAGTTAGGGTATATCGAGAGACGTGACTCACTGGAATTTCAAGTACAAGCTGATTCCTGTCGAGAAGAATTACTCAAGGCTGGGTCGCAAGGTCTAGAAAAGGCGAATTGTTGGAACGGAAAACGACTTCTCCCTCTCGCTCGCCGAGTGTAATGAGGCAGAGGAGGGGAACTAGCGGCGTGCTCAGCCAATCAGGGGAGACGACGTAAGCTAGTTGGGACTGAAGAGTGGGGAGCCGGCGTGTGGATATATCGTTCGACGCGCCGTGAAACGAGGACAATCTGTGAAACACTTGAGGAGTACGGTTATACGCGGGAGTCGCTCCGATGTTCCGTGAAACGAGGACAATCTGTGTAGAACTTGAGAGTACGGTCGCAAGTGCGTGTCGCTCCGATGTTCAGTGAAGTTAGCGACGAACTTTTGTAAAACTTAACCAGTGCGGTTGTACGAGTGCTTGGGTCCGAGGTACGGACCATAGAATTATCTAATCTACCAGAATATCATCAAATTTCGACGGAGATGACGACGTCCAGGAGACTGTGGGAAGCACACAGCATCAGCAAGTACGAGGGAAATGCCTTGGCAATTTCCAATGGTAAGCGCAAATGACGCAGAAATACGCAATCTCTCATTTTTCTTTGTTTTATATTTCATAATTCTGTAACTTCATAGCTTGGAAATAAGAGTAAAATCAATTTATCAGACTCCGTTTTCACGTAATTTTCTATCGGTAATATTAAAATCGCAACGCTCCAATTTAAATTTTATACTTATTATTATTATTAATTTTGCTATACTTGTCTTATATAATACATTCTTTTCTTTTACAATGCAATCTTTGCTTTCAGTAGGTAGCATTAGATATAGACCAATTCCTTCTCCTGATACAATTGTTTGTTGGGTTAATGATCAAATCATACCACGATCTGAGTGAATAGATTCTTGAAGGTGTTCTACCAGAGCTAGACGTTGTTAAATACAAATTTAGATTTCAGCATTGCGTTGAAGTCTTGGCGCCCATTAAAACAACATAGCTTAGGCAGAGGTAAACAGTTACATTTATCACCCAACAGTAGGGGCAGCCAAAACGTTTCATTTGGCGCCCAACGTGGGGATGAAAACCTAATAACATTTGTGGAAGGAGAAGGGTATATATTTCTGTGCCTGTATTTTGGGGGTTATTTGTCTTTATCAGTGTATATCATTATGGGGGATGAGAAAGAAAGACAGATGAGGTTACGTAGTGGTCATCAACTGGAGAGTGATGATACGAGCAGTATGTCGAGTGATGGTAGTACCGGGGTAGCGAAGGTAAATCCCGATACTGAAACAGGGAGTGTAGGCGGCCAACCAGAATTAAAAACTTTACTTCTCGAGTTCATGTATCAGAACAAAGTTAGTAGTGATGCCTTAAATGCAAAATTAGAACAAAACAGTAGGGAAAATAAAGAAAGTAAAGATGCTTTAAACGCCAGATTAGAACAAAACAGTAGGGAAAATAGAGAGAGTAATGAAACTTTAAACGCCAGATTAGAACAAAACAGTAAGGAAAATAGAGAGAGTACTGAAACTTTAAATGCTAAATTAGAACAAAACAGTAGGGAAAATAGAGAGAGTAATGAAACTTTAAACGCCAGATTAGAACAAAACAGTAAGGAAATGAGTGACAAATTTGAACTGATTAGAGGTGAGATCAGGGGGGTGATGGAAGAAAAGGCTAAAGAGATTATTGCAGATGTAGACAGAAAATTAGGAAAAGTACAGGAGGAGTTGGAAATTAGAATCAGTACACAGGCTGAAAATTTAAAAGAACTAGTGCAACTGGAAACACAGCAGGTCAAAAAGCAATTGGGGGGAGAAATTGACAAAATTCAGGTAGCTACTAAAGAGGTTAAGGAACAGCTGGGGGGTAGAATTGAGAAAGTTCACTCACAAATAGTTGCAGAAGTAAATGATCTAAGAGAGAGTAATAGGGAGAGCATTAGCAAGATTGAGGAGAAACAAGCAAAGCTATATGATAAAGTAGAAGAATCAGAAGGAAACATTAAATTAACAGTAAACAGTATTGAGAGGAAGGCTGAGGAGAAAATCGCAGAATTAGAATTAAAATTAAAAGCTAGGATCAGGCAAGAAAATAGTCAGGATAGGCCAGTTTTTGTGAATAGCACACACAGGGAGGTAGAACTGGGTAAGTTCAGCAATCGACAGGGGTGCCCAATGGAGTTCATGAACACTATAGAAAATAAATTCGGGGAGAGGTTGGAAAATGGTAGTATTGAGTGGTGCCAGGTAGTTGAAATTTTAGAACAAGTGTTTGTGGGGGAAACGAGGAATTGGTTTGCTGTCTACAGAGACAAGTTTACTGATATTAATGATTTTAAAATGAAATTCTGTGAAAAGTTCTGGAATGAGGTTATTCAGTCGCAGCATCGTGAGGGAGTAGTGTGTGGTAAATATAACCCTAAAGGAAGCTCCACCATGACCGAATACTTTTTAGGGCAGGTATTAGTGTGTAAATATCTGGATGGCTTGAAGGAGGAAAGTGATGTGGTGAGGTTGCTACTTAGGCACTTTCCCTATAGGATCAAGGAGGCTGCTTGTATCCAGAATGTAAAGACTATATCACAAGTAGAAAATTTGTTAAGCACATTTGATGCACTAGGAAGAGGGGGTTATGAGGACAATTTCAATCGGAACCAGGGTAATAATAATAATAGACCTAACGAATCCAGGCATCAGGAAGTTCAAGGGAACGGTGGCGAAGGGGCCAACGCTCAAAATAGAAATAATAACAATCAGCTAAATCAGAACAGAGGAAATGGCTATGGTAGTCAGTATCAAGGGAGGAACAATGATTTCAGGGGAAATCAAGGGAGGAACAATGATTACAGGGGAAATCAAGGGAGAAACAATGATTTCAGGGGAAATCAAGGGAGAAATTATAATGACAATAATTACAACCAGAATAGGGGTCAAGGAAGAGGACAGCCTAGTGGTAGTAATATACAGCCAAACAATGACAACACAGCCCAGAACATCCAGACCAGTTCAGTAGTTAGTAGTACTACGGCCAGCTGTAGCGGTTCTTTAAACGCGAACCAGGCTGCGAAGTAAGGTCAGAATCTCAGTCTGTAGCATGCCCTGTCCATACAATTATACAGGAACCCTATGACCTAAATGTAAGAAATGAATTATTACATGAACTAAATGATGAAGGTATTATTCAGGAAGTGGTTAGTAAGAGCCCCATAGTTAAATTTAACGTGTCCGAGGCGTACACAGATGTTTTAATTGATAGTGGTTGTATGAAGAGTTGCATAAGTAGTGCATTTTATGATAAAATGAAAGGAACTGGAGTAAATTTTGAGGAGATGCCAATTAAAAGCACTTTTGTTATCACAGCTGTTGGGAAGAGGTCTAAAGTAATTTCTAAGCAAGTTTTAGTAGACATTAAAATTAATAATCATGTAGAGAAGCAGATTTGTCTTGTAATTCCAAATTTAGTATTCAGTGTTATCTTGGGTTCAGAGTGGCTAAGTAGAGTGTCTGGTAACTTATGTTATGATGTAGGGAGTTTGAAATTTAAATGGGGAGATTCTGAAGTAGAAGTAGCGTTCAATGGCCATATTCAGAGGAGTAGTATTGTAGGTGTGATTTGTACTTTAAATGAGATATCGCCAGCCGTAGAGCGGGGTTCTCCATGTTTTGTGGGCAGTGTGATTACGAACGGAAGTCTAGAGGACTCGTTACGTGAGGCTGCATTTCAGGGAAATATAGAGGTGGAACAATGTGTTCGGCTCTATGATGTGTTATGGTGTAATAGGAGAGTTTTTGAGGATCGCATTGGTATGGCCAATTGCTATACACATTCATTGAACGTTATTGATAGGTCAGTATTCACAGGACATAGATATCCTGTACCTTTCGCTTATCAGAGTGCAGTTGAGGCACAAATTAACCAGATGCTTGAAGATGGGATTATTGAGCACTCGAACAGTCCATATGTTAATTCTTTGATAACGGTACCCAAGACCGACGGCACTGTTCGTATTTGTTTAGACGCTCGTTTGGTTAACAGTAGAATTAGTTCAGATCAGCTGAAATCTATGTCAATAGAAGAATTAATGCAAACATTTGAGGGGAAGAAGTATTTCACTTGTGTAGATTTGAGTTCCAGTTTTTGGCAAGTGCCACTTATGTACGAAGATAGACCATTTACAGCTTTTAGTCATAAATATAACCTTTATCAATTTTGTAGAACACCTTATGGGTTAAAGAGTAGTTCAGCAGCTTTAATTAGGGCTTTAAACATCGCATTAGGGGATGACACAGGAGAGTTTGTAACCATTTACATAGATGATATGGTAATTAGTTCACGCAGTTTTGAGGAGCATCTAGGTCATTTAGATATAGTTTTTCAGAAGTTAGATCAGGCAGGGTTCACTTTGAAGCTGTCTAAGTCGTCATTCTGTCAGTCAGAAGTGACATTTTTAGGTCATAGAGTGTCGAGTAGAGGTGTAACACCAGAAGAAAGTAGGGTTAATAAGATACTTAACGCAGAGGTGCCACAGAATGTTAAACAGTTAAAAACTTACCTGGGAATTTGCAACTTTTTCAGGAGGTTCGTTCTTAAATACTCAGGGTTGGTTGAACCATTCAGGGAATTGCTTAAAAGTGGGACTCGGTGGAGATGGGAGTCCAAGCATGATCAGGCTTTTAGAGCGCTAAAGGAAGGTTTTGAGAAAGCTGTAGTGCTGAAATATCCTTTAAAAGATAAGGAATATGTGGTTATGACAGATGCTTCACATATAGGCATTGCTGGAGTATTATGTCAGAGAGATGATGAGGGTAATCTGTGCATTGTATCGTTAGCCTCGCGAGGACTGACTGCAGCAGAGAAAAGATACACGATTACTGAGTTAGAGCTTTTAGGTATTGTTTTCAGTTTAGGGAAATTTAGAATGTATTTAGTAGGGGGGAAATTTGAGATCCACACAGATCAACATGCATTACTGTATATGAGAACTTGTAAACTCAGTTCTAACAGAGTTAGTAGGTGGATTCTTGCTCTGCAGGAATACGAATTCACAGTAAAATATATTAAAGGTAAAGATAACATTCTTGCAGACATGCTATCGAGGGACACTAATTTATGTAGGGATTATCCTGTGGTTAAAGCAGAGGACGGTATTTTAATATGTGCATGTGTGGACAGTAGCAACAGGGCATCGTTACAGATACTGAGAAATAGGTAGGTAGAGCAACGTGATGACGTTCATTTAAAGGGAGCCACTGGCAAGGTTGGAAGCAGGTGACGCAGTAACATTTATAGTTTCCAAACGTATTGGGAAAACAGCATATGTGCTGGAGGATAGTAAGGGAAACAGATTATACGGGACGTATAATATACATAGTCTACGAAAATATGTGTCATAAAGTGAGTGTGTTTAGCTGGCGAGCCAGCCTATCAAATGAGTAAGTGTGGTATTTGGTGCATGGGAGGAGTTGGTCTTCCAGGCAGGCGTATCAGAAGTCACACAGGGGGGTAGTATGTAAGTAAATGAGAGTTTTTAAGGTACAGGGAAATATGACGGGATTGTCGGATGCTCTTGAGCACTAAAATGTCTCGATACACCAAGGCCAGAATTTGGTAGCGCTGGTGAATTCCCATTTGCCTCCAAGAGATGGGTGAGCGCTTGAACAGGGTATTTTTGCTTAAGGCGTCCACGAGGCAAAAGAAGGGCCATCAGAATGCGAGACAGTCCTTCATGAAACTCATACATATCAGCACACGTGATTTCTGTTTACGGCCTCGCCATGTAAGATTTGTAAGTGTGTAATTTAAGATAATTTGTACAATGGTATTATTTGTGTGAGGAGAAATGGTCTGTGTTGAGAACTAGTATTAAGTAGAATATGGTTAACGGGAACTTAACAAGACAGGGCGATTACGGCACAGAAATATTTGGTGTTATATGTAATGCGCATTTACTGTTTTTTTTTTTTTTTTCAGAAATCAATATTAATTTAATCTACTTTAAAGAGAGATTAAGTATTATGGTCACGAGGCGCTGCCACAATAGTGTGATCGTGTGCTCAGTGATAAGTGGAATTAAATGTCACCATAAGGAGGGGACCTCCAGTGAAATTAGGAAGTTCTATGGTGATATAAATATATCAGAACACCTTCAATGCGTGTGATATGACATCATAAATACATAGTGCTCACACATTAATTATGTCTATTTCTCCAACATAGAGAAATTTGAGAGGCGGAAATATCCGTGGAACACTATTCCATACGTAAAACATTGGACTGGTTGCAAAGTGCAATCCATAGTGACAACAAACTTTGACGCAAAGTGCGTGAAGAAAAAATATGAGTGTATATATCTGTAATTTAGGGTGATTTCATTTATGTAATATGTATTTTGGATGGGGTTTATTAACAGCTGGCGTCAAGGCGCTGTTCACAACAGCTGGAGGAGATTTCGAGTAATCCTCGATTTAAATAGATCTATGGAATCAGATTCTTTTGGTCGGCAACTCGGCACTCAGCAGCATAATCGAAACCATAGGCCATATTATTTTCTGCTCAACAAAAGCTTTGTGTAATTGCTGACTTATTCGAGGAAATTTACTTGTTTGGACAAAAATAAGTAACATACTCGAACAATCGTGAAAAGGAAGTTATGTTCTTATAAGCACGCAGGCTAGTGTTTGGAGGTGGGGTAGGTTGTTAGTTTGTGTGTGTGGTTAGTTTTGAAGGATGAAGAAAATAACGAACTATTTAACATCCACCCAGGCATCGAAACAGCTGAAAGTAAATGAATTAATGAGTTAATAAATTAACCCAATTCAACCTTTCATTTGACATGTCAGTCAATAAAGTAATAACTGGACTCTGCAAATTGCCGAAAATTGCAATTTTGTCGACTACAATTGACATTACCCCTTAAATGTCGTTTAGAAAAAAAAACACAGTTTGATAGTAACCAATAGCGGTAGCTACGCTATGGCGCGACGCTAGGCAGGGCCAAGTTATAAACTGACTCGTTTAACTCGCCCCCTCACCCGTCGGCTTCTAATAGGTCACTAGCTGGCTGCGTGGCTTAGCGGTAACGTTCTCGCTTGTTGAGCCCAAGGTTGCAGGTTCGTAACCTGGCGCAGTCAGCTGGCATTTCAGGGTGCGCAAATGCGAGGGAGCCGTGTCAGTAAATTTACTAGCACGTTAATGATCCCCTTCGGGGCAAAATTCCGGCGTCTCAAAAAGCCGCAGTAGTTAAAAGGGAAGTAAAACCAATAACATTATTATTATTATTATTATTACTAGGGCTCGGATCGATATGCTCGATAAAATCTCCAGATATGCTCGAAAACCATGTGTTTTATGCTGGATAGATATGCTCGAAATACCCATGATATGCTCGAAAAAACCATTATATGCGGTTAAATATGCAGAATATGCTAAAAAAAACACCGTTAAAACTATACGAAAGTGAAACAAAAAACCAATAACATACCTTTATATAGGCCTACGAGCTTTATTTTCTAATTATATGTATGATACACTGCAATAAACTCACATTGAAGTTTTTCAAGTAGGATATGAGAGAAGTTTTCTTATAAAAGTTACAGTTTTAAAGTTCATTTACAAAATGTTCAGAATTAGGTGAGTCAATGAAGTAGATCTGCATTG
This sequence comes from Meconema thalassinum, assembly GCA_946902985.2. Classification (NCBI taxonomy): domain Eukaryota; kingdom Metazoa; phylum Arthropoda; class Insecta; order Orthoptera; family Tettigoniidae; genus Meconema; species Meconema thalassinum. The sequence continues at coordinate 593,574,351 of OX336388.2, forward strand.
GTCTGTACAACAAGAATTTTTTCTATGTTTTCCAGTTTTGAATGATTTTCTTAAAGCAATCAATAAAGTTTCAGTGACGAGAATGACCTCACTAAAGGTTAAAGGAGTGATAGTCAGTCTGAAAGACTAGACTTTATATCATTTTAAATGCTACAAATGCTGAAAAATGTTGGATGAAAGCTTCATGATCATGCAGCGAACTGCGTGAACTCAAACTCCATTAGCAAGTGCAAACCAAGGTCAAAGGAGGTAGCTGGCTTGATGACGTCACGCTCACCGGAGCGCGCGGGGAAAGGAGGGTGCTCAAGCGGTACTATGACGTCACACACCTCAGTGCATTCTCGGTACATTTCGCCCCGTCGCCGTAACATAACGCCAGACCTCAGCGTAACGACGAAGTCGACAAGATCATTTAAAATGATAAAAACCTGCGGTTCTATTATTCGCACCAGATAGGCTTTTCAATAATTATTTCTGTTTTCGAACCTTAAGGATGGTCAGGGCCCGAATTCGGGGGGGGATTCGAAGAAGAACAAACTATTTAGACGAAAACCACAAGAATATGCACTTATATGCTTCTATTCTGAAAACCGCGGTTTTATGCATTAATATGCTCGATAAATTTCAATTCTGTTGGTCCCAGAGAGGTGAAAATACCACCGAAAGACTTCTTTCAGTGTGTATTATTCAGGAAAAAAATATGCAAATATGCTCGAATCCGAGCCCTAATTATTACTAATATGTCACTGCCATGCCCTTCCAACCGCTTGCCTGGTTTCGTTCATCTCCATTCATTTCATATCTCATGAACTCCTCTCATGAGTTTTGCGTCATGAAAGGCATCCGGTCGTAAACACCACCTACCGCCCAGAAATTCATCGCATCTCATCCCGGAACACGTTGTAAAGGGAAATCCAGGGCGCCAGGAAATGTTCTTCGCAGTGCCTACATGCGTCTACAAGAGCTATCATCAGTAGTTAGTGACGTTGACAGAACGACTGTCGCTTGTATCAGAACAAACAAACAGTAAACTTTGTACTCACCACAGCCATTCATAACTGATGCTGGAAATGCTGATGACACATACGCTCGCTTATTGCAATACACACTGACGATTTCGGCAACCTACAGCCCACACGTGTGGGATTCACCCTGTCAAGGACACCGTGCTGCCAACTAAACTGCCATGTACAAAGAACATACACACACATATTGTGATGATGTTTGGGTCTGGGTGCGCTGTAACATAAGAACCAGTATGAAATAACTCCACGATGCCCACACTTGCTGCACCCTCCCATTCCTGTCTTGTGGCGCGACGTAACGTACTAAATTGCTGGGTTATATTCGATTAACATCCTATATAGGCTAGCAATTGATCAATTAAGAGAGCACAGTTGGATTCTCTCTCCCTGTGCTGCAGTGAAAATAGCACAGCGTAGCATGTATGAGAAGTCCTGCACATTGCTTGTCTCTTTTTGTGGAAGTATCTGTGGGGATTTGTCGGGACACAAGAGGCGGCAGAATACAAATGGAATCCCAGATGACTTATGTGTCCTGTCACACTAAGTATTACAAATATGCCTTCTTAGCATTCCTTGTACGCAGCAACGGATCAAACTAACAAAAATATACGGTAAACTCATCTAATTCCGTGATATTAAACATTCAAGTTCATTTTCAGTAATAAGTACTATAATTGTTTTTTCAACAGCTAAGTCTACCTACTATATAGTGTATGGTCATTGAATCCTCGTATGTAAACAAAGCACAGTATTATCGGTTTTGAGCACAATTCGTTTTTAACAATTGCACTTTTCCGATTTCCATGGTATGTCGAACCTCTTAAATTCCATGACAATACAATTTTATAGTAAAATATGGAAAATAAAGCACATAAATTATTACCAAATATTCACACAATTCGAAGCAAAAACACTGAAGGTAGAGTCATTTCACTAATAATTGATTAAACCATGTTGATAATAAATAAATAATCAATATAATATTTTTAGCCTATTTTCATTTTATGAAAAAAAAAATAGGCTTATGAGGTCACCTTTTGTCCGTGTGTGTGTGTATGTGTGAGTGTGTGAGTGAGTGAGAGAGAGAGAGGTGTGTGCCCCCATAATAACTTCTAAACGGCTGGAGCGATTACAATGATACTCGGTAAGATCAAAGCACTATTCTGGCCGACCCCGACCGTGCCCTTCAAATTTTATTGTCTCTCACCAATCCAACATGGCGGCTGTGCGAAATATTTCACCAGCATTCAGTATCTCCGAAAGTATTACGGATATCGCCCTGAAATTGTGTACGGTGATGAAAGGCGCTACTAGAAGTTCACCTATGAGACTTTCAAAAACCTGGTGACAACAATGATGATGATGATAATTGTTGTTTTAAGGGGCCTAACTGGTGACAACAAAACCAACCTGGCGGCCAAGCGAAGTTGAGACATTTAAATAGACTTTTCTCGCGATTTAAGTATCCAATCGTAATGAAACTTGATACAGCAAATGTTTATACACGTTGTAATGCACAGGAGTCTAATTTAGTTCAATTGTTTACATAACCTGAAAATGGCGGCTGTGCGAAATATTTCACTGACATTCTATATCTCCGAAACTATTACAGATATCACCATGAAATTTTGTACGGTGATAAAGGGTAATGATACAAGTTTAGCTATGTAACTTTCATGAACCTGTTAAACACAAAACGAACATGGCGGCCAAGCGAAGTTGAAACATTTTAATTGACTTTTCTCGTGATTTAACTCTCTGAGCGCAGTGAAATGTGGTACAGTAAATGATTTTACATATTTTAATAAACTGGCATCTAATTTAGTTCAATTGTTTACATAACCTCAAGATGGCGGCTGTGCGAAATTTTAAAATTAAGTTTTTATTTCATGTATCGTACTCATGCGATCGAAGTGAAAGTTTGAATAATGAACCTAGGCAATAATTTTCCTTGAATGGTACATAACTCTATGGCATATACATATAACACTCCTAAATGATGAGCTCCCGAAATATTTAGACGGTTCTCAATATCTATGAATCTTTTACAGCAATCAAACTGTTTTTTTTTAATGTTCATAGAGGCTATGAACATATGTTCACCTATAGGACTTTCAGTAACCTGGTGAGCTCAAATCCAACATGGCGGTGACGCGAATTATAAATATTTAAATGGACGTTTCTCGCGAATTAACTATCCGAGTGCAGTGAAACGTTGCACGTTAAATGCGTATACAAATGTTAATCCCCTGGCATCTAATTTACTTCAATTGTTTGCATAATCACAAGATGGCAGCTGTGCGAAATTTTAAAATCTCGTTTTTACTTCTTGTGTTCTAATCATGCAATTGAAGTTTGAATACCACACGTACACAGTAATCTTAATGTAATAGTACAAAAATAAAAATCCAACCTGGCGACCATCTGATATATTTAGACGGTTCTCAATATCTAAGAATCTATCACAACCTTCAAACTGAAATTTTGTATGTTGATAGAGGCAATTAACATGAGTAGGATATATGAAAATAGGCTGTATAGTTCTTCACGGAACTACTTGCTTAATGATCAAAACCGTCTTCTTGCTATGTTAGGTCCAACAATACCTCTAATTTTTAAGAGTCTTAACATTCATTGGTACCAGAATAGTACATGAAAATGTTGTCATCAGGTTATTCTTCTGCGCTAATGGGTCTCCTAGGACCTTATTGGCCTTGATGTTTGCCCAATAACACTTCATGCGCAACGATTGAGCGAGTCTTCGTTGCTGCGACCAGACGTGTCTGGTAGGTCTTCTCTCTTCCCCCTCAAAACTCCGTGTATGAGTAATTTTGCTAATTTCCTCTCGATCCTTGAGATTGGGAAGACCTAATTCAGCCAAGTCATTTTCCGCATGTTTGTACCAATTGGACCTTGTTGCCTTTTTCTGAAAAAACGTACCAGAGTTTATGTGTTAACCTAGTTGGGTCCATTCTGTCCAAATGCCCATGTATTGGATCCTTCTCATACGGATTGTGTCTGTGATTTTAGTAATTTTCAAAGAGACGTCAGCAATAGGTTTTGGAAGGTGAATTCATCTTTGATTCTTGGTCCCAAATTTTTTCGCATGATTTTGCGTTCCTTAATCTCCAAATGATTCCTCAGTGTTTCATGTTGTAGATTAAGGAAGGAAGGAAGGAAGATTGTAGTTTTACGTGACCGTGAATCTTGTGATTATGAGCCACGGGACCTCCTCCTTACGTGGAATCCGAACCACAGGACATGGCATTTCACTTCGAAAATCTCACATGCATTGACCGGGAATCGAACCCGGACCGCCTTGGTGAGAGGCATACAGCTAGACCGCTGAGCCACCACGCCCCCTGTTGTAGATTAAGTGTCTCGGCTGCATAAGGGGCTGCAGGCAAGATTACAGTTTTATAATGTTGAATTTTACAATTCCAAGAGAGGCATTTTTTGTTATAAACTTGTTTTGTCAAATGGAAAGCAAGTTCCATGTTCTGTAGTCTTGCTTCTATAGATTTTCATTCGTTGCCAGTTTCATTGATCCATTCACCTAAATACATGAAGTCTTTCACTCGGGAGACCTTACAATTACCAATGCGGAGTGTATTCGGAGCAGTTTTAATATCCGTCATAAATTTTGTTTTTCCGTAAGCCGATTTTTGATGCTTGTTCTTGGAGTAATTCATGTTGTCTCTGGGCATCAGAAATGTTTGGAGCAATTAACGCCATGTCATCCACACATGTCAAACAGTCGAGTGTTAACCATTTGAGTTTTGGTCCTAGTCTATGGGATGGTGCACCATCTCGTCTCCATTCTCGGACGACTCTTTCGAGAGCACAATTAAACAACAATGGAGATAATCCATCTCCTAGACGCACTCCTGTATCAATTAAAAATTCTGCGCTCAGTCCTCCCATAAATTTGACCTTTGAACTTGTATTCAAGAGGGTATCTTTGATGATTGATGTTGTCTTGCGATCTAATCCAAATCCTGAGAGTACAGCAACAATGGATTCACAGTCAATGCTGTCATCAGCAAAGTCAGCGAAAGTACTAACATACTTTTTGATTGACATTTTACGGAAGTAAGACATTGAGTTGTTCAGTTTCTTCGTGGTAAAGAGTTCCACAAAAAAAAGCAAAAAAAAAAGCAATTTGCTCCATTTCGCCTCGTGACGTCCATGGAGAAAGTATCCATCACAAACTCACTCATCACCTTCAGTACTTTTCTCCCCTGTGGATGGTAGGAACGTATTTTCTACCTCACTAGTCGATACCAGTTTATTCCGTATGCAGGAATATAAAAAGTATTACCGAATTAGATGAGTTTACCCTAGTTTGGGCCGTTTTCACCATCATCAATTACCTCTTAATTCACCATTAAAGGTTATTTAACTTTGCACGAGCACTTCACTAAACAGAAACGCTCATTGACTCACCACTATTTATGTATTTATTTATTTATTTATTTATTTATTTATTTATTTATTTATTTAGCGTATGGCTTTTAGTGCCGGGAGTGTCCGAGGACATGTTCCACTCACCAGAGGCAGTAGCTGCTTCAATCGGACACCCATAGGGTGAGCTACAAGTTCCGTTCAATTTCAAGTAGTTCCAACTTTCGCTACCAGATGTAACTGACACGAAGTGGAACTATGATAGAGCGTCTCAACGAAATCTAATCTAGAAATTTAGCTTCACACAAGTTTACTTAGTGGAAGGATATTTTAAATGCCATAAATCTATGACATGGGACCGCCGGCTTTACTTCCCCTCCGAAGGAAGGCATGCTGAAGGATTTTAACGCTCTTAAAAAATCCAACGACTTCGGCCGGGTTTGAACCCGCTATCTTGGGCACAGCAGTTCAACATGCTACCAACTACGCCACCGAAGCCGCTAACTTACCACTAACAAGCAATTACGTTAAATGGCCAAAATGACCTTCTTTTTTGTACGTTGGTGCCCTGACAACTGGGCTATAGGGGGACACATTCTCATTTGGAAATGATACATCGATACTATGATCATTGCCCGCTGTAGACTCTAAAGATAACGTTATGGTAATGCAGAACGAAAACATAGAATCATGGCTGTTTTTATTGTTGTTAATTCAGTTGAGGGGCTGGGATATTCTGGTCATCAACCCCGTGCAATTGGGTATGAGTTGAACTTGTCTGATAACCTGTATTCCTGTAATGAATGTATCAGTGTGTGTGGGATGAAGTAGGCGCCCCGGGACGTGAAGAAAGACACTATTCCGGCGTTTTCCTGGAGGGAGTGTGGAAAAACCCGGGGAAGAACCACACTCAGGATAGTCGCAGTCAGTGCCGGTCTGGTCGTCTATTCGTCTTATAAGTATCGCCTTCGACTAGTGTCCAGTGATCGCGCACGCCTCAACGAGTGGGGATGAAGTGCACTTGCATTGGTTGCTATGGTAACTAGGTGTCGGAATTTCTCAGCGCCAAACTGTCCACGCCAATCCCCGATAGGTCCCCATCGCTAAAACATTTTCATGTTAAATTGGATTCTCAGGCCGCAGTAAGAAGGCTTTGGGTGTACTACACAAATAATGCATGCCATGCAGATGGAAGTTAGGCTGTGTCCCAATCGTACAATTTCAGCCGTAGAGAACTAGATAGTCGACTACTTTACCGGATGTGACGTCAGAAGTCGTGATCCAATACTGCTTAGCACATAGCAATCAAGTCTGTAGTAGCTAGTCAACGAAAGTGCTTGCTAGATTGGCCGACTTGTCGACTTGTACAAGGAAGTTATAGAAATTGTAGCTTATCGGAATTGTAGGTTATGTAAATTGTAGGTTGTCTTTGACTTTAATCCAGTTTATGCTTGGCCTATATTCTTTGCCAAATTCAACGCTTCAAACCACAACCCACGAGGGAAGCATAATATCTTCTTCTGTTGTGATAATTATTTTCACGCGAATATGTTGTTCGGTTCTGTGGTAATCACTACTGAGAATTGCAACGACAACTCGGTTCATGGTCTCCAGCTCACAATAAGGGCCTCGTCTCAAATTGTCAATTTGCCGCTGCCTTATTATATCATGATTGCCCTTCTTCTCTTCCTCCTGAACTGTATTCTCTTAATCAGCCATAATTAGGGCTCGGCTAAAAAGTTATCTTCTTGGCGCATCCATGAACGTATCGTTCAGGTATTGTATATTTAAAACAGCTGATGAAACCGCAAAGAGCTTACAAGGAGTAGCAGATCACCGCCATCTTGAGTGTTGGTTTGGTTGGCACCAGCATGTAAGTCCAGTGCGTTTCAGAACACAAGTATATGAAGGAGGCTGTGATCAAGCAGACATGTCCCAAATCTCCGTAGTGCATAGCACATAGTAGCTAGCAGCTAGTCAATAGCAGACAACTTGAGTATTGGGACAGCCTTAGTAAACTTCTTACCCCAGCTGATACACGGACCACTAAGCTGTAGGGGAACACTTTGGCAAAGATTCCTGCTGGGGTCTTCCTCTAACTTCCATCTACATGGCTTGCACCATTTGTGCATTACACGGTCTAATACGTAGTTGGTAGCACGCTGAGCTTCTATGCCCAAGGTCGCGGGTTCAAACCCGGCCGAAGTCGTCGGATTTCTTAAGAGCGTTAAAAATCCCTCAGTATGCCTTCCTTCGGAGGGGATGTAAAGCCGGCGGGCCCATGTCATAGATGTATGGCATGTAAAAGAACCTTCCACTAACTAAACTTGTGTGAAGCAAAATTTGTAGGTTAGATTTGATTAATGCTCTTAAGTTCCAACGTTCATCACCAGGCGCTGGTTGAGATGGCATCTAGTAGTAGCCAAGTTCACAGCTAGGTGTCGTTGACGGTAGCATTTGGTAGCGAAAGTAGAAACTACTTGAAATTATCCTCTGTATTTCTTACTTGAATTAAAAACAGATAACACACACTAATACAGTCATCATAATTAAGACCGGTTATCAGACAGATTCTGCACACACCCAAAGTACACGAGAATACATGCCCGCGTTATCACTGCCCCTAAACTAAGGAACAAACCAAACAACTCTCTAATACCTGAAAGCCTTCATCTGTACCAGTGCGGTCATGAAAGTGCAATTCTTGGAATATATTGCTTTTGTTGCTTAAATAAAGCTTTGGGACACCTTCGATTATCAGCCCCAGGTGGTCTACTTGTGTTGTATTTTTTAAGAATATATACGATATCGGTTAACGAAAAAAAAGTTTCATATTAAAATTCAAATCCCAAATATTAACAAGATGTTCAGTAAAGTACATATAGCTTACTCTCTCCTAAATGCATGGGTATTGTTACAATTCTTTGTCCTTTTCAAGGAGTATAATTGAATGTTGGTTGTAGTAGCTTGTTGAAATACAACGTGTTACACGGATATTAAACATGAATATGAGGTGCCCTTTGCTAGTGCTACCTCAGTACAGAATTTCATTCAATTCGGTTTCACCGTGTTTGAATTGATACGGTGAATCGATTCGCACACATACATGGCCGCTATCTGCAAACTATTGGGCTGATGACCTTGTAGTTCAGTCAAAAAATGCTTCCCATAAAAAGGTATATACTGTAGTTGCAAAATTTGGTAGAGATCAAATGATTAGGTTGGTCGTAATTTGATTTAAGCTTTTAACATTTGGGTGGCCGCCATTCCGTTTCCGTCAGGATGGCGGCGATATAAAACATGTCATGACCAAATTTCGTTCAATTAGGTTTTGCCGTGTTTGAATTGATAGGGGAATCGATTTGCACACATACATGGCCGCCATCAGCAAATTATTGGGTTGATGACCTAGTAGTTTGGTCAAAAGATTCTTCTCACATTAAGGTATAATGTTGCAAAATTCGGTACAGATCAGATGATTAGGTTGGTCGTAATTTTATTTAAGCTTTTAACATTTGGGTGGCCGCCATTACGTTTTCGTCAAGATGGCGGCAATTTAATACATGACACTGAGGTGCCCTTTGCTAGTGCTACCTCTGTACCAAAATTTCTTCAATTCGGTTTCACCTTCTTTGAATAGATAGGGGAAATCGATTTGCACACATACATGGCCGCCATCCGCAAATTATTGAGCTGATGACCTTGTTGTTTGGTCAAAAATTTTCATACATAAAGGTATAATGTTGCATAAATTGGTAGAGATCAGATGATTAGGTTGGTCGTGATTTGGTTTAAGCTTTTAACATTTGGGTGGCCGCCATTACGTTTTCGTCAAGATGGCGGCGATTTAAAACAAGACACTGAGGTGCCCTTCGCTAGTGCTACCTCTGTACCAAATTTCGTTCAATTCGGTTTCACCGTGTTTGAATTATAGGGGAATCGATTTGCACACAAACATGGCCGCTATCTGCAAATATTGGACTGACGACCTTGTAGTTTGGTCAAAAGATGCTTACCACATAAAGGTATTTTGTTGCAAAATTTAGTAGAGATTAGATGATTAGGTTGGTCGTAATTTGATTTAAGCTTTGAACATTTGGGTGGCCGCCGTTACGTTTCCGTCAAGATGGCGACTATATAAAATATGACACTGAGTTGCCCTTTGCTAGTGCTACCTCTATACCAAATTTCGTTCAATTCGGTTTCACCGTGTTCGAATTGATAGGGGGAGGACGCAGACATTCAGAGTACACACACTCACAGACACACACACACACACACACACACAGACAGACAGACAGACAGACAGACAGACAGACAGACAGACACAAAATTTTTGGCCCTGTGTTGATCTCATAAGAATAGTTTCATTTTTTGCAAAAATCGAAAGTAGGCTAAAAAAACTATTAAAAAATCAAATACTATTTTATACGTGTCAATAAACTTCACACACTGAAAATGTTACCGCACTGTTTGCCATTTGCAACATTATTTGTTATTACCCTGCTTTAATATTTGTATTTCTCTCCCAGTACAAAACATTAGTATGCCTCTCCAATCCACACGACATGGCAAAGCGCGACAACGATATACAGTATGATAAACTGCACGCTTGTTGATCAGTTTAACGCAATAAAATGTACAGTTGCTGGTATAATAGTGCTGGTATAATAGTCATCATCATCATCTTGCAGAGTTTCCAGCCACTGGCCGGGTCTGTTTGGAACACAAGCCTCTCCAACGTCTTCTGTCTTCCCACCATCTCTCAGCCTCCACCCTTGTCCAGTCTTCTCCTCTCTTCTTCACGCTTTCTTCCACCCCTTTCAGTCACCTGTCTCTCGGTCTTCCTCTCGGTCTCTTTCCTTCCCACTTCGTCTCGTGTACTCTCCTGGGTATCCTCTTCTCCTCCATTCGTTTTACATGTCCATACCATCTAAGTCTAGATTTCTCTATACCATCCTGTAATGGTTCCTCCTTCATTAATTCTCTGGTCCTCTCATTTCTTATTCTGTCCATCTTTGTAGCTCCAATACTGCTTCTCAAGAACCTCATCTCACTGGCCTGTATTTTGCTCTTCTCCCTTCCTTTTATAACCCAGGTCTCCGAGGCATACGTCAGGATAGGGACATAGTACGTCCGTTATATGATCTTTTTGCTGTTCTGAGGGACATCCTTGTTCCATAACATGCTTCTCACACTCCTCCGAAATGCTTCTGCCGGCCTTCCCCGTTCATTTATTTCTCTATCGTTTCTTCCATTATCTTGTATCAAGCTTCCCAGATACTTGAAACTCTCCACTTTCTTCAGCTGTTCCCCACCAATTGTTATTCCGTTGTGGTTCTTTCCTTCTTCCTTGTTGTGATCACCATCTCACTCTTATTTATGCTAAATTTCATCACATATTCTTGTATTATTCCATCCCACACGTCCAACTGTTCCTGTACCTCCTCCTCCTTGTTTCCCCAAATCATCAAATCATCTGCAAACACCATTGCTTTCATCTTTCCTTCCCCAATTACTTGTGCCACTCGGGCCATTATGTCATCCATCACCACAATGAAAAGTAACGGTGACAGTGCACTTCCTTGTTTCAGGCCGTTTCTCTGTTCCAACCAGTCTGGTCTCTCTCCTCCCACTTTCACACAGCTCACGTTTCCCTTGTACATCTCCCTTATCCTCTTTATAGTCCATTTCTCTACTCCACTATCCTCCAGGGACTTCCATACTTTGTTTCTGCATACACTGTCATATGCTTTCTCAATGTCCAGGAAGGCCATCAGTAGATCTGTTCCATACTCATAGTGCTGTTCTTGTAACTGCCTTACAGAAAAAATCAAATCCACTGTGGACCTTCCTGCTCTGAAGCCATGTTGTTCTTCCCTCATCCCTCCTTCTATCCTTGTCCTAATTCTCTTTTCCAAAACTTTCTCGAAGATCTTTGCACAATGACTCATCAGTGTTATTCCCCGATAGTTTCTGCAATCTGTTCTACTACCTTTCTTGAAGTTCGGGACAATTATTCCTTTTTTCCAGTCCTCTGGGGTCTTCAGTTCCTTCCATGCTGCCCTCATCACTCGGTGCAACCACTGTATCATCACCTCTCCTGCTGCTCTCACCATCTCCACACTCAACTCATCCACACCCGGTGCCTTCCCTCCTTTCATCTTGTTCACTGCATCTTCCACTTCTTTCCATGTTAAGTCCCTTTCTGTTTGCAGTTCATCTTCCCCTTCCCCGATTTCTTCCTCCTCACCATCTTTTCCATAATATATAATAGTAATAATAGTAATAATACCGGGTGAGTTAGCCGTGGTCGTTACGGCATGACTGCTGGCAGTCGCTCACATCCGGGAGGCGAGGAGGTTCGAATCCCCCCGCCGGCAACCTTGAAGATGGTGTTCTGTGGTTTCCCATCTTCCTTCCAGGCAAATGCCGGGGTTGGTCCCTAACTATAGCCACAGCCGCTACCTTCCAGCTCCTCGCCCTTACATTCCAACTTTCCTCCCCAGCGGTACTTGTAGCTCACCCATTGGGTGTCCGTCTCGAAGCAGCTACAACACTGGCGAGCCGAACATGTCCTCGGACACTCCCGGCACTAAAAGCCATACGCTAAAATAAATATATATATAAATAATAATAATAATATAAATATTAATAATATAGAAGTTTCTGTTAACATTTCTGTAATAAAAGTGATAGCGTAAATGTACTACGAGTAGTGCAGGACACAGCATTGCCATGCTATTGTACCGTACCCTCAGTCGTGTGCTGGGTGAGAGAACGTACAGGACAACACCGCACCGACTACGCATGACCTTCAGGCTTGCAATGTTTTGTCCCGCACTGTAGTACAGCATATTAAAAGTTATTCCCTTCGAGATCAGAGCTTTAATAGACATCAGGTTGAAGCTTAGAACATGGTGGTGGTGTGAAATGAAATTACACAGCTTACACAGTAGGACATAACATTTCAATAGTAACAAACATTTGCTGTAGAAAATCGTCCAGTTTAATACATTAGCTTGTAGCTTGTTAGTTTAACAGCAGTCCATTCTTCATGGACAGTAGGTAGTGTCTAACTTACATTTCTACTGAATTTTATATAACAAAGGGCAGCGTTTATTCCCAGTTTATAATACTAATAATAATTATTATTATTGCAATGAATAATAATGAATTATTATTATTATTATTATTGATATTGCATTGCCCAATTCCCACAATCTGCAACACACCTGCTGTGATAAGATCACCAAATATCTGCCCTTGGCCGAGGAAATACGGCAAATGTGGAGACAGGAAAGTGTAGTGGGTCTGCCCATAGTCATTTCTTCTACCGGCATCATCCCTAAATCATTGGTTTGCAATCTAGAAATATTGGGAATCCATCCTGGTCTACATATAACCATGCAGAAGGCCGTCATCGTGGAGACCTGTTCCATTGTTCGCTCGTTTCTCAATGTGCCACCTTAAGAGGATTAGCCATACCGTCTTGCAAACAAGCCGACAATATGTTGATATGTCCCACTTATGTGGTGAAATGAATGTAATAATAATAATAATAATAATAACTAGCGGACCCATGCGGGAACTCTCGCATGTGTATAAGCCACTCGCCCAGCTTTATTGATGTGCGGTCTTTTAGCGACACAATTCTGGAAGGGGCTATCGTCTAGTTTGTTTAATCCCACATTTTGAACAAAATGTCGATATTTATGAAATAAGAGTGCAATTCGTCACAGCTGCGGGTAATTCTCTTTCCTTTGAATGCTAATTTGTTACGATCGGTTACTAGCGGGACTCGGCGGCGGTAACTTTAACGCCTGCTGTGCTCAAGGTCGCAAGATCATATCATGAAATCACCGGAAGGATGCCTGGAAGAAACACTGCTTTTAAGTATCAGAAATCACTCCCCAATAATGATGGTCTTTAATAAATACAGTCGCACAGGAATATACTGTAAAGCTCATGTGTATAAATATGCACACGATAAAATATCAGCAAATCATCTACTATGTATTTGCCATGTCTGTGCTATAAGCCTGCTGATGAGTCCTATTTGGTTCACCTGGGCGAACCCCCGTAAGAAACAAGGCAAAAGCCTAGAAGATTGTAATAATGCAAATTAACACTAGTATAGCGCAAGAGGTCATATTGGGAGCGCCATCGACACTCAAACCAAAATTCCCTCCATTACGGACAAGTACACTTACCGACTACACTAATGCGGGGTCCATTGCCAACTTTCCGATGTAACGTCTGAAGCCAGAGTAAGCAAACGTACTTGCTGATGCGAATGCACATACCGTCTCCTGTGGTTTCGGGACACAAATCGAGACTCCGGTCCCAAAGGTCCTGGGTTCGATTATCGGCTCTGCCAAGAAATTTACTTCTGGTCTGGGAAGTTGAATCAGGGTCCACTCACCCTCGTGAGGGAAAAACTGAACACAGGTGGGTGGGTTTGATTCCCACCTCAGCTGTCCTAAAAGTGATTTTCCGTGATTTCCTACTTCTACTCCAGACAAAATGCCGGGATGGTTACTAACTTAAGGCCGCTGCCGCCTCCTTACCAATCCTAGCCTCAATTACAAAAGGACACATTACTGCAGGCACCACAGGTTATCATACAAATTCTACTCACACTCATGTACACGGACTGAAATGATCTCCAAGCTTCTAGCTGTAACAGAATAATACTTTTCAATGATATGAGAGAAAAGAAAAAACACCTTTCTGCATTTAACATTTGCCACTCTTGTACTTCTATACCCAAGATCGCGGGTTCAAACCCGGCCAAAGTCGTCGGATTTATTAAGAACGTTAAGAATCCCTCAGTATGTCTTCCTTAGATTTATGGCATGTTAAAGAACCTTCCACTAATTACACCTGTGTGAAGCTAAATTAATATAGGTTAAACATTTGACTAACGTTCTTAGGTTCCTACGTTTGTCGTCAGGAGCCGACTGCGGTGGTATCTGGTAACTAATTTCTGAACTAGTTGGTCGTTGACGGTGGCGTTTGGCGGCAAAAGTAGGAACTACTTGAAAATTGATCGTCTGCAGTCCTTACTTGAATTAAAACAGATACACACACTAATACAGTCATCACAATTAACACCGGTTAACAGACAGATTCTACACACACCCAAAGTACACGGGGCTACATGACCGCGTTGTCGCAGCCCTTAAACTGAGGAACCAACCAACCAACCACTCCTGTAGCTATAGATGCATCTTAAATAAAAATAAAAACATATTCACTCAATCGGAAGTTTATGACAAGTATTTCCCATCTTCAGAGGGAAAAAAATAGAATAAAATTAAATAACATGATTTTTTTAAAGTAATATGAAATGAAATGAAATTTTCAATTATAATAAAATTTCGCTGTGCATTTGTTACATATCAAGATATTCTAAGTTGATGAAATAACAAAATCCGCAGAAGAAAACATTGGTAGGAAAGAAAGAATAGGGAGAAAACCGTGGATCACTCAGGATATACTAGAATTGATGGATGAAAGGCGGAAACACAAGAATGTAAGAGATGAAAAGGGGAAAGCAGAATACAGACGTCTGAGAAATGAGGTTAACAAGAAGTGCAAGGAAGCGAAAGAAGAATGGTTGAAAGAGAAATGTACAGGTATAGAAAATTGTCTGAAATTAGGAAAAGTAGACACAGCTTATCGAAGGATTAAGAATACATTTGGGGAAAAGAAGACTAAGTGCTGTAATATTAAGGACACAAATGGAAAGCCTCTAACAGATAGGGAAGAAAAGGTTGAGAGATGGAAAGATTACATCGAGAGTTTGTATAAGGGAATGGAGATTGAGAATCATGTAATGGAAAGAGAGGAGGAAATTGATGAGGATGCGAAAGGAGATTTAATATTGAGATCAGAATTTGATAGAGCTTTGGAAGACTTAAGCAGGAACAAAGCACCAGGCATAGATGATATACCGATTGAGTTGCTACGCTGCATAGGAGATGAAAGTCTGATCAGGTTATTTCACTTGGTGTGTAGGATTTATGAGACAGGTGAGGTACCCCCTGATTTCAAGAAGAATGTAATCATCCCTATACCAAAGAAAGTGGGAGCTGACAGATGTGAAGATTACCGTACAATCAGCTTGATTACTCATGCTTCAAAGATCCTGTCTAGAATAATTTCAAAGAGGATTGAAAGCCAGATAGAAACGGAGTTGGGTGAAGACCAGTTTGGTTTCAGGAGAAATGTAGGAACAAGGGAAGCTGTACTAAGTCTTAGGCTGATTTTGGAAGGTAGAATAAGGAAAGATAAGAGAACGTTCATGGCTTTTGTAGACTTAGAAAAGGCTTTTGATAATGTTGATTGGACTAAATTGTTTGACATTTTGAAATCGATTGGAATAAAGTACAGGGATAGGAGGGTGATATACAATCTGTACAGAACCAGACAGCAGTCATTCGAGTTGAAAGACATGAGAGAGAAGCTGGTATTCAGAAAGGTGTAAGGCAAGGCTGCAACTTATCACCCATACTTTTCAATCTTTACATTGAACAAGCAATGAAGGAAATTAGAGAAAAATTTAAAGTGGGAGTGAAGATTCAAGGAGAAATAATTTCAACTCTGAGATTTGCTGATGACATCGTCATCTTGGCCGACAAGCCTGAGGATTTGAATGAGTTTTTGAATGGTATGGACTCCGTCTTACGGAAAGAATTCATGACGAAAATTAATAAATGTAAAACAAAAATACTGGAATGCAGCCGAAATAAATCAGAAACCTCTATGGAGATCAAATTGGCAGGTGAAAAGCTGAAGGAAGTAGGAGACTTCTGTTACTTAGGAAGCAGAATAACCAGTGATGGACGAAGCAAAGAGGATATAAAAAGTAGGTTGGCTCAGGCAAAGAAAGCATTTCTACAAAAAGGGAATCTGCTGACATCGAATATAGATTTAGGTATTAGGAAGTCATTTTTGAAAGCCTTTGTCTGGAGCGTGGCGCTCTATGGAAGTGAAACTTGGACTATTGGTGCAGCAGAAAAGAGGAGAATTGAAGCATTTGAAATGTGGTGTTACAGGAGAATGATGAAGATCAGATGGGTAGATAGGGTTACAAACAAAGAGGTATTAAGACGAGTGGGAGAGATGTTTCTGGCGACTGTTAATGAAGAGAAGAGATAGGTTGGTAGGACACATACTAAGACACCCAGGAATAGCATGCTTAGTTATGGAAGGAAGGGTCGAGGACAAAAACTGTAGGGGTAGACCAAGGTTAGAATAAGTTAAACAGATTGCCTCGGATGTAGGGTGTCGGAGCTATGTAGAGATGAAACGATTAGCTCAGGACAGGGAGGCATGGAGAGCTGCATCAAACCAGTCAAAAGACTGAAGACTCAAACAGTAACTTTTTATACCAGAGAAATAATGGAACGCCATTAATTAATTTTTATTATCGTTTGTTTGAGGACATTGGGTCAACTTGGTCATTAGCCCAATGTAGTTGGGTGTGTGTTGAATTTGTCTGACAACCTGTAGCCTACTTATGTGATAACTGTAGTAGTGTGTGTTGGTGTTTTATGGACAAAGATAAGGGTATGTGCTTCAATACTTTATTATTTGTTTTAATTTTATTTTTACATCGCTATGTCCATCTGTGGAGCGCGATACAACATATTTAGCTAATGATGATTTTGTTTTTCTTCTCCCAAAATCTCTTCATCTGGGCACTGAGAATCTTCCTCCGTTCTTCCGTCTATAATTCCTTGCTCCTGGTAGAAATTTTATATTATTATTATTATTTTCCCGGTTCCAGTGACTAGTGTCGGGGCGTGAATCAAGGACCTCCATCCGAGACCTCGACTCGCACACTATCATATTTAGGCTATTTGTACGATGGGTTCGCCACACCTAAAGGTAGACAAGGGCCAATTAAGGCGGGAAATTGAAAGACTCCCTAGGCCTCAGATACCCTACTACCGACGGGATCGGAAGAGAACAAGTGTTGACCAAAGGTGGCCGACAGGAAAGAGAACTGAAAGGTGCCCGGCACTAGTACGCTAAGTGGAAGCAATGCCGGACTCAGCTGGGGTCCCGTGGTCGCCGACCCACGTCCCACAAGTTGTGAGCCCCTGGGGGAATTATTATTATTATTGTTGTTGTTTTATACAGTACATATAAAACATTGCTGGTACAGTATATCACAACATAACTATACGGGCTTCAGAGAACCAAAGTATAGTTAGGGGCAGATGACCTCGTACTTCCACCTCTAAAACCTAAACAAATAAATAACTAAAGTATAGTTACTGAAACAGCCACTTCTAAGATGGAAAGTCGCTACCCATGATCTTCCGGACGATCCCGGGTCGTTGAGAGAAGTACTGCCTTCTGCATCAGCTTGTACAGTTGAGTATCCAGATCCAGTTCTTTAAGGCCTTGGAGCAAGGTACTTGGGAACACGCCCGTACTTGAGACAATGGTAGGTATGGTATTTACCAATCTGCACCCCATTGCCTTTTGATAGTGCCGAGCAATTCGCATTACTTGCTGATCTATTCTGTGTGTTTTGACTCGAGATTCTTGTTATAATTTTAGGGATCGCAACATCAACCAAGGTAGCCTGCCTCATCTTCTTGCAGACAACCACCAGATACGGCCTGTTGTGTGATACCGATTGATCAGTCAGAATAGTTAGTTCAGTACCAATACAACTTATATTCATTGTTTTCAAGAACACACTCTGGCTGATATTGGTGATACGGACCTTTCTTTCCTCTTAGAAGCTGAAACTTATCAGCCAATTCCTGATGCAAGATTTTAGCAACTGCATCATGCCATTGTTTGTGCTCCGTCGCCATGAAATACCTACATGCAGATGTAATATGCTGTATTGTTTCTAACTGTTGACAGCCGCAGCGGCACTTATCGTCTGGTAAAAAGGGATCTTTTACAATGAACTGGAGGTAGTTCCTTGTAGGGATAACTCGGTCTTGGATTGCAAGCATAAAACCTTCAGTTTCTGGAAAGATCTGTCCTGAAGTGAGCCAGTAGATGTTATTATTATTAATATTATCATTATTATCAGTAGTCGAGAATGATTTTAAATAAATAAATGTTCTTCGATTACCGTAAATTGAGTTTACCACACTATGACGTGATTTTAATATTCCGGACAGGGAGAGCCTCAACAGAAGCATTAAAATGGAATGCCATATTTATTTATTCAATAAATCAATCTGTTCGTACAAACACACAGCAACGAATGAAAAATATTATTGCATCTGAACATATACAGTAACTGGTAGAATTTAGAAAATCGAGTATAAAACAACAACAACAACAACAACAACAACAAAAACATTGAATTAGACGTCCCAACGCAAGTATCAAACATATAGAACATTTCAACACGATAGGGAAAATGTTGTTGTTGGCTTGGACTTTAACATCGTGGTCATTCATCCCCGTGTACTTGGGTGTGTGAAGAATTTGTCTGATAATCAGAACATCTTGTTTTTATGCTGAGGGTCAACTATGGAAATGCCTGTCTACTTCAATCAAACAGAATCGGATTTGAAAAAGTAATCAACAAAGGTTGAATTCACTTCCACTTGGTGATCGCAACGCAACGTAACCGTGCGCGTAAAGTGACGTACCGCAACTGTAAGAGGGTGACGGAATTCCAGACATCAAAGGTTCGAATCCCGGGTGCAGACAGCGGCCATCCTGAGTTTTGTTTCTGTCCTGGACTTTCCACAATCACTCCAGGAAAAATCGGAAAGGTACCTAATTTCAAATCCCAGGGCACATACCCCAATGCCAGATCCTTTATTGCAGTTCCACAGAC
This sequence comes from Meconema thalassinum, assembly GCA_946902985.2. Taxonomy (NCBI): domain Eukaryota; kingdom Metazoa; phylum Arthropoda; class Insecta; order Orthoptera; family Tettigoniidae; genus Meconema; species Meconema thalassinum. The sequence continues at coordinate 593,593,611 of OX336388.2, forward strand.
TAATTCATCACACGCCGAGCGCAGTGAAACTTGGCACGGTAAATGTTTATACAAATTTTAATCCACTGGCTTCTAATTTATTTCAATTGTTTTCTTAACCACAAGAAGGCAGCTATGCGAAATTTTAAAATCTCGATTTTATTTCTTGTGTCCTAATCATGCGATTGAAGTATGAATACTGCACCTACACAATAATCTTCATGTAGTAGTACATAACTCTAAGACCTACATATATAAAAATACAACATGGCCATCATCCGAAATATTAGACGGTTCTCAATATCTACGTATCTATTACAGCAACCAAACTGAAATTTTGTATGTTGATAGAGGCAATTAACAGAAGTGGGATATATGAAAATAGGCTGTATAATTCTTCACGGAACTACTTGTTATATTTATTGTTTTATTGTTTTGGCAATGCCAGATAATTAAGATATTTGGTTTATCTCTTTTCTAGAACGGGTTTCATGAGAACCAACTCACTGACTACTTGTCCGCTATATGCCACTAATTCATATGGTTGCCGTGCCCTCATTCGTCCTGGGAAAAGCCAACAGCAAGTTCCAGCTTCCCCATCAGTTAACCACACAGTATTACAAAAATAGTAGATGCACTGGAAAGGCGAGAGATCAATACCCGACTAATGTTCCTCCCACACGTGCCATTGGGACTTTAAGGTCTTGACACTCAATTTATTGAATAAGAGGCAGCAATGACGCAAATTATATACAATTGGTGATTCGACAAAGGAAGGTGAAACCCAACACAATTAAGTTTTCTCAATTGACGTATTTAAAAAAAAAGCAGTAAGATTGTTTCCTCCAAAACTCGCAGTGGACGAACCTGACAATAATCTTCCCAAATTTATGAAGAAAGCATTCTTATCTACATAATCCTTAAATTACCGATTCAGTAGTCCAAAATACTGTATTTGATAAACAATCCTTAAGAACTTAATTTCCTTTTCAGTTTTGTAACAATCTTAAACAGATGTTTCAAAGTAGAGCTCCATATTAAACGTTTAAATCTTTTCTTAGTAACCGCGTTCGTAAGACATTTTTTAATAAATAAACCACAAAACATTTTTAACAAATAGTTTCCTGATTAGGCGCTTTCTGAAAGCCATTTTATGATTTTAAAACAAATAGATTTGTATACCACTTTTCGTTTAAATTTGTTTCTTTGGCTTTAATGTGTTCCATTTTTTGTTTCCCTAATGAAATAAACTCACCGTAATGATATTGGCGGGTGTTATTGTCAGTAAAATATACAACTTTCCTTTCATCAGCTTTCAAGTCTGAGCATTATTTCTCATACCGAATGGCGGTATTAAGTTCTCCAAAATACCAGTATACTGTACTGTGCATTTATTCCTCGCAATAGACTTGTGAATTGAAAAATCTCTTCGTAACACTTCCTTCGTCAGTCAAAACGTTAGTCATCAGGATCATTTATTAAATTTCAATGCAAAATCGCTTAAGATGATCAACATTAAAAAAGAAAATGTTTCTTTACAAAACGTTTAAATGATTAATTTTAGAAAATGTTTACTATAAAAACGCTTTCTATGAGACGGTTTTAAACGTTTAATCGGGTTATCGCAATGACGTTTCTGGTTTTGAGCCCTAGTTTCGAGTGGCTTACGTTTTTCTTGAGCCTACCAAAGCTCACCGGACAATAAATTATTAAGCCCCCTTAAAAAGCAAGCTAGACGCTTTTGCACTGGTACTAGGCGACCACGTGACCTTTTACCGCCGGTATATGACCAATTTCATAGGAAATTTTCGAAAATATATTCGCATCACACAGTCTGTTTTTACAATTTTTAGTATCCAAGATACAACTTCCGTGGAATTGATAGTAGTTCGGGAAATCATGTAACTGTTGTGCTTGCACATCATGATTCATATTATAATTGAAGTTCTTTTTAACATATTGTAATTTGTTCTTACAATACATTTAATATTCGTAATAAACTAGTAGGTTACTTCTTTAAATTTTGTATTCTAATTTGTATTATTCCTCTTGTATACGACATGTTTGCTAATTGGCTTGTTTAGTTATAAGCGTCATTTATGTTTTGTTCTATTAGTTAATAAGTTAGGTTTAGTTTCTTATTACCAATACTTCAAGCCAGAACAATGTATACGCTACATAAAGATGCTCATTAGCATCAGTGTCAGTTCTTTACCAATAAATTATATTGCAATAATTATTATAATAGCCGTGAATCAGAGTGCGTGTGCCAACCTTGAAGTTGAAAAAAAAAAATCCACAGCCTGCTACCAGTCTCCGACCGGGTCAGGAATGGAATGAATGAAGCCCCCATCTAGCGGCGAGGATATGAACTGTGCCGGCTGCCGAAGCCTGGCGCACTCCTCTGGGGCAATGATTAAATGAATGACAGATGAAATGAAATGATAGTGGAGAGTGTTGCTGGAATGAAATTGTGACAGGGAAAACCGGAGTACCCGGAGAAAAACCTGTCTACGTCCGTTTTGTCCAGCACAGATCTCACATGGAGTGACCGGGATTTGAACCACGGACCCAGCGGTGAGAGGACGGCGTGCTGCCGCCTAAGCCACGGAGGCTTGCCAACCTTCATGTTACACGCCAAAAAAATAAAAAATACCGCAAGTGGACAGTAAATAACTGGAGGCTTTATGGCATTAGCCTTACAAGATACAACTACCGCTAAACTTTTCTGCGTCAGCGTTCGTTGATAATAGCAGATGGAGCTTTGTGGGACGACCAGGGGACACAGCAATGACGGACTAAGTCAAGCAGCAACAGCACAGCTAAGCGTAACAGAAGCTCATGTCACCATGTAGTTCATTTTTATACCATGACTTGTGCTCATTAACTCAAGAAGTATCCATGAACATTCTACGATGATTATTTCAACACTCCAGGTGAACAAGAGTTGTCTTTTATTCTACATCATGACGAGAGAATATGCTGTAGACACACTCATTTTCCAAGATAACAACAGCAGTGTTCAAATTGCTGCACGTAGACTTGACGCATCTGACAAACACACAGACAGCATGTTGCCCCTCGTCTGGCCCACTAAATCGCCCCATCTTAATCCCAAAGAAAAGGTGTGCTCTTGGCCGTTTGGTGTGATTTACTGTACTCGCAGTAGAACACGAGGAAATATATGCGACGTTACGTGACCGTCAACAAATGCTGTCTTCGCAGTCAAGTACGGAGAAATATCAAGATGCACACGATCGGCGCTGCTCGCAGTCATTTGACGAGATTCCCGTAGTCTTCACGGTAGACAACGGAGAAACTCTCGATTTACACAATCGGTGTCATTTTTAGTCGCTTGACGAGATTTCCACTGTCCTTGAGGTTCGGCACGGGAAAATGTAACTTAATTACGCAATCGACAACGCTTGGTGTCCGTTTGACGAGAATCCAGTTGTCTCCGTCATCAAATGCGGAGAAATAACGCGATGTCACGCAATCACCACCGCTCTCGGCCATATTATGTGATTCACGTTGTCCTCGCGGTTGGACACTTAGAACGCGATTGTCTGCCTGTCTGTCCTAGCAGAATGGAGGAGGTAAGTTCGAGATTGGGCATGGTTAAAATTCAAAGCAGTTATGGACATATTGTATGGTCTACGACGCTCGTTAGTGGGGTGCTGTGGTTTCCGCTGTCCCTATGCTGTGGTTGGGAGTTCACGGTAGATAACGAGGAGAAATGAGTATCGCGATACTATGTAGTCAATGCCGTTTCTAACTGGGTTGATGCAATTCTCGCTCCCCGTACGCTTTTAAGTATACCGTCCTGGGAAAAGTGGCGAGTAGGTTTCAGGATGTTTCGTAATGGCCCTGAGACAGGATTCTCGCTGTCCTCGTGGTCACAAGTTCGCAATCAGGCACGGGAATTATGATTTTACGTAACTGGCGCCGATCTCGGTTTATTTGTCGAGATCCCCGCAGGCAAGTCGTGCGGTCAGCCGGTCGTCTTGAGCATGTGATTTTGGAGAATGAACGTTCGAAGTATGTATGGAATATTTCGAATAATTCTGAAAGGATTCCACGAACAACACCACACGAGGGCACATTTTCTGTCGAATTCGAATCACGAACGACACAAGTTACAGAAGATTTGGAGATAACCGGTTAGTTTATACTGTATATCCTATAGAACCAAAGTATAAGGGAAAATTGACATATAACTTACCGGAATCACGAACAAACCATACTAGATGTCGCAAACTTACGAGACAGAGATTTTAAACATATACATAATTCGATGTTATATCGCGAATATTTTTTCGAAACGGTATTATTTCGCAAAATTGTGACATTAAATTATTTCACGATACTTCTGGACTTCAATTTGAAGATAAGACTCCAAATTTAGAGGTCAATAACAGAAATACAGAAAAATATTTCATACAAAACCAAAAACTCTCATTGATCTCGAAAATATAGCCTACGTTGAACCGATGTATATGCTACCACCCAAGGTATCCTCAGTAGGCCTATGCATTTCCTTGAGGTCGGGCACGTAAAAATATAGCTTCATCACGCAACTCGCTTCATCGCAATCTGTGAGCCTAGCGGCACGAACTATCCAGACAAAAAAAAAACTAATTTTCGTTACCTTTTTTTAACCGTTAGCCTGATTTTGCAACCCAATTTGACTTGGGTCATTTTACCCTTTACCTTCACACTTCTCACAACAAAAACTAATCTGTAGACCTCCCCTTCTTTCGTCAAACCCTCAAAAGATGTCTATGCTTGAAAACTGGAGAACCGAAAACCATGACGTCACAGTACATAAGTCCGTTAGTATGTACGGTATCTTGCACTCTGTATTACCTGCGAATAAGGAAATAAGGTTACAATAATAGCGATATGCAAACATCATGTAATATTTAGTAGTTGACAGGGTAAGCGAAAACCTGAAACCAAACAGAACAGAGTCATATAGAGAATAGAGCGGTATGTAGATGAATAAATACGAACCGCACTCAAAATGACACGCAGTAGGATATTGATCGAGGAGATCAAACGGTCGTTACAACCGGAGCTTTCCCAGGAGGAAATATTCATTTGTGTGCTGCAGCCTGTCAAATGTTTAACTAAGAATCTGCTTCGCGATTTGCTATGTATGTAACTATAATACGCCCAGAAAACGCAGTCAGATACTTACTAGCAGGGAAAGTAAGAAGTGGCAGTTCTAAGCTAACCTAGTAACTCATTCACTAATTCCTCGTTATTTCTCTTTTCTGTATTCCTCTTTATCCAACATTCTTCTTAAAATAAGACCTGTGTTTTTGATACCTTATTACTGCGCGCGTACATAACATATTTACAGCTTGCCACGGTGGGAGAGTGGTTATCGTGTCGGACTACCAACCCAGCTTGCAGGTTCGCTCCTGTTCGTAGTAAGTGTATTTTTGAAAGGCGACAAAAGTCACGGCACGTATGTCATACGTAGTTGATATGTTAAAGAACCCATTTTAATTCAGTAGGCCGTAATCATAATAGCAAAATTAATCTCGGGGTTTTCTGCCAACACAAAGTTCCTCCTTTCTCTACTAGAAAGCGCTATAGTGTCACGGAATTTAGATATCTAACCTCCTGGACTTTCATAGCGTTCCAAGGAACGACATAATTCGACATGCAAGCTGCCCTCTGGGCGTCAAATAACCAAGCTTGCATCCGGCATCCGTGGCCATACGATATTATTATTATTAGTAGTAGTACATGATTTTGGTTTTAATATTATATTTTTCAATCGGTCAACACAAAATCATTTAGTTACTTGTGTTACAACAATATTAATTGTTAATAAAGCAACACCGAAAAATGGCTTGAAAGATACATTTGGTTTTGGTTTTAAAAGCGTATCATTCAAGGAGAATAATCAATCTAACTGTTTTGGTCTTTCCATTCGACAGCTGCTAATGTGCTGCTATTAGCGCCCTCTATTATTGAACTACTTTCATAAGCAGTCCGCCTCGGCGCCTAGTGGCTAGAAGTCTTACCTGTCAACGCGGAGGCCCCGCCACTGCTAAGAAATTTAATTCTGACCGGAGGGCTGGAACGGGGTACATTCAACCTCGTGAGGCAAATCTGTTAAGACGCGGGTTCGTTTCCCACCTCAACCATCCTGGAAGTGGTTTTCCATGATTTCCCACTTCTATTCCAGGCGGGATGGTTCCGAAATTCAGGCCACGGCTGCCTACTTCCCAATCCTCGATTTTTTTAGCGTATGGCTTTTAGTGCCGGGAGTGTCCGAGGACATGTTCGGCTCGCCAGTTTTGTAGCTGCTTCGAGACGGACACCCAATGGGTGAGCTACAAGTACCGTTGGGGGGGGGGGGAGGGGGAAGATGGAATGTAAGGGCTAGGAATTGGAAGGTAGCGAATTACAACTACACACACACTAATACAGCCATCACAATAACACAGGTTATCAGACAAATATCACACTCACCCAAGTACACGGGACTACATGACCACGATGTCGCAAAGCCCCTAAATGAATCAACAACAACAAACTACTTTTATAAACTCCTTGGTTTAGACAGTTCATAACTAGAGCCCTGCGCGGATAAACAAAATGTTATCCGCATCCGCCCCGCATCCGCACGTTTGTTTTCCGAATCTACTGACATTACTATAATATTTTTGATTAGATAAAGCATAACGCATTAAAGCAACACATTTACACATTTTAGGAGAAAGTCGTTCCTTTAGGCTTTGTATGTCAAGTACTATGTTTAAAATGAATGTTATACAGTCAAAATTGCAACCATTTTCAGTTCGGAGTGTTAATTAAGCTTAATGACGTAATTTGAATGAGATTAGCTTAAATAATCATCTTACATTTGTCATTAAAAAAACAGAAAAAAAAAACCAGAACGGACAAGATATGGTAGGCCTATGTCATCCCATAAACATCCGGGTCCTAGTAATGACATTCAACAAGTTCGGATTGTATTCTAAAAGCTATCCGCAAATTTACTCGAGACATTATCCGCAGCTTATTCGCTATCCGCAGAGCCATGCAAACTATATCCGCATGGCGAAATGGCGGATGAACCCGCGGATATCCGCATCCGCGCAGGGCTTTATTCATAACGCTGAACTGTCGGTAGTCAATTGTCACACAACCATGGAATTGTTTAAGGCAATATAAACAAACAATATAAGTCATTCTCTTAAACTAAATTTCCCAAAGACAAACCACACTCATTAACAGTAGTAATATTAAAAATCGAATATTAATTTTTAAAAACGAGTATTACGGTCATCTCAAACGAATGGACGGAAACAGGCTGAATAAGCAGATATTTCATTTTTTTTTTTTACTCCAAGCCCAAAACCACAATGCCCTAGTTTATGAATACCAGAGACGACCTCAAAATGCTCCATCTAAAACCCGACGACGTCTTCAATAGAGATCTCTTCTGCAAAAAGATACCGACAAATGGGCTAAACCGAGACGAGACACCGAAACCGAAAAGAAGACAGTTCATAACTAGAGCCCTGCGCGGATAAACAAAATGTTATCCGCATCCGCCCCGCATCCGCACGTTTGTTTTCCGAATCTACTGACATTACTATAATATTTTTGATTAGATAAAGCATAACCTGGAAAACGGAGCGCAAGATGGCACACTCACAAAGAATGAGGGAATTCTGGGCCCAAAGGAAAGCGAAGCAAATTGCCAAGTGTAAAAAGACTTAACGTGGTCCTAGACGGTCCCAACGAATTACTGTATATAATACGAAGACAAAACATTCTTTGTATTCTTCGAGAAAATTTCTGGAGTCAAGCGCTAATTCGGGTTCATAACTCATTTCAAATATTTTACTTGGTTTTTCATTTTCGTTAATGTAGTATTTTATTTGTCGAGCAAGTTAGAAGAGCTTATATTTGTAGATTTGTCGTCATTTTTATTGATTGAATTCTGAAGTTTATTTCCGTATCCTTGCAGTCAACCTTGTTCTTAAGGTCGGATGATTTACAGTATTCTGAATAATTTTTATCTTCTCTTATATCAAAAAGAAACTAAAACATGTTTCAGATAAACACTAATCCTTCCTCAGCCTCCACAAAAGAATATCAACATACTAAAATCATTCAGTATAACACATTGATGGTATATTGGCTTTCGCGGCCAAGAAATTAAACTCAGCAATTTTTCTAGGTTTATTGCCGTGTCTTATGCGGGATTTCGCCTAGGAACACCAATATAGGCTCATCAGCGCAGTTCGCTACTCCTGTGGGGTCCGGGCACGGACACCAAGAGCCCGCTGATGAGCCTCTCTTGGTGTTTCTGGGCGAAACTCCACACAAGACACGGCATTAAAACCTAGAAAAAAAACCTAAGTTTAATTCGTATATAGGCCTATTAGTCACATTGAGAACAGTTGCTTGATGTGATAACTAACTAGATAATACATAAAATATAAAATTTTAAATTCAAAAAATACGAAATAAATAAATAAATAAATGGCATAGAAAAAATTACAAAATAAATAAATAAATAAATATATACAGTAGTGAGTAGTAGAAGATTTGGTAATATTTAATAGCAAGTTATCACGGAACCAACAGAAGACATCAACACGGTATTAATCTTAAGACACGAAACATGTATTGTGGAGATTAACGGAGGGCACACCATACAGAAATTCCAGTGAGGGGGATTAACGGACACAGCTTTTAACTCGGCTCTAAACCACTAATTGCGGTGTTTCTTGCGGCTCTACTCTACTCCACTAGTTGCCAAGTCTGTGCGGCTTTACCCCATTACAGTAGCGACGTCAGAGAGGAATCGCATCGAAGTTCAGCCAAATCTTCGTGAACAATATTGTCAGCATCCAACCACAATAAAATTAATAAATCCACCCAATAAAAAGGCTCAACACATTCGTTCATACACTGCAGCATAGCCGTGAGCATCGTCACGCACTTCGATTGCAAAAGGGAGCAGAAAGTCCGGAGATCGAATGTTCGAATCCCAGCTCTGACCACGGCCATCCCCGGATGTACCTCACTTCTTCCAGGCAAATCACGTGTCGGTACCTTACTTCAAGCTCAGGGACAAACCTAACACCAACAATTACAGTTATACCAGCTGGAGTGACCACAGAAACACATGTTTGAGACAATTTCAACAATCATCCAAGTACATGGGGCTGATGACCAAGACGTCCAAAGTCCTTAAAATGAATTAACAGCACCTTTAATCGAACCTGAAAACAGAGCCAGAGACTGCCAAGAGATGGCAGATGACCTCGCTGTTTCTCCCCTTAAAACAACAACTAATTAACTAAGCGAGAGGAACAATCCAAAGTTTCTTGTTAATTTGAGTACTAAATACAGGTCTTTCTGGACACTGTTCCAGCCCTCAGTCCAGAACTAAATTACTTCGAACCAGTGCCTTTGTGGTGACAGCCAAGAATGCTAGCCACTGCGCCACAAGGTGGACACGCTAGGTCAGTTTTATTTCACCACGAAATGCGATTAAACCACGGCGCCTTCGTCAGTTGAACATATAAGACAAGTAACTCAAAATTGGCAGCTTCGAAAACAAGATGTTTAACAAAATAATGTGCTTAAATACTAACAATATTGCACTTCTAGCTTTTATCAAACATCTCTTAGGTCATTTCTGCAGATTAGTTTACAATTCTAGGGGATTATCGCTTAAGTAACAAGTAGTTCCGTGAATAACTAAACAGGCTATTTTCATATATCCTACTTAAGTTAATTGCCTGTATCTACATACAAAATTTCAGTTTGATTGCTGTAATAGATTCGTAGATATTGAGAGCCGACTAAATATTTCGAATGGTCGCCATGTTTTATTTTATACAAGTAGGTCCTACAGTTATGTACTGTTACATGAAGATTATTGTATACGTGTAACATACAAACTTCAATCGCATGATTAGGACACAAGAAGTAACAAGGAGATTTTGAAATTTCGCACAGCTTCCATCTTGTGGTTATGGAAACAATTGAAATAAATTAGACGCCAGTGGATTGGCATTCGTATAAGGGATTAATGTACCAAGTTTCACTGCACTCGGATGGTTAAATTGCGAGAAACGTCCATGTGAATATTTATACTTCGCGTCGCCGCCATGTTGGATTTGTGATCACCAGGTTATTTAAAGTCCTATAGGTGAACATAAAAAAATTCAGTTTGATTGCTATAATAGATTCGTAGATATTCAGAGCCGTCTAAATATTTCGGATGGTCGCCATGTTTGATTGTTAAATGTAGTCTATAGGCCATAGAGTCATGTACCATTAAAGGAAAATTATTGCGTAGGTTCATTATTCAAACTTTCACATCGATCGCATGATTAGGACACAAGAAAAAAAAACTATTTTTTAAACTTCGCACAGCCGCCATCTTGAAGTTATGTAAACAATTGAACTAAATTAGAAACCAGTGTATTACAATGTGTATAAACATTTCTTGTACCAGATTTCATTGTGGTTGGAACATTAAATCGCGAGAAAGGTCTATTTCAAGTTTTCAAATTCGCTTGACCGCCATGTTCGTTTTGTAGTTAACCGGTTTTTGAAAGTCTTATAGAAGAACTTCCAGTAGTGCCCTTTATCTCCGAACAAAATTTCAGGGTGATACCGCTAATAGTTTCAGAGATATAGAATGCCGGTGAAATATTTCGCACATCCGCCATCTTGTGGTTATGTAAACAATTGAACCAAGTTAGATGTCGGTGCATTACAATGTGTATATACATATACTGTACCAAGTTTTATTGCGTTTGGTTGGTTAATCGCGAGAAACGTCTATTTAAGAGTCGCAAATTCGCGTGGCCGCCATGTTGGTTTTGTAGTTTTGGATTGGTGAGACGTAACAAAATTTGAAGGGCACGGTCGGGGTCGTCCGGAATAGTGCTATGAACTTGCCGAGTTTCATTGAAATCGGTCCAGCCGTTTAGGAAAAAAACAAAAAAAACACACACACACACACACACACACACACACACACACACACACACACACACACACACACACACACACACACACACACACACACACACACACACACACACACACACACACACACACACACACACACACACACACACACACACACACACACACACACACACACACACACACACACACACACACACACACACACACACACACACACACACACACACACACACACACACACACACACACACACACACACACACACACACACACACACACACACACACACACACACACACACACACACACACACACACACACACACACACACACACACACACACACACACACACACACACACACACACACACACACACACACACACACACACACACACACACACACACACACACACACACACGCGTGGTCAGCGCATCAGGTCCCCTCGGACGTTTATCTTGGTTTTCGTGACCGGGGCACTGCCTCACTCTCAGACAGCTGCTCAATTGTCCTCACGGGGTTGAGTATACCCCATTCCAGCCCTCACGTCAGTTTCTGAAATTCCTGACGGAGCCGAGAATCGAATCCGGGGCCTCCGGGTGAGAGGCAGGCGCGCTACCCCAACACCACGGGCCGGTTTATTGCTTAAGTGCATCACAGCAATAGTAGCTACACCTTCATTGATTAGTTGGTGGAGGGAGACTGCTAATTGATATGATCGTCATTTCTCAGTCTTGCAACTTTGTAGATACTGTATTAAACTTAACTAGCGGGCCCGTGCGAGAACTCTCGCATAATGGATTGTGTGCGTCCCCATGTGTACAGTCTACCCGCCCGGTTTAGTGCTCTGTAGGCGACACATGTTCTCGCTGGGGCTATCGTCTTGTTTATTTGTTTAAAAGCACTTTATAAACAAATACATTATTTCTGTTGACTTTTCCAGAAATGGACGATTTGGAAGATTTTGGTACAAACCACACCTTCTAACTCCTTCTGGTTTAGGAGCTTGAGTTTTGTGATACATACACCTTAGTCTTAGCGTATTATATAATAAGATAATATAGTTTTTGTTGCAGGTCCCCAATGTTTCAGTATTTATCAGTAATTGTAGCCGTTCTTTTGTTTTTTGGAGGGCAGAAACCGTTTGTGGGTTTGGTAGTGTTTTGTAGAGCTATTTTGCCTGTGTACTTGTATCTGATGATGCTCGCTTGACGAGAGAAACATGTCATCCAATAGTTTTCTCTCTCCACTGAAGTTCATATCAAATATATAGCCTATATATATTGATTTACATGTAATATATTTCAGGTTATTTTCTCGCATGTGCCAGTAATTGGAATTATACTGCGTTGACCGACTGAAATGAAAATCCACAGCCTGCTTCCAGTCTCCGACCGGGTCAGGAATGGATTGAATGAAGCCCCCAATCTAGTGGCGAGGATATGAACTGTGCCGGCTGCCGAGGCCTGACGCACTCCTCTGGGGCAATGATTACATGAATGACAGATGAAATGAAATGATAGTGGAGAGTGTTGCTGGAATGAAATTGACAGGGAAAACCGGAGTACCCGGAGAAAAACCTGTCTGCCTCCGTTTTCTCCAGCACAAATCTCACATGGAGTGACCGGGATTTGATACACGGGCCCAGCGGTGAGAGGCCGGCGTGCTGCCGCCTGAGCCACGGAGGCTTACTGCGTCGACCGACTGCAAAGTTGCAAATTGTCAATAAGACATCACTGAAAAATGGCTTCATAGCTATCTACATTAAGTTGATGTCAATTAAATATGTTACACGTAAGAATACTATAGCCAGTTGCTTTCTCGTCACTAGTATATTATGCATTAATTTTTCGAACTAAAATACGACCATGGAAAAAGGCTACGATTTGTATAACATTTACAAATATTTGAACTTTTCTTTTTTGGTATATTTAACCGATAATAATTAATTGAAACCTATTTCACGCATTGCAATAACGCAGAAGTGGTTCCGTCTATAAATCAAACCTTGCCTAGTTTTCAGCATGGAAAACGTGAGAAATTGAAAGTTACTAGGCCAAGAAGTTGGCAGCAAAATATGTTGATTTAAATCTTCACCCTAGCCTTCGTAAACTAATCGCTGGGATTTATGACCTCAATTACACGAATGAAACTCATTTTGCATGAATTATGGAGACTGAGACCATCTAATGGAGGTATGCAATATCTTTCTTTAGAAAAACTTTAGTCAGTAATTTAAGACGAAATGCCAAGAAGCTGAATACAAACAGCTGCGTGCCCATCATAGTGTAAAATTGCTCTGTGATAGAAACAACATTGTCAAGATTATATGACGAGCACACGGTTAAATACATTATCCAATTTGGATAATTTTCAAACAAAATTTGTAGTAAATTAACGGGTATTATGCAACATTTAGAAACAACGAGTGTTGTACTGTGGTACAACGTTAGCTGATAGTTCGCATCATTAATGCATAATGAATAACCATAAGTAAAACTTTCACACTACACATACTGTAACTGAAGATCATATCATTGTTAGTGCATTTTACAACTTTTATTTTTCCTAGCAATAACAAATTACAGACAAACAGTTCCCATTGCTTCCATTGCCTGAGTCATAAACGGAAACTTGTTACGCATAAAAAAGCGAAAGTGGTGCGTCACACGCCATGAGAATAAATGAAAAAAGAAAAAAGAAAACGGCAGCTCCATACTGGCGAGCTAGGCTTCTTGACGTCGCTAATCCCTCCACCAACCTTCCCCGCCACAGTGTCCTAATCGAGCTGTCAGCGTGGGGACTGTGATGATAACAAAGAGCGACAAAAACAGTTAGTTTTTGTTGTTTTAAGGGGCGAAACTACGAGGTCATCTGCCCCTACCAAGAACAGTGACCGGCGAGCTGCTGGGTGGATGTGTCGGAAAAATGTCAAGAGGATGTCACGGGATAATATGTAAACTCGCTTTAAAATTCTCATACGTACAGGCCCATTTATACTCGTAAAATCTATCTACACACATCAAAAAAAGTTTTGCATCACCTCGGTTCCCAGATCTCCGGCATATAGACGTTGACTGTGTATATTGTATCCAAGATACAGTCCCTTTGACTGTTCATAGATGTCACTAAAACTGCTCAAAGATGTAAACAACCATGCATGAGCAGGGCCTATTAAACGAAGGGGGTACAACAGCCGATCAGTTCCAGTCATTCCACCAGGACGAAGGTACGCTGCTCATGTTGTCTGTAGTTCTACCATGCCTAGAAGGTCAATACCGCAGTTCGATCGCGTCCGCATTGTTACTTTGTGTCAAGAAGGGCTCTCAACAAGGGAAGTTTCCAGGCGTCTCAGAGTGAACCAAAGCGATGTTGTTCGGACATGGAGGAGGTACAGAGATACAGGAACTGTCGATGACAGGCCTCGCTCAGGCCGCCCAAGGGCTACTACTGTAGTGGATGACCGCTACTTACGGATTGCCGCTCGGAGGAACCCTGACAGCAATGCCACCATGTTGAATAATGCGTTTCGTTCAGCCACAGGACGTCGTGTTTCAACTCAAACTGTGCGCAATAGGCTGCATGATGCGCAACTTCACTCCCGACGTCCATGGCGAGGTCCAGCTTTGCAACCCCGACACCATGCAGCGCTGTACAGATGGGCCCAACAACATGCTGAATGGACCCCACAGAATTGGCATCACGTTCTCTTCACCGATGAGTGTCGCATATGCCTTCAACCAGACAATCGTCGGAGACGTGTTTGGAGGCACCCTGGTCAGGCTGAACGTCTTAGACACACTGTCCAGCGAGTGCAGCAAGGTGGTGGTTCCCTGATGTTTTGGGGTGGCATTATGTGGAGCCGACGTACGCCACTGGTGGTCATGGAAGGCTCCGAAACGGCTTTACGATACCTGAATGACATCCTCCAACCCATAGTGCAACCATATCGGCAGAATATTGGAGAGGCATTTGTCTTCATGGACGACAATTCTCGACCTCATCGTGCACATCTTGTGAATGCGTTCCTTCAAGATAACGACATCGCTCGACTACAGTGGCCAGCATGTTCGCCAGACATGAACCCTATCGAACATGCCTGGGATATGTTGAAAAGGGCTGTTTATGGACGTCTTGACCCACCAACCACTCTGAGAGATTTACGCCGAATTGTCGTTGAGGAGTGGGACAATTTGGACCAACAGTGTCTTGATGAACTTGTGGATAGTATGCCACGACGAATACAGGCATGCATCAATGCAAGAGGACGTGCTACTGGGTATTAGAGGTAGTGGTGTGTACTGCAATCTGGACCACAAATGCTGAAAGTCTAGCTGTATGATGGTACAACATGCAATGTGTGGGTCTCATGAGCAATAAAACGAGCTGAAATGTTGTTTGTGTTGATCTCTATTCCCTTTGTATTTAAAGGTTCCGGAACTCTAGGAACCGAGGTGATGCAAAACTTTTTTTGATGTGTGTATATATATATACTAGCAGAAGTACCCGTTCTTCGAACGGTGTTCGTTGTTAACACCAGACATTATCAATTGAGCTACTGTTGCAATGGTTAGCGGTTTGTCATTCCTTCAAGTTTATCAGAACGAAGTTAGTTTACTGGGAATATCACACACACTTAATTTAAGGTCCTTAAAATGTAGTTTTCGGAGACCCTTTATAGATTCCCGAATTTTGTGTCTCACATTGAGAAGCGCAACATATGCTTTGGTCGTCCTTCTAGGATAATTTTTATATTTCGCCTATTTTAGCATTTATTGAGAAGTTTTTCTCTATATCCACCCTTCTACTGCATGGAAAGTACGGTGAAGAGTTTTATAAATGATTGGTGTATTGACTCTCATGGTTACCATACCTAATTTTACGATGCACCAAGCATCCGAACACGAGGTATAGGCGTACATAAAGATACACAGAAAGACAGACAGACAATTCTATTGTCTACAACATATTACCCAGATATCCAAATATGGGTATATCTACCACACAGTATCAAATAAAATCATCCTTACGATGAACCCGTATGTCGACAAAAAAAAAAAATAGTTAAAATGTGTTCTCAGACTAAATTCACCTAACGTGTACTTCCTGACGT
The DNA here is from genome assembly GCA_946902985.2 of Meconema thalassinum. Taxonomy (NCBI): domain Eukaryota; kingdom Metazoa; phylum Arthropoda; class Insecta; order Orthoptera; family Tettigoniidae; genus Meconema; species Meconema thalassinum. The sequence continues at coordinate 593,609,689 of OX336388.2, forward strand.
GAAATACAATTGAAAGCCTTGTAGACGAAACGCAATACACGTCACATAAAAACTGACCCTCTACGTTGTGCTAGGTGCCCATACACAGGAAGACCCCTTTCATAAATTATAAAGGCTTGTGGTGCATGATAATTCAGGTTCTTTAGCCTCAAATTGCCCAAATTCCTAAAAGCCGCAAAAAATGTTGGTTAAATTCAGGAATTTTTGAAAATAATGTTGCTGTTTGGAGATATAATAGACCTTCTGTACTATATGTCAAACGTGAAAATTGCATGAAAAAATTCTAGGTTACCCCTTCACCCCCTTAATTGCATTGATGAATTATACGGTCTACGTTAGTTCCGTGATAACCTTATAGCCATTTTCAAACTTTCACAGAAATGTAATAAATGGAGTGACATTGCTTCTTACAGAAATAGATGGAAAGTTGTATGCCACCCCTTGAGATAATGTTCTCATGGTTACCGATTTGCATTCCTTCATTAGTTTGTTAAATTAAATTTAATTAGTTTTCTGGGAATATTTCAGATACTGTTGGATTTAGAGCCTTATAATGTAGTTTTCGAGGACCCTTTAGGGCCCCCGAGTTTTGTTGCTGGCACCGAGAGGATTTGTCTCGTCGTTGTACGCCATAATATAATACTAATAATAATACACACATCAAAAAAAGTTTTGCATCACCTCGGTTCCCAGATCTCCGGCATATAGACGTTGACTGTGTATATTGTATCCAAGATACAGTCCCTTTGACTGTTCATAGATGTCACTAAAACTGCTCAAAGATGTAAACAACCATGCATGAGCAGGGCCTATTAGACGGAGGGGGTACGACAGCCGATCAGTTCCAGTCATTCCACCAGGACGAAGGTACGCTGCTCATGTTGTCTGTAGTTCTACCATGCCTAGAAGGTCAATACCGCAGTTCGATCGCGTCCGCATTGTTACTTTGTGTCAAGAAGGGCTCTCAACAAGGGAAGTTTCCAGGCGTCTCAGAGTGAACCAAAGCGATGTTGTTCGGACATGGAGGAGGTACAGAGATACAGGAACTGTCGATGACAGGCCTCGCTCAGGCCGCCCAAGGGCTACTACTGTAGTGGATGACCGCTACTTACGGATTGCCGCTCGGAGGAACCCTGACAGCAATGCCACCATGTTGAATAATGCGTTTCGTTCAGCCACAGGACGTCGTGTTTCAACTCAAACTGTGCGCAATAGGCTGCATGATGCGCAACTTCACTCCCGACGTCCATGGCGAGGTCCAGCTTTGCAACCCCGACACCATGCAGCGCGGTACAGATGGGCCCAACAACATGCTGAATGGACCCCACGGAATTGGTATCACGTTCTCTTCACCGATGAGTGTCGCATATGCCTTCAACCAGACAATCGTCGGAGACGTGTTTGGAGGCACCCTGGTCAGGCTGAACGTCTTAGACACACTGTCCAGCGAGTGCAGCAAGGTGGTGGTTCCCTGATGTTTTGGGGTGGCATTATGTGGGGCCGACGTACGCCACTGGTGGTCATGGAAGGCTCCGAAACGGCTTTACGATACCTGAATGACATCCTCCGACCCATAGTGCAACCATATCGGCAGAATATTGGAGAGGCATTTGTCTTCATGGACGACAATTCTCGACCTCATCGTGCACATCTTGTGAATGCGTTCCTTCAAGATAACGACATCGCTCGACTACAGTGGCCAGCATGTTCGCCAGACATGAACCCTATCGAACATGCCTGGGATATGTTGAAAAGGGCTGTTTATGGACGTCTTGACCCACCAACCACTCTGAGAGATTTACGCCGAATTGTCGTTGAGGAGTGGGACAATTTGGACCAACAGTGTCTTGATGAACTTGTGGATAGTATGCCACGACGAATACAGGCATGCATCAATGCAAGAGGACGTGCTACTGGGTATTAGAGGTAGTGGTGTGTACTGCAATCTGGACCACAAATGCTGAAAGTCTAGCTGTATGATGGTACAACATGCAATGTGTGGGTCTCATGAGCAATAAAACGAGCTGAAATGTTGTTTGTGTTGATCTCTATTCCCTTTGTATTTAAAGGTTCCGGAACTCTTGGAACCGAGGTGATGCAAAACTTTTTTTGATGTGTGTATAATATAGGGAGAAATTATAACACCTATTTTTATTTTATTTTTAATTCAGCCAATGGTCATGTACTTTTCTTTTCAGGACGGGTCAGGAAAGGGATATTATCAGAGAAAGAAGCGTTCACATCTCGCATGAGCAAAATGGAAATGGCCTACCATTTAACTAAGGACATCTATAAGAAAAGGTCAATATCCTTCAACGCAAAACTAAAACATTACTGCAGTGTCATCCGTCCGGAGGTCTTGCATGCTTCTGAATGCCTCACGACGAACAAAAAAGGCTTGGTCGAGAAACTGGAGGCCAAAGACAGGAAAATTTTGAGAGGTTCCATCAAAGACAATGGGGAATACAGAAGACGACATAACCATGACCTATATACTCATGATAAGCAACGTCATCCGGAAGAGAAGGTTACCATTTTTGGGCATGTGAAACGAATGAGCCCAGCGAGACTGACCAACCGCAACATAAATTACTTTCAGGAGAGGAAAACAAAATGGGCCTGGTTCATTGAACTGGATAAAGATCTGAAAGAAGTGGGGATTACCCCAACAGACATTCAGGAGCGCGTCCCACTCAAAGGGAAACTTCAAGCTTGTAAAGGTTTCCAAGAAAAACCGAAGCTGAAAACGGGAAAGATTTGGACCCAGGAACGGAAGGAAGTCCACCGAGAACGAATGCGGGCGTACAGGGCAAACATCAAAGCCAGTAGGAGACGGTTGGAATGACGCGGTCCATAGATGGACTATACGAAATGAATGAATGAATAATATGGGGATAGGAATATAATAGACCTGCCGTACCACACCCGCAGGTGTAAATCGCGTGAAAAAATTCTAGAGTACCCCTTGATCCCCTTAAGCGCATTATACGTATTGATGAATTTTACGGCTTAATTTGGTTCAGTGATAACCTTCTAGCCGTTTGCAAACTTTCACACTAATGAAATTAATGGAATTGCATTGCGTCTTACAGCAATATATGGACCTCTGAGAATCCGTTGGCATGGTTAATGGCTTGCATTCGTTCATTAGTTTATTAAATTAAATTAGCTTTCTGGGAATATCTCAAAAAACGGTTGGTCTTCGGTCTTTAAAATGTGGTTTTCGGGAACCCGAGTTTTGTCTCTCACATTGAGGGGCTGAAAATGAGTTTTGTCTCGTCCTTCTATGAGTATTTCAGCATGTATTTTAAGGGGATATGCCCCCTTTTATTAGAGGTACGGAGAAGAGTTACATCAATGATTAGTGTCGTTCCTCTGATGGATATCTGTACCAAATTTTACGTTGATACACCCAGCCGTTCTCGAGTTATAAGGGAAGAAATTTGTCCACAGACAGACAAACAAACAAACAGACAGACAGACCGACAAAAAAATATTTTCGCGTGCATCCATCATAAAACAGTCTGAAACGTGTAAATAGCTCAAATTTCCGTAGAAATTCAGAGGAGACACACAAATTTTCATTTTTATATAATAGAGATATACTGCACCGCTCGGTGTTGACCGTGTTTTATTGCACAGATTTTGGTTTTACTCGGTAACCGTTGGCGATATACGAAAAGTGATAAGGACCTTTCGGATAGAAGATTAAATGTTAAAGCTCATGTATATCATCAAAAGTTTGCTATATCTTAGCGTTCTTTTTTTATTTGAAAAGGAAATATGAAATTTTGAATCCAAAGGGTGTAGTGACGTCACAAATGTCGGTTTTACTCGCTAACTGTTGGAGATACACGAAAAGTGATAAGGACCTTTCGGATAGGAAATTAAATTTCAAAGCTCATATGTGCCATCAAAAGTTTTCTATTTCCTACCGTTATCGTTTTATTTGATATGGAAATATGAAATTTTGAAACCAAACGGTCTAATGACGTCACTAAAATGGTCGCCATTTTTTAATAGTGCACAATTTCGAAATCAAAATTATCCTATATGTAAACCTGGTAAATCAGCTACATCCATGCAAAATTTCATTTAAATCGGACCAGTGGTTCTTGAGTTATTGAGTAACAGACAGACAGACAGACACACACCATCTCATTTTTATATATTAGTATGATAAATCAATGTTACGTGATAGTTTGTCTGTCTGTGGGTCTGTGGGTATGTCTCCTATGCGTTCATATACCATTCGTCCGATTGCGATGAAACTTGGGTGAGATGTTGAGTACACTCCAAGGAAGGTTTCTGCTTAGTAAATCCATTTTACAATAGGTAGCGCACGCGTAGATTCAACAAATGAGCGACGATGCGCGAAGCATTTCAACGAAGTCCCGTATGTGTTCATATACCATTCGTCCGATAGCGATGAAACTTGGGTGAGATGTTGTGTACACTTACGTGAAGGTTTCAAAATTAGTGAATACATTTCACAGTAGATAGCGCACGAGTAGATTCAACAAATGAGCGACGACACGCACAGCGTTTCAACAAAGTCCCGTATGCATTCATATACCATTCGTCCGACAGCTATGAAACTTGCGTAAAATGTTGTGTACACTGCAGGGAAATTTTCTGGCTTAGTACATCCACTTTACAATAGGCAGCGCACGAGTAGATTCAACAAATGAGCTACGACGGGCGAAGCATTTCAACAAAGACACGTTTGCGTTCATATACCATTCGAAAAGGAAGGAAGGAAGCTTGTAGTTTAACGTGACCGTTAATCTTGAGATCATGAGCCACGGGACCTCCTTTTTACGTGGAATCCGAACCACAGGACATGGCATTTCACTTCGAAAATCTCACATGCATTGACCGGGAATCGAACCCGGACATATACCATTCGTCCGATAGCGATGAAACTAGGCTGAGATTTTGTGTGCACTCCAGGGAAGGTTTCCAGCTCAGTAAATCCCTTTAAAAATAGGTAGAGCACGAGTAGAATCAACAAATGAGCAACGACGCGCGAAGCGTTTCAACAAAGTCCCATATAATTTCATATACCATTCATCCGATAGCGATGAAACTTGGGTGAGATGTTGTGTACACTCCAGGGAAGGTTTCTGGCTTAGTACATACATTTTACAATAGGTAGCGCACCAGTAGATTCAACAAATGAGCGATGACACGCGAAGCGTTTCAATAAAGTCCCGTATAAAGTCATATACCATTCGTCTGATAGTGATAAATGTTTGGTGAATTGTTGTGTACACTCCAGGAAAGGTTTCTGGCTAAGTAAATCCATTTTACAATACGAAGCGCACGTATATGTTCAACAAATGAGTGACTACGCGCGAAGCGTTTCGACAACGTCCCGTATACGTTCGCATACCATTCATCCGATTGCTATGAAACTTGGGTGAGATGTTGTGTACACTCCAGGGAAGGTTTCTGGCTGAGTACTGCCCCCGTAAATTGAATTATATTGAGACCACGGTGGTTGTATTGGCATATGTGAATAAAGTTATGGCTGTCATAGTTGTGACGTGTATATTCATGACGTAGGCACGGATGACGCAGACTTTATGCAAGTAGGCTGGTTGAGCTGAGATTCTTGGTGACGTCATGATTTTGTTCGAGAAAGATCTGAGATTTACGACGCAGTCGCAGGGAAACAAAGAATTGTGCTAAGGAAGAAGTTACGCTATTGGAGGAAAGGCTCGAACCAATGAATGATAGTTTGGAGGAAGACGGAGATTACTGAAACTACCATATTTTTATTACTTTTGGAATGCAGAATTGTGGAAATCTATTTTCAGTTATGGCATTGATTTGGAATTTTGAAGAAATTAATTTTGAGTTTTTGAAATTTGAAAATCAGTCAAGTATAGCCAAAGTTAGAACTTCTAGCAATGACGGAGGAACAAGCTATGGACGGGATGGATACGCCCCTTAAGAAGTTGATAAAAGGTCTTGCACAGTAGAGAGGAGCTCTCATATCTCATTTTCTCGTGTCTCATAGTCGTTTTTCTGATTATCATATTGCCAGACTTCGAGTGATTCAGTGAAGCAAGTCGTCATTAGCGCGTGTGGTAGAGCCCACCGCATCGAACGAGCACGGAGCGTGCAGCAGTTCCATTTTACAGTTAATGAAACTAGGCGAAGTTCAAGCGCACACATAAACGAGTCTACAAGATAATCTATCAAGAGTTAGCTACTGCCTTTATGCTAATTCAATTGTGCATTACAGTATTGAGGTGTGTAGGAAAGTTGAACATTTTCACGATTATACTTTGAAAGATATTGGCATTTTAAGACTGCAGACAAAAGTGATTTTCTCGACACCTGAGAAGCACTTTTATAATATCACATTCTACGCTACGGCTGACACGTGTATTGCAACCGTGATACTGAAGATTACGTTTGGTGATATAACGCTACATTCTAATATGGAACAATATAATCTGGCAGTACTTTCGACTATTATTATAACGGAAGTGGAGATGGAAGACTAAATCTTTAATGCAATTGGGACATATATCAATGGAGTGAAATAGCAGCATGGAACTTCGCTAATCGTCTTTCTACAAAAGCGAGCATGTAGTGAACATCCAACTACACTCATGCATCGTAGTCCAACGCTGAATTATATCAAATGGCAGTGGAAATATTTTCATACTCTACAATTATGAACATTTCTGCGGAAATAATTGCAACAAACTTCATGGCGAAATTCTACCAGAACTTCAGGGAACTATCAAGAGAGGCCAGGGTGGACCCGGCTCACAAAGAAGAGTTTTGCCAGAAGGATGTCTATCGTCTACACGGAGCAGTGCAATTTCCGGAGGAGGAAGCAGTTCTATTCTCCGAGGGCGCTGGTTCCAGGTTCGAGGTCGGAGCACATCTTTACGTTGGTGAAATGGAACCATCAGCAGTCTTCTTTGGAAATTTTCCTCTAGAACTTCAATCAACAGATAAGGTAGTCGTGAACGTTTCTTGTTTTATTTGAGCCATTTAGCGATATCTGAGCAACCATTTTTCCCATATTTTCTGTCCCATATATTTTGCCCCATATTCTTGCTTGATGTTTCTGTACTCCGTACACTTCGATGATTTATGCCTTTTTCTACGATTTATTGAGACATTGTTATGTCATTGGCATAGTTAAATAATTTTGGATCAGTTGAGACTGATAATATATATATTCTTTCAGTAATTTGCATATTTTTGTAGTCACGATTTGACTGTAAAGTTAACGATTTTCTATGGCAAATTTGAATTCAGACAGCGTGTCACTTTATTAAAGTAATACTATTCAGTAAATTACTTTGACCAATTTTCTGTCATCCTCAAGAAAGAAGAATAATTAAAAGATTTTAGAGCGTTAAAATCTATTACTGTATCGACGATCTTGGAAATACTAGTCGTTTTATGAACATGATTGCAACATAGACATTTATCGTCAGTTCTGAAATACCATTGCATTACAGACAATTTTATGAAATATGAACTTTGATTACGATTTATTGAGTACACTATAGTAATGAACATTTGATAGGAGTTTTTCTCAATTCTAGATTGGAACAATAATGTTTGCATTCCACAGTCTAATTGTATTCTATTCGATTATTTATGCAGTTTAGATGAACTTTGATTGAAGATAGTATTTTTATACTGCGATACTTTGAAGATGTTAATCTCAATTTTGATAGACCAGGGAGGCGTGTCTAATCGTATTTGCTATTAAATTTATTTGTAATTGGCAAATTTTTACTTCATATCGATTCATGAATGAAACCCACGAAGGTTAAATATAATAACAGTTTTCGATACTATTGATGAACATAAGAATTTTTAAAGAGGAACTATGGATGTATAATCGTTAGTTCAGTGGACGTGTAAAAGTCGCTGATGAATAATGCCCTGTAATAAGTGAAGGAAGTTCCCACAGTAATATTAATGAAGTTGATGAATTTGTAAGTGGAGGTTTTTTGTATGTATTGTGGAAGATTTTGATACCATATATATTGAGATATATGATGAATTCTGAGCCAATTTTTGTGCAATTTTGTGCGTTTTGAGCGAGGTATTTTTCCGCTGAGTGTATTGTCCAGGTCCTTTGAAAATTAATCATGTGAAGTTACTGTTAAAATTAACAAGAGTGTTTAAATAATTTGAGATAACGATTTTGAATGGAGGTTACCGTCACAAATAATAATAATAATTATTAAACCTTATTAAATCTGATTCTATAATTTAAATATAACTAACCTTCATTGGTCGATTATATCACCACGATTTAAGTAATTATCAACCGGATAAACATGTGGTTTAATGTATTTCTAATATAAATAATATAAATATTGTAAATAATTATGTAAATATCTTTAATAATAATTTGAAACGAAAGGGATTAATAGAGGCGTGTATACATTTTTCAATTGTCGTTTGACAATATTATAAACAATTTATAATGTTATAAATAAATAATGAACATTTTGTTGTAAACATTAATTGTTTTGTTATTATACTCTAAACAACGCTAGTTCAACAATTGGATTATACAATTAAACAAGATTTGGGATTATTAGAGTAATCCATTGATATTTGATTGGAGCATTTAAAAGATTTGCGTGATAATATTTGAGTTGAGTTGTGGACATTTAAAGTGTTTTGAAAAGGAGCTAGGCTCTGATGTAACTAGCATATGCTAACGTTGGCTGGACAGGTGGGTCCATTTGACGATGCAAGCATGCGACATGATGTAGGGTGTATCGCAGCTGGCCAGACAACTGTATGATAGAGGCCAAGGTCGTCTACATAGCAGGCTTGCGGTTATAAATAAATTGTGATGTTTATGAAAAAGGAAAACAATTGCTATATGTCTCGTCCCAACTCCCTTATCCATTCCAAGTGTATTATTATTATTACGTTCTTTTGAGCTAGAAAGCTGAAATTTTGTATGTAAAGTCTACAAGTCCTACAGGAGGACATGATTACATTGACAATGGCTTCTGATCGCCACGTATATTTTGTTGTTATATTTTTGTTAAATTATTCCTTTATGTGAAATTAATTATTGTACAGTTTAAAGTTTCTTGTTTCCGTCTTGGTTCATTTTAAATATCATGGTGGAGGTTATTGTGAGGGCATACTTTTAAGTGATCCAGTTGGCAACCCAGACCCGAGATTAATTTGAATAGGTAAGTAAAAGGTAAGTATGAACCCCCGTATATTTTGGTGTGTTCCACAATAATTTCTTGTTAACTACTGTGCTCTAATCTCGGTAGTATCTGTCAGTGCCATTTTCATTGATGTAGCTGTGCCGGTGCGATTGATTAGTGGCAATCCGATTGAGGGGGCGGATATCTGACAGCCTACTATCCGGATTATCGGGGACAGTACATCCATATTACAATATGTAGCGCAAGAGTAGAATCAACAAATGAGCGACGACACGCGAAGCGTTTCAACCAAGTACCGTATGAATACATGTACCATTCGTCCGTAGCTATGAAACTTGGGTGAGATGTTGTGTACACCTTATGGAAAATTTCTGGCTTAGTAAATCCCCTATACAATATGCAGCGCACAAGTTGATTCAACAAATGAGGGACGACGCGCGAAGCGTTTTAACAAAGTCCCGTATAAGGTCATATACCATTCTGCCGTCAGCGGTGAAACTTGGGTGAAATATGGTGGACACTCCAAGGAAGGTTTCTGGCTTAGTAAATACATTTCACAGTAGGTAGCACACGAGTAGATTCGACAAATGAACGACGACACGCGGAGCGTTTCAATACTGTCCCCTATGTCTTCATATCCCATTAGTCCGATAGCGATGAAACTTGGGGGAGATGTTGTGGACACTTACGTGACGGTTTCTAACTTAGTAAATACATTTTACAGTAGGTAGCGCACGAGTAGATTCAACAAATGAGTGACGGAGCGCGAATCGTTTAAACAAAATCAGGTATGCGTTCATATACTGTTCATCCGATTGCGATGAAACATTGATCAGTTATTGTGTACCAGCCAGGGAAGGGGACTTAGTAAATCCATTTCACAATAAGTAGCGCAAGAGTAGATGCAACAAATGGGTGACGACGCGCGAAGCGTTTCAACAAAATCCCCTATTGCGTTCATATAACATTCTTCGATTGCGATGAAACCTTGATGAGTTATTGTGTACACGCCAGGGAAGGGCTTCGACTTAGTAATACATTTCTCAATAGGTAGCGCACGAGTAGATTCAACAAATGAGTGACAGCGCACGAATCGTTTAAACAATACCCCGTATACGTGCATATACCATTCATCCGATTGCGATGAATCATTGATGAGTTATTGTGTACACGCCAGGGAAGGGTTTCGACTTAGTAAATCCATTTCACAATAGGTAGCGTACGAGTTGATTCAACAAATGAGTGACAGCGATGAAACTTTTGAATGTTGGTGTGCACGCTCCCACGAATGGTTCTAAATTAGAAAATCCATTTTACGATAGCTTAGAGGCAGTTAACATGTTGTGTATCCAAAAGCACTTCAAGAAACAGAATTTCAACGCCAACACTTTCTTTGATTGGCATTGCAACGCATGCCGTGTACAGCTTGTATATATATATAAATCAATGTTACGAGATAGTATGTGGGTGGGTGTGTATGTCTCCTACGCATTCATATACCACTCATCCGATTGCGATGAAACTTGGGTGAGATGTTGAATACACTTCGAGGTCGGTTTCTGGTTTAGTAAATCCATTTTACAATAGGTAGAGCACGAGTAGATTCAATAAATGAGCGACGACGCGCGAAGCGTTTCAAAGAAGTCCGTTATGCGTTCATATACCATTCATCCGATTGCGATGAAACATGGGTGAGATGTTGAGTTCACTCCAGGAAAAGTTTCTGTCTTAGTAAAACCATTTTACGAGTAGATTCAACAAATGAGCGATGACGCGCGAAGCATTTCAAAAAATTCCCGTAAGCGTTCATATACGTTACCATTAGTCCTATAGCGATGAAACTTGGGTGAGATGTTGAGTACACTCCAGGGAAGCTTTCTGGCTTAGTATATCCATTTTACTTATGTAGCGCACGAGTATATTCAACAAATGAGCGACGCTGCGAGAATCGCTTTAACGAAGTCCGTTATGCGTTCATATACCATTCATCCCATTGCGATGAAACTTGGGTGAGATAATGTGTATACTCCATTGAAGGTTTCTGGCTTAGTAAATCCATTTTACAATAGGTAGCACACGAGTAGAATCAATAAATGAGCAACGACGCGCGAAGCATTTCAACAAAGTCGGTTATGCGTTCATATACCATTCATCCGATTGCGATGAAACTTAGGTGAGATGTTGAGTACACTCCAGGAAAGGCTTCTGTCTTAGTAAAACCATTTTACAATAGGTAGCACACGAGTAGATTCAACAAATGAGCGACGATGCGCAAATCGCTTCAAAATGGTCCCGTATGTGTTCATACACCATTCATCCTTGCTATGAAACTTGGTTGAGATGTTGAGTACACTCCAGGGTAGCTTTCTGGTTTAGTAAATCAATTTTACTTAGGTAGCGCACGAGTAGATTCAACAAATGAGCGACGATGCGCGAATCACTTTAACAAAGTCCGTTATGCGTTCATATACCATTCATCCGATTGCGATGAAACTTCGGTGAGATGTTGTGTATACTCCATTGAAGGTTTCTGGCTTAGTAAATCCATTTTACAATAGGTAGCACACGAGTAGAATCAACAAATGAGCAACGACGCGCAAAGCGTTTCAACAAAGTCCCGTATGAGTTCATGTATCATTCGTCCGATAGCAATGCAACTTGGGTGAGAGGTTGTGTACACTCCGGGGAAGGTTTCTGGCTTAGTAAATCCACTTTACAATAGGTAGCACACGAGTAGATTCAACAAATGAGCGACGACGCGCGAAGCGTTTCAACAAAGTCTCGTATACGTTCATATACCATTCGTCCGATAGCGACAACACTTGGGTGAGATATTGAGTACACTCTAAAGAAGGATTCTGGCTTAGATTATCCACTTTTCAATAGGTAGCGCACGAGTAGATTCAATATATGAGCGATGACGCACGAATCGTTTCAACAAAATCCCGTATGCGTTCATATACCATTCGTCCGATAGCGATGAAAATTGAGTGAGATGTTGAGTTCACTCCAAAGAAGGTATCTGGCTTAGTAAATCTATTTTACAATAGGCAGCGCACTAGTAGATTGAACAAGTGAGCGACGGCACGCGAATCGTTTCAACAAAGTACGTGTTCATATACCATTCGTCCGGTAGCGATGAAACATGGGCGAGTTTTTGTGCACACTGCAGGGAAGGTTTTTGAATGAGTAAATCCATTGTACAATAAGTAGCGCACGGGTAGATTCAACAAATGAATGAAGGCGCGCGAATCGTATAAATAAAATCCCGTATGCGTTCATATACCATTCATCGGATTTCGATGAAACTTGAGTGAGTTATTGTGTAAACTGCAGGGAACGTTTCTAATTGAGTAATTCCATTGTATAAAAGGTAGCGCACGAGTATTTTCAACAAATGAGTGACGGGGCGCGAATCGTTTCAACAAAGTTCCGTCTGCGTTCGTGTACCATTCATCCGATTGAAATGAAATTAGGGTGAATTGTTGTGCACACTGCAGGGTAGGTTTCTGACTTAGTAAATCCATTGTATATTAGGTAGCGCACGAGTTGATTCAACAAATGAGTGACGGCGCGCGAAGCTTTTGAACGAATTTCTATCTGCGTTCATATACCATACATCCGATTGCGATGGAACGTTGGTGCGTTGTTGTGCACGCTCCCACAAATGCTTATAAATTAGTAAATCCATTTTACGATAGCTTAGAGGCAGTTAACGGAAATTGAAGAAAATATTGTGTATCCAAAAGCACTTCAAGAAACAAAATTACAAAGCCAACACTTTTTTTTATTGGCATTGCAACGCATGCCGGGTACAGCTTGTATGTATATAAAAATGAATGTTCGTTTGTTCGTCTTTTATGCGTTATTAAACCATTCATCCGATTGCGATCAAATTTTGGTGAATTGTTGTAAACACTTCCGGAATGGTTATAGGCATAGTTTAGCCAATTTATAATAGAGAGCGCGTGAGTAGTTTAAACAAATGAGTGTTGGCGATGCATTCATATAGCCTACAATTCATCCGATTGCGACCAAATTTTGTTGGCATGTTTAGCACACTTCCGGGATGATTATAGCCATAGTTAATCCAATGTATAATAAATAGCGCGCGAGTAGTTTAAACAAATGAGTATTGGCTATGCGATCATATACAATTCATGCGATTGCGATCAAATTTTGGTGTGTTGTAGTGCACACTTCCGGGAAAGTTATAGGCATAGAAAATCCAATTTAAAATAGATGGCGCGCGAGTAGCTTCAACAAAATGGCGTGCGGTTCGTTTCAACGAAGACCACATGCGTTCATATACCATTCATTCAATTGCGATTAAACATGGGAGAGATGTTCTGCACACTCAAGGGAAGGTTTCTGGCTTAGTAAATCCATTTTACAATAGGTAGCGCACGAGTAGATTCAACAAATTAGCGACGACGTGTGAAACGTTTCAACAAAGTCTCGTATGCGTTCATATACCATTCGTCCGATAGCGATAAAACTTGGGTGAGATATTGTGTACACTTCAAGGAAGGTTCCTGACTTAGTAAATCCATTTTACAGTAGGTGGCGAACGAGTAGATTCAACAAATGAGCGACGACGTGAGAAGCGATTCAACAAAGTACCGTATACGTTCATATACCATTCGTCCGATAGCGATGAAACTTGGGTGAGATGTTGTGTATACATCAGTGAAGGTTTCTGCCCTAGTAAATCTATTTTACAATAGGTAGCGCACGAGTAGATTCAACAAATGAGCGACAACGCGCAAAGCGTTTCAAGCAAGTCCCATATGCGTCCATTACCAATCGTGCGAAAGCGATGAAACTTAGGTGAGTTTTTGTGTACACTCTAGGGAAGGTTTCAGACTTAGTACATGCATTTTACAATGGGTAGCGCACGAGTTTATTCAACAAATGAGCGACGGCACGTGGATCGTTTCAACCAAGTACCGTATGCGTTCATATACCATTCATCCGAATGCGATGAAATTTGGTGAATTGTTATGTGCACTCCAGGAAAGTTTTCTGGCTTAGTAAATCCATTTTACAATAGGTAGCGCACGAGTAGATTCAACAAATGAGCGATGGTGTGCGAATCGTTTCAACAAAGTCCCGAATGCATTCATATACTATTCATTCGATTGCGATGAAACTTTGGTGAATTGTTGTGTACACTCAAGGGAAGGTGTCTGGCTTAGTACATGCATTTCACGACAGGTAGCGCACGAGTAGATTCAATAAATGAGCGTCGGCACACGAATCGTTTCAAAAGAGTCCCATATGCTTTCATATACCATTCATGCGATTGCGATGAGACTTTGGTGAATCGTTGAGTACGCTCTAGGAAAAGTTTAAGGCTTAGTAAATTTATTTTACAATAGGTAGCGTACGAATAGATTCGACAAATGAATGACGGCATGCGTATTGTTTAAACAAAATCCCGTATGCGTTCATATACCATTCATCCGATTGCGATGAAACTTGGGTGAATTGTTGAGCACGCTCCCACGAATGTTTCTAAATTATCTAATCCATTTTACGATAGTTTAGAGGCTGTCAACGGAAACTGAAAAAAGATTATTACCAAAAGCACTTCAAGAAACAAAATTACAACGCCAACACTTTCTTTGATTGGCATTGCAACGCATGCTGGGTACAGCTAGTATAATAATAATAATAATAATAATAATAATCTCGAAAACATCAAGAAGGCGGAGAGAAAAATCATCCGGAAAATTTTGGGTCCTAAACTCTCACATGTAGGATATCGTCTACAATCGCACACAATCACAGAGAGATACTCCAACATCGAGACAGATTTCCGCAAACGCCGACTGGCATTTTAGGGCCACATCATGAGACGGAATGACGACCGATTAACAAAGAGAATTCTGACATGGGCCTACTTAAGAAAACTTCAAGTGACAACAGTCTGGGTTACACAGGTCCAATTTGATCTCAGAAGTGCCAATATCACACCAATAGACATCGACGATCGAATGACATTCACACATAATATCCGCATTTGGGAAGTTACACCTGAAGATCGACCAAGGAGATCGGGGAAAGGATGGACGAAGGAACGTCAAACAGTGGTCCGGTTCCGTAAAAAAGCGGACAAAAATAGATTTTTCAACTTTACATTAGAAAGGCCAAACCAACTCCCACGTGAAGTATGTTAATCAGTGTACATTAATTTCACTTTTTATTTGGAAATTGCTTCTGTGTTTCTCAGATATAATACTACAAAAGTGATACAACTCTTCGTTTCTGAATTCCGCGCTCCATTAAGTAAACTTTGAAATATCATTCTAACTTCAAAACGAAACTCGGGGTCTATAATACTGTATCTGTATGTAGTTTGTGATCTGATATATTTGATTATAGCATGATTTTCGATTTCAGATCACTTATAAGGACTGTTATACTTATTTTTATAGTGCTTTATTTTCTTCAAGAAAAATAAATTTTGCTTGACCTACAAAAAAATGTATACCATGAAACTTATGCTAGTTTTAAAATGAATACTGGAGAATATATCCTAAAAGGTTTCATCGCCAGAACCCGCCAGATGCGTGATTGAGAAGGGAGAGAACATTACTTCGCGCTCTGAGGATAAACACTCACGCGAGATAAGGGCCTGTTGAGACATTTGTTTATGCTACGCAAGGGATATCTCGAGGCCATGAAACCAAAATAATCTTCAATCACGAGAAGTAATTGATTAGTAGTAGTTGTGTGTGTTGTGAAGAGTGAAAAATGAATTTTCGTTGTTAGTCGCAGTGATCTTATTAACAAGATTCGAGAGAACAAAAATCAGTCTCGCGCGCGTCAAGGAAAGTTTGTGGTAACATATCTCCTTAACAAATTCCAATTAAATGTTGACGACAGTGTAGAGAAAACAGTGTATAATAATATATGAAGCTTTTCTTTTTGCCGTTTGTTGACCGGCGGAGAAAGTGTAACTTCTTAGAACGTTCTTTTTTTTTGAAGAAATATTCAGACTGGTTGAAAACAGAAAATGTGATATCAATTCCGAGCATTCCTGGCTCTGCAAAATCAGTAGATCGAGGTCGTCCTCCAAAAGAATTGCATGAGCTAACGGAGAGAAGCAAAATAAGGAAAATTAAAGTCCTAAGGGAGAGTGCCACTTCATCAGAGCTTGCCTATGCGACCGTTGTGAATTTAAGGGCAGAGGGAGACGATTCATTAGCCAAGCTAAAAAGAAGCTACCACGACCACTCCAACAAGGGGCAAACAATGGTGCGAAATTTTCAGAAATGAAAAATCTACATAAGTGGCACAAAAGCTCGTCGACAATTTACAACTTGAGTTTGGAATTTCAGTTCCACACGCCCACTTTCGATTTTTTGAATGTCTCCTGCATATTTCGTACCGCCTGGGTTTTAAAAAGTGGAAAGTGAGCGTGAAAGATGGTACTCGAGACTTATTCGAAAGAAAGAAAAAATTGTGCAAGACTCGTTCAGAACGAGATTAGGTCTTCTAGTTGATATTCCGAAGCCTGGATATGGAACAACCAGTGATGGCAACACTGCCTCAACCTCAAGTAGCATCCGAAATAACAGGGGTAGTTAATAACTCGTTTTGGAATAATTTTAAAAGCAATTTCCTCTGGTAATGAAATTAATAGTTCAGAGTTCAATTCCTACTGCTGCGAAACAGCAAGCTTATATGTACGGCTATATCCGTGGTGTTACATGCCTCTAACACTCCATAACATACTTGTCCATGGATCTTTCATTATAGAAGCAGCTATTTTTCCGATTGGAGAACTTTCAGAAGAGGTCTTAGAGTCTAGACACCAAGAAGTAAGAAAATATAGAGAAGACCATACCAGAAAATCCTCAAGAATTTCCAATAATTTTGACTTGTTCCATAGACTATTGCTAAGCTCTGATTCAGTAATCTCAAGCACGGGAGGTCTACCGAAGAAGAAAAGAAGACAGTTGCCTCAGGAGGTGTGTACATTATTGTCTATACCCGAGGACTAGACGGAGCAGGAAGGGGAAGGAGAGGAAGTCGACTCATCCGGATCAGAGGATGAATAAGTAAGTAATTTTATGTACTAAGACAAATTTACCTAATAGTAACATCTAATTTAAAGTTTTATACAAAAGTATTTCATTTCATTTAGCGGAAAATATTTTTGTCCGCTTTTTTTCAAATCCGGACCACTGTGCGTCGAGTTCATCATAGCGAAACGAAGAAGGAGCTTTGGAAGACCAAGGAAAACAGCAGATCATAATTTGTTTTATGTAATCCTTTGGGTCTAAACAACTTAAATAAATAATAATAATGTTATTGATTTTACGTCCCTTTTAACTACTCTGGCTTTTAGTGACGCCAGGGTGCTGGAAGTTTGCCCGAAGGGGATCTTAAACGTGCCAGTAAATCTACGGCTCCTTCGCATTTGCGCATCCTTAAATGCCAACTGACTGCGCCAGGATTCAATCCTGAAACCTTGGCCACAGCAGACGAGAACGTCACCGCTGCGCCACGCAGACATTCAACTCGTGAAAGACAACTGGACATTCCCATTTAAAGTATAGTTAACCTGAATAGTTTTCGTACTGTAATATTTATTACTCTATGCAAGTATCATTTGAACGATCATACACATTTTGTGTTTACAGCTTCATTAGCATTCTCTAAAAAAAACAACGTCGAAAACATTTTTATTTCAGAGTTGCCAAGATAATAGGGAACCAGTCCACGTGTTGACGAGGGGGCAGATGACCTCTCTGTTCCGCCACTTAAAACAATAACTAAGTGCGTGTTGACGGACTGAAAAACAGTCCTTACACATGCTACCATTTTCTTGCAACATAAATCGGAGTCTCTCTCGCCTCTCGTCTCACACGCCCGCAATTACAAGAGTGGAGCAGAGAAAATGAGTCCTCAACACGAACAACATCAGGACTACATTCGATTTGTCAGGATGTCGAATATTAATCGTAAAACAAGCCTAATTGCTTGTTTTGATTCATTTAGAGGCATTGGTCATGTAGTAGCCCCATGTACTTGGGTGTGTGTGGATTCTGACCGATTACCTGTGTCCCTGTGATATCTGAATTAATTGGGGCAATGATTTGGGTAGAAGGCGTCCGTGGCCTCTATTTAGGCACCATCTCGACATTCGTCCGGATTAGAAACAGGGATAACAAAGCAAAACCTCTTCTAGGATGACTGAGAAGGAATCGAACCCACCTCTTGTCAGTTCTACCTCATGAGATTGAATGTACCCCCGTTTGTCATCAGGCCAGAATTACATTTCTAGGCAGAGCCGGGAATCAACCCCGGATCTTCCCGGTTACAGCCATTATGCAACAAGGCGCACACAGAATCAGGATTGTATTCACGTTTCCAAGTCGCCAATCTCATCGTCAGTCATATGACAACGCACAACATAACCATAAAGTAATCTAACATCTACTGAAGATCAAAGTCACATTTTTCACTTTATGTACACAGCATTTTCTGTCAACTATGTACAACACAACCGTTAAGGGGCTGCAACAACGCAGTCATATAGCCTCGTGTACTTTGTGTGTGTGTGTGTGTGTGTGTGTGTAGAATCTGTCTGATAACCGGTGTTTGTGATGTTTGTATTAGTGTGCGTTATCTGTAATTCAGGTACGGACTGCAGACGATCAATATCAAGTAGTTCCTACTTTTGCTACCAAATGCAACCGTCAACGACACCTAGTTGTGAATTTGGCTACTAGATGCCACGGCACCTGGCGACGAACGTTGGAACTTAATAGAGCGTTAATCAAATCTAACCTACACATCTAGCTTCACACAGTTATTGTAGTTAGTGGAGGGTTCTTTTACATGCCATGAATCTATGACATGGGCCCGCCGGCTTTACTTCCTCTTCGAAGGAAAGCATACTGAGAAATTGTTAACGCTCTTATCCCCGGTAGTTAATATGCGTATTGTTTTATGGTAGTGGTTCTTATTGTGAACACATTTGTGAGTGAGTACGAGCTTCTGCTGAGTGTTCTGACTTGGGGTGAAATCCAGAATGTAGATTGATTACCTGCGGACACAGGACAGCGAGGAGACTCGCTCTTCAGCTTCTTACGAGAGTAGCTCTAGTGCCAAGTAGTTTTGAGACGGACACGGGACAGTGAGGAGACTCGCTCTTCAGCTTCTTTCGATACTAGCTCAAGTGACAAATGATGTTGACTTGATCGGCAGAAAATAGCGATCCTCTGTGAGGGTTTTCATCAAAAGGAGAAACAAAGTAGGAATATGTGTCTGCGAGTAATGATCACCGAATGCAATGCAGTACAACTCGAAATGAGAGAAATACTGCCAGCCGCTAATGTAGTATTTGCTAGCACGCGTTCTTGCCTCTGCTGTCAAGAAAACTGAAGTTCATAGTTTATCAGACAAGTGATGTATGGATCAGAAACATGGGCTTTTACCAAATCAGATGAGAGCACAACAGGAATATGAAACAGGTATACAGCCTATGCTAAACTTAACAGTCTTGGTCCCCACTACAAGCCCTCAAAGTTTGTAATGGGAATTTAGAAACACCCTGTAGGCCTATACTGCGCAAGATATTAAGTGCTGTGAATGGAGAATGGTGAATCAAAACTAACACAGAGCTTCATACACTTGATGAAGAACCATAATATATTATGACATAAGAGAAGTAGACTGCGATGGTGAAGGAATGTCTGGATGACGTGGAGGATCACCAGCGTCACATCGTTTGGGGGTCCCAGGTTGGCGGAGAGAGGTGGTATTAAGGAGGTCAATGTTCAAGGGCTGTGGAGCCAATGTGATAGTAGTGAAGACGAATCAAGGTGGGGCCTTGAACTGCTGTCATCAGTACATCTACAGCATAAACCGTATGCGGAGGTTTGTTGGCCGTTATTACAATGGAGAGATGGCATCAGCTCTCGTATTCCATCATTAGCAATAGACAGCCACAACATATTACTTCAGCAGCACTCTCAACTTATGCACATAATTGTGTAACGAGTCATGCAATTGCCGTCAGCCAATCCAGCCAGGGCTAATTAGGGTAGCCCCTCCCAAGGCCACCACGATACAATAGCTCTACGAGTCAGGACGATCATTGGCGTGCGGGCTACTTCTCGAGGCCACTAGTCCCAACGGGAAGTTCCAGAACAACCAACCAGAATAGGCTTGAACCCACTGGAGGAGGAAAGATGAGCCAGAACATCGCCGGAGAGGGGCTAGACAGTTCTGGAAACCACCACTAGAACCTACTCGCTGCTGAAAGAGGTGGCCTGATCGGGAACAGCCAACTAGAAAGGACTGGGTGGTGCCAGCATAGAATTCACTAGAACACACTCAATGCCGCGGGAGGTAGCGACGCCCAGAACATTCCAGTCCAAAGGCCGATTGTTTATATACCAGTGATGTGCGACGAGCAGTCAGTCCTGGATGAGTATCCGCTGAAGGAGTGTGCCGAGCGACCAGTGAAAATAAATGTGGACAGTGCAGTGAAAATAAATAACGTAGACAGTGACTGCAAGAGATACTGACTTGCAGAGATCAGTGCCGATAAATAGTGACTGTGGAAGATAAATAGTGCCTGGAAGAGATTCTGACTTGCAGAGATCAGTGTACACAAATAGTGACTAATAGCTGTATGAAGTGAGACTCTGTGTGTGTGTGTGTGTGTGCAAGTAAG
The DNA here is from genome assembly GCA_946902985.2 of Meconema thalassinum. NCBI lineage: Eukaryota > Metazoa > Arthropoda > Insecta > Orthoptera > Tettigoniidae > Meconema > Meconema thalassinum. Next base: position 593,630,575 of record OX336388.2, read on the forward strand.
TAGGCCTAATTTGAATTAGTGTTACCTAGTGTACATAATAATAGTGTAAATAGAGATTTAGTGCATTATAGCCTGACCAGTATTATTACGAACCCTAAAAACGTAACAATTGGTGTCAGATGTATGGTGTCAGGCTATAAGGAGTGCTGCTTTGCGAAAACCGTGTTACTTTTAAATAGGCCTACTTTAAGGAAGTGGCTAGCTAATTTTTAATGACTGTCTTGTGTGCACCAACTAGAGGCCTAGTTCATTGTGTGCTGACTGTCCGTGTATCTTGTATTTTGAACTGTAAAATGGCGACAAGGAGAGTAAAACTTTCAGCACTGAAGGTTTCGGAATTACGACAGGAATTGGAAGAAAGGGAAACTGATGCCACGGGAAAAAGTCTACGCTACAAGTGCGATTACGTCAGTTACTGCTGGACGGTGGTGAGGACCCAGATATATTCCTTTTTGAGTTTCCTTGCGGGACTGACGGCATAGGTCAGATGGTGGAAATTTTGGAAAAGAATATGAGAGAAAATTTGGGAAATTTGGAAAATTTGGCAAAGAAAATGGCGGACAATGCGGAAAATTTAGAAAAGAAGATAGCAGATAACTCCAAAATTCTGGAAAGGAATATCATGGAAAATACTGCCAATCTTGAGAGGAAACTTCGAGAAGTAACGCTCACTACGGAAACGATGCTGAGGGAAGAATTTCAAGAGTCCCTGCGGAAATTGGAGGACAAGCTTGCGAGCGCCCTGCTTCAAAATAAGGACAAGTAACGAAACGAAACCATTGCCGCTGCTGGACCATCGGAATGTAAGGAGAGAGTTCCTGTTCCCGCAGCTGGGCGGACTGACCTGCCAACGGATCGTGCACCCGTTCCCGCAGTTGGCCGTTCTGACCTGCCAACATTCGATGGGAAGTCTGCGTGGGAAGAATACTTCACATTGTTTGAGACCGCAGCCATGATTAATGGGTGGTCAGAGGCCACGAAAGCTGCAACGATGAGCTTGTCACTGCGCGGAGAGGCCCTACAAGTCCTACAAGCTGTTCCCTTATCGGAGAGACAGAACTACGACGTTCTTGTTCAAAAACTGAAAATGCAGTTCGGACATCGACACATGGAGCAGCTATATCGCTCCCAGTTAAGAAATCGCTGCCAGAGACATAACGAGAGCCTACAGGAGTTCGAAGCAGACATAGTCCGTCTCGTTAGGAGCGCCTACCCAACAGTGCCCAGCGACGTTTACGAGAGTCTTGCTACCGAGAAGTTTCTCGACGGGCTCCGCGAGACCGAGACACAGCGGGCTGTGAAGCTGGCGCGCCCGAAAACGTTGAATGATGCTTGGACCCTCGCCCTTGAGTTCGAGGCTGTTCAACAATCCGTGCGCAGCCAGGTGCGCATTCGAGCTCTGGAGGGAGACAAGGAGGTCCAACCTGTGCCATCCATAGAAGAAATCGTGGAGAAAGTTCTTCAAGCCTTGCAGACCAAGAAGAAACGGACGAGATGCTGAGGCTGCGGGGAGATTGGGCACCTCAGAGATCGATGTCCTAAACTTACGAATAATAAGTACCAGCCGCAGGGAAACTAAAGATGGTTGATGGAAAGGGGCGACTGTCAACCCGCACCTACACCAGGAATGCCCCCACTTCTGCTATCGTCGCGTCTCAGGGTTGTCAAGCCAACTCAATTTTTGTTAGTAGCCATGTGGATGGAGAACCCTGAGACCTACTGCTGGACACAGGGGCCACAATGACCATCATCCGACCAGGCATCGTGAGAAGAGCAATAACACCCACAAGATGGACACTGCGAACAGCAACGGGGGAACCAGCCAACGTTCGAGGGGAGGCAGTCGTCGACTTCATCATCGGCGATACCCAGTTTCGCCATCGTGTCTTGGTCGCTGAGGTGGAAGAGGACGTTATTCTCGGGATGGACATCATGACTAAGAACAAATTCGGACTAGACTTGGGAAGTGGAATTTTGAGAGTCGGAAACCAGGAGGTAGTGCTGCAGAAGAGGAACGCCTCGTCGGTACGGGTGATAGCAGCGGAAGACATGGTACTGCCAGGACGTAGTGAAGTAATGGTAGAAGGGAAGATGGACGGTGAAATCCCCGAAGGTTGTGTCGTCTTGGTAGGGCCTACGTTTGGCGAAGACGAAACTGGACATGGAATGCTGGTAGCCAAAGCTTTGGTCCGTGCAGGGGCGAAAATTCCTGTGCGGGTAATGATCCATCATGATCGCCCAATAACCATTCGGGAAGGAACCAGCCTGGGAATCTGTTCGTCTGTATCCTCCGTCGTACGCCAAGTGCGAACAGCTGCCTCCTCATCCGGTATACCTTCAGTGTGGCTTGACAGTCTTAACGAGGCAGCGTGTCAAGAGCTAAATCCTGAGCAGAGCCGAGAGGTAAGGGAACTTCTCAAACGTTATAAGGATGCCTTCCAGGATGGGACTTGTAATGGAAGAACGAACGTGGTACAACATCGCACCGATACGGGTGACTCAAGACCTATTCGCCAGACGCCAAGGAGATTGCCACGAGCCAAACGAGAGGAAGCCGAGCAAATAATAAGTGTTATGGCTCGCGATGGGGTGATAGAACCTTCAAGCAGCCCCTGGGCCTCGCCAGTGGTTCTGGTGAAGAAGAAAGATGGATCTACGCGGTTTTGCGTAGACTACCGCCAGCTGAACAATGTGATGAAAAAGGACAGTTATCCTCTACCACGCATCGATGACACCCTAGACACCTTGGGTGGGAGCACGATCTTCTCCACATTGGACCTCAAGAGTGGGTACTGGCAGGTCAGGTTGGACCCCAAAGACAAGGAGAAGACCGCCTTTACGATTGGTTCGGGGCTGTGGAACTTCACAGTTATGCCGTTCGGACTCTGTAACGCCCCTGCTACGTTTGACCGTTTGATGGAGCGAGTCTTAAAAGAGCTGTCTTGGGAAACCTGCTTGGTCTACTTGGATGACATCAACGTTCTCGGAAGGACGTTTGAAGACCACCTAAAGAATTTGGAGCAGGTGTTCTCACGTCTAAAACAAGCCAACCTGAAGCTCAACCCCAAGAAGTGCTTCCTCTTTCGGAAGGAAGTGAATTACCTAGGCCACGTTGTTTCCGGAGAGGGGGTCGCTGCAGATCCGGAGAAGATAAACGCAGTGAAGGAATGGCCAATACCGAAGGATAAGCGCGAAGTCAGGATTACCTATTACCGTCAATTCGTGCCCGGATTTGCTAACATCGCGAAGCCTCTGACCCAACTTAACAAAGAAGGTCGGAGTTTTGTGTGGGACACGAACTGACAACAGTCTTTCGAACAACTGAAGGAGGTATTGGCCAATGCTCCTATCCTGAGTTACCCACAACCGGAAGGACTGTTCGTTTTAGACACCGATGCTAGCAATGTGGGCATCGGTAGAGTGCTCTCCCAACCGCAAGGTGGGCAGGAAAGAGTGATAGCTTACTTCAGCAAGGTTCTTTCTAAACCGGAGAGGAACTACTGCGTGACTAGAAGGGAATTGCTTGCTGTAGTGAAGTCGGTGGAGCATTTCCACAAGTACCTCTATGGTAGGAAGTTCGTTCTACGGACTGATCATGCAGAACTTACGTGGCTTCTGAGCTTCAAGAACCCGGAGGGACAGGTAGCCAGGTGGATCGAAAGGCTCGAGGAGTACGACTTCGACTCTGAACACAGGGCTGGTCTTAAACACCGAAATGCTGATGCTCTGTCTGGGAGACCGTGCGTGCAAAACTGCAAGCACTGCAATCGGATAGAAGACAAAATTGTAGCGGCGAGAAGAAGTACTGAGACGACCACTGGCAGGATGAGGAAATCCGTAAGGACCAAGAAAACGATCCGGACTTAAAACACTGCGTTGGAAGAAGTCTGAGGAACGGCCGACCTGGGAAGAGGTAGCTCCCTTCTCGCGCTCTCTAAAAGCCTACTGGGCTCAGTGGAATTCCGTGATTTTGGAAAACGGGGTTCTAAAGAGGGTACTGGAGAATGAGAATGGGACTCAGGAGAGGCTACAGCTTATTGTTCCACGAAACAGAGTATCCTAGATAGTGCAGTTGCTGCATGATGGAACGTCCGAAGGGCACCTTGGAGTTCGGAAAACCATAGATAAAAGTCCGAGAGCGGTTTTACTGGTTCAATTGTTCCGATGACGTTCGTGAATGGTGTAGAAAGTGCGTGGTTTGTGCCACTGCGAACGGGCCAAAGAAGAAGAGAAGAGCAGCGATGAGACAGTACAACGTTGGTGCACCGTTCGAACGGATCGCCATTGATGTAGGGAGCCCCTTCCTTACGACTGAGAGTGGAAATAAATACATCTTGGTAGCAATAGATTACTTCAGCAAGTGGGTAGAAGCATATGCATTGCCCAATCAAGAAGCTGTGGTGGTTGCCGAGACGCTAGTAAGGGAGCTGGTGAGCCGATTTGGTGTACCTTTGGAATTGCATTCCGACCAGGGGCGAAATTTCGAGTCGTCGGTGTTCCAGGAAATGTGCCAGATTCTCGGGATCCGAAAAACGAGAACAACTGCCCTGCATCCACAGTCCGACGGCATGGTGGAGCGCATGAACAGAACAGTGGATAAATACCTGTCCAAGATTGTATCCGACCACCAGCGGGACTGGGACAAGTTTCTCCACTTGTTTCTACTGGCATACCGCTCTTCTATCCATGAGACCACAGGCCAAACACCAGCTAATGTGCAGTTTGGCCGAGAGCTGCGGTTCCCGTGTGACCTGACGTTCGGCTGCAAACCTAAGGATGACGTTGTTGGCGAGGACTACATCTCCGAACTTCGTCGAAGGATGGATGACATTCACGACCGAGTTCGCGCAAACATCCAGAATGCGAGCAACCGGATGAAGGAGCGTTACCTAAGAACCGAAGAGGATACCAAGCAGGAGATCTAGTCTGGCTCTTCGACCCAAAAAGGCGGCGAGGGTTATCTCCGAAGCTGCAACGCTCCTGGGACGGACCATATGAGGTACTGAAGAGGATCAAAAAAGGAAGGAAGGAAGGAAGCTTGTAGTTTAAGGTGACCGTCAATCTTGAGATCATGAGCCACGGGACTTCCTTTTTACGTGGAATCCGAACCACAGGACATGGCATTTCACTTCGAAAATCTCACATGCATTGACCGGGAATCGAACCCGGACCGCCTTGGTGAGAGGCATACAGCTAGACCGCTGAGCCACCACGCCCCTTGAAGAGGATCAACGACGTCGTCTATCGTATCAGGAGGAGACCGAATGGCAAACCCCGAGTGGTCCATTTCAATCGGCTGGCACCGTTCCTGGGCGACAACCATGACGAGGGGAACGTGCAACACGCTCGTATCTGTCGATTGCCAGAAGCGGAACGATCCTTCGAAGAGTTCATGGCTCAATGTAGTATTGGCCGAAAAGTTCGTTATGGCGTCACTACCGAGACTCGACAGGACTTATTCCAAACCGCCAGCAGGTATGCCTTGGCTCACTGTGTGGCTAAGAACCTGAGGATGAGCCAGGGAATCGCCCAGGTGTTCCGGCGGAAATACGGCGAGATTGACGAGCTACAGCGCCAAGAGCCTCGTGTCGGGGACGTGTTGTGCTTAACCAAGAACGAGCGATCGCTGTTTTATCTGGTGACGAAGGAATTTCCCCATCTTAAGCCCTCCTATCGTGCCATCTGGGATAGTCCACTTGCTATGCGGAAGCACCTACTGAAGCGAAGCGTATCCAAATTAGCTGTAGTCAAGTTGGGCTGTGGACTAGATGGGTTGGACTGGAGGATTGTAAGAAGCATGCTAGAGGAAGTCTTTCGACGCACAGGGATTGAGATTCTGGTGTGCTGCTGGCCCCGAATAGACGTGGTGTCTCGGAAAACGGTGGACTGTTACTTCTTCGTCAACTCACGATGCCGTGAAGGACCGAGCTGTTTCTACCATCACCCTGTTGCAAGTGTCTGCTCCAAGACGGAACAGTGTTAAGGAGGGGGCAGTGTAACGAGTCGTGCAATTGCCGTCGGCCGCCACCCCGTTCTCCAGTGTCAAGTGTCTGGGGAGCGCCGGGCAGCCAATCCAGCCAGGGCTAATTAGGGTAGCCCCTCCCAAGGCCACCACAATACAATAGCTCTACGAGTCAGGACGATCATTGGCGTGCGGGCTACTTCTCGAGGCCACTAGTCCCAACGGGAAGTTCCAGAACAACCACCCAGAATAGGCTTGAACCCACTGGAGGAGGAAAGATGAGCCAGAACATCGCCGGAGAGGGGCTAGACAGTTCTGGAAACCACCACTAGAACCTGGAGAACGGGGCGAACAATGTATGTCATCCGCCCCAAAATAAACAAGAGATTCTTAGCTGATGTCACACAATAACATTCCAGGAGTCTCCTTCATCTGCTTTTAAGTGTACTTTGATCGATTAATCCAATGTGGAACTGTGAAAACTTCACTACTTATTTCTGAAAGAGGTGGCCTGATCGGGAACAGCCAACTAGAAAGGATTGGGTGGTGCCAGCATAGAATTCACTAGAACACTCTCAATGCCGCGAGTGGTAGCGACGCCCAGAACATTCCAGTCCAGAGGCCGATTGTTAAAATACCAGTGATGTGCGACGAGCAGTCAGTCCTGAATGAGTCTCCGCTGAAGGAGCGTGCCGAGCGACCAGTGAAAATAAATGTGGACAGTGCAGTGAAAATAAATAACGTAGACAGTGACTGCAAGAGATACTGACTTGCAGAGATCAGTGTACATAAATAGTGAATAATAGCTGTATGAAGTGAGACTGTGTGTGTGTGTGTGTGTGTGTGTGTGTGTGCAAGTAGGTAGGCCTAATTTGATTGAGTGTTAACTAGTGTACATAATATTAGTGTAAATAAAGATTTAGTGCATTATAGCCTGACCAGTATTATTACGAACCCTAAAAACGTAACAATATGTTGTGTTGGTAGCGTTGTAAATTGGCTGTGAAGGTAACAGAGTTCGGCCGATAGCAGCTAGAGGACTGAGAGTTCAATTACGGACGGTATGTGGTGAGGCTTCAAGGTCGCGGTACAATATGAGTGGCGGGGAGCTGGAGCGCTGGAGGGGACATCGCTCATTTAACTGCACCAAGCTTAAGATGATTGACAGCACGGCGGGCGACAAGTGACTGCTGGCGATGTTCCCCTACAACTGAAACGTAGTTGGAAATTGTCTACCCAGAGCGGTCAACTTGAACTTGATCAATTAATCCAATGTGGAACTGTGAAAACTTCACTACTTATTTCTTTTTCGTAAGATGTTGACAGACGTGCCTCTCGACCAAGTGCACCAGGACCTACGAGCCAAAGAGTAATGCGGCGGCAACCCATCATCATTACAATCGGGCACAGTCCATTAGCGCATGGAATGGAAGTTTTTCTAAATGTCTCCCATTTTGTTCTAGGCACATCATATTCATAACATTCACTACATTAATTCTGGAAACAGGCTGCAGAAGTCAGCCATTTACATCCGAAATCAGCAGAACTTTCTACCTCATTTCACAACAAATATGGATATAATACAAATTACTTGCTATTTCAAAAGTGCACACAACTGGACACACCATGCAGCCTGGCAGTAAAGGTAGGGTTGCGTATTATAGTAGCTGTTAATATACTATTATTATTATTATTATTATTATATATGAATTGCAGCCGAATGGCCATAGCAGGGTATTTTAATTGAAGGCCCTTGTGCTCCCAACGAGTTCAATTTCATGTAGTTCCAACTTTGGCTACCAGATGCTAATGTCACTAACACCTAGCGGCGAACGTTGGAATATGATAGAGGGTTTCCAATCAGCTAAATATAACCTACAAATTTTACTACACACTACCAATTGTTGTGGTAGGTTTTTTTTATATGCCACAAATCTATGACATGGGCTCGCCGGCTTTTCTTCCCCATCCGAGGGAAGGTATACTGAAGGACTTTAACGTTCTTAAAATCTGACGACTTCGGCCGGGTTTGACCCCGCGATCTTGGGCATAGCAGTTCAGCATGCTACCAACTACGCCACCGAAGCCGTTAAAATAGTATAAGCCATTTTTCAGTGTTTCATAAGTAATCTATTAATATGAGGTTTTCAGTCGGTCAACACAAGTGTGCCCAATTAGATCGTATCACCCAGCAAAACCCCTATAGTAAAACTGCGTTATCGTAGTATCTGTGCAAGAGTATTTGTAATTGGGGAAAATGGCATTTGAGAGGAATACAAGTGGAAGTCCGCCTCGTTGGGTAGTTGTTAGCACTCTTGGCTGTCACCCCTGAGGTCGGGGTTCGATTCCCGGCTCTGCCAAGAAATTTTAATTCTGGTCTGATGGTTGAAACAAGGTACACTCAGCCTCGTGAGACACAACTGAGAAGAGGAGGGTTTGATTCCCACCTCAGGTATCCTGAAAATGGTTTCAGTGATTTCCCACTTCTACTCCAGGTCGGGACGGTTCCTAACTTAAGGCTACGACAAGGTCCTTCCCAATCCTATCCCCAATTTACAGATACACACAGTAATACATCCATCACAATAACACAGAGTATCACACAAATTCCACATACGCAAGGGGTTACATGCCCACGATGTCGCAAAGCGTTCTAAAATATGCAACAACAATTCAACTAATGTGTACTGTACAGTACTACTGTTTGGAATGAAAGAGGTGAGTTGTATTTGAACCAGTCCAGAGCAAGCAAACGCACTTATCATTTGTCGGGATTTCAAATGTTCTGTAGTCTTTATTTGGCGATGCTCGCCCATCCTATGAGCTATTGTTTAAATCAGACAGAGTTTTGATTGCTTGCTCGTACGAGTATAGCGCTCCATTCCAACAACGAGCTTCATTCGGTATTTGGACCGCAGTTAGTGCACTGTACGGAATGCAAGTAATCCGGGATCGACGCTCATATTCAACTAATGGGTTTCAAAATTAAATGGTATTGCCTTTTACAAAATGTTATCAGTAACACGAACACACGTCACGAACAAACTAACCCATACTAATGCTAATCAGGGGCCTTCCTTCCTTCTTTGGTTTACACAAATAACGCAAACTTCTATTACAATCGCGAGTATTCGTGATATCAAACTATTTTCGCGATATCTAGCAGGTTTCGCAAATTTTCACAAAATCAAATTTAAAATATCACATGTTTTACAGGCGTTAAATTGTTTAAATAGAATAAAATACATTCCAGTCGACATTTTTGCTTTTAGTTCCAGTAATGAAGACTCGAGGGTCAATTTCTACCTACTGTTTAAGATGATGATGATAATTGTTGTTTTAAGGGGCCTAACATCTAGGTTATCAGCCCCTAATGGTCTGGGTGATAGCGAAAATGGCAATGAAATGTAAACCATAACGAAAACCAAAGTAGATTTAAAATACTTACAAAAAATGGAACTTAGAGTGAAAAGACTTACAAAATGTAGAGTGGAAATACTTATAAAAGGTAATTTAGATGGAAAATACTCACAAAAGCAAATACGATTGAAAAATACGCACAAAATGTAGTTGAGATTCAAAATACTTACAAAATGCAATGTAGATTCGAAATACTCACAAAATGCAATTGAAATTGAAAATATGTACAAAATGCAATTTAGATTGAAAATACTTACGAAATGTAATTGAGATTGGAAATACTTATAAAATGCAATTGAAATTGGAAATACACAATGAAATGTAGATTGAAAATGCCCTATCAGGTTCAACATATTCATAAAATGCAATTGAAATTAAAAATACTTATAAAATGCAATTGGAACTGAAATTTAATTTAGATTCAAAATACTCACAATATGTCAGCCCCCGCTCCAAAGTACTTTCCAAATTGAATATATTAAAAAAAATGGCGTTTAAATCGAAAATACTTACAAAATGGAGTTTACATCGAAAATAATTACAAAATGCAATTTAGATTAAAAACACTCACAAAAGGTAGTATGAAAAAAAAATTGTTACATATTTTATTGGTCTATTTAGTAATGATTTCTCTCCTATGGACTTACGACCTATCCAATAAGGAATAGTGTCTGTATATTATCCGAATTGGGGATTCCGAGTGACACTTGAGCGGGGACCGTTTAGTCTTTTTTTTATTAACTTTGGGATATGCCCACTATATCAAGTGGCTTAAATTCACGGTCCACGAACGTTGAATTAGTTCACGGGCGGCTCATCAGTAAAAATATTTTTAATCCCTCTGCTCTATATGAAACGAGAACAACACTAGTGTCCAAAAGTTAAGCTTAAGTTACGAATAAGCAGGGCAACAGGAAATAGACCGCAAAAAGCACGACATATGCACCTACCAAACCTTACGTGTTCGCTCTGTATAGGAAAGGAGTATTCCCTGCTTTGACTAGCGGCGTAACCGCAAGGAAAACACAGTCAGTGCCTGCGCCCCATATTCCCTCGGTCGTGTTTGCCCTGTTATAGTGTGCGGAGTGTAGCCTAGTGGTGAACATGACAACATAATGGCACAACGACGCCATTTGGACCCCGTTTTGCAAGGAAGAACACTCGGCCGCCTTGACCGAAGCCAGACACAGACCGAAGTCGCCATATCCTAGAATGTGCCACAAAGTGTCATTTTCAGGCTTTGGAGACGATTTCGATACACAGGAGATGTTAGTTGTAGGCCAGTACCAGGCCAGTAACCACTCCACAGCAGGACCGATATCTGGCCTTAACCGCGCGACGAAATCGGAGTGCATCTGCAAGACAATTGGCGGCGGAGCTTGCAGCCGTCTCCGGGGTTGCAGTTTCCCGGCTAACTGTGTATCGGAGGCTCAGAACAGCAGGGCTGTTTGCCAGACGTCCAGCGGTGTGCATCCCACTCACTCCAGCACACAGACGGACCCGTTTACTCTGAAACCGTCAACGTCAAAACTGGACCATGAATGAATGGAGGTCTGCGCTCTTCACAGACGAATCCCACTTCAGATTGCAGGGAGATTCCCGTCGCCCATTAATCTGGAGAGAAGCGGGTAGCCGATACAACCACAGGAACATCGTGGAACGGAACCAGTTTGGTGGTGGTGGCGTCATGGTGTGGTGTTGAATGGCGGTACGAACCTGCACATCTTCATGGTCCGAGGAACATTGTGAACGCTCGGAGATTCAGGGATGAGGTACTGAGACCACATGTTCGACTCTTCAGAAGTGCGGCGGGTCCAGACTTCCTCTTAATGGACGATAATGCACGACCACACCGCGCTGCTCTGGTGGATGAATTTCTGGCTGGGGAAGACATTCAACGCATGGACTGGCCAGCGAGGTCTGCGGATATGAATCCTATAGAACATGCCTGGGATGCATTGGGGAGGTGAATTGCATCCCGTGAGCCTCCACCGAGGACCCTCCAAGACCTTCGGATTGCCCTTTCGGAGAAATGGGATCGACTGCCACAAGAGCTCTTGGACAACCATCTGATAGAGAGCATGCCACGTCACACAGTGTGTCGAATCCCATATCTAGGTGAAAAAAATCACTGTCGCAAATGAAAGCAAAAACTGGCTCATTCGATAGTGAACAAACCAGATGGTGACCTTCGGTCTTCCTTTCCGCTCTCTGGTGCGTAGGAGGGAGTTTATAGGTGCTGAAACGTCTTCCTGGCAGTTATCAGGTCATTTGATAGGTGGTGTCGGAGTGAAGCGAACGTTGTGATTCTAGTGAGTTCAACGAGGTGTTGTCTTCTGCGGCTCATGGAATAGTGAAAAAAGGTATGTGTTCGCACTTCTATGCGTAATACAAGATTTCTGCACTAAATAAATCATTTACTTTATGAGTGCCTCATAATGCCACTTTACTTTAAACGTCATTCGATAGGAAATTTAATGTAGATTCAGGATCTGTAGTGGTTTGGTTGCGCAGGAATGTACATGATGGTTTATTTTCTTATTTTCAGTGACTATGTGGGCATTACCGCGAGAAGAATTTTACAACGCGTCGAGGTCGTGTCGTAAATAGGGGCGTACAGACGTCATATTTCAATATGTTATGAATAAATTTGATCAAACAACTCTTTCTGACACTCAGGTGCAAGAGCTAAGAAACAAAATTAAGTTGATATCCCATAATATTAACAACAAGAAGTTCCGTGAAGAACTAAAGAGCCTACTTTTCTTAAAATTTAAGATTCATGCCAATGATTAATCTATATGGATCTATCTAGAATAATGACGAAATTAAGTTGGTAATATCGACATTTCTTATTAGTTCGAAATACTGTATACCTGGCATAATGTAGCCTAATAGAGAACTACAGTTGGCAGCCCTGGTGACTGAATATATTCTTAATTCCATCTCTTAAGGTACAGAATATAAAATTTGGTTGAAGTCCAATGGATAGTATGGACGTTACATGCAGTTAAACATTGGATCTAACAACGCGCATAAAATCAAGTTGGCAACAATGACATACATGTATTGGTCAGAAATAATCAGAAATAATATTATCTATTGTTGTGTCAATTTTGAATTAAATCCATTAGTTAGTATAGAGGTTACATGCATTTTAGAATTGGACCTATCAGCAAGCTTAAAATCATGTTGGCAGCACTGGCGTAGGCCTATATTAGTTACTCCAAATTAATCTAGAATGCCAGGTACAATACGTGTGCAATGTTTAGAGCTATTGGCTTGCATACTTTCTGATATATTGATATTAGGGTAACAAAAATAGAGACAGTATTTATTAACAGTTGGCAGCCCTGGTTACTCTTAAGAATCGGCACAGTCATATCTGTTATGGTACACATAGCACATACGAAATTTGGTTGAAATCCAAATGATAGTATAAAAGTTAGATGTATTTAAAGTTGGACCTCTCAGCAGGCTTAGAATCATGTTGGTAGCACTGACGTATATAAGTTACTCCAAATTAATATAGAATGTCAGGTCCTATACGTGTGCATAGTTTAAAGCTGTCGGCTTGCATACTTTCTGATATATGGGTATTTGGATTTTAAAAAATGAGAGCATTTATTAACAGTTGGCTGCCCTGGTGGCTCTTAAGAATACGCTCAGTCATATCTGTTTATGTACACATAGTACATACGAAATTTGGTTGAAATCCAATTGATGTGTAGAAGTTATATGCATTTAAAATTTGGACCTATCAGCAGGCTTATAATCATTTTGGCAACACTGCCATGTATGGCCTCCTGGAAATTAAACTGCAATATTATTATCTATACGTGTACCAATTTTGAAATAGGTCCCATTCATACCTTCCAAGATATCCAACATGGAGCTCAAATTTCAATTGCGATTTTTCAGCAGTTGGTAGCACTGACATCATTTTCAAATATGGCCGTGAGATATTCGGGTATAGATCTTTACTCCTACCAAATTTTGTTTCGATTGCTGCAGCCATTTAGGAGTTGATAGGGACACGCACACACACAGCCAGACAGACAGACAGACAGACAGAAGGACAGACAGACACACACACACACACATTTGCCCGATCTCATAAGTCTACTTCTTCCTCATTTTTGCAAAATGTGAAAAGTAGGCTAAAAATGGGAGGGTGCAGGAAGAACAATGCCATGTAGGCCTACATAGGTAATCGACCTATGGAATCTATTGAGTTACTTAATGGCCCCCAAGGAAAATATATATTAAATGCCAAGGTAAGGTTATAATTGCTTTGGAGTGGAGTTTCGACTCCCATAGTGCACTGGCTTTGCTCGTGACGTGGATACACATGTATCAAATACGTCTTGCAATGGCCTTCAGTAGAGATGCTATGGGGGTTCTGCTTCAAATACCGTTATTTATGCAAATGAGGGGGGCGTGGCAAGGTCAATGACCTTGAGGTAGGTCATGGTCAATGACCTTGAGGTAGGTCATTGACCCCAAGGTCGCCGGGACCCCGGAAGGTAAACAAACCTTGGAGGGTCCAGGAACCGGTTTGAGGGGGTGTGGGTGGAGGGGGAGGAGTGGGGGTGGGGAGGGAGGGAGGGTGGGGGTGGGGGAGGGAAGGGTTGGGTGGGGGACGAGGGGGGAAGGATGGAAGAGGATCTGCACGAGACCCTCCTCGACCCAGTCTCTCTCTTGGACTGAGCGCCTTCTCTGTTATGGTCTCGTGCTATATAGCTTTGCTTTGTACTTGATGAGATCCGAGTGTTGCCGAAGGTTTCCGAATCTTTGTCGGTGAATGAATCGTCAGAGAATTGAACGGTCAACTGGTGTGTGTGTGTGTGACGTCACAGCAGATTACGGGATGTGAGGTAGGTCATGGACGGGTGTGTTTTGAATGGAAAACATGAATGGCGGTGTCTGGAGTAGTGAATGGAATTGAGTGAGAGAGAGAGAGAGGGGGGAATAAACTGGTTGTTGAATGTGCTCAATGGTAAACAAACGTCAATGAATCAGGAGTAGTATTTCCTGTAAATGGTAGGGTGGGGGGTAGGATACAAATCGCATAGCATGTTGAGTCGGCCAGCTCGACATGAAATAAAAACAAGAAGGTGTACACCAGATCTGATTTATTAATCCATGAATTATATGTGGCATTAAAACCTAGCCACTTAACAAAAAGTTTATTGCCACGTTTTTGTACAATTTTTTCAACAAGATAATGCTTGGGATATTGCGTCCTTTGCAGTTCCTCCATGTAGAATCCTCCTTGGATTGGCTGCTTGTTGAGGTCATCAAGTAAATAAACAACTGGATTAGAAAGTTTTACCTTGCGAATACGAAATATTTCTGTGCTCCAGTTTGGTGTGTATCCTTTGGCGAAGATTGTTTTATGTTTACTGATGCGCACATAATCACCAATACGTAATTGATGACGTCGTGGATCTACTGTTTTGATTTTGTGATGAATGCGATCCAATTGCGCAATGTTCTTGGTTACAAGGCGTGGTTTCATTTTGATGGTTCTATGTTTAGTGTTGTTGTAACGTGTCACCAGGTCGCCTACAAGTTCAAGCCAGCGATAGGATCCTCTTGCTGTAAATTGTTCCCACATGCGCGTCTTGAGTGTGCGGTTGAAACGTTCTACAACAATTGCCTTTAGATTGCTAAAAGTGGAATAGTGATGGATGTCAAGTGATTTGAGATAAGCGGAAAAAGTCTTGTTGAAAAATTCTTTGCCTTGATCTGTTTGAAGCAAACGAGGTTGTCGTCTTGACCGCTGAACGATGGTCTTGAATGCAGCGGTGACCAGTTGTGCAGATTTATTCCGAACAGGTTCAACAAAGGCCATTTTGGAATAAACGTCGATGACGGTGAGCAGATAGTTGACCCCGTTGTTAGCTTTGGCATAGGGAATCATTTCAACCAGATCAGCTTGCCAAAGATCGTCAACGCCCCGTGTGATGACATGACGACGATGGTAGAGACGACGAGCTGGTCTATGCAACTCGCGAGCAATGCCAGCCTTAACAGGCGAGGGTGTATGAACACGTTGACTCATTAGACAATAATGCCAGCATGACGAAGCTCCTCTTCTATTTCTAAAACTTCCGCCTCGTGTCCGGTATGACCAGCCTGTTCTGATGCACGCAACAGTTGCAGACGTTTAACCAACTTATTTGGATTGTTCCAATAGGCGAAATCGATGAATGGTTTCAAAGTATTAAACGTGATACCGGACGCTGAATTTGCACGGCGAACACTTGCATAGGCGGGAAACAATTTTGATATGATGGTTTTATATTTGAAGCTCTTATTAGCATTTACTGCTTCAGAACGTTTATAATTACGTCTAAAACCATTTGTAGCCATCAAGATGTCTTTATACTTTTCAAGATATTCTTTATCATAGTCCTCGGTAGAAGGTGTACGTGAAAATAAAAGTTCTAAAAGACCTGGCGTTAATTTATAACGAACTGTTTTAACAATCAAAACATTGTCACTTATCTTGATTGGTGAATCGCCAATTCGAAATCTATTGTTTTCATAGCGAACACCATAGGTAGTATCAGTTTTCTTAGTAAAAAGATCTTCAAGGAAGGGAGTAACCAACGCACCATAATTTTGTAGTAAAATGGATTTTAACCGCACATATTGTTCGGGCGTATTTAATATTTCTTTAAGAGTAGGCTGCTTTTCTTTGGCTCTAGTGGGTGTTTCAGCAATTATTGATGTTTTCAAAAACTGGGGCAGCGGTGATTCTTTGGAGCTAGAAGACGGAAGCAATGGAGAAAAAACATCCTCAGGTTCTTCATCATTTTCTTCCTCCTCTTCAATTGTTTGTGTTTCTTTTGAGCGTGTACTAGGTTTTGATGTTCCTTTCAACACAGCTTCCAGAGGTGACTTCAAATGTTTTTCGACAAACAGTTCACTGTCGGCATGTGCACGTTTTAGATAGCGAAACTTTTGTCGAATGCTATTTCGTGCACGGATTATGTGCTTTTTTAATTGACTCCCTGTTGTCGCCAAGACATCTGAACAAATGATGTTCAGAAAAGCAATGCAGCTACTTAAATACGAATGAAATGATCAAATCCCATGCGGTAGCGTCCATTGTTGATGTTGCTCTGCTTATCAATAACAAGACAACTGTGGTGATGAGCGTTCCAACACATGGCACACAACTGTGTAAAGGCTTGAAAGGTCATGTCTGGGTTCACGTGATCATCGTAGACGTGATGCATGTTGCGCTCATCCTGTCGGAAGAGAACAATCACGTTGGCATTGTCACGAATTAACTGTTTTGGTATTCGCGAATAGGTTTGAGCGAGATAAAAACAATCAATATATTTATGACGTCCCATGCTAAAGTAAGCCTGAATAATACCCTGTCGTTCTGTGGCCACATCGTCAAAAATCATAAGTGAATGGGGGCGAACATTGTCTGGAGAAATGACATCTTCGTGTGCTGCGAATGTGAAGTAGCCCATGTTGCGCAGACCTGACATGACCTGTTCCAAGAACACATACAGCGGTTGATACAGCGATTTGGCAAAAATATAGATATTTTGAAAGCGCACTCCGTTTAAGGAGGTGATGAGGGTAAGCAGAAGATTGGTTTTTCCACATCCCGACGGGCCGGCGATGAGACAGCGAATGGAGGATGGGAAGAGTGATCCATGACGTTGTTCGGACGATGTTGAGAAGAGGTGTGAAACCAAGTCTCCCACCGGAAGTGAATGTTGTTGCTTAATAATCTGCATATCAACTAAATGTGAAAGGGGAAGAGCTGGTCTCTATATACATGAGGCAAACGGGTGTTTCAGTTCCAGTGTAACCATGGACGCCTTTGGAAGAACTCTCAAAACAAATGAACGATTTGCTTTGACAAACGATCCAAAACATGATACAGATCCGGCTACTAAACGATATGTCGATGCTAATGTATTGTCACGCACTACAGATGGCAATTACGACTTTACTGGAAAGCGATTGACCAATATAACAGAACCCGTATTACCCTCGGACGCATGTTCAAAAAAGTATGTAGATTATTACCGCTTACGACGTATCAAAGGAGATTATGAGGCTCAGAATAAACGTATTACAGGCGTTGCAGATCCTGTGAACGATCAAGATGTGTGCACCAAAGCCTATATGTTAACCAATGCTGTGGTGTTAACAGAAGCAAAGGACTATGACGTACACCAACGTCGAATCACTCAGCTGGCTCTTCCAACAAACAACACGGACGCTGCTCGAAAGGACTATGTAGATAACAAGGTGAAACAGGTGCTCAGTATTGTGCCCACCCTAACTGCAAAGGGCTATACAGCAAATAATGCACGCCTTGTGCATGTGGCCGATCCTGAAGATGATCAAGATGTTTGTACAAAACGGTTTTTAAACTCTGAAATGGAAAAGGTGTGGGAAATTAAGGAGAACGCTCTACAGATGAAGCGAAGACGAATAGCAGAAGTTGCTGATCCTGTGCAACCTCACGACGTGACAACCAAACGATTTTTGGAACAACGGTTATCGCTTTTTATTAAATCAATACCCTCTATATTTCTGCTACACATTGTAAACCAACAACCGGTAAAAGATCCCAATAACCTCGCCTACATACTACGTTCGGGGTATGACAATTACCGTTTAATGTATGATGGTGCCATTCGTGTAATTGAGTATGCACCAGATTTGAAACATTTAGAGGTACGATTAAACGGTAGTGTTCAACCACTTATTGATCAACCGGTGAAAGCCGGAGACAAATTATTCTTTCACTTGAAACTCTCGTCTGAAGAAAAAGAGGCGGGGAAAACGATGAACGATTTTCCTCTGTATATAGAACTTGAATATACAGCCACCATTGAATAAATAACTACAGGTTCCCTTCCTGAGGAGCGTTAGTTGTGTTCTATACTTTGCGGTGTGAGGTTGTCTTGTTCTTTGGTCGCGATGGTGAAACAGAGATATGTGGTGAAGAAGAGGAAGAAGTTGTCAAGAAAGGGAGGCTTTAAAGCTATTCTTCATGCGGCACGTCAAGCTTCGCGCGGAGAAACAAATAGTGAGTTGGCTATTAAGAAAGCACTCCGAGCAGCACGATTGCATGCGAATCCCAAAAGTAAACTACGTTTTAGAAAACGTGCCCGAGTTATTCCTGTGCCGAAACGTGGTGGATTTTTACCTGCACTGTCTGCTGGACTAGCAGCCCTGGGTTCACTTCTTGGAGGAGCAAGTGCGGTAGCACGAACGGTGAAAGCTGTTGAGGAGGCGAAGCAACAGTTGAAGGAAAGTGAAAGGCATAATAAAACTATGGAGGCCATAGCACTGCGCGGTAAAGGTGTGAACATGATGCTAGCACCCTACAAGAAAGGACTCGGCATTTACATGTCGCCAAAAAACGGTTAATCGATGCACTGCCACGACGAGCCATGACGCATGAGGAAGTTATAAGATATGCAAAACAGCTTAAGATCTCCCACTTTCGAGGCGTGTTTATGCGCAACCAACTACCGTCTCGTCCACGGAGCCATGAAAGTGCAGTTGTCAATTTGGATGACAGTCATGGACCGGGAACGCATTATGTGGCCTACATAAAGCATGGTCGAACCGTGTGGTACTTTGACAGTTTTGGAAATCTTCCTCCTCCGACAGAGCTTGTTCGCTATTTTGGAAGCAGTGCAACAATACACTATAATGTGAAACGAGTGCAAAATTTTAACACGCAACAGTGCGGTCGTCTATGTTTGACTTTTCTATATAAGACCGAGCATGGCGGGTGACGTGGTCATTATGACAACAGAAAGTAGAACGTTTACACTGCACGGACAAGGGGCGGAAGTAACTGTTGACTTTTATCCTCCTATTGAATTGGGACGACGACCCTACGTGCTGGGACTTGTTTCGTTTGAAGGCTATAATAGAATCTGCAACATAATTGAAGACGTCAATGATAAGTTCTACTACGATGACTATGTGTTAACTCTACCGTCTGGCAGCTACACCGTAGATGATATTCACGATCACATCTACACAACTCTCACCAAAGAATTTAGTCTAAAAGCATTTCTGGACGGGACACGCAAGTTTGAACTCATAGCCAACAACGTGACACATCGCTGCAGTATTCTTTCTTCTTTTAGGATTGATTTTAAATCTCAACCAGATTCGATTGGGTCATTGTTAGGCTATTCACCACAAGTGTTAGTACCGAACGTGATACACAAGTCTGACCAACCGGTGAAAATAATTGAAGATCATCACGTATCTGTCACGTGTAATATTATTACAGACGTCTACACCAATCAAGATCCCTCGCATTCGCTTTATGATTTTATTGTTACTTCACCTGGTGGTTATATCATCCGCGAAAACCCGTCGGTGGTGCTCTATCATCCTGTGAGTGTGACCAACATCAGGAATATTACCTTAAGACTGGTGAATAGAAACCAACGTCTCATTCGGTTAGACCCTCATACACCTGTGACCTACAAACTGTATCTGAAGCCAGCATGAAACAAGTGTATAAAGCGGCAACGCTGTCAAGAGCAGGTGTTAGTTGTGCTCAACGCGTGTACAGGTTAACACGTGTCAACAAGCAGATCCTACAACAACTTGGTTACACCTTACGTCATGAATTCGATTCTAGACGTGACAAACCCTGTCGAAGTACAGGAGGGTATTGTAAGAATTGAACACCATTCCTACCAACCGTATACTCAGGGACTAAATAATAATGATGAGATTCGAATTACTATTAACCAACAAGATATCTACACGCTTCCACATGAAAGTTACATCCAGATTGAAGGGCAACTCACCAAATTGGATGGTACCATTCCAACAACGTCAAAGTTGGCCAACAATGCTTTGGCCTTTTTGTTTTCTGAGGTTCGC
The DNA here is from genome assembly GCA_946902985.2 of Meconema thalassinum. Lineage (NCBI taxonomy): Eukaryota > Metazoa > Arthropoda > Insecta > Orthoptera > Tettigoniidae > Meconema > Meconema thalassinum. The sequence continues at coordinate 593,650,865 of OX336388.2, forward strand.
TACGTGATCAACGGTATTGAAGTGGATACTACTCGAAATGTTGGCATAACAAGTGTCATGAAACTTTATCCCTCGTATGGAAGCGAAGAGAGTAAAGCTTTTTGTATGGCTGGTTGGTGTCCCAACTCAACCAACGACTGGATGATTAACGATGATGGTACATTTACTGGACATTTACCTCTAAAATTAATACTAGGCTTTGCAGAGGATCATAAGCGCATTGTTGTGAACGCAAGACAGGATCTGATTCTTGTACGAGACAGGAGTGATTATAATGCGCTAAAGGGAGCTGATACAGCGCCAATAGATACAAAAATTCTACTGCAACGAATTCTATGGAAAGTACCGCACGTTACTCTATCAGATCAGAAAAAATTGAGTCTGCTCAAGATTGTGGAGAAGGATACAGCTTTACCCATTCAATTTAGAAGCTGGGAGCTGCATTAATACCCTGTATTACCACTCTCCGATACACATACTTGGTCTATAAAAACCTCACGGTATACAGAGCGGCCACTCTACGTCCTGGTTGGATTTCAAACAGATCGCAAATATCAACAGAATAAAGATGCATCAAAATTTGACCACATCCAATTACGAAATATACGACTTTTTTTGAACGGAGTTACCTTTCCCTATGAGGGAATGGATTTAAACTTTAACAAGAACAAATATGGTAAGCTCTATGACATGTTTGTAAACTTTCAGTCTTCCTATTATCAGAAAGAGGCATGTCCGCTATTATCACCACAAGACTTCAAGTCCAAGGCGCCTCTGGTGGTGATGGACTGTTCGTATTTGGAGGAGTCGATGAAGGAAACAACAATTGATATCAGACTAGAATTTGAAACATCTACAGTTATTCCAGAAAAAACAACAGCCTATTGTCTTATTGTTCACGAGACGCAAGTGTTTTATCAACCGCTGTCCAATATGGTGACCAGAGTATAAATAGCATGTCTTCCTCCATTGTCCTTCACAGTCATGGAAAGCTACGATGAAGTCACAACCCTCTCTGCGAGGTGGGTCTGCAAATGTGAAAGTGATTCACCAGGTTCAGATGAAGATTCACGGTTTACCATTTATCGCGCCCTAGTGAGTGAAGCTATAACTGCCTATCACAAGAATCATACTGTGCTTAGAATGCCGCCGCATCTGGTTCACTATTTACCGGATGGATTCATGTCTACGTTTGGTATTCATGACAGGGGCTACAACAACAAGCCCATCGCTAATCAAACAAATAATGTGGACGATGGCGTTGCCAAAGCTTCATCTTGTCATGTTGGAGAGCGGGTAGATTGCATGGACTGCAAATGCGATCGTTGCTCAACAAGTCGAGACGCTGATGCAGCATTTGAGATTTATCGCACCCTGGTGAGTTTAGCAATACGCGCCTACCATAAAGCACAATTTCTTCGTGAAATGCCGCAGCATCTGATTGCCTATTTACCAGCTGGATTTCTGACCGCGTACGGTGCACACGAAATTGACCTTAATTGGGATAAGCTACCATTACACCTCCGTATGTCGGCGGATGTTGCAGCCTGCCGTCCTTGTCGTAGACACTTTATGCATCGAGGAGATTCTCACTGTGATTGGGATGGTCCAAATCCTATGATAAAAAATTGTAAGCGATGTACTGATAACTTTATGAATAAAATTGTGTAATTGATTTTGTGTGTATATTATTTTCCCGCTCCTATCCAATCAGTTAGTTGTTAAGAAGCAGCGGTGGTGGAAGGTCTGATATCCGTCGCCATGCCGAAAACATTGATTGTCGACGTGCAGGGTTTCAAGGTGAACGGAAACAAGTTTGTATTTAAAGAAGTTGGAATTATTGACTGCACAACCATGTGGGCACCAAGAGTAACCAGTTTTGTCTTTGAACCACCGTTTCCATTGCATTTGCAGTCAGACGAGGACAGAAGACAAACAGAGTGGTTGCAACGCAATTTGGGACTAGTCTGGAAAGAAGGCGACATTCCTTACCAGCATCTATCACTTGTTCTGAAAGCTCACTTGTTTGGTGCTGACCTTGTATTTGTAAAGGGAAGTGAAAAAAAGGAATGGTTGCGTCAGTATGTTAATTCAACATGTCAACTTGTTGACCTTCATGATCTGGGATGTCCTGCACTGTACAACCTGTCCGTGCCTGATGAACCTCTACAAAATAAAACACTTCAAAATGTTTGGAAGCTTTTTGATTGGCTAGCTCGCAGAGCATGTCAAAACTTGCATGTTGAGTGCAAAGCGTCGTAACGTCAGCTTCAGTGTGAGACATACCAGTGATCAGTGTGGACGTGAAGTAATATGGCAGCAATTGAAGGTTTGGACTCAAACCCCACAGAGCGAGCTATTGTCAAGTTTTTTGCCTGTAAAAAAAAGCTTGACAGTTTCACAGATGAGGAATTGAACGCTTTGCCCAAGGCGTTCCTTTTTTATGTTGCTTCAAACGCGGTGAAAAATATTTGGCACAGTGTACCTAGTGAGTGGAGCAGAGATCCTGGTCTGCGTGAACTACAACCATGCACTGACTTTAGTCATCACCAGCAAGTGTCTATCACTAAAATGCCATCCATTAGACAGTGTGGAACGTGTCAGCTCATCAAATTGTACCACGGCCATACAAATATACCGTCCTGTAAAGACTTTGCTTCATCATTCCATGGTTGCGATGACGAAGAGGAAGAAGAGACAGCAGCGGCAGTATCGCCAGCACCAAAAAGTAAGACAACGCTTGAAAAAGATATGCCAGACCTTTGCTGGTCATGGTCTAGTTAACAAGACCATTGATCTACTTCCCATTGAACTGCATATTCCTGGCTATCAATTTTGTGGACCTGGAACTAAACTAAGCCAACGTCTAGCACAAGGGAACTCTGGAATCAACATATTGGATGCAGCGTGTAGAGATCATGACATTGCTTACAACAACAAGAATATAGAAGTACGTCGAGTTGCAGACCGCATTCTTCTAAGAAAGGCCATGCAGCGTGTGATGTCATCTACTGCTTCTATTGGTGAGAAGATTGCAGCCTTGATTGTAGCAGGAGCGATGAAGTCAAAGCTATTGATTGGTGGTGGATTAGTGAGGAAAAGGACAAAGTAATAAACATGAATCAAATATTGTGAAGTATTTATTTGAGAGTCAGTCCACCAGTTCATAGTATACACAAATTATGGTTTAGTTTTCTTCTTGTACAAAAACCAACAATTTTAATAAAAAGAATTGAAAATGAAAGTGTGTTCTTTTTTACAAGGTGTGGAAATGACCATAAGGCAAGCTATTTACACCATCCCACAGACGTTTATTGTCATATGCTGTCAGCGATGTTTTATTTTGATTTACTGTAAAAATATTATGGTTCTTTGAAAGAATGCGTGTTTGCTGGTATAAGCGAGAGGTGTTTGCGTAGAGTACACATCGATATTCCTCAACATTGAGGAATTGTGTGACGCTACGAAGAACACCCTTCGCTTTGCATTGACCTTTATTCTTTTGTGTTGAAAATGCGTACATTTTCGGCGCCAAAGCCACAAATTCTGTCATAACATCACCGGCGCACTCATCCTTAAATAGACCTATTTTTTTTTATTCATGGGAATTATGCCAAACATATTGTTAACCTCATAGTTTGAGGTATCAAAGTAATTTGGATGTTCTCTCATCACTGAGTAAACATCTATCGTATTGGTTTGATAAATAAGACTGTCTGTATCCATATACAGTAATTTTACATCTCCAAACTTTTGTTTGGCAAACTCATAATGAAATTGATACATTACAAATTTTGAAAAGTCAAGTATTACCATTCCCAAGTAAATTGGTTTGTTATACATGATTTCTGTCTTTGACAATTCAATGGTTACTAAATCAGTTTCAATAACTCGTACAGAATGGAAATTAGGCATAGCTATATATTTTCGTGCGCCATATCGACCGTCCCAGTGGTTTACCAAATGAATAGTTCTATGCTTTCGAATATTTTCCATTGATTTACCGTAGCACGCATTGTTCATTAATTTATAAAAATTTGATTCAAATGTGGTCTTGGCGTGCTGCCGATGATGAGTATTCAATTGCATGTACGGTTGTAACCATGGTTTTTGGTCAAAGCAAATAATGCGGTGAATGGATTGCAGTTTCAAACCATGTTTCAAACATTGCATTAAATTTTCAATGTGTATGACGTACCGATTTTTTGAATTTAACGTTGCCAGCAACTTTTTATTGTTGGAACGTGAACTGGGAGGTTGTAATTTTTCAACACAAAATGGTAGATCAGAATGATCATTGTGTATCTCACAGGGATATAATAAGTCGACCTCTAGAACGTAGCCACGCGTGTCATTGCTCAACACATCTTTTAAATTAAAATTTGAAACTTCATCTGAAGTCAACCATCGAAAATTTTGATATGGAAGAGGTTTTTCCATAGCATATCCGTATAAATTGTTACAATCTAGGTAGGTGAGGTATGTTGTAGGTTGGTTTGGTTTGTATGTATCCATATATGGATTATTTGCTTTGGCGTGCTTTTGCACAAGCGAAACAAGACCACCACGTATTCCACGTTCAAAAAAGAGTAACATGTCGATGTCTGTTAATAGTTCCAGTTCTATGTCAGTCACCTTCAACATACAGTCCCAACTATATCCGGCAAGGGTGTAGTAATGGGCTGGATCTAGATTGTAGATTTCAAGACACAGTTTGCGAAAGTGTTCAAACACGTCTGTCAAAAGTAGTGTATCAATTTTGAGGTATAAATCAGCATACTCGCCCAAAGTTGATATCTTGAACACGTCCCATACTTTTTGGGCGTGTAAATAGTCTTCTTCAGAAATATGACTTTTTGTTAAGTCATTGTAAAATTTGTCCTTTGAAGGGAGTGCAGTTTCCTGTAAACATGCCCAATTGTTTACATAATTATAGGGAAACACTCCTTTTCGAATGCATAATTCAAATTGTTTGGCATCAGTAAAGTGTTGACGTACAGAATTCAAATTGTTTGGGTGAAGCCCTTGAACAAGCGCATCCAATGATGATGCGAGGAATCTATACGAATCTAAAAATCGTATACTGATTCCATTTCGCCATTTCGAAAACGAAATAAAATTTTCATGATTTTGTGGAATTAAAGAAAACTTTTGGTTTTCAAGGTTAACAAATTCCTTAATAATTAGATGACTGTCATACCGAGACATGTTGTGTAAGAAACAAGAAATATAGCGTGCTCTTTTATAGGCCAAATTACATGCACTATGAGCCGCTCCTCTAAATTTGCCAGTGTACCGATTATGGTCTCTCACTGGCGTGTCACAAGTTGCTATTGGTTTTTGACAAATGTGACAAGTGGTTGCTGTTGCAAAAGCCACCTCGTCTGCATCCAACATTTGAAGCGGAATTGGGTTTTCCAGGATATTGTACACCCGATCTGCCAAGGCATCCAATTCATTTAAAAACCAAGCAGCAGCATTTGCATCGCGATAAGATTTGAAGTATGAAAGTGAAGGGTCATATGAACAAATCACGTTTAGAGCACAACTGAATGGCACATGTTGCTGTACTTGTTGAGTGTACGGGCGTGCTGGATCCGGGTTACATGTGTCAATGGGTGTGGTTAAACATTCAAAATCTGCATATACTGTGAATGGAAGCGGTTCTTGACGAGACACATTTTGAAATTTCATACTGGCTTTATCCTTTTCTGGGAATGTAATTTTTACAGCTGGTTGTGTAATGCAATCAATAGTATGGGCTGTCAACTTTTGATTGCTAGTAAAATATTGAAAACAGCGATCACATATATATACCCTATTTTTACTCTTTGTAACTTGTGAACGAACTAGTCTGGAAAGATCTTTGATATAACAATAATGGTTGCACAATTCCCCTTCAATGTACAATAAATTAAAATGCTTTTCTTTTTTTCCTTTGTCACATAGAGTGGCCCAATAACTTTGTCCCCTTCAACTCCGTATACATTAATGGAGTAAAGCAGATTTTTAGATTCAAAACGAGAAATGGCGTTGAGGTCCATTGGGAATTCTATGTCTGCTAAATTTAGACTGATCATTAATTCCATAAATTTCTGGTGATATTTTCCCATTCTGTGAACATTTTCAGTTGCAGGACTTAACCCAGAAGCCAGGGACCACACAAAGCAAAAAACGTCATTATTATCCACATTGATGACTGCGTGATGTTTTTCCAACTGTTTAGGCAAATTAACATGAGATGAACCACTGTTCATGGGATCAAAGGTGCATACATTAATTTTAAGATGATTGATAGCTTCCAGCGATTTGCCACTTTCCAATTCTTGAAACTCGGCAAAGCGCGTCATGAGCTTATCGACAATGTTTTTACTATACCAACTGTGTATATTATCAGTGCGGTACAATTCACACATTTTCGTATGTAAATAAATCGGTTTGGTTACTTCAACACCTTGTTTTAAAATAACAAAATCACATAATAACTCAGCGTTAATCTTTAACGCTACATGTTCTCTTAAACAGTCTTGCATTTTATTTTGAAAAATGTTGTAGCTAGCGTTTAAAAATTCATTTGGGTCTAAAAATTTAGCATCATTATTAATTTTAAAGCTACATAACTTATTATTGAAACAACTATCCACGTTCTGCCAACTAAGTTCTGGTGCTGACATCATGACACTTACAGTAATTACATTTACTACAAAAACAGCAAATCACTGAACAGTTTGCAGAGAATGAAAACAAACAAAGTTTATTGCCTCTGCAAATTCTGTTTTAACATTACAAATTTTAAATTTTATTTGATTCTTCAATAAATTCTACCAAACATCTTTTGTTTTCTAGTCCCAAATATTTTAGGTAGATGGTTCCTTTGTTGAGGTCATTTACAGCTTCGTCGTTGAGTTCCATGAACCTCGCAGGTAAGAAGACAGCGAAATCTTCTAGTTCACAAACTATTCTTCCCCCATATTTCGTGCTTACCCTGCGAACAGCTCTCACCAAATAGGACTCGTTAACTGGCAGGTCCTGTAATCGTTTAGTCTCCAGACCTGTTGCTCTGCCAATGAGATTCGCAACTGTTATAGCAGACATATTGGTTCTGAAAGGTAATTATAAAGTGTTTAGGTAAACTATTAAAAATGTTCAGGTACCCTCCACCTTTATTTATTAGCACATTAACTCAAACCCTGATCTATAGACTAAACCATCAAATGTGTATACAAAACTTATTTGCTAAGACGAGGAGTGTCCTAACAGCGCTCAGTCCCAGTAAATCAGTCGGATAGAGCGAGATAAGATAATATCTCTTTTGACTGACGTCAAGCCTGGTAATGACTGTTAGTTGCAATAATAGTTTCATATATCCACTTGAGTAGTGTGTCCTGCATCCCCATCCAAACCTCTAGACTAAACCATCAAATGTGTATACAAAACTTATTTGCGAAGACGAGGAGTGTCCTAACAGCGCTCAGTCCCAGTAAATCAGTCGGATAGAGCGAGATAAGGTAATATCTCTTTTGACTGACGTCAAGCCTGGTAATGACTGTTAGTTGCAATAATAGTTTCACATATCCACTTGAGTAGTGTGTCCTGCATCCCCATCCAAACCTCTAGACTAAACCATCAAATGTGTATACAAAACTTATTTGCGAAGACGAGGAGTGTCCTAACAGCGCTCAGTCCCAGTAAATCAGTCGGATAGAGCGAGATAAGGTAATATCTCTTTTGACTGACGTCAAGCCTGGTAATGACTGTTAGTTGCAATAATAGTTTCATATATCCACTTGAGTAGTGTGTCCTGCATCCCCATCCAAACCTCTAGACTAAACCATCAAATGTGTATACAAAACTTATTTGCGAAGACGAGGAGTCTCTAACAGCGCTCAGTCCCAGTAAATCAGTCGGATAGAGCGAGATAAGGTAATATCTCTTTTGACTGACGTCAAGCCTGGTAATGACTGTTAGTTGCAATAATAGTTTCATATATCCACTTGAGTAGTGTGTCCTGCATCCCCATCCAAACCTCTAGACTAAACCATCAAGTGTGTATACAAAACTTATTTGCGAAGACGAGGAGTGTCCTAACAGCGCTCAGTCCCAGTAAATCAGTCGGATAGAGCGAGATAAGGTAATATCTCTTTTGACTGACGTCAAGCCTGGTAATGACTGTTAGTTGCAATAATAGTTTCATATATCCACTTGAGTAGTGTGTCCTGCATCCCCATCCAAACCTCTAGACTAAACCATCAAATGTGTATACAAAACTTATTTGCGAAGACGAGGAGTCTCTAACAGCGCTCAGTCCCAGTAAATCAGTCGGATAGAGCGAGATAAGGTAATATCTCTTTTGACTGACGTCAAGCCTGGTAATGACTGTTAGTTGCAATAATAGTTTTATATACCCATTTGATATTATTATTATCCACTTGGTAAATATTTAAGGTCAACTGTATAACCATCGACAGATAGAGAAACTAAAAGTACTGTGTTCAATATTACCTGATAGAAGATCTTTGCAGCAAAGCGATGTGTATACCACCAACTCGTGGACTTCTCTGGCTAGCAACAATAATGTCAGGGCTTATATACCCTTACAATCAGAGGCAACACACCGGTTTGCCCGCTTTCTCAGTAACTGGATGACCTCCATATTTAGTGTCCGCTTTCTCAGTAACTGGATGACCTCCATATTTAGTATAAATGAACCTGCTACTTTACAAAGAATTGTCATTTACTGCTGCTATGTCTGATAATGAAAACACCCATCATGAAGAAGGAGAAGAATCCGCAAATTGGGATTCATCGTTAGACGTTTTCATGTAAGTAATATTCATTTTTTTTTTGTTTTTTTTTAAATTGATACCAGGCAAAAAAAAAATTAAATCAAAGCCTAGAACGCTAACCAATTAACCATGGGACCGGAATATATTTTTAATTAAGACAATACAAACACCCAGTCCCCAAGCCAGGGGAATTAATCACCAGAAAATACAATCTCCACAGACCTCCCAAAAGTCTAACCCAGGACCCTCCAGTTCAGAGGCTAACAGCAGCCAAGAACAGTACAGTTGAGCCACACAGCTAAACACATAGTTGTATCTTGTCTCGCAATAAACAGTCAAGTTAATTATTACACTATTGTTTAAATGCAATGTCAAGCTTGGCTAACACTATTGCTGTTAATGTTAATAGCGTTTGTCAAATTGTGGTCAAGTAGCTTTGAACACTTAGATAGGTGTTAAGGTTTTATATACTTAGCCGGGTGTAGCCCAAGGACGGCCGACGGTGGGGCTCGAACCCACGCGTCTACCGGGTCAGCAGAGAGCTTGGACCGTGACCTAATGTTGCGCTACAGACTAGTTGGAAGAAGATGAAACTGGGCAAGGATGTGGAAGGAATCGGCCGTGGCCTATCAGAAGGTACCGTCCCAGCATTTTCATGTGGAAGGAATCGGCCGTGGCCTATCAGAAGGTACCGTCCCAGCATTTGCCTGGTGTTGAAAATGGGAAACCACGGAAAACCATTTCAAGGACGGCCGCCGGTGGGACTCGAACCCACGCGTCTACCGGGTCAGCAGAGAGCTTGGACCGTGACCTAATGTTGCGCTACAGACTAGTTGGAAGAAGATGAAACTGGGCAAGGATGTGGAAGGAATCGGCCGTGGCCTATCAGAAGGTACCGTACCAGCATTTGCATGTGGAAGGAATCGGCCGTGGCCTATCAGAAGGTACCGTCCCAGCATTTGCCTGGTGTTGAAAATGGGAAACCACGGAAAACCATTTCAAGGACGGCTGACGGTGGGACTCGAACCCACGCGTCTACCGGGTCAGCAGAGAGCTTGGACCGTGACCTAATGTTGCGCTACAGACTAGTTGGAAGAAGATGAAACTGGGCAAGGATGTGGAAGGAATCGGCCGTGGCCTATCAGAAGGTACCGTCCCAGCATTTGCATGTGGAAGGAATCGGCCGTGGCCTATCAGAAGGTACCGTCCCAGCATTTGCCTGGTGTTGAAAATGGGAAACCACGGAAAACCATTTCAAGGACGGCCGCCGGTGGGACTCGAACCCACGCGTCTACCGGGTCAGCAGAGAGCTTGGACCGTGACCTAATGTTGCGCTACAGACTAGTTGGAAGAAGATGAAACTGGGCAAGGATGTGGAAGGAATCGGCCGTGGCCTATCAGAAGGTACCGTACCAGCATTTGCATGTGGAAGGAATCGGCCGTGGCCTATCAGAAGGTACCGTACCAGCATTTGCATGTGGAAGGAATCGGCCGTGGCCTACCAGAAGGTACCGTCCCAGCATTTGCCTGGTGTTGAAAATGGGAAACCACGGAAAACCATTTCAAGGACGGCTGACGGTGGGACTCGAACCCACGCGTCTACCGGGTCAGCAGAGAGCTTGGACCGTGACCTAATGTTGCGCTACAGACTAGTTGGAAGAAGATGAAACTGGGCAAGGATGTGGAAGGAATCGGCCGTGGCCTATCAGAAGGTACCGTCCCAGCATTTGCATGTGGAAGGAATCGGCCGTGGCCTATCAGAAGGTACCGTCCCAGCATTTGCCTGGTGTTGAAAATGGGAAACCACGGAAAACCATTTCAAGGACGGCCGCCGGTGGGACTCGAACCCACGCGTCTACCGGGTCAGCAGAGAGCTTGGACCGTGACCTAATGTTGCGCTACAGACTAGTTGGAAGAAGATGAAACTGGGCAAGGATGTGGAAGGAATCGGCCGTGGCCTATCAGAAGGTACCGTCCCAGCATTTGCTGGTGTTGAAAATGGGAAACCACGGAAAACCATTTCAAGGACGGCTGACGGTGGGACTCGAACCCACGCGTCTACCGGGTCAGCAGAGAGCTTGGACCGTGACCTAATGTTGCGCTACAGACTAGTTGGAAAAAACTTTTTTTTTTCTCCCAGTCCCACTTAAGAAACATGACTAATTTATTGTAATTTAATGCAAATTGTATTACCGGTTGAAGACCTGTTAAATTTATTGCCAAGACATACTGCTTTAACAAAAATAAAAGTTAATAGCCTACATCCTCAATCTTGATACCAGTCTAATGTCAAACAGGCTTTCAATATCTTAGAATTGTGACAGTATCATTAAAATTGTGTTGGGCTGTTATGTAAATTAGCAGTAGTATACCGGCTCTCACCGCTTATCTGCAGTTTAAATCTCACTTACTTCATGTGAGATCTGTGTATGGTACCGCAAAAGTTGAATTGTTGTTGTTGTTTGAGTCTTCAGTCTTTTGACTGGTTTGATGCAGCTCTCCATGTCTTCCTGTCCTGAGCTAATCGTTTCATCTCTACATAGCTCCAACATCCCTACATCGGAGGCAATCTGTTTAACATATTCTAACCTTGGTCTACCCCTACAGTTCTTGTCCTCGACCCTTCCTTCCATAACTAAGCTTGCTATTCCTGGGTGTCTTAGTATGTGTCCTACCAACCTATCTCTTCTCTTCATTAGCAGTCACCAGAAACATCTCTCCTCTCCCACTCGTCTTAATACCTCTTTGTTTGTAACCCTATCTACCCATCTGATCTTCATCATTCTCCTGTAACACCACATTTCAAATGCTTCTATTCTCCTCTTTTCTGCTGCACCAATAGTCCAAGTTTCACTTCCATAGAGCGCCACGCTCCAGACAAAGGCTTTCAAAAATGACTTCCTAATACCTAAATCTATATTCGATGTCAGCAGATTCCTTTTTTTTTGTTGAAATGCTTTCTTTGTCTGAGCCAACCTACTTGCTTCGTCCATCACTGGTTATTCTGCTTCCTAAGTAACAGAAGTCTCCTACTTCCTTCAGCTTTTCACCTGTCAATTTGATCTCCATAGAGGTTTCTGATTTATGATTTCAAAATGTCAAACAATTTAGTCCAATCAACTTTATCAAAAGCATTTTCTAAATCTACAAAAGCCATGAACGTTCTCTTGTCTTTCCTTATTCTATCTTCTAAAATCAGCCTAAGACTTAGTACAGCTTCCCTTGTTCCTACATTTCTCCTGAAACCAAACTGATCTTCACCCAACTCTGTTTCTATTTGGCTTTCAATCCTCTTGTAAATCATTCTGGACAGGATCTTTGAAGCATGAGTAATCAAGAAGGTTGAATTAAGGATAACAAAATTAACAGTATTATTCTCTTCTTGCAAAACATTTTTTAAACTCAGCTTCCAAAAGCTTACATATAGCAGAACGCGGATTTTACAACTACAGAGGCGACAGCCGAGTTCAGCATTGCTTCCACTTACTTGTGTCAAGCTCCTCTCTGTCTTCTTTCCTATCAACCTCGCTTGGTCAACTCTTGTTCTCTTCCAACTCCAACAGTATTAGAGTATCCAAGGCCCTTGCCACATCTTTTCTGATTCCCTCCTTCTGCAAGAGGCCAGTCTTCTTTTCCCATTATTTCCTACCTTCTGCCTGTCATTTAATCATTGATGCAGAGAAGTGCAAGGAGTATGCCTCCATAACTTAGGAGGTTTTCTGCTGTGTACTTTAATTTTCCCTGACACAAACATCAAGACAGTTTATATCCTCGCCGCTAGATTGGGTATTCTAATGACATTGATAGACATTTTTTCTATTTTATAGTTTTTCGAATGACCGCGTCATCGCAGATTTTTTTATGCAGCTGATGTTAATGATGGAGGCCAATAATGACACGGAGGAGGAGGAGGACGATGATAGTGAAGAGGAAGGAGAAGAAGAAGCAGCTTCCGAAAATAAACAATAAATGTAAGAAAACAATAATAATAAAAATATTCTTGTTTTGATTGATTTATTTGTCTATCATTCCCACTTTTTTTTTATATGAAGCTGAGCGAGTCAACATGTCAGGTGTCAATCTCAGAAATTCACTCCTGTGACATCACACATCGGTTGACCGTTCAAATCAGATTATTCATTCTAACACCCATCCATGTCCATTAACCATCTAGCACGCCTTCCATATCCTCAGCTCCATAACACATAAATTCAAATCTCCCAAGTCAGCATAAATAAAAAAATCCTTCGGCTGCACTAGGTCTCTGTGATTATGCCTCCATGGCTTAGGGAGAAGCATGCCAACCTCTCACCGCTGGGTCTGTGGTTCAAATCCCAGTTACTCCATGTAAAATCTGTGCTGGACAAAACAGAAGCAGACTGGTTTTTCTCCGGGTACTCTAGTTTTCCAGACAAACTTTTATTCCACCAACACTCTCCACCATCATTTAATTTTATCAGTCATTTATTCAATCGCTGGTTCAGAGGAGTGTGATAGGCTTCGACAGTCGGCACAGTTCATATCTTCACAACTAGATGGAATATTCCAATGTCATCAATAGACATTACACCATCTTGTTTTTATTTCATCTCGAGCTGGCTGAACCGACATGCCATGCGTTTTGTATCCCCCACCCATTAACAATTTGTTTACCGTTAAGTATTAGAAAAAACAATCCCATCCATGTCCTACACTACATTCTGCCTGTGACGTCACAACCTCCATTCACAGTTCCATCTTCATTCACGTTTGTTTACCCGCCAACCTAGCACGTCAGGGATCAACAACCACCATCCATCTCCATTCATGTTTCCCATTAAAACACTCTCATCCATGACCTGTGCTACATTCCGTAATCTGCTGTGACGTCGCAACCTCCATTCACGGTGCCATCTTCATTCACGTTTATTTACCCGCAAACCTAGCACGCCAGGGTTTAACAACCACCACCCACCACCATTCATGTTTTCCATTCAAAACACTCGCGTCCATGACCAACCCCAAATCCCGTAATATACTATGACGTCACACACACGCCAGTTGACCGTTCAAATCTGACGATTCATTCACCGACAAAGATTCGGAAACCTTCGGCAACACTCGGATCTCATCGGGCTCAAAGCAAAGCTATATAGCCCAGGATAATATCAGAGAAGGCGCTCAGTCCAAGAGAGAGACTGGGTCGAGGAGGGTCTCGTGCAGAGCCTCTTCCATCCTTCCCCCCTCGTCCCCCACCCCACCCTTCCCTCCCCCTCCCCCACCCTCCCTCCCCACCCCCACTCCTCCCCCTCCACCCACACCCCCTCAAACCGGTTCCTGGACCCTCCAAGGTTTGTTTACCTTCCGGGGTCCCGGCGACCTTGGGGTCAATGACCTACCTCAAGGTCATTGACCATGACCTACCTCAAGGTCATTGACCTTGCCACGCCCCCCTCATTTGCATAAATAACGGTATTTGAAGCAGAACCCCCATAGCATCTCTACTGCCTTCCCAGTGTGTACTAGACGGTGTCTTGGTGAGGTGTGCTTTAACCAACTGAAGAGCCCAATCGCACACCGGGGCGAAACACTGTCATTTTGTTGAGTTATGCCGGAACATTTAGCACAATTTGTGTTTAAATATATAATGGCTCAACGGACAATACATATTTTTCTTTTGAAAATATATAGAAGACCAGTATAGCAATGACTACGATGCTCTGGACTCTACAGAAGAATCAGGTGACGAATGAACATTAGACATTTTGTTATTATTAAGGGGAGTGAGATTAATGAGAACATTACTTGACGAATGGACGTTTTCTTTTTATTTGCAACAGGAGAAATGGGCCTAATATTCAATATATGTTGTCTTTATTTCCATGCTTTCCTAGAGAAATAATATTGTTTTCATGTGTGAAGTATGTTTACTAAAACTACGTCATTAACAGGACTGTAAAATGACATTTTGTTATAAAGAAATTGTTTGTATGATTTTAACGAATATTTTTTTATTTTTAGAAAATAAATGTTATTTTTTGTGCATATTTCGTTGTTCTATGTTTAATAACAATTTAATATACGTTTTTAATCTGGATGATTTTACATACAGTGACTTCGTCTGTTTCCCTCAAATAAGGTGTAACAATAATACTTGACTGAAAGTCTCATTGTTATTCATATTTTATCCAGTTTTAAATAGTATGTTTACCACTGTCATAATAGTACATTATGCAACGAACCTATAATGGCTATAATTAAGACACGAGTATTTTTATAAAGAGAGCGTATGCGAGTTTTATAATTTCCATACGAGTTGGCGAGTTGCATACGGCTGTTTATGTTCGACGACAATTATAAATGTATTATAAGTTTTAACATAAATATTCATAAATATCTGTTCAGTCACTAGAATGTTGTGATCGGGTGCTGCGGTGGGAAGTATATCTCTGTTTTCCAAGCTCTCTGGGCAACCGACGCATGCGCTCTGTGTGCATCAATGCCATATGTTCAGATTGTGCTCCGTTATTCAGTAAAACTGTCACCGTAGTCGTTTCAAAGCCACGCGCTGTGTAGAAATTGGTTTTGGGGATATTAAGGTACAGAGCTATTTCTTGTCTCATATTCACCAGTTTATTTACGCGAACATATGGACGGTGCACTTTCGGTAATTTATATAGACATGTTGGATTTTGAGCGCATGCGCGAAGGTATCCTTATCTAATTGGTCACACAACTGTTCTTTGAGCTCTGATTGGTGGGAGAAACTGTTTCATAATGAAAAATAATGTTTTAATGAGCCTCATTATGATACAGCTTCCTGACACATAATAGTTAGGGTCGAACATAAACTATCATATACACATCCAAATCGTGATTTTTACTACCAAAAATGGATGATTCTTGTGTTGCTTTCGGTCATTTGTTACACCTCACCTTATCCCTCACCCCTATATATTTACCCCCGAAGATCGTACACTTTAGACGATGCCAGAAATGAATTCAGCCACCTCGAAAACGGAATATTTCCAACTTTTAATAGAATCCCAGCACTATTAACGAAGTTATTAATTTTTTCCACCTAGAATTGGGATTCGACACACTGTGCGTCGCTGCGAAGCATGTGTGGCCGTTAGGGGTAACCATACACCCTATTAACAGCATATTTTGTTGTGGAAGACATTGCCAAGTTTTGTTGGTTGTTGTCAAATGTGTGGCTTAGCTATCAGAACCTTTCTGACACTGTTTCTTTGGACAAGTTGCGTGACATATGGTGTGTGATTCAGCTTCCGTTTGTTCTGCAATGCGTCTGGCATTCCTATCAGGCAGTAAGGCCTCGTTTAGTGATTATGCTTAACTTTTGGACACTAGTGTAGAATTAAATAATCAAGTTAAAACGCGTATATTCTCTATTAGCAAGGTTCCTCTTTTAGTGGATATGCAAAAAAATAATTGTAATGCCAGATCCTTTAAAGCCTTCGTGGCACGGATTAACAAAATGGAAATGGCTTACCATTTAACCAAAAACATTTACAAATCACGATCAATGTCCTTCAAGGCCAAACTGAGGCACTTCGTTACCGTTATTCGCCCGGAGGCGTTATATGCATCAAAATGCCTGGCGATGAATAAGAAAGGCCTGGCAGAACAACTCGAAGCCAAAGAGAGGAAGATTCTGAGAAAGATCTTGGGCCCGGTCAAGGAACGAGGAGAGTATAGAATATGACACAACGATGAACTCTATCTACATGTGGACAAAATAACGGACACCATTCGCAAAAGAAGACTCTCATTTTATGGCCATTTAACACGAATGAACTCAGGAAGATTGTCCAATCGAATCTGTGCCTACTTTGTGGGAAAGAAAACCAAAGGGATCTGGTTTACAGAGGTGGAAAAAGACCTACAAGAACTGGGGGTATCACATGAGGACATCTTGGAACGTGACTCTTTGAAGAAGAAACTTGGGGTGATACAGAGTTTTCAGCCAAAACCTATATTGAAAACCGGCAAGAAGTGGACCGAAGAAGGAAGGGAAGCTCACCGAAGAAGTATGCGCGAATACTGGGCCAATGTGAAAGAACGAGGGAAAAGGCAGTTGAAATAACGTGGTCCATAGACGACCGAAACGATTTTAAAAAAATGGAAATAAATACAGCGCCTTGCAAGATTTTGATACTAGATTAGTTCATGAAAAGGATAAATGAAATGTTGAAAAAAATAGCATTTATTCTAATAATTTGCACACCTCTGTACCATATTTTTCTTGAGACTATCTCTAAATGTGTGTTAGCACACCTCTTTGTCGCAACAGCTCGACGTGACACAGCACGAACGTTGACATAAACCTTTATGCGACCAGCGATGCGATGGAGCCCCAAAGGTACACTCTTTTCAGTAGCTGGTCGTAACCGCATTGTCTCAAGAGTCAAATAGGCCGTTCTCTTTCGTACGTTAACAGTTCATAGCCGACTTCAATCTTAACGATAATGTTCAATGGCGAGAAGACATCCATTTCTTCAACCTCCAACTAGGATATTCTGTATCTATATCGATTGTTGGAGACGACCCGATAGTTCTTCACGGAACTACTTGTTACTTGTGGGGGAACCTCAAACAATATGAACACAGAAACAATCCGCGTACTCTGCAGGCTCTCGAGAACGAAATAACTGCACTGATACGAAATAACAGTGAGGATGAATTACAGCGAATGTACCAAAACTTCCTAAGTTGTTGCAATGTGCATTTAGAAAACGATCAGCATTTGCAGCAACTTCACTGGAATTCATGCAAGAAATGAAGATTATTTAATAGGCTACGTTAAAGAGTGTAAATGTGTTGAACTAGTTCGGTGCTAAGCTGCTGCTAGCGTCACTGCCTTGCTCGGCAGGCGGCCAGCCACAATGGCCCGGCCGCTACACGGCGCCTAATAGGTTCCGTTCTATATAGAGGGCTCTCACTCTACTTTTAAGTACGCATATTCCGCATTGGCCGTACGCTGGTCAATTCGTACGTGAGAAAGTAGTATATGGAACTCTTTGGCAATGCACGGATACCACCACAGAGTGTGAAAAGTGAAGAACCATCACGAGCCGAACGAAACATGTGTATGTGATCTTTGTGAACGCCCATGTGATCGGTGCCACATTACAACATGCAAAATAACTATCCAAGTCAATAATCGAGACCTGCTTAGAACAATAAGACTGAAACAAAGTGAAGTATAAATGTATTGAGTGTAAATATATTTGTATGCTTAATGCACAACTAATGCGCGTGTCTTTAATAATATTAAGCATGCACACCAATACCAGCCTACTCACTTTTTCTTTATAACTGGTTTCGAGCCAACACCTGATCACTCACCTGAAACAGAGGGAGTACGCGTTAAAAAGAGTACACTTACACTACAATATTCTTCAAACACTACTTCACATTCAAACATCAGCAATACCAAGGTGCAGAGCAGTTTCTATTTGAAGAGGAAAATGTGTTCCTTTACACCGCCGCTTTAGTCGAGGAGAGAGTATTTTATATTTCCGTTCACAAAGCGCGGGTAATTTTGCTGGCTCTATCATGGAGTGGTATGAGGATAGGATTGGGGTACACTCAGACACGTGAGGACAAATGACAAGAGAAGAGAGGTGGGTTTCTACTAGAGCTGTACATATTCGAACATCGAATTGATTGTTCGAATAATTATTTCTTGTTAGGGAAAAAAGGGTATATGTCGATTCTGAATACTCCTACTGTTAGGGCAAAATGGTATAAGTCGATTCTGAATACGCTTACTATCACGGCAAAATGGTATAAGTCTATTCTGAATACTCTGGCAGGGCAAAAGGGTGTAAGTCTATTCAGAATACTCTGGACTGTTAGGGCAAAAGGGTGTAAGTCTATTCAGAATACTCTGACTGTTAGGGCAAAAGGGTATAAGTCTATTCTGAATACTCTTACTGTTACGGCAAAAGGGTAAAAGTCTATTCTGAATACTCTTACTGTTAGGGTAAAAGAATATGTATATTCTGAATTCTCTTACTGCTAGGGTAAAAGAATATGTATATTCTGAATACTCTTACTGTTAGGGCAAAAGGGTATGAGTCTATTCTGAATACTCTTACTATTAGGGTAAAAGGATATGTATATTCTGAATACTCTTACAGTTAGGGCAAAAGGGTGTAAGACTATTCTGAATACTCTAACTGTCGGGGCAAAAGGGTATAGGTCAAAAGAATATCCGATCTGAGATTATGCAATTGTTTGGTGTTTTTAGTATTATTTTGACTTATACCCTTTTGCCCCAACAAGGGCGAATTTCGAATACCAATAATTCATTCGAACGCAAGAATAGTTCGACTGTTCGAATTATTCGCACTTTCGAATATTGGAATTTTGAAATATTTGCATTAGTGAAATTACCAGACTATTCAACCAATAATCGACGAACAAGTCAAATCATTCAAAAGTTCGAATAATTATAATAATTTCACGGGCCGTGAAAGTCTAAATGATAAAATTATAATAAACATAGAATCAGAGATTTGTTCATTTATTTATTTATTTATTTATTTATTTATTTATTTATTTATTTATTTATTTACCGTATGGCTGTTAGTGCCGGGAGTGTCCGAGGACATAATCGGCTCGCCTGAGTCTGTGGCTGCTTCCAGCGGGCACTCTTAGGGTGAGCTACAAGTTCCTTTCAATTTCAAGTAGTTCCAACTTTGGCTACCAGATATCAATGATACCTAGTGGTGAACGTTGGAACTTTGATAGAGCGTTCCGACGAAATCTAACCTAACAATTTAGCTTCACACAAGTTTAGTACATGCCATAAATCTATGACATGGGACCGCCGGCTTTACTTCCCCTCCGAAGGAAGGCATACTGAAGGATTTTTAACGCTCTTAAATAATCCGACGACTTCGGCCGGGTTTTTGAACCCGCTATTTCGGACACAGCAGTTCAGCATGCTATCAACTACCAGAGAGAAACAACTATACAGGGAAAAGAAAGAAATAAAGACAGAAAGAAAGAAAGAAAGAAAGGAGAAAACAAGTGATTTCTGTCTTGAATTATATTTATTTAAAAGGATGGATCTGGCTGAATGGAGAAGGGGTCAACCCCCATCCGGCCCCTCGGATCACCCGTTTGGAACAACTCGTTCACTGGGCATATTTCTTCGCACAAAATGCTGTAATTTTCGCGGTCTTATCATCTTCGAATAATTAAAATTATTTGAACTGTTAGATTCATTTTAATAATCGACTATTCGATTAATTCCAACAGAATCATTCGGATATACGCACTGTTCAAACAATCGAATTAATCGTCGAATATTCGAATGGTATGTATTATCATCGCGCCAGGAGATGGCAGTTCAACACGCTGCGACGGGGTACGGGGTCTTGCCGTACGCATGAGCGGCCAGCCTATTCCAAACCTAAATAAATCGGCTTCACGCATGCCAATGGTTGTTATCGCAGCAGACGACACGCAGCCAGTGAAAGAAGGAATGAACTGAGTTAGTGAAGGAAGTAGTGACCAACTTAATGTTTTTGGAATGCGCGATACGCAGTGAGCGGAAAGACATCTACAGTTCAAACCCAACTGCCATCTCCTGGCATGATATCAATACAATCCTAGTTTCTAATCTCGCCCATCCTAAGAGTGTTTTTCCCACTAGCATTCCTGGGACATAAAGGTCACGACCGCCTCCTTCCCAAGCATAGCTACAATAAACTATAAATTCTAGTAAGGCAGATTCCACACACAGCGAAGAACTGGTGGCTGATATTGAGGGATACAATACGTGGGTTGTAGAAGCGAGAAAGCACAATAAACCACTTCTGATGTTTGAACTGAACGACCCTGTGGGGGTGTGCGCATTATTCACTCACAGCATGTCCGGAGATCGGGGATTCGAATCCTGAGAGTGGTTTTCCTCTGATTTTTATCCACTCGCTCCAAGCAAATGCCAAAATATTCATATTCCCCGTTCGCTCACAAGTGCCGAGTCGATCCTTGGCATGTCCTACCATCTGTTGGGCATTATGTATTAGTACTCAAGTTTAGATATTTCTTCCAAAAGTAACTAACAGATCACATTGTATAAGTCTTAAGTCTGTCCTCTACAGCTGGAGTTCATCTGTGATGTTAACAAGCATGGAAGAACAGCAAGCATTTTTTTTCACCTGCTGTGACCTTGGATCAGAGAATATGACATTTTGTACTAGCAAGAAGCAACTGTTGACTGATTTTCGAAAATAACTTTACTTTGTGCCCGTTTCCTGGTATGAATATGATGCGAGCGTGGGCACAAAGATTTTGATTTGTCTAAAAATAAGAATTAATATAAACATAAGAATTTGCATTTGCATTTTGATTAATAAAGACCTAAAACCTATAGCCCAGACATGTTAAGACCCCGTTGAAAAGTTAAAAATTACGACTTCTACGATTTTCCTTGCATGCGAATGAAAAAACATTGCAAGCAGCAAACTCAGCACTTAATAGGATAAGAGTTATATATAAATAGAATCCTGGAATTTTCGTTAATGAAATCCGCGAAATATTTCAGCAAACATTTTATGTTATCACAACGATATATTTACTTCCAAATATGCCATTTTTTAAAAGATTGAAGCAGTAAAAAATCGCGAAACAAAGGTAATTTGCGAAATGATGTTATTTCACCCTAAAATGCTCAAAACCAACTAAATGCTGGTAATAAGTTCATTTTTTAAATATGTATTTTAAAATAATGAAATGCTTCCTCAATCTGTCGTTTGATAGAAGATAATAAATCTTTAACTTAAAATGTTTCATAAGATGCGGTATAACAAAGACCCTTCCAGAGCTTGATTGGAACAGGTCCTGACATCATGGAAACAATGCTCTGCTTATACACACATCAAAAAAAGTTTTGCATCACCTCGGTTCCAAGAGTTCCGGAACCTTTAAATACAAAGGGAATAGAGATCAACACAAACAACATTTCAGCTCGTTTTATTGCTCATGAGACCCACACATTGCATGTTGTACCATCATACAGCTAGACTTACAGCATTTGTGGTCCAGATTGCAGTACACACCACTACCTCTAATACCCAGTAGCACGTCCTCTTGCATTGATGCATGCCTGTATTCGTCGTGGCATACTATCCACAAGTTCATCAATACACTGTTGGTCCAAATTGTCCCACTCCTCAACGACAATTCGGCGTAAATCTCTCAGAGTGGTTGGTGGGTCAAGACGTCCATAAACAGCCCTTTTCAACATATCCCAGGCATGTTCGATAGGGTTCATGTCTGGCGAACATGCTGGCCACTGTAGTCGAGCGATGTCGTTATCTTGAAGGAACGCATTCACAAGATGTGCACGATGAGGTCGAGAATTGTCGTCCATGAAGACAAATGCCTCTCCAATATTCTGCCGATATGGTTGCACTATGGGTCGGAGGATGTCATTCAGGTATCGTAAAGCCGTTTCGGAGCCTTCCATGACCACCAGTGGCGTACGTCGGCCCCACATAATGCCACCCCAAAACATCAGGGAACCACCACCTTGCTGCACTCGCTGGACAGTGTGTTTAAGACGTTCAGCCTGACCAGGGTGCCTCCAAACACGTCTCCGACGATTGTCTGGTTGAAGGCATATGCGACACTCATCGGTGAAGAGAACGTGATGCCAATTCTGTGGGGTCCATTCAGCATGTTGTTGGGCCCATCTGTACCGCGCTGCATGGTGTCGGGGTTGCAAAGCTGGACCTCGCCATGGACGTCGGGAGTGAAGTTGCGCATCATGCAGCCTATTGCGCACAGTTTGAGTTGAAACACGACGTCCTGTGGCTGAACGAAACGCATTATTCAACATGGTGGCATTGCTGTCAGGGTTCCTCCGAGCGGCAATCCATAAGTAGCGGTCATCCACTACAGTAGTAGCCCTTGGGCGGCCTGAGCGAGGCCTGTCATCGACAGTTCCTGTATCTCTGTACCTCCTCCATGTCCGAACAACATCGCTTTGGTTCACTCTGAGACGCCTGGAAACTTCCCTTGTTGAGAGCCCTTCTTGACACAAAGTAACAATGCGGACGCGATCGAACTGCGGTATTGACCTTCTAGGCATGGTAGAACTACAGACAACATGAGCAGCGTACCTTCGTCCTGGTGGAATGACTGGAACTGATCGGCTGTCGTACCCCCTTCGTCTAATAGGCCCTGCTCATGCATGGTTGTTTACATCTTTGAGCAGTTTTAGTGACATCTATGAACAGTCAAAGGGACTGTATCTTTGATACAATATACACAGTCAACGTCTATATGCCGGAGATCTGGGAACCGAGGTGATGCAAAACTTTTTTTGATGTGTGTACTTTTCACGAGTTGGGATAAGGACTATGATAGTCATGGAGAAAATTTGTTTATTTCACCACTTTGAAGCCTTTAATATAAACATAAATCAGGGTTTTTATCGATTAATCAATACGGGAGATATCTTACTTTAGTTAGTTAGTTAGTTAGTTATTGTTGATTTAAGGGGCGGAACTACGAGGTCACCTGCCCCCATACCTAACTTTACCTAGCATGGTAAATGTTATTGATTTTTAACCCTCCGTCAGGCGCATTGCATCCAAGACTTGAACGGGCGCAATGCATCTGTGAGATATAAATTTTGATAAAGCATGTATGGCATTGTATTTCAAATTTTGGTTTGTTTTGCGTTATGCACTTTATTACTGATAAATTTACGTCATTTATTCACATGTTTGAAAATAATATACAATACTCATCAAGGACATACAGATAATTAAAACAAGAAGTTCATTAAAGAACATACAGCCTACTTTCTCCTAAATGCATGGGTATTGTTATAACTCCCTGTCCTTTTCAAGGCGTATAATTGAATGTTGGTTGTAGTAGCTTGTTGATATACAGCATGTTATACGGATATTAAACATGAATATGAGGTGCCCTTTGCTAGTGCTACCTCTGTATATCATTTCATTCCATTCGGTTTCGCAGTGTCGGAATTGATACAGTGAATCGATTTGCACACATACATGACCGCTATCTGCAAACTATTGGGCTGATGACGTTGTATTTCAGTCAAAAGATGCTTACCACAAAAAGGTATATTGTTGCAAAATTTGGTAGAGATCAAATGATTAGGTTGATGGTAATTTGATTTAAGCTCAGGATATTTGGGTGGCCGCCATTTCGTTTCCGTCAAGATGGCGGCGATATAAAACATGCCACTGAGGTGATCTTTGCTAGTGCTACCTATGTACCAAATTTCGTTCAATTCGGTTTTACCGTGTTTGAATTGATAGGGGAATCGACTTGCGCACATACATGGCCGCCATCTCCAAACTATTGGACTGATGACCTTGTAGCTTGGTCAAAGAACGCTTCTCTCATAAAGGTATGTTGTTGCAAAATTTGGTATAGAACGGATGATTAGGTTGGTCGTAATTTGATTTAAGCTTTTAACATTTGGGTGGCCGCCATTAGGGTTCTGTACCAAATTTTGTTCAGTTCGGTTTCACCGTGTTTGAATTGATAGGGGGAATCGATTTGCACACATACATACATGGCCGCTATCTGTAGACTATTGGGCTGATGACCTTGTAGTTTGGTCAAAAGATGCTTACCAAATAAAGGTATGTTGTTGAAAAATTTAGTAGAGATCAGATGATTAGGTTGGTCGTAAGTTGATTTAAGCTTTTAACATTTAGGTGGTCGTCATTATGTTTTCGTCAAGACGGCGGCGATATAAAATATGACACAGAGATGCCCTTTGCTAGTGCTACCTCTGTACAAAATTACGTTCAATTCGGTTTCACCGTGTTTAAATCGATTGGGGGAATCGATTTACACACATACATGGCCGCCATCTGCAAACTATTGGGCTGATGACTTTGTAGTTTAGTCAAAAGACGCTCGCCATATATATACATACTGAAGAAAATGAAAATTGTAACACCCAGAAGGAGTGGTGCTACATTGCTGCAATTGAACATGAAGGACGAGTGTTCGGTTGTGATTCGATGATTGCACTTTCAGGTCCCTCTGACCGCAAGTTTGGACAACAATCAATACAGGATGTGCCCACCACGAGCTGCAGTACATTGATGAATTCGGCGGGGCATGGAGTCAATAAGGCCCTGGATCGCTTCCTGAGGAATTGTGGCCCATGCTTGCTGCACTGCACGGGTCAGTTGTTCCAGAGTTGTGGGTGGATGAGGACGGTTGGCCAGTTGTCGACCCATCATGTCCCACGCATGCTCAATAGGACTGAGGTCCGGGGATCTGGCGGGCCATTCTAAGGTTGTGATGTCGTGGAGAGCTTCTCTGGAGATGCGTGCAGTGTGAACCCGGGCATTGTCCTGCTGAAACATCCCATTAGCTAAGTTCGTCATCATAGGGACAACCACTGGATTGAGTACCCTATCAACGTACTGTCGATTCACGGTCACGTAAAACTACAATCTTCTTTAACGTACTGTCGAGCAGTCATAGTGCCCTCAACAAGCACTAATTATGATTTCACATTAAAGCCAATAGCTCCCCAGACCATAATGCTTGGTGTTGGTCCTGTGTGCCTCTCGACAATAAGGTCTGTGCGGCCCCTCTCCCCGGTACGTCGGTGCACACGATTCCGGCGATCACTGCGGGCAAGACAGAAGCGCGATTCATCAATAAATACGACCCTATGCCATTCATCGACCCACGTCGATCGTTCTCGACACCGGGCCAGCCTTACACGTCGCTGTTGTGGGGTCAATGGAACACCTTCTGCAGGGACACGGGATCGTAAGCCAGCTGCACACAGGCGATTACCAACTGTTTGTTGTGTAACGTAAGGTGCTGTTGCATGGGGTTCCATCCGGGCTCTCCGAATGATGCGGCGATCCTCTCTCACAGTTGTCTGTCGCGCTGGGCCTGTGCCCGGTCTACGAGTGTGGGTACCTTCATTTGACCACTACTGCCATACACGTTGTACCGTAGATGTCTGTCGGCCAACACGTGCAGCGACAGTCCTTAGCGATAATCCAGCCTCACACAGCCCAATTATCCGAGCCCTCTCAAACGGCGACAGTTGTTGATAGCGTGCTCTTCTCTGTCGTCGAGGCATGTTTGATGGGGAACACGTCACTGCAAAGACTGCAAGTCAACTACGCTACACTAGAATCCGTATACTGGAGTTGATTCCTCCGCGACCAATCACGTGGGGAGACCTGTAGCAACAATCCAATGGGTCTGAAACGTTGATCGTTTACATACCTACATGGCATCGTTCCATATCTTGAAAATCAACACAAACGACCAATGCCTTCATGGTGTTGCAATTTCCATTTTCTTCAGTGTATGTTGTTGCAAAATTTGGTAGTGATCGGATGATTAGGTTAGTCGTAATTTGATTTAAGCTTTGAACATTTGGGTGGCCACCATTACGTTTCCATCAAGATGGCGGCGATATAAAACATGACACTGAAGTGCCCTTTGCTAGTGCTACCTCTGTACCAAATTTCGTTCAATTAGGTTTCACCGTGTTCGAATTGACAGGGGGTGAACAGACATTCAGAGTGCACACACTCACACAAACACAGACTCAGACACACACACACACGCACAGACAGACACACAATGTTTGGCCCTGTGTTGGTCTCATAAGTCTACTTTCATTTTTTTGCAAAAATCGAAAGTAGGCTAATATTAAAGAAGTCCTACACATTTTTACATAAGCATATAAAAATGCAGTCCGCATATGAACATTTATCGTACTGTGTCGAAAAGTAACATTTAGAACTTCTGAAACAACTTTTGGGTCATTCAAGTTCAAACCAGGCTCACTACTTGCCATACTTATGACCGATGAAATCTCTCACTGTAACACAGAACCGTGCCCGATCTCAGTTAGCAACACTCTGGCAGAGAGGGGCCAGGGAGATAAGCTGATAAAAGGACGACTGGCTCTACTAGTTCCCCCACCCCCGACCAGTAGAACAAAGCATTTGTTTGTTCATCTCTCAGATGCGATGTGCTTGACGGAGGTTTAAATAAATTGAACACATACCTAGTGATGTAAAATGTCTAGGCATTTATAAGTCGGGGCAAATGTCCAGGATAAATGCCCGGTCAAATGCCCAGGCATTTTAGGCATTTACCTCTTTTAAAACATATTCATAATGCAACGCTTATATAAATCTTGTTTTAGCCATATATGTATCTACATATATGAATTCTATATATGTATCCATAAAAACAGGAGTTGAGGCCAAAATAGGCTGCGGAAGTTGTTGTAGGAATTCACTGAAAGAACTTGATTTTGGTTCTGAGGCTGAGCTTGTGCTTGGTACTGCAGATTTGTTGTTGAAATCATCCACTTCATTTAGTAAAGGTTCATAAGGGGATTTTCTTTCGAAAAGGTTTTTCAACCACTGTAACTGTACCTAACTGAAGCACTTTTTTTAAGATCCTGAGGGCACTTAAAACACTTCTTTATGTGCTTTTCCATTTTGTTACAATGTGACTGTTAATGGTCCTTATTACAACATATACAAGATATGCCTTTCCCTTTCAAATTAAAAAAGTTCCAAATAGGTCCTTTTTTCCTAAGCATTTTGTAATGATTTAATCTAACACTTAAAAATATAAATAGCCTAAGAAAGAAGTAAGGTTATCTCAGACTCAACCACTCAACAGACAGCTCTACTTCACAACTAACTAGGCTGGGCTGCTGGTGGTAGAATGCCTCGCCAATCTCAAGGTCACAACCACCCCACCCCCACTCCAAGATAATAGCACAATGGCTGCCCAGGGCCTAGCCCATCCACCCTCCTCCCAAAGCCACTATTCACACCATAATCAAACTTCTACCTAATTTTCCTAAATATAAATGAGTATACCTGTAGGCCTAACTTAGTAATACAATGTTTTATTCAAACCAGATATACACAATTCCCATTTAGATGTTACTGACTACATTGACACAGGATAATTAAATTATTATTAGCAATATTCAGGCATTACTAGTTTATCCATGAAATGTACCTTTGATTAATGGTGTGAAACATGGAAATTGAAACTGAATACTGAAAAGTGTAAAGTTTTGTCAGTTTCATTGAAACGTAACCTCCTACCCAGGTTTAATTATTGTATTAAAAATGAAACGCTAGGTAGAGTGTCAACCATTAAGGATCTAGGGGTGACAATCACTAATAATTTCTCGTTCGATGAACATATTTCAAAAATATGTCGTGAAAGTTTCCGGATCCTGGGATTTTTAAAAAGAAATTGTTTAAATTATTTTTCGGACATAACTCTATCCAAATTATTTAAGTCACTCATTCGGCCTAAATTGGAGTACTGTAGTGTGATCTGGAATCCTTTTCACAGTAATAAAATTGACGCCATCGAACGTGTGCAAAAGAGATTTGTCAAATGGCTCTGTTACAGGGGTGGACGATCGTACCATAGAGCTGAGTATGAGAGTTATTGCAGCGTGTACGGTCTTCCTCCACTGAGCAGTCGGCGCACAGTGGGAGACGTGAGATTCCTGTGGAAACTGGTAAATGGTGGAATTGACTCGATTCAGTTGCTAGCTGACTTGGGTTTTCACGTCCCGCAGAGAACCACCAGACGGAAGCACACGTTCGATGGGGGCAGATCGAGAATTAATGTACATAAAAATTCATGTCTGATCCGGTTGCAGTCAACATACAGCTTGATGGAGAGTAAAAGTGCTACTGATATTCACTTCGACTCTCTATCAACTGTTATGAGAAACATCTCGAGTGGGCTGTAAAATAGTGTGTGCATTTTGTGTTTTTTTCTATTTGCGTTTATTGATTGATTGATTGAACATGTGGTTGAATGAATGGTTGATTGAATGTACGAGCGACTGAAGTAATTTTTTTTTTTTAGATCCTCGAATGTCACTCTTATATTACTTTTTTCCCAGTTTTCGATTTTTCTTCTATCTTTCATTTTATGTTTTTGCCTTTTTCCGTTTACTGTAGATAGTTTTGTTTTTTCTGTAATTATTTCAATGTTTCTTGTACATAGGGATTGTATGAATGAATGCTTGAGATCGGATGTTTGAGTGCGTGTCTGTATGGTTGTGGTTGTTGATTTATAATAGACTAGTGTATTTCTATTTTTTGTTCTTGTTTGCTGTTATTGTTTTGTTTATACTTGTACATTTTATTGTTAATTATTATATTGTCACTAGTGGATTCTATCTGTCTGACAATAAAGAATACATACATACATACATTTATTATGTTTTAGATGCTCTAGTAACAATCACAAGTAGTAAAAAGTAAAAAAAAAGAAGTTTCTTAAATGCCCAGATTTTGGGCGCTTAAAACTGCTTTGGGCAAATGCCCGGGCAAATGTCCATTTATAGATGTCCTGCCCACTGGGCATTTGCCCGGCCCACATCACTACACATACCCAAGTATACGGGCCTGATGACCAAAGATGCCCCAATACGAATTAACAACACATCATTGTAATTCAAGAGGCAGAGTTACCGCGTTCCAATCTTCAAAGCAAAAGTCAATTTCCCAGCAGAGACAGGAATAGACCCAGAATGTTTAGGACTTAATCCTAAACACGTACCCCATGACTACGGAAGGCGACCTTAAACACGTCCGTGAGCAAAGCAAAATATATAGAGTAGACATGGAATAAAATATGTTACGAAAAAATTCATCTCTAGAATTTGTTGATCGCATTATGGGGGGGGATAAAATATGCAAAGATATACGAATACATTTCCCCTGAAAAGAGCATTCCATTACCATACAAGAATAGACGATGCTTTAAGTTACACGTCTTTAATGGAACATGTCAGCCGTAGGATTCATCACAGAGAAATGTCGCGGAATATCTGGATCTCCCTTCATCCGCTAACAGCCTCGCGTGTTGTTAGTGTCACCAGCACTCGCTACTTTACGTACTACAATCGAAGGGGATAACAGCACAGAAAAGCGAACAAACTTCAGACTGCATAATTTAAACTCAATTTGTTTCAAATGAAAGAGAGAATAGGCCTATAGTGAACCTGAGGGATATTATTAGCTGAGGAACACGGCTATTAGAAAATACGTCAGTGAAGGTTATCGACGTATCAATACAGTTGCCCGCAAGGAGATGGTGATGATTACTGATGAGGAGCCAGTGTCTCATGCCCCAGCAGAAGATAGACACAATTATCCCTAAAGCTTCACTACTCCCCACGAGGGAAGTGCGCCAATATAGCAGACATTATTGGCACTCACGGTGATTATTTGTAACTCATCAATCGGTCAACACGAATTCGCCCAATGGCTGGGCGAGGTACAATGTATGTAATATGTAAATAACACTCCTGGAAAAAAATAGATGTATTAATTTTATCATCACTATTATAAAGGGGCAATTTTTAGGATTACGCGGTTCGACCTACAAGCAGTCATCATCAGACCCTGATCCCTGTGTTGAGGTTTAAATTTATAACCTACAAAAATATATTATATAGCAACAAATTGTAGTGCGTTTAATTGGTGTTTATAGTACGATTCACAACTGGAGAGTTATTAATAACACTTTGTATAGGCAACACCGAAAGAATGGCTTCAAAACTTTACATTACACTCAAGGTGAATTTAGTACGGAAATCAATTCACACCGTCTATGGAATGCAGTAACCTTATGAAAATGGCCCACTTGTTGGGAATTGAGTTAACACTAGCTATATAAAGCCATAGGTTGTTTTATTTTATTTTTTATTATTTTTTATTTTTACCAAAGGGCCCGTCAGCTAAGCTCCGGATGTACTGCAGCCATGAGGCTTATTGTACTGCCCTGTGTACTCAGCACCAGTCCATTATCCCTGTGTCTTTAATAAGATATTACAGTCCCATGATGGACTCTGTTTTAATTCCTTTTGGTTCAATTATCGATCTCCCAAAAAGATTGAATCTTCTGCGATCTAGATCTTCGCAAGAACAGATTATGTGATGGGCTGCCTCTATTTCCTACCCGCATAGTCTGCAGTCTAGGTTTCCTTTGATCATACCCATTTTGTTTAGGTGCTATTTCACGGGAGCATGGCCCGTGAGAAAAGCAACTATCTATCTTGCCTGAATTTTCTTACATTTGAGTAATTTTTCAGCTATTTCATTACATGCTCGTTGATGAACATTTTCCCAAGTTTAATGTCAGGGTTGATTTTCCATCTATTCCTATGTTCCTTTTTGATCCAGTCCTTAATAGCTTCTCTTATGGAGCACTTGGACACTCCTAGAGCCGGCTCTGGTCCAGGAAAGATTGTTGCCGATCCCTTTCGAGCGAGTTCATCGGCTTTTTCATTTCCTTCAATGACCTTGTGTCCTGGGACCCATATCAATTTGACGTTGTTTCCCCAGTTTAGTTAAGGCATTAATACATTCTTCCACCAGTTCACTTTAGGGCTTATTAAAGCCTTCAGTGCTGCCTGGCTGTCTGAGTATATAATAATCTTCCTATTGATATAAGATCTTTTTATATTTTCATATATGCATTGTAGTATTGCATAAACTTCTGCCTGGAATACCGTGGGATATATTCCCCAGGGGGAAGCTAATGCTTTTTCCTGGTCTCATTCTGTATACTCCCGAGCATAACCCTGAGTCATCTCTTGACCCGTCTGTGAACCAGATCAAAGATTCCTCAGGATGCTCGGGTTCTATCTTCCAGGAGTCTGTATCAATTATTACTTCAAATGTTTTATTGAAGTTATATTGTGCAGGCATGTAGTCTGTTCGCATATCAAGTA
Organism: Meconema thalassinum; assembly: GCA_946902985.2. Classification (NCBI taxonomy): domain Eukaryota; kingdom Metazoa; phylum Arthropoda; class Insecta; order Orthoptera; family Tettigoniidae; genus Meconema; species Meconema thalassinum. Next base: position 593,682,440 of record OX336388.2, read on the forward strand.
TGGAATATGCTACAGTTTTTATTATTGATGATAGTCCTGATTGTGAGTCAGGAACGCTTCCAAATTTACGCTGTTTTAGCTTATGGAATGCCATCCTGGCTTCTCCCTTGATCAGAATGTCAAGCGGGGCCAGGTCTAGTAAGGTCTCAATAGCCGCTGTGGGGGTAGTTTTAAATGCTCCAGTAACTGCTAGGCAGACTAGTCTTTGAATTCTTCCCAGTTGTACCAGAGATGTTTTATTTTGCACCTTGGTCCACAATACCAGTGCACCATACGTTATTGAGGGTCTCAGTACCCCGGTATACAACCAGGTATTATATTAGGTTTTAGTCCCCACGCATTTCCACACATCCTCCTCACAGTCATGAAGGAGGTTACGAATTTATTGTATATTTTGTTTAAATGCTGATTCTAGGTTAACTTGGAGTCGATAATTACCCCCCCCCCCCCCCAAGTATTTTACCTCTCCCTTCATTTCAATTTCTTCAACTTTTAGAAGCAGGGGACTTGTTTCCTTCAGGTGTCTTCTTCCGGTGAATGGAACGATGGCTGTTTTATGAGGACTTATTGTATATAGCGTAGTTAACAGCCTAGTTGTTTTTCAAACGTAAGGTTGTACAATATATCTAAATCACAGTGACAGGTTGAGGGAAAGCCACCAGGAGCAAGTGGATTTCTACGATCAAGTCGGATTTGGAGTACTGGCAAGTCATTCGGCGGGGAGTTCTTCCCTCATCACTTACTAGTAGGAAGAACACAGGGAACAGCAGACCTTTATGGACGGAGGAAAGAAAGCTGGCCCATAGAAGATGAAGGAGTACTGGAAGAGGAGAAAATAGAGTGCCCAAACGATAAAGCAGAGGAAGAAGAAACTAAAATGAAATTACTTCTGAGGAAAACAACCATTTGGCATTTCCTTGAATATACGATCGCTTGATTCTTTGATCATATTATAACTACTTCATTTACTTTTTGTCTCCTTGTTTCGTCTCAGCGCACCTTGCCAGGTCCCCCTGTAACATGATTATATTGTCACTTCCTATTCTCCTTGTTTCGTCTCAGCACGCAGCTCAGCATATCTTTTTTTTTTTTTTTTCATAAGACAGCAAAATCTTGATGGTTGATTTTGTAATTTAAACTGAATGCGCAGTGTTCGAAATCTGTAGGCTACTTACACAATATAAATTAAAGTTCCTTGCATAGCTTACTAACAAAGTTGAATTAATTCCTACTTAATTAACAAATGTTATCATTGAGCTAATCTTAAAAATTAGAAAATCATCATATATATTATTTCAGTAGTATAGATCCCTGCTGCGGCGCTCACAAGCGAACGATCGTGAAAAATGAGCATTCAAATGAAAGAGAATATACATTACCAGTGACGCATTGCACTCTAATTTCATAAATATCTATAATTTCTTTTAAAAATTACTTTTAAAAACTGTACGAAGTGTGCGATTGGCAGATACTGTTGCTGCACGAAGATACGCTTAGAAACTAGCCTAAATCAACGGAATGAGTACTCAAATTGTATAATTTTATAAATATCGAATAACCGGTGAGTGTTAATATGATCCAATTTTCAGTGATTGCCTTCCTAAGTTAGGGAACGTAGAACTTTGAATTCTAACTGAAATGTAAACAGTGTTCTATAATAATTTGCTTGAAATAAAAACATAACAACCTTTCTCCTTAAGTCTCTCATAAGTGTGGTCTATGAACATGCGCGATTTCTCGGACGGGTCCGCTAGTCATATATATTATTTCAGTAGTATAGATCCCTCCTGCGGCACTCATAAGCGACCGATCGTGAAAATGAGCATTCAAATGAAAGAGAATAGACATTAGCAGTGACAAATTGCACTCTAATTCCATTAATATCAATAATTTCTTTAAAAAATTACTTTTAGAAAAGTGTACGAAGTGTGCGATTTGCAGATACTGTTGATGTATGAAAATACGCTCCATAATATCTGTCCACTTCACATTTTGGTCGCTATGACCAAGGATCATCTAATATAAGGCTATGACGCCCGTTTCACGTCATTTTAACATTATGAGGTCTTTCATTTATCATTTTGTATGGATTTCAGAAACAGTAAATCAAAGGAATGAGTACTCAAATCGTATAATTTCATAAATATCGAATAACCGGTGAATATTACAGCTCACTCGGCACACAAATGACATTATCAGTGACAAATTGCATTCTAATTTCTTAAATATTAAGTTTTGTAAGAAGAATTCGATTTGCAATACCTATTGGGGAAAGTGTGGTTTATGAACATGCGAGATTTCTCGCACGGGTCCGCTAGTATATATTATTTCAGTAGTATAAATCCCTCCTGTGGCGCTCACAACCGACCGATGGTGACAAATGAGCATTCAAATGAAAGCGAATAGACATTAGCAGTGACGAATTGCACTCTAATTTCATAAATATCTATAATTCTTTAAAAAATTACTAAAAAAATTGTACGAAGTGTGCGATTTACAGAGACTGTTGCTGTAGGGAAATACGCTCCATAATTGCTGTCCACCTCACATTTTGGCCACTGTGACGCCTGTTTCATGTCATTTTAACATTCTGAGGTCTTTCCTTTGTCATTTTGCATGGATTTCAGATACAGTAAATCAAAGGAATGAGTAGGCCTACCCAAATCGTATAATTTCATAAATATCGCATAACTGGTGAGTATTATGATGATACAATTGTCAGTTATTGCCTTCTTACGTTAGGGGACGTAGAACTTAGAATTCTAACTGAAATGTAAAAAGTGTTCTATAACCATTTGGTTGAAATAAAAACATAACAACCTTTCTCCTTAAGTCTCTCATTATAAACCTATTAGGGAAAGTGTGGTTTATGAACATGCGAGATTTCTCGCACGGGTCCGCTAGAAAGCTACAAAAACGAACTACGGTTGTTGGTAATTCATTTTAGGAACTTCGGAAATCTTGACCATCAGTCCCGTTGACGATTGACTTTTACCTTCTTATTAGGTCGGTGATTGGTTCTTATTCTTAGGAATGCAAATCAGTAGGATAAGTAGAATAGAAGATCTGTCATTTTCCAGTTTAAACTGGAATATCTCTTTGAGAACGAGCACCTTTTCCTAAGCTGCACACACATTTCGAAATGAGCGAGAGAGTCCACGGAAGGCCTACAGTTCACGCCACTCCTTTCATTCTCCACTACCCGTCCGACCGCCAGCCACAAAAGCCGGAGTCGTGGAACAGCAAAATGGTTGGTAGTTGGTCAATAATTTTATGGATTTAGGGCATCTTGATCATCAACCCCGTGTGTATTATTACAAGTGTTTTTGGGGAGACTGCAGGGGTATGCCTATGCATAACTGTTATCATTATTGTCAAAGATTTGGGTGGGTTTCTCAGGGTCTGCAATAAGGTAGTCTACCATCCCGGCATTTGCCTCAGGGAATGTGAGGAAAAGGGTGAAAATCACATTCAGGATGGGCAGACAGTGCCTGCCGGGAAATTTAATTCCGGTCTGAGGGCTGGAACGAGAGATGTACTCAGCCCCGTTAGGCAAAACTGAGAAGACGTGGGTTCGATTCCCATCTCCGCCAACTCAAAGTAATTTTCCGTGCTTACCCACTTCACTCCAAGCAAATGCAGGGATGGTTCCATGGCCGCAGGAATCGAACCCGGGCCTCCACGGTGACAGCCAAGAGTGCTAGCCACTACGATACGATTTTCTTTTAAATCATTATATTTTGAAGTGTTTACAACGTCCGGAAAATCTCAACTCACCTTCCTTTTTTTTCTTCTTTGGAACGTAACTCCATGGATAGGGAAGCTTGGCTTTTTTTGTTATGTTATTAATTCATTCAAGGGACTTTGGACATCTTGGTTATCATCCCCGTGTAGTTTGGTGTGTGTTGAACTTTTCTGATAACCTGTATTCATGTGATGAATGAAGTAGTGTGTGTAGCAGTAATAGGGGACAGGCTTGAGGTAGGTGCCCCGGGACTTGAAGTAAAGTACTATCCCGGCATTTTCCTAGAGGGAGTGTGGGAAAACCCGGGGATAAAACCACACGCTGTCAGCGCCGGAATTCGAACATTCAATTTCCCCACTTGCTGAAGCTGCCCTCGCGGACGTGATGCACGATTTAACGAGCACGGTGCATTGCAAATAACATCTCCGAATGGAGTATATTCTATTATTCACGAAAGCTCCGCAGGGAATTGAACAAATAAAAACAAAATCAGAGAGAATAATTTATTCATGCATATGCATTGAAACAGTAAATGAAACATATGGCCCTGATGACATAGAGAAAATCTGCCATCAATAAATTACCAGTATGGTAATACCCGGCACAATATGCTATAGTGATAGTGGTTGAAGGAGCACTGGGACCACAGTAGCACGGTTGTCGAAGTTTCAACACAAGCGCCCATAGGAGCGGACTTTGAATCTTTGAAATCTCCAGCAGATATCCAAATCAACTCCTCAAGTCAAGGAACGGATCAAGTCTACTTTGATTCTTGCGTCAACGCAGTCTGTTGTCTCAAAGACAGCGATTATGCTAAACCACAGTATAAATTATCCCAGATGTGATAACGTATTGTGCTATATATAACATTATTTTAAACCCTGATGCGACAAACAATAACACAGAATAAAGCGATTATTATTTTTTCTAGTCATAGTATCCCTATAACTTCATTCCTCTTGGATTCGTGTACGAAACCAACACTCGAAACAAGACCATCGTTACAATTATTTTATGTAGATACAAAAAATATGAGGCTGCTAATCTGTTTTTGAAGCCAGAGGCTAACAGAGCTCGACTGCTATGACAACGATTTATTCCCCGAAAACTAGTAACATTAAAACCTTTTACCTTACTAAACTAGAAATAATAAATCATTTTACTTACATTTTTCAATTTGTACATAACGACAACTTTAAACCATTTACCAATTTATACACGCTGCCGCCGAAGCAATTGTCGGCTACACGGCCAACACATCGCTTGCGGCGGTAAAACATTATTATATTAAAGAACTATATCATACTTATAAAACAAATCAAAATGTACGTCCCTAAAATAAAATACACCAGGCAGAGTAGCGCATAGTCGCAACGGTACCTGGCTCTTGTATGTAACGTTCGCCATGGCCTGCGTTTCAACAGCTTCGTTTAGTGATAATAATAATAAATTTAGTGTTGGAAATTTAAGTTATTAAATTGTCGTGCTTTAGGAAGGAAGAACATACTTTTAGTGAGTTGGTTTGGTTAGAATGAAGTTGATAGACCTTAAGTAGGTATTTTGTTGGCATTTCACAACTATATTATATGAGCCAAAAAGCAGCACAAAGTTTGCAAATGGATGGGAACCAACTCCAGGCAAGAAATATAACGAGCGTTCAAAAAATAACGAGCCGGAGGCTGGAATGCGCAAACCGGTGACGTCATCGGCTAATCGTGGCGTGTGTAACGAGGTGTGGTTCCGACCAGAGCGTGGAAGGTCACAGCCCGTCGCTAGAGGGCACGCGTGCACGTCACGTGACGATACAAAGCGAGCAGCAGCATGCATCAATCGTCCAACGCTGCCAGTCGCATTGCAAAAAATTACATGGAGGAGTCAAACGAAGAGCAAAGAGGTGTTGTTCGGATTCTGACAGCGGAAGGAGTAGGGGGAACGGACATTCATCGCCGAATGTCACAAGTGTACGGCGAACACTGCATGTCCCTTGCAAGGGTCAAGGCGTGGCACAAGCGCTTCAGGGAAGGACGGGTGTCGTTAGCCGAAGATGTCCGGTCTGGGGCACCCCCCTGCATTACCGATGACAACGTCCAGCTGGTTGATGCACTCATTACCCAGGACCGCCGAGTGACACTGAACGCCATAGCAGCCGAGGTCAGATTGAGCGCCGGAAGTGTGCACACCATCATGAAGGAACGACTGCACTTGCGCAAAGTGTGTGCCCAATGGGTGCCCCACAGTCTTCAACCACACCAGGAAGCATGTCGAATGGCCCACTGTCTTGGTCATCTGCAGCGCTATGCGAGGGAAGGGAATGGGTTCCTGGCACGAGTGGTGGCTGGAGATGAGTCATGGTGTCATCACTTCCAACCAGAATCCAAACGACAAAGCCTCCAGTGGAAGCATCCAGGGTCACCACCACCCAAAAAAAGGCAAGGCCATCCACACGAGTGCAGGAAAGGTAATGCTGACGTTCTTCTTTAACCAAGATGGCCCCCTTCTGATACACTTCATGCCGCACGGGACAACAGTGAATGCCCAGCGTTACTCGCAAACCTTGACCACCCTTCGCCAAGCGATCAATACAAAACGACCAGGCAATCTCACCCGTGGGGTCATTCTGCTCCACGACAATGCACGACCTCATAGGGCCAACACAGTTGCGACACTCCTGCAGAAATTCAAATGGGAGGTTCTCGGCCACCCTCCATACAGTCCAGACCTCTCTCCCTGTGATTACGGCATGTTTGGTCCCCTGAAAAGGGCTCTGCGGGGCCAACGATTCACCTCGGACGTCGACGTGCATCTGTACGTACGGAACTGGTTCACATCGCAGCCCAGGGAATTTTATGAGACAGCCATTCACCACCTCGTGTCACAGTGGGACAAGTGCCTCAACAGCCAGGGCCAATTCTTCTAACATACAGGTACTGGTTTCAGTAATTATGCCTCCGGCTCGTTACTTTTTAAACGCACCTTCTAGTTTCAATTACCTCGGATCCACTGTATCTGATTATGGCAACATAGACCTGAAAATTACCCACCGAATCCAGGCTGCCTGGTTAAACTGGAAAAGGTTGTCTAGTGTTCTCTGTGACAGAAGACTAAATGTCCAAGTAAAGGAGAAAGCCTATAAATATGCGGTGAAACCTGCCATGCTATATTGAGCCCGTATTCACTCATGCTGGTGATTATTTTTATGCAAGAGTTGGTAACATGAGTGAAAGAATCTCTGAATGCATCCAAGAAGATGTAGTTATACGTTTGACTTCATTGGAACATCGTCAATATTTGTTTTACCATGATTAAAGAAGATATTCTTTAATGTGCACATTTGAAGTTACCACATCCAGTATTTCTGCATAATTTGCCAATGAGAAATGACCTATTATTATTAATTTTGTACTTGAGAATATGGTATGACACTGCGGAAAAGCAGGAGGAACGTCAAAAGTTGCTCAACGAACTTGACTAGTCTCGAAGCCAGTCCATCCGCTTCCGGGAAGAAAGTTTTCTACTTCCAAGTCTAGCACCGCACGTGTGTTACACGCGGCTGCAGCAGTCCGGTCGAGTGATCGAGGAAAATTTATACAAGTGAATGGATCAATCCGTTTGGAAACGTAATCCAGTCTATCTTATCGCACGATGTGTGCATAGTGAAAATCGAGTGAAATTAAGTGAGCATTCAAAATCTGTGGAAAACTACGATAATTCAACCAGACGTATGTTCAATGTTCGTAAGACCAAGCATGGCCGATTTTTGTGCCATCCATAATTTCTAGTGTCTGTGATTTAAATATTGCAAATGTTATATTTCACATCTGTGAAAGTTACTCATAATAATCCACGCTGTGTGAAGTCACGATTTTCTTGAGCGACAGATGTCGACGATTTAAGCTGATACAATTTTTCACAACGAGTGACAGTGAACGTGAGCAGACATGTGCTTGTTTCCAGTAGAGTCTGTGAAGCAGACATGGCCATTTGTTAAAATAACGTCTGCAAATTATCAAGTGTAGCAGCTGTGTTTGTCTGTGAAACCACGCTAGAAGCAGTGATTTTCTTGTGGAAATTAATAACGCCTACACGATGTATGAGATCCATCAAGAGAGAAGAAATTCATCACCGTTCACCATGTTGGTAATAATGGCTTAAACACCTGATGAGAGAGAGACCGAGCACCATAGCAGCACAATAAAATGGAAGCCGAAGAACGCAGCATAATGTCTCCGGACGAGCGCTGGAGGTCTTGCAAACGCTCAAAATGGAAAGGATTTACCCCTCAATTATTCCTGTTGGAATGAGGTGAGCAACCATTTTCTTCGCCGTGAGTCATGATTAATATATTTTTGTAAGGTGATGGTCTTTGGTGGAGTAGTTTTAACGACCGTACTTCGATTCACAGTCATCTAGGTAGGATTTATTTCGTTTTGTTTCTTTTAGTTTACCGTCTATGGTAATTTTTCACTTTTCCATGCACATCGCAGCGTACGTTTCCAATACATTTCCCATTCATGAGTTAGTCACCTGAATAATGTGTGTTTTTCTCACACGGTGCACTAAAGGTCATTTTGAATTTCACTTTGAACAAACCAATTAAGTCAATGATTTAACGGAGCAGTAAATTTTGTTAATTAATCAGCTGTTGCTGAAGTCCTTACGTTTAGCTCCTATTTAGTAAGATGGGAAGCACGCCACTGAGTCTCATTTAATGGGAGAGTTTACCCATTTACCTATTTTTGTGTAATACTTTTTTTTTGGAGAGTGGAAAGTCTACCACTTGATTCAGTGTGAAGAGTGTAATATCTTTCTGTTAGTACTTCTAATCCAGATTCACACTAGTAACGGATCATTTACAATTAACGCCACTGTTTTATATGGTGTGAATGTTTATCTAATACATTTGAAGTGCCTAGAATGCACATGTATAATTTTTGACAAACCCGCCGTGAGCGTGATATCTTCCAAACACCTTAGTACGAGTGGAATATCTCTCGCCTTGTATTTCTTGCTTTGCCCATGCAAGCATATCATTCTTCATATTTTTGACTACTATTTCTACATCACGAACATAACAATGAGTGTTAGCTTATGAACTGCAAGTGTAGGATCAATATTTGAACATTTTTGTGGATCCAATATGCTAATGAAACGAACACTATAGATTTTACTGTTTGCCAAAGCAACTCGTAACAGTTTGAGAATGAACAAATGTATTTTACTTGAGAGGACAAGTGTCTTCAAGGTTACACGCAGTGATGCCAACCTAGAATCTCAAATGAGACAAGACTTTTTGACAAATGCCATGCTAATACTTTTGATGAATGATTTATTCTGAATAAGCCAGTTTTTATAAGCATGTTAAAACTAGGTCAAGTTGACCGCTATTTCTTTGGAATGCAATGATACAATGTGACAGCAGGTCACCAATTCTATTAACGACATTCGCCTGTGTTGTGAGCGAAGAATATTTGGATAAGATTTTGTTGTTTAAGATATTAGAGTTGTCTTGTGACACTGATTGACATATTTTTAAGGCTATGATAAGTTTTCTCACCTGTTGTGAATGTTCTTGCCGTGTTTACATACACGATGATGGGGTGGTTGCCCATATTTTTTGTAGAGGTTGCCGGCCTTGTTTCAAAGCTGAGCACTTGACAGACCGAGGTTCCTGATGTGATCCAGGCGGACACACAGTGTTACTTTAGGATGTTTTTTGAGCTTTTTGATAGCTCGGAGTAGGCATGTTCGCGTGTACAGAAGTGGTCTTATCCACTAGTTAGGATGCTTTGCATATGGTCAATCTTCATAATTAATGAATCTTAAACCAACGACAACTAATAATCATAAATTAAATAAGAAGATGTAATGAACTTAAACGAATGTTATAATTCTCGTTAATCACTAAACGCCTGTTTAACTTTGATCCTCGTTTATAACTCGCTGATCATTGCACTGTGCTGTGCAGATTTATTTTTCTTTAGATTAAGCTTTCAGCAGCTGACACGTTCGACTGACAGGGATTTGGTTTACCCAGAGTTTTTCCACTCGTGGGCCGTGAACCATGTAATTTGTTCTACTGTTAACGAACAGTATTTTCAATTTCCAGCTTACACATTATAGATGACCGATGGAAACAAACAGTAACCATCAAGTTGTAGGCAGGACTAATAAGAATACTCTTGTGTGTGATATTTATTTATTGATTGTTTTGTACACCTATTCCAATCCTTCCTCTACTATTTTTAGACCTTTTGTTGTACAGTTGATTGTAAATTATTTGTGTTGACGATGACTGTAAATCAATTTAGATCTTTTGTTTAGTTTGTTAGATAACGGATGCTTCTCACCGTAAGTTAGTTTAAATTCAGGATTAGTTTAGATCACTTAAAATTAAATGTAAATACGGGATGGTCCCAGTTTACTTTGTTTATTTTTCTGTCATGTTTGACGATTTGCCAACAATATATTTCACTTGGAAACATCATGTCTTGTTCATTGTAAATTAAATTAAAATCCTTTTGTACCATTTCCCAAGCTTTGATAGTGCTTGTTGATTGTATTTAGGACCAATCGAGAGGGGTTAATTTCGATAGTTAATGATTGTTTATTTTTTTGTTCTTTATTTTTATTTTTGTTAGTTAGCGGATTAGCCGACTGATACCCTCCGATGGTAGGATAGAGGTTTGAGATTTCAATAAACCATTTTGTGAATTTTACTTAAGCCTGGATTTTAATTTAGTAGTTTGTTTGGGGGTACATTTCCTTGGGATGTCTATGACTTATGCTATGATGGGAACCTGATCCCTATGATGACGCGGAGTCTTGTGCCGGAATAGCCCCACAAGGAGTGTACTCCGATCCTCTTAGGCCATATGTGTTCAAGGATGTGGTCATCTGAAAAGCCACAAACGGTCGGTGGTGGACCAGATAACTAACTCTTACGGGCACAATATGGAGCAGACACTTGGCCAACGGTACAGTCACAAAATAAGCGACTGCATGTAGCCAAAATGAAAATGCTGAGATGGATATGTGGCGTTACGAAGGAAAGATCACATCAAGAACACCTTCATACGCATTAAACACACATTGAACTAACGTAGGAAGTTTTGGTACATCCGCCATAATTCATCCTCACTGATATTTCGTATCAGTGCAGTTATTTCGTTCTCGAGAGCCTCCAGGGTACGCGGATTGTATCTGTATACAATTTGTTTGAGATTCCGCCACAAGTAAATATCGCACGCCGATGTAACTTACGAACACATTTACTGGAAGTCATCATCAGAAGATAAGTTTCCACCAGTAACATTCAAGTTTTTGTTCTATACTGTGCCTAACATGTTCATGGTACAGTATAGAACAAAGGAGGCTGCAGTACTTCACAGCAAGTCTTAATTATCTAATATCACAACTAAGGTATCTTGCCATCTGTGTATGCAATACATGCTATGACAGCATCCAGGGCTTCACGGCGCTCTATTGTAATCGGCACATACTATAAATCTGGCGGCGAGTCCTTGCGACCTTTGGAAAGCCCCCGTTCTATAGGGAGGGACCTTACTGTAGAAGCATCTGGCAGTGGCAATCCGTTCTGTGAAAATAGGTGTGTACTGAACAAACTACACTGCGACTATTTCGGAAGATACAAAGTAGTTGGCATGACTTGCGATATTTCCACCGCATATTGGCGGATTTTGCGGTCCAACTAAACTTTGCCGGTATTCATATAAGTTTTAAGAAAATTTCCATAATTTTAAATAAAACTTGTTGAAATTGTTTTACTGGTTAACTAAAATGTAAATACAGTTATGCCATCAGAATGGTTAATTTACAATTTAAGGGGTGTTGAAAATGTGTTTTGTAAAAATAATTGGAAATTTTTGAGATCACTTGGCAACTACCACAATGAATGTATTGCAATGTTTCTTTCACATTATTATTAAAATTGTTGTTTTTGATGTCGCATACCAAATTTATTAGTTTATCACTACTACGCCAAAAAATGATAATATATTCTTTCAGAAATTCAAAATTTGAAAAATATGTTTCTTTTTTCTTCATATTCAGTTTTTGAATGGGGACATATCTTTTCTTATATTTAGTACAGGGCATTCCTAATTTAATGATCTTTTATTTGATTCCTTGGTGAGGTTGATACGTGAAATGGAACTTGACTTATTGATGTTTGAACCTGTAAAAAAAAAAAAAAAAAACTCTTAGTTACTGAGTAAATTAACTTGAACGATTTGCATTATGATTAGACACGCACGCCCTGGTCTATTTAAATCAATTTTCTGAGCATATTTAGTGCATGAAACATGTAAAAAAACAAACATAGTACATTTTCTTAGGCCCGTATCACACGACACTTGCTGGCAAGAAAGCTGTTGCGATGGCTGGCACAAAAGCCTTTATAATTCTGTTCATCCTCGTCAGTACCTGCTTTCATGACCGAAGTACAGAGCGCCAGGGAATGTTCTCCGCAGTGCTTACTTGCTGCTGCAAGAGCTAGCATCAGCAGTTACGTTGGCAGCACGGCTGCCACTTGTATCAAAACAAACACACAAACAGTAAACGGTGTACTCACCACAGGCATTCATAACAGATGCTGGAAGTGTTGGAAGACAGACTTCAACAGGTCTACACAAATTGTCGAAGACTTTCTTTAGCAAATTTGCGTGTTGATTTTCTCGGACTACGCTGCATGGCCTATATCGGAGATTTCATAAAGTTCCTCGTCTGTTAAAAGCGTAGGTCGGCCTGTTCCCGGTACATCGTGGACTCAGCGGGTCACACGAAATTTACTTATCAAATCCTGAACGGAATCCCGGTTTGGACACTTAGAATTAGGAAACCGCACCTGGAATTTTAGTTTTATATTTTGTATAAACCGATCGCCTTCGCGAAAAACATATTCCACCAAAATAGCTCTCTCTCTCTTCAGTAGTAAACATTACCGCCTGTATACTGATTCACTCTTCCAATAATCTATCTGAACGCTCGCTTACTGCAATACACACCGACGATTTCGACAACCCACACGTGTGGCCTTCACTGTACCTCTATCCTGTCAAGGACACCGCGCTACCAACTTAACTGCTGATGCTACCCCTGGCAGCAGCACGTAGTCGCTGCGGAGAACATTCCCTGGCACCCTGTATATCACACGCTAGCATATTGTGCGCCAAGTTGTAAGAAATAAAACATGGAGGACGGTTGATGTTTGATGGTAATATTTGCAGTTGATTCACATTATTAACGCAATGTGGTCGTGAAACTTGCTTTGAGTAAATTTGAAAACAAGCCAGGTACTGAATGAATGCATTTCAGTCAGTATTAGAGATCTAACTTGAATAATTGGATATTTAACCATACGCGTTATTAAGTTGTGCAACAATGAGTTCCGATGTCAGTTGGAAAAGTGTGAGAGTGGTATCGCGCCTCCTCACTGTTTTGAAGATCCCGGGTTCAAGGCTATCCAACGGCGGGAAATTTTACTTCTTTACAATTATTTTATTATATTCTCCCTACCTCAAACAGCAAGATTTCAACTTAGTTTTATTCACATGGTCTACGAGGGCGATTAAAATTATAAACATTGGTAGGGAAAAATGTTTTCTTCTCTCATTAGGTAGATTTCTTTAGAAAGCTAACTATTGCAATGGGTACCATGTTTCGACTTCCGAAAAATTTTGACATATCTTCGCGTTTCACATCCCCTAGACCCCAAAACCACCGTCAGTTCAAAAGTTTATATATAATTTATGTATATCTTTATATATATAATTCTTCGACACGTGTGTATGTGACTGAACTCCTCCTAAACGACTGAACCGATTTTGATGGAATTTGGTATGTATATTAGGGTGGGTCCATGTATGGCTTAGATTCACAATCTGACCCGGTAGGTGGAATGAACACTATTTTAGAACCACAATTTACAAACAATTTTAGAACCACAATATACAGTCAAAAACAGTCGTCATGGAAACCACTAGCCTCGGCCTTCGTGAAAGCTGATGTCTTTGGACGGTTTGTCTCTGCACGTTAGAGCCACCTGGTCGCAACCTGTGCAACTACCGCCATTACATACACTCCGCCCGTGGCGAAAAGTTGTTTTTTATACCAAAGATGGCAGTGATGTCGAATTCTATAGTTTGTCTCTGCGCGATAGAGCGTTTCAAATCCCGTTTGCGTTCATACACCATTCATCCGATTGCCATGAAACTTGGGTGATATGTTGAGTGAGCACCAGGGAAGGTGTTTGGCTTAGTAAATCCATTTTACAATAGATAGCGCACGAATAGATTCAACAAATGAGTGACGACGCGCGAAGCGTCTCAACAATTTCCCGTATAAGTTTATATTCCATTCATAGATTGAGATGAAATTTTGATGAGTTGTTGTGTACACTTAAGTGAAGGCTTCTAACTTAGTAATCCATTTCACAGGAGGTTGCGCACGAGTAGATTCAACAAATGAGCGGCGACGTGCGAAGCGTTTCAACAAAGTCCCGTATGCGTTCAAATACCATTCGTCCGATAGCGATGAAACTTGGGTGAGATGTTGTGTACACTTACATGAGGGTTTCTAACTTAGTAAATCAATTTTACAATAGCTAGCTCACGAGTAGATTCAACAAATGACCAACGACGCGTGAACTTTTAATCAAAGTCCCGTACGCGTTCATATACCATTCATCCGATTGCAATGAAGCTTGGGTGAGATGTTGTGTACACTTACGTGAGGGCTTCTAACTTAGTAAATCCATTTTACAATAGCTTGCCCACGAGTAGATTCAACAAATGACCAACGACGCGCGAACTTTTAATCAAAGTCCCGTATGCGTTCATATACCATTCATCCGATTGCAATGAAACTTGGGTGAGATGTTGTGTACACTTACGTGAGGGTGTCAAACTTAGTAAATCCATTTCACAGGAGGTTTCGCACGAGTAGATTCAACAAATAAGCGACGACGCGCGAAGCGTTTCAATAAGGTCCCGTATGCGTTCAAATACCATTCGTCCGATTACGATGAAACTTGGGTGAGATGTTGTGTACACCCTACGGAAGGTTTCTGGCTTAATAAATCCATTTTACAATAAGTAGCGCACGAGTAGATTCAACAAATGAGCGACGGCGCGGGAATCGTTTCCACAATGTCCCGTATGAGGTCATATATCATTCATCCGATTGCGATCAAACCTTGGTGAATCATTGAGTACACGCCAGAGAAGGTTTCAGGCTTAGTAAATCTATTTTACAATAGGTAGCGCATGAGTAGATTCAACAAATGAGTGACGGCACGTGAATCGTTTAAAGAAAATCACTTATGCGAACATATGTCATTCATCCGATTCCGATGAAACTTTGATGAGTTGTTGTGTACACGCCAGGGAAGGTGTTCAACTTGGTAAATCCATTTTACAATATTGGTAGCGCACGAGTAGATGTAACAAATGAGTGACGACGCGCGAAGCGTTCCAACAAAATCATGTATGCGTTCATATACTATTCATCGATTGCGATGAAACGTTGATGAGTTGTTGTGTACACTTACGTGAAGCTTTCTAACTTAGTAAATCCATTTCACAGTTGGTAGAGCACGAGTAGATTCAACAAATGAGTGACAGCGCACGAATCATTTAAACCAAATCCCGTATGCGTTAAATGCCATTTATCCGTTTGCGATGAAACTTTGGAGAGTTGTTGTGCACGCTCCAACGAATGTTTCTAAATTAGTTAATTCACGATAGTTTAGAGGCAGTTAACAGAAATTGAAAAACATATTGTGTATCCAAAAGCAATTCAAGAAATTAAGTTCCAACACTTTCTTTGATTGGCAGGACAACGTCTGCCGGGTCAGCTTGTATGTATATATATATATATATATATATATCACTTTATTGTGGACACGATAAATACCGCAATTTTGCACCAATCGCTTTGAAATTTTTACATAATATGTATCCCTATAAAATCTCGGTCGAGTTCGTTAATGGGCACAATCGGTCGACGGGGGTGAAAATGGGGGGCTTTTTTTTTTCGAAAAAGTGAATTATCGCTATAACTCTCTTAATATTTGAAATATCGAATCCATTTTTAAGTTCATACTATGTGTCGGATAAGGCTCAAAAATTTATGTTTGAAAAGTTTTTTGATAGCACCAACCATTGACCAAAGGGGTGGGAAAAAGTGGGTTTTTCGGGAAACATTAATCATATCTCTCTTAATAGGCACAATATCAAAACCGTACAAAATGGACACTATGAAACGTTAATTAGTGCCCCATGTTGGTAGCGAAATGAAACGTTTTTGCTAGCCCACACTGTTGGGTGAGAAATGTAACTGTTTACCTTTGCCTAAGCTATGTTGTTTTAATGGGCGCCAAGACCTCAATGCAATGTTGAAATCTAAATTTGTATTTAACAACGTCTAGCTCTGGCAGAACACATTCAAGACTCTATTCACTCAGATCGTGGTATGATTTGATCATTAACCCAACAAACAATTGTATCAGGAGAAGGAATTGGTCTATATCTAATGCTACCTACTGAAAGCAAAGATTGCATTGTAAAAGAAATGAATTTATTATATAAAACAAGTATAGCAAAATTAATAATAATAATAACTATAAAATTTAAATTGGAGCGTTGTGATTTTAATATTACCGATAGAAAATTACGTGAAAACGGAGTCTGATAAATTGATTTTACTCTTATTTCCAAGCTATGAAGTTACTGAATTATGAAATATAAAACAAAGAAAAATGAGAGATTGCGTATTTCTGCGTCATTAGCGCTTACCCCTGGAAATTGCCAAAGCATTTCCCTCGTTCTTGATGATGCTGTGTGCTTCCCACAGTCTCCTGGACGTCGTCATCTCCGTCGAAATTTGATGATATTCTGGTAGATTAGATAATTCTATGGTCCGTACATCGGACCCAAACTCTCGTAAAACCGCACTGGTTACGTTTTACAAAAGTTCGTCGCTAACTCCACTGAACATCGGAGCGACACGCACTTGCGACCGTACACTGCAAGTTCTACACAGATTGTCGCTAACTCCACCGAACATCGGAGCCACTCGCACGCGCACCCATACTCGTCAATTATTTCACAGATTGTTCTTAACTCCACCGATATATTCACCTGTTGGCTCCCCCACTCTTCAGTCCCAACTAGCTTACGTCGTCTCCCCTGATTGGTTGAGCACGCCGCTACTTCCCCTCCTCTGCCTCATTACACTCGGCGCGCGAGAGTTCCGTTTCAACAATTCGCCTCTTCTAGACCTCGCGACCCAAGATTGCGTAATTCTTCTCGACAGGAATCAGCTTGCATTTGAATTCCCAGTGAGTCATGTCTCTCAAATACCCTAACTGACAAACTCCGTAAAATTCCGTAATCAGATAATTTTCTATAATATCGTCGTTCGTAATAATTTGCTTGATAGCGTTTTCTAAGACATAGAAAACCTATCTGTATGCTTATAATTTTTATAAAATGCTCCGAAAATATCTAAATAATAATTATAATAAATTAATAATAATAATAAATTAACATGAAAAATTATCTTGGCTGAACAATTTGCCGCGTAAATAAATATAGAATGGCTTCCTACTGACTTATGCCAGTTGCATAAAACCCCTCGAAAAACACGTTACAACTATTCCCCTAATAATTACCTAAAACTTTTGTCTGAAAGAATTTTTGATGTGACCCACCATTACGCCAAGGGATGAGAAAAATGATTTCGAAATTATAAGAAAATGCCAAGAGCCATCAGAGGTTGCCATGACAACACTACTAAATTGATGAGGGATGAGCCATCAGACGTTGCCATGACAACACACTTGCACGAGATCACATTCAGTTTTCTATCTAAGTGTGAAGCGGCTTCGGTGACTTAACTGGTAGCATGCTGAATTTCTATGCCCAAGGTCGCGGGTTTAAAGCCGGCCGAAGTCGTCGGATTTTCTAAGAGCGCTAAAAATCCCTCAGTATGCTTTCCTTTGCAGGGGAAGTTCCAACGTTCGTTGCGAGTTATTGGTTGCGGTGGTATCTAGTAGCCAAGTTCACAGCTAGGTGTCGCTGACGGCGGTATTTGTTAGCAACGTTAGGAACTACTGCTTGAAATTGACCGTCTGCAGTCCTTACCTCGATTACAGACTAATACAGCCATCACAATTCACACCGTTTATCAGACAGATTCTACTCTCACCCTAAGTACACGGAGTTACATGACCGCGTTTTCGCAGCCCCTAAACTGAGGAACCAAGCAAAATCTCTGCGGGAGATAAAATTTTGCGTGAACAAGTAACAGACCGTTAGATACACATCAGTGTCGAAACCTTGCATAAGGACAGTGTGACCACAAGTATAAAAATGGACCCCAAATGACAAGAATGTTACCGTCCCCTTAAGACAATAAAATGTTTAATATATGCATAAAATGACGAAAAACAAAGTTAATTAAGCTCCGATTATAAAATACTTTCTCGCAATAAATGAGGTCTGATCCTTCTACGAAAACCTGCATATTCTGCCTATTTTAGCCTATCCCCAGGCTTGCCCGATGAAATCTACCTCCGCTTTCCGGCGTGCCGAGATGACTTTTTTTAAATTTGTATTTTCCCTACTTCCTGTTCAAACTCATGAATGGATACTATTCGTGATAGCTATTAGAATTTTAATAGCTCAGTATTTACTCAATAATAATAATAATAATAATAATAATAAGAAGAAGAAGAACAGTAAGAAGAAGAAGAAGAAGAAGAAGACACGTTCTCTGTTGACTGTGTGTGTTTAGGTTCTTGTACTTTATCTTCCATGCAAACTGCCGGGAAAAATAGCACCTGTTCCATCTCGTGTGTTGTATGGAAGCTATCATGGAAGGCAGAACCTAGCATAGGAGGTACAAATCACACGGTGCTAGAAGCGTCTATACCAGTATTGGTAGAAGCTTCCATGTTAACGAGTGTTGTGTAATAAGGGGCTTAAGGTAGACGAATTAAGCTTTCGTCTGGAAACATAAAAAGTGAAAAGTCCACCTAAATACGCCATTTGAAACGTATATGAGTAGCTTTACAAATGGCTGCTTGAAAATTGAATACGCTGCATGTTAATAAAACATATTCGAACTGCATAGAATTTAGAATTTGGGGTTCTATGCTAAAATGGTGGACATTTCAGATTGTACTATAGCTGAAAGTAGTATTTTATAGTTTCACAACAGGCAAATTAAATATTCAGCAATCTCTTTTTAATTTTCATTTATTCATGGTCTAGAACAGCGGCTCTGAAGCTGCGTAATTAACAGGAAGCGGGAGAGGGGGAGTCAAATTAAATGATTCGATTATTTAACAGGAAGTGGTGGAGGGGGAGCCAAATTAAATGATAAGATTATTTGACATATTCATTGCGAGTTAAATTTTGAAATTCAAAATACACTTACCGGAAACAAGAAATGGAGCACATGTATTTTGTTCTAACATTTTACACTGTAGAGCATTCTTATTCCATAATTAAATAAACTATATTTCAAACACACAGCAATGAAAAATACAATTATTGTGGGGTTTGAAGCCATTTTTCAGTGTTGCCTAAGTAAAAAAAAGTTTGGTGCTTTTCAATCGGTCAACACGAATGTACCCAAAAAGAGCTGGGCTATACCCTAATCCTGAAATAAATTACATGAGATTAATAAATACACCAGAAACAAGAAATGGAGAACATGGATTTTGGTCTAACATTTTGCACTGTAAAGCATTCTTATTTATTAATCTCATGTAATTTATTTCAGGATTAGGGCATAACCCAGCTCTTTTTGGGTACATTCCTGTAGACCGACTGAAAAGCACCAAACTTTTGAATACAATTATTGTTAATTTATTGTATAAAGATTTTAAGAATATGTGCTTTGTAGTCAATATTGAAAAATTCGGTATATTTTCAAAATCATCGTTCAGATGGCACTTTGAGTGGAAAGTGAAGTGTTTCAAAGGAATTCAAAGCGCATGTTCCCTCCTCTTGTTCGAATCGCTGCATCCCGGCGACTTATTTCTAAGTTTAAAAACATAATTAGTGCCATAAAATTCAACAATAGCAAAACACTCAACAATGTGGTATTTAACAATATTGTTCGGGGAGGGGAATGTTGGCGCAGCAAACAAGCTGTTTGCATCTCACCAATGGGGACCGTGTTCGATTCCCGGTCAATGCATGTGATATTTTCGAGGTGAAATGCCATGTCTTGTGGTTCGGATTCGACGTAGAAAGGAGGCCTATGGCTGATGATAACAAGATTAACGGCCACGTAAAACAACAAGATTTCTACAATTCAACTGGAAGAATATTATTACTCTCGCATTGAAGAAGCGTTTACTGTACATTACTTTTGCTTTACGTAAAACTCATGAGGAAACCACTCGAAATGTTTTAAAATACAATTACCCTACTAACAAATTCATATTTCTCGAATGATCCAATTTTGTGCCTGTTAACGTATAACAAAAGTCAACAACAAAAACTTTTTGTGTTGAGTCTATTATTTATTGCATATATTGTGACTGCCTACATCGAGCAGTAACCAAAAACGCCATACATAAAAGTTTCCTTTTGTACTTTATGCAATGATAAATAACGTTGTATATAAAATTAGGCCTCATGAAGCAGTTAGTAAAGGATCTTCGTCAAGGTGAAGCTTTTCAATATTTACAGACTTTTCTTCCTAAATTATCTGAAGCTAAACGTAAAGCTGGTCGGTCCTCAAATAAAGGAACTTATGGCCAGTGAAGAATTTCCACAATTACTCAACACCCACGAAAAACAAGAATGGTACAGCCTTAAAGCAGTGATCCATGGCTTCCTTGGAAATAAGAAAGCTGAGAATAACATAGAGCTTATTTCAATTTTGCTCGAGAACTTTAAACTCATGGGTTGCAGAATGTCCATTAAAGTACACATGTTAAATGCTCACTTGGACCAAATTAAAGATAGCTTGGGGGCATATTCAGAAGAGCAAGGGGAACGTTTTCAAAAAGATGTGATGGACTTTGAGCAACGTTATCAAGGACAATATGATGAGAACATGATGAGTGATTACATTTGGGGGCTAATACGAGAAAGTTCGTACGCACACAGAAGTACCAAAATTATTCTTTTTTAATGTTTGTTTGCGTTGTTGTTTGATTTGCAGATTAATGTTAACTATGTTTTGTAAATAAACGTGATGTAAGTATAGGGCCTATAAATTAACGTTTGTTTTCGTTTGAACTTATAAAATAGAGCATTTTCTTCAAATTTGAACTTACGTTGTGGTAGCTGCAAAAGCATACTTAGAACTGCGTATTAGATAAAACTATTTTTTCTTTCATTAGTTAGGCATGACAAATCAAAATCATACAGAACCCAGACTCAAAATAATTCGTATTGACTTGTGTAATCAAAGAGTAAGCGATGCAGTAAATCATTTCTAAAGCATAGATCAAATGACTAATTATTAATAAGTGGACAATGTTTGAAACTTATCGATATCTGCCACGAACATCTGAGTAATATGAAATGACGTCATAATACAGCTTGACTGCACTACGTTGGTGGTCATTTTTCGTTGTCTTATCTTTGACAAAAGATTTATTCAATTATAGCTACACATATTCTCACTGTAGTTTTGAATTACCGGTACTTAATCATTCTTTAAAGAGGAACACTGGCAGGAAAAGTTTCTTTGAATTTCTGCTTCCCAATGCCCCGCTTGTCCACTGTATCGTTAGCCAATTACAAGGCACATCTGAACAGCCAATAACATGCAACATGCGAGAACAGATCAATAGACAAGTGAACATTAGGATACTATGCAATCGAAGGCTGCATTCGAGAAACAACACGGTGGTATTGTCTGAGTGCGTAGTGAGAGTCTGCCCTGTTTGTAACGCTAAATAATGTATACAGCTGTTCTACAGTCAACTTTTATTAATGCAGCGAATGGTCATTTATTTTATTTTCAGGGGGGGGGGAGGGGGCAGAGAAGGGACGTTTGAAGGAAATCGGCCGTGGACTTATTGAAAGGAACCGTTCCGGCATTTCTGCCTGGCGGTGAAAATGGGAAACCACCAAAACCATTTTCAGGACGGTCAAGGTGAGATGAAAACCAGTAAGAAGCTAATGCCTTCACTAATACATAAGTTACTATGGCACACGGCTTTCTCTGATATTGCTCCAAAGTCGAACGTTTACACAAACGATGCAACCGAAGCATGTTTCTAGTTCAGTGAGGAAAAAAGGTCAACATTTTAGAGGTATTATCTTTTGAACCAATAGAACGTTTTTAGCACTGTAAAATAACATTCTAAGGCGGTACCGCATTTTTGAACCACCCTGTATAGATGTGAAGAGGAAGAAGGAGAAGAATAATCTGCCCATCACAAAGCGAAAGAGAAATGTCACAGGTTTGTAATCTCGAGAAAATAAAACCACGAGGAGTAGCATAGGCCTAATTCCAGATAGCAATTTATAAACCTGAAGGTAATCAAAGCCGTCTTTCACAAGTTATACTAAGGTCAAGGAGAATGGAATGAAACATTCAGTTAAAATGAGTTTGTTCACATACCATCCAGTCGGCGCTAATGGTAGGTAATATTTCTCACGAATGTTCGGAATATCGGATTAGCCCTGCTCCCCGTGAATTTCTACTTAATAATGGAATAACTGAATTTCACAGGCTCTTTCAAGGGATCGATACGGAGCGCGTCAACACAACACATTGCTTCAGAGAGGGACTTAAAAAATCTTTGAAATCCAGCTGCTATTATTACAGACCACCTGTACATCAGATTCGTTGGTTGGTTGGTTCCTCAGTTTAGGGGCTGCGACAACGCGGTCATGTAGCCCCGTGTACTTTGGGTGTGTATAGAATCTGTCTGATAACCGGTGTTAATTGTGATGGCTGTATTAGTGCGTGTATCTGTTTTTTTTTATTCAAGTAATGACTGCAACTTTGAATTTTTCAAATAGTTCCTACTTTTGCCGCCAAACGCCACCGTCAACGACTACTAGGCCTAGTTCAGAGCTTCATCAAATTCGAATTACTGTATTATAATGTATTATAATGACTGAACATTGTGATGGAGAGCTTTGGATCCATTTTTCAGTATTGTCATATTGACAATTGATATTGCATCATTCAGTCTGTCAGCAGAATTTATTTTTATTTTGAATTTGAGGTGCTTTTATGAAAGCAGATTGTGGGATAATGTTTTATCGTAACCAAGTTTATATTTAAACAATAATTTACTAAGGTAAATCATGAGATTTGCTGACGACATTGTCATCTTAGCCGATTCACAGGAGGATTTGAATGAGTACATCTCAAACCCAACAGGCTTTGAACAGCTTCTTCAGGCCACCGAAACGTTCTCCCGAAATATCCACTTGTACTTCGGTCTTGAAGAATGCAAAACATTAAGTGTCGTAAGAAGAAGTTACTGTCGCACTTAAAGGAGGGGATACTATCGCTGCCTTGGATGAAGACAGGATCTTGAAAAAACTCATTGTTGAACATAAGGTTATCAAGGAGAGGGTACAGAGACCTTGCTTAAAGAGGTTGACAACAATATTTCGGACAAAACTGTGCAATACAGATGCTATCAAAGCTGTCAACACCTGAGCTATCCCGACACGTTTGATGGAATTACAAGTCAGAGCTGGAAGACATTGAAGGAAAGACGAGAACAAAATTGCTGGACACAAAGTCCTTCACCCGAAATTTACAACGGAGTGACACTCCCTCCAGAAGGCAAAGGCCTGATCAACATCTCCATGATAAACAGGTCTGAGGAAATACTTTGCGGAAAAGAAAGTTAGCTGAACCCTGTCTCTGCAGACAACAAAAGGCCCACAATGTACCTCTCACAGGAAACATGATTTCTGACCCTAACCTGAGAGAGGAGTGGAATCAGAAAACCCGTCATGCTAGACACTAGGATGATCTCAGCGAGCACAATGTACGAGAAAAAATGAATGAATGTTTATGAAGTAACTGGTGCCCACAATCGACTGATTTAGTGGTATTGTTAGCCATAACTACTTGCAAAACAAATCTATTCTAATAGCGTTGAAGCTATTCAGAGTTAAAATAGTCCCTGTAATAACCTACGGCATCTCCAGTAGTAGAAAATAGTAGATATAGTAGATAGTAAAGCGTCCAATTTTGATTAACTGATATGGATTTCTTTTCAGAAAATGAAGGATTTATTCCCGTAATTAAAGATCGGGTTGTGCTGACGAAGAACTACACGAGGTATATTGTAAAGGACGGAAACATTAAGGATTACTCATGTAGATTATGTCACAGTACTAGTGAGACTGCAATATACAACTTCAGGCTGTCAGTTCCTAGCCAACACAGTCTACGCCCTAAGGCACAACCAAATCGCCAAAATCATTCACAGCAAACTTGCTCAGAAACATCAACTGACGTATTCAATGACACCATACTATACATATACATCAAGCACATTTCTTGAAAATGAGCTCGTATTGGAATCTATTGAGAAAAATCTGTCATCACAGATCCATTCCAGCTAATAGACCACATAATCCTTGTGAACAAAATCCAAAACACGCGTTTGACTGACACCGCAGAGCCAAATGCATCCAACAAGTGTACAGAAAAAAAACGAAAAAAAAACAAACGGAAATACAGCGAGTTGGAAGAAGAAATAAAGATGTGGCATCAGGAAAAGACCGCTGTTGTACCACTAGCCCTTTCAGCAACAAGTGTTGTACCGACGATGTCTCTGTAGAGAAACGTGCGGGCATTGGAGCTTCCCATCAGTACAGTAGCATATATGCAAACATCCGTCATTTTCAACGAGTGCTCAACAGTTCGAAAGTTTTTACACCCTCAGATGACATAGATCAGAGATAATATCATCAACTGGCACTAAAATGTCGTTGGTTCGTTTCCCGTCATCTGTAACAATGGGCGTGTATACAAGGTCATGATGATAATTTAAATATTTCGTAGTGCTTATAGAGATATAAAAAATACTGTTTACAGCTCCTATTTCTCGTGTCTATTCATACCTCTGCCTACCTCCATGATCATCAATCCGCATGTTCAGGGTATTTAACATCACTCACCTTTATTTGCTTTGTTTATTAATTTTTAGCCTATTTTCATTTTATGAAAAAAAAAAAAAAGGCTTGTGAGATCATCTTTTGTCCATGTGTGTGTGTGTGTGTGTGTGTGTGTGCGTGTCCCACTATAATGACTTCTAAACGACTGGAGCGATTTCAATGAAACTCGGTAAGGTCATAGCATCGTTTCGGCCGACCTCCATCGTGCCCTTCAAATTTTATTACATCTCACGAATCCAAAATGGCGGCTGTGCGAAATATATCACTAGCATTCAATATCTCCGAAACTATTACAGATATCACCCTGAAATTTTGTACAGTGATAAAGGGCACTACTATAAGTTCACCTATGGGACTTCAAAAACCTGGTAACGACAAAACCAACATGGCGATCAAGCGAAATTGAGACCTTTAAATAGACTTTTCTCGCGATTTAACCATCCAAACGCAAAGAAACTTGGTATAGCGAATGTTTATATACACTGTAATGCACTGGCATCTAATTTAGTTAAACTGCTTATATAACCTAAAATTGGCGGCTGTGCGAAATATTTCACCAATTAAACTGCTTATATAACCTCAAGATGGCGGCTGTGCGGAATATTTCACCGGCATTCTATATCTCCGAAAATATCACTGATATCACCCTGAAATTTTGTACGGTGATAAAGGACACTACTACAACTTTCAAAAACCGGTAAAGTACAAAACTAAGATGGCGGCCAAGCGAAGTTGAAACATTTTAATAGACTTTTCTCGCGATTTAACCATCTGAGCGTAGTCAAATATGGTACAGTAAATGTTTATACATATTGTAATGCACTGGCATCTAATTTAGTTCAATTGTTTACATAACCTCAAGATGGTGGCTGTGCGAAATTTTAAAATCAAGTTTTCATTTCTTCTGTCGTAATCATGCGATCGAAGTGAAAGTTTGAATAATGAACCTACGCAATAATTGTCTTTTAATGGTACATAACTCTATGGCCTATATAGTCTATATATATATATATATATATATAACACTCCGAAATATTTAGACGGTTCTCAATATCTACGAATCTTTTACAGCAATCAAACTGAATTTTTTAATGTTCATAGAGGCTATGAACATAAGTTACCTACGGGACTTTCAATAACCTTGTGAGAACAAATCCAACATGGCGGCGACGCAAAATATAAATATTTAAATGGACGTTTCTCGCGATTTAACCATCCGAGTGCAGTGAACCTTGGTACGATAAATGCTCATACAAATGTTAATCCACTGGCATTTAATTTATTTCAATTGTTTTCATAACCACACGATGGCAGCTATGCGAAATTTTAAAATCTCGTTTTTACTCCTTGTGTCCTAATCATGCGATTGAATTTTGAATACTACATGTACACAATAATCTTCATGCAATAGTACATAACTCTAAGGCCTACATATAAAAATCCAACATGGCGACCAAACGAAATATTAGACGGTTCTCAATATCTACAAATCTATTACAGCAATCAAACTGAATTTTTGTATGTTGATAGAGGCAATTAACATAAGTAGGATATATGAAAATAGGCTTTAGTTCTTCACGGAACTACTTGTTCTATTTCTTTTTCTAGTTTCTTTAAGCAGTATTAAGGGTAGAAGTAGCAATCATCCTCACCATCATCACCTCACTGTCCTACCAATTTAAACAACAAACACCACCACCAAGCTTAACAGGGCAATATTCTTCTTCTTCCTCCGAGAAGATATGACGGTCCAATATGAACTGCACGAGACGAATGTTGTTTGGAGTTAGATCAAACAAGGGGGGTCTCACCTCGAATGTCTGCAGGCCATCATGAGATACAGTATAAAGTTTACAGTAGTGATGCACGCTACAGCAGCAGGAAGTTAATATTGATGCTCTCCGGGGGTTTCATTATTAAACTCAATGTTGGTGTAGTATTTACTCCATGGGAGGGCGCAAGTGTATTCCTTTCGGAATTTAATAATCAAATACTGCCACAAATAAATGAGTAAGCGTGGAGATGCCAATATACTGTATGATCCGAGATGGGATTTATGGAGGTCCAACCCTCTTCATTCATGATACGTGTGAACATTTCAAGGGTTTTACATGAGAATTTGCAAAGGAAATACACGAAAAATTGAATGAATGATTATGAAGTAACTGGCGCCCACAATCGACTGATTTAGTGGTATCGTTACCCATAAATACTTGCAAAACAAATCTATTCCAATAGCGTTGAAGCTATTTAGAGTTAAAATAGTCCCTGTAATAACCTACGGCATCTCCAGTACCTGGCAGCAACTGTCAGTAAGCAACTTACATGATGAAGAAATGGTTAAAGAGAGCTCTATGTTTACCAAAATTTACCTCTTCGAGGCTGATATAAGAGCTAACTAGGGAAATTATGTTGGAGGAAATACGGGTAAAAGTTTCTCTGCCATTAACTACAGCATACCAAAGTCTTTTTCTCGAACATCATAGAAAGAAAAAATAAATTTGGCTGGACTTTTACAGTACGGACGCGATGACCACCGACAAGTGGAAAGAAACCAACTACGAATTAAGGCACATAAAAACCACACTAGCTGTGCACGGATTTCATTTCAAGCTATGCACCAAGAAGACATACCACTCGCCCAATGAGGGATGCATGTGTGTCTTGTGTGGGAAGCAATATGATCGTTATCACGGACTGAGTTGTGCAGGAAGGACAATTGCTTTAACAAGGCTCTGCACTCAATGATTGTGAAATAATCTTGCACATTGCGTGTTTTTTTTTTTTCATTTTTTAAATATTTTTTAATCGCTGATCCTCGGCTTCACCCACGGACTCGGCGAGGGATCATTCTTCTACCGTCGCAAGGACAGTATCTGGGAGCTTAACTCACTTTGTCAGCAGATACAACTGGAGATGGTGACAGGCGACCGCTAACTTGAGTCTAATGAAGGAAAGGTCAGGGAAAGAAAAGTGAAGGAAGTTGGCTGAGGACCTGTTGAAAGGAACCGTCCAGGGGTGAAAATGGGAAACCACGGAAAACCATTTTCAGGACGGCTGAGGTGGGGTTGGAACCCATGCTCTCCCGATGGTAGCGAGGCACGAGTTAGCACGTTAGAACTCTCGGTCACCGCGGCCGGTGTCTTCTTCTTCTTCTTCTTCTGTCGTTTAGGCCGACTGTGGACCACGTTAATTTGATTTCAGCTTCTGGATCTTTATTTTTGCCCAATACTCCTTTATTCTATCACTCTGCATTCCCCTCCTTTCTTCAGTCCATGGTGCCTGGATCCGTGATGTATGATGACTCTTAAAACCCGTGAAATTCTTAATTTTGGCTTTGTATGCTTCCCTGTTGCTGATTTCAGCTTCAGATGTTGCTATTTCTTCTAGGTCCTTCTTCAACTCCTGATACCAGCAAGCTGTGGTTTTCCTGATCGCAAAGAATTTCATTATCCGGTTGGTTAATCTGCCTGGGTCCATTCTGTACATATGTTCAAAGAACATGGCCCACCTTTTCCGGATGGTGTCTGAGGTATAATTCTCGGTTCCCCTTTTTTTTTTCCTACACGACCCATCTTCTGGCCTTTAGGTCCGAGTATCTTCCTATCTTTCTCTCTATTAGCTCCAACTTTTTGATCATTCCTTTCCTTGTCAGACACAAACATTCAGCTGCATATACGGCTTCCGGACGTATGACAGTCTGGTAGTGTCTCAGTTTTGTGTATTTTAAATAAATAATAAAAAATTGCTAATCCTGACGTATCACTTCAACACCATCTTTGCGGTATGCAAGTTTCAGCTATTTGCTTTAATTAACAGCGCATGGGTCATTTTATGTAGCAGTTACCTTGTTATGGTGACGATATAGACGTCGGATAGGTATATTAACTTCCAGGCAGCAATAACAGGTTAATCGTTGCTTTCAACAGCTAGAGGGCAATGCCCCGTAACACACCTCAAATGTTATAGCTTCAATAATGATTCAGGAAATGGTGGCGACGGCGGTCGTGGATGCATCGAACAACAAACTACCATCACGGAATAGAGGGGGTGGTTGTAGAAAAATCGTAATAGGGGCTTGGGACGTCTTGCTCAGCAGCCCCGTGTACTTGGATGTGTGATCAATTTGTCTGAAAGACTAACCTGTGTTTTAGAGACGGCTGTGCACCTAACTGTAATTGTTATGGTCTGGAGTGAGGTAGGTACTACGGAATTAGAAATAAGAGACTATCCCGGCATTTACATGGAGGGAATGTGGGAAAAATACGGTGAAAACCCACACGCGCCGGGATTCGAATCTCCCATCACCGAATTCTGCAGCTTTCCACCGCGTTCATTAAGGGTTAAAGAAAGAGAGGAATTTATGTATTTAGGTATGTATTTATAATCTCATGTTATTTTTCAGGATTAGGGTATAACCCAACTCTTTTGGGTACATTCGTAATCAGTCAGCTGGCATTTGAGGGTGCGCAAATGCGAGGGAGCCGAGTCAGTAGATTTACTGGCACGTTAAAGATCCCCTTCGGGGAGAAATTCTGGCACCCCGGCGTCTCTAAAAAGCTAGAGTAGTTAAAAGGGACGTAAAACCAATAACATTATTATTAACATTCGTGTTATCGACTGAAAAGCACCGAACTTTTGTTTACTAAGGCAACACTGAAAAATGGCTTCAAACCCCATAATAAAGAGAGGTTTGTTGTGCCATTTGAGGGGCTTGGACCTCGAGGTCATTTATCCCCGTGTACTTGGGTGTGTGAGCATGTATCTCTAAATAGTATAAAACAAAGTCCCCGATTATTGGATATTCCTGGTAATCTCCAGAACCACTGGATGGATTTTGATGCGGTTTTCACCATTCTGTAAAGAAAATAATTTATTGATGAAAATGACCAATGTAAGCCGAGCAGTAACAATGTCAAACTACCGTCGTGAGCCTTTCAAGCTTACGCTGGGTAAACCGTTAAACATACTGTATCTATATACTATGAGTGTAAGGATTATTCAGCATGAAAGGTTGAACCGAAAAGTCCAAGATAGCATAGCTCTATCTTTAACATAACGCCCACTATAAGGGTTTTTAAGTTTTCATTTCTTCCAACAATCTCCATTCAATTACTACGAGCTAGCTACCGAGCGAGCCTATCACCCCAGTTTCATCATTCGTTCCGCAGAATACACAGTCAAGTTTAAATTGGACGGAAGGTGGATTTGTGTTTCATGCACCTCGCCATTCTTAAATTCTTTGCAGATGCTTACTCCTTGATAATATCATTAATCCAGTCAGTGATTTTAACCCACGGAAAACTGATATAGGTCGTAGTTCATTGAAATCGACAAAAAATACGCTTCTTAAGCTTACGCTGGGTAAACCGTTCAAGATACCGAGCGAAGCCGGGATGGGTTGCTAGTTACATATAATTTTGATGTCTGATAACCTGTGTGGAGTCAGTAGTGAGTGTGTGAGAAGTGAGAATTGGAGGTGGTAGTGCCCGAAAGTTTGGAACCACCCCGCCATTTGGCTAGAGTAGGAGTGGACACTCACAGAAAACCACTTTCGGGATGGCTGTGGTGGGAATCGAACCCACCTCATCTCAGTTTCTTATTCTTGGCCGTCACCCCCGAGGTCCGATTCTCGGCTCTGCAAGCAAAAAAAAAAAAAAGTCTGACGGCTGGAACAGGGTCCACCCAGCTTCGTGAGGCATAACTGAAAATAGGTGGGGTTCGATTCCTCGAACAATCTCGACATTAGTTCCGTAAATACAATGTAAATCACATACAATAAAAATGTTTCGGCAAATTAATCAACAACATACGCGTTCAGTCCACCGACCGCGGCAGCTAAGCACATTTAAGTGCACGGCCATAGGGCCAGGTTGCTCCGGAATCTGTAGACGAGTGTGTTCGAACCCATGGTCGACCATCAAAATGGTTATCTGTGATTTACAATTTTCAACTCCAGGCATTGTCGAGATGGTACCACATTAGGCCATGGCAGCTTTCTTCCTACTCCATGGCCAGCTTCATTCGTCTTTCATTATAAGAATGGTGTCAGTAAGGGCATCCGACAGTAAAGCGGCTGTCAGAAATGCATCTATCCTCATTTCCGATCCCGTAGAAACAGGACTAGGCTACTAGGGAGATACCCGTAGTCAAAAACTGTGGTGAATTAAATCTAGTATGCCTGGCACTAGGTAGCCTGTTGTTGGACAGTCATTTTCAAGAAAAATGTTTAATAAATTGAAATCTGCTTACCTTTACTGTCTTGCATGAAACATTCTTTTGTGTGCAGGTTTCGTTTGTTAGAGCTTATATCGAATCTTTATGTTCGTTTCCGTCTTAAAGTTTGCCAAGGTAAACATCCAAGTTTGACGTGTTGCAAGTCCAGCACGGGTTGCACACGAGAGTTATTCGGTCTCCTGAGCAGTGGTAGGGGGCGGCAGAGGTAATGTTATGTAACAAACTTCGGGGACAAGTGTTGCTATTCTCAAACTTTTATTTCCACGAATCAAAGCGGAAGCTCTCCCATCGTCCTTAGAGGTCAATAAACTCGCTCCTTTGCCATCTCATTTTACGAGAGTTGACCAGTAGAAACTTCCAGCTGAAAATTCTGAGATAAGGTGCGAGGGACCTTTTTTCTCGCCATAATTCCTCGATTATGAAAATTACAAAATGCACGTTGTAATGTGGCCTACTTATTCTACTCCAGAAGACTATTATCGCCGAGACCATGGGATGGTCGCCAGATATCCTTGAATAACCTGTGTATTTCGAAATGCAAGGATAGCATCATGGCTTACGTCATATTCAAAGCCACATTAATTTACAAACTTCTTTCCATATTTTTACATTCTTGTTTAGCTTTCTTGTTCTTGCATTAGTGCCCGAAATGCGAGTCATACGAGAGAACAGGATTAACTGAAGGGTAGAATAATCCCCTTTTCAAGCAGAGATGTACGTTGCCTCTCATTAACGGCTTTGTCCAGTCGTACTTCTATTGCGCTCTGAATATGTGTTTATGAATGAAGTAGAACACTTTTTCTGTGTTTTTCATGTACAGTCCAACAAACTCACTTCTTTTAGTTCTTCCAACATGTTCTGAAATTCACTTGGAACCCTTACAGCTCACGCATTCCATAACATAGTCCCACACAAAGTTGTGCCCGTCTGTAATAAGTCGAAAATTGTACAAGAGTGTGCAAACGATTTAAAATCTGGCGTCCTGGTTGCTATCATAGATTACGAGTAATAAACTCTTCATTTTGAGCAGAACGGATACTTATGACGTAGGGGGGCAGGGATTATTATTATTATTATTATTATGTGCGTATGGACCCTATTGGATCAAGCATTACATTTATGATTCGCCTTTCTAACAGACCATATTGCTTTCATTCTTTCACTGTGCGCTTGTTTCCTTTCTTCTGACCACTCAGTCCCCGATCTTCTGGGGACTTCATTCTCTGGCTGTACCACCCATTTATTTATCTTCTGACGGTAGACATTTCTGTCTAGTATTTCTGACGTTTCTATCCGGGCCTTTTCCAGGTCATTTTTAACATCTTGTATCCAAGATACGTTCTTCAGTTTTCCAGAGTATGTCAAAATCTTGTGAGTTAACCTTGAAGATGAGAGTCTGTGAACGTGTCCATAGAATTTCAGTCTTCGTTTCCTGATGTCTGCGGCGAGGTTGGATAGTTTTTCCGTGGCTTTGCGTGATTTGAGTCTATACCCTTCTTCACTTTTCTCTGGGCCCAGAATTTTCCTCAAGATCTTTCTTTCCTCCTTCAAGATATTTTCCAGATCACCTTTCTTATTAAGTACCAAGGTTTCACTTGCATACAGCACTTCAGGTTTAATCACCGTATTATAGTGTTTGATTTTTGTATGTATGAACATGCATTTCTTGTTATCGATGTCACGGGTTCTCCAATACGCTCTTTTGAGTTTTTGTAAACGAACTTTCTGAGCTTCCTTTTCCAATCCTGTTGGTTCTAGGATCTCACCGAGATATTTAAAGTGTGGAACCCGTTTGATGTGCCCGTATTTTGTTTGTAGTTCCTGGATGTCGAACCTAGTGCAAATAAACTTGGTCTTCTCGAATGAGATTTGCAACCCAGTTTTCTCAGCGCATTCCTTGAGGACTTCAATCTGTTTGATCGCTAAAATATCGCTGTCTGCTAGTATCGCTAGGTCGTCTGCGAAAGCTAAACAACTGACCTTGATGTCATCATTCTTTCGTCCAAGTTGAATGGGTTTCCAGAGCTTCTGGGCATTCAAGTCCTTCTCCCATTCTCGAATGACTTTATCTAGAACAAGGTTGAAGAGCAGTGGTGACAATCCATCACCCTGTCGCACGCCGGTCTTAATCGCAAAGGGCTCTGATAGTTCACCCAGAAATTTTACTTTTGACTTCGTGTCCGTGAGTGTTTCCTTGATGAGTCTTAATGTCTTTGGATCAAGTCCTAGTTCTTCTAAGATGTTAAAGAGAGACTGTCGATCGACCGAATCATACGCCTTCTTAAAGTCGACGAAACTACAAATGATCGGAGAGCTTCGGGTCGCTCTATATTTCAATATCGTCAAGTTAAAAATTTGTTCAACACAAGAACGCTCAGGTCGGAAACCAGCTTGATATTCACCAATTTTGTGTTCAAGCTGTTCTTGTACTCTTTGAAGAAGACACGCGGAGAGAATCTTGTAGGTGACTTGAAGGAGAGAAATCCCTCTGTAGTTATTCACATCCGTTCTGTCACCTTTCTTGTATAACGGATGGATGAGTGCACATTTCCATTCTTCAGGTAGCTTTTCTGTTTTCCAGATAACTATGATGATTAGTGTGAGCTCCTCAAGTGTATTTGGGCCTATGTTCTTTAATAGTTCTGCAACTATGCCATCTTCTCCAGTCGCCCTGTTACTTTTGAGTCTGAAAATGTGTCTCTGGATTTCTTCTTTAGTAGGTGGTGGAGATTCAGGGTTTACATGTACGGGAGTATCTTTGGGCCATCGTGATGTTGGCTCCTCGCAATTGAGTAACTCAGAGAAATACCGAGCCAGTTCACTACAATTATCCCGGTTGGACAACGCGAGGTTTCCGTCTTGTTTTCGGAAACACAAGTACTGTGGGGTGTATCCTCGGATTCTTCCTGCGAACGTCCTGTAGAAATCTCGCGTTTTGTGATCTCGGAAGTCTTGATCTATAGATTCCAATTGGTCCTTCATGTGTTTCCTCTTAGTTTGTCTGATTACTTTTGACACTTCCTTCCTGGTCTGAAGATAGTGTTGTTGAGTCTCGAGTGACTTCTTACTGTTGTATTTCTGAAAAGCTCTCTTTCTCATTTCCAGTGCTTCTTCACATGCAGAATCCCACCACGGGTGTTTCGTATTCTTCTTCAATGGAATAGTCTCTTTAGCTCTCGTAATGATCTTGTCATGGAACTGCTTCCAGGTGCTTGCCTTTTCCTTTTCCCATTCCTCTGTTATGTTACTTTCCTTTATCTTTTTCGTGTCAAATTTCTGAAGATGAGATTTCTTGGGGTGGATTCTTTTCGGGGTAAATTTCACTTTGATTCGCACTAAATAATGGTCGGAGTCAATATTGGCTCCTCTTCGAACTTGCACATCATGAATTTCTTTCTGTAAAGGATGAGTGATGGCCACATGGTCGATCTGATATTCTCCAAGAGATTGCACAGGTGATCGCAAAGTGTTCTGTTTTCGAGGGTGCTTCCTCAGAGAGGTGGACATTATCTTCAAGTTGTTCTGTTGGCACAGTTCAATGAGTCTCATGCCATTCTTGTTGGTGAATTTATGAGCTGGGTATTTGCCTACAGTCTTTTGGTATTCTTTTTCTTTGCCGATCTGTGCATTGAAATCACCTAGTAATATCCTTGTGTCTTCTCTAGGAACCGTTGCCACGATCTTTTCGAGTTTAGACCAGAACTGTTCTACCTTCTGCAAGTCCCTTTTATTTTCAATGTTCGTGGGGGCATGTGCGTTAATTAATGTGTATTTTTTGTTCGCACATTGTATGCGCATAGTCATTACTCTATTACTTATGGGAGTGACTTCTTTTATCGAATCAACTATGTTCTTGTGAACTACAAATGCCATACCCAAGAGGGGGGTGCCACCTCTTCCTATTCGTTTGTCCGTCTTACTTTTGAAAATACGGTAGTTACCATAGTCTAGTGTGCTCTCATCTGTAAAGCGTGTTTCCTGAAGAGCTAGTATCTGTATCCTTTGTCGATCTAGTTCTGATGTTAAGGTGTGTAGTTTGCCTGGTTTTAGTAATGTGTTGATGTTGAAGGTCCCGATGTATGTGGGTGTCTTTGATGGTAGTTTGCCAGAGAACTCCGACTTTCTCTGTGATCGTGGTTGCCCAGGTCCCCCAGAGTCCGAAAACCTGGTAGCCGTCCATGGACGGGTGGATTGGTTACCACCTGGGGTAATTCTGTAGTTACTCGCACGAATCATAACTGCTTGTAATCAAGGATTAATCCAGTGTTTCCACTGGGAGTTTAGGACCAGGGATTGCTAGTTCCTGGAACATAAGTTATGCAGCCGTACCTACTAGGTAAGCAGACGCTGACCACTTTGCCGCTCGATCCAAGTCAGACGCGAAGTGGATTTCAATTTTGGTT
The DNA here is from genome assembly GCA_946902985.2 of Meconema thalassinum. Classification (NCBI taxonomy): domain Eukaryota; kingdom Metazoa; phylum Arthropoda; class Insecta; order Orthoptera; family Tettigoniidae; genus Meconema; species Meconema thalassinum. The sequence continues at coordinate 593,717,971 of OX336388.2, forward strand.
CTTCCGCCCTCGCTGCCATTGAGACATAAGTCCTCCTCTGCCATCGAAGCCGTTGGCCATTGTTTTATTCACCTCAGTTGATCCACGGGTGCTTATTTGACTAGGTCTTATTCGCACCTTTCCTGTATATCTACAGGAAATTCCCCATCAGCCATCGGGACGCGCCGTGTCGGGGTTGAGGGCCCCCTTCCCAGTGTCTCACGCAGGGTTATGCTTAGCTCGTACTCAGTTCGGAACTAAACCCCCACGTGAGCTGACTAGGTAATAATGTAGTAGGCTGTCTAGTACAAAAGCGTCACATTGCCGGTCGTAAAGATGGCTGACAATAGTGGCCGGTTGTGTGACCTAGGTAACACCGAGACTATACACACTAGTGCGTATCCTATTCATGGCCTCCATGGGATCAATGACAAAAGATAACAAAATGGAGACAGTTAGGTCAAAGGTGTTAGTCAGATATACGGAGTGACCTCTAGATAGTGTTATCTATGGAATAATATTGTCGCAATTACCAAGATGGCGGACATTTATAGCACAAAATTCATATTAAATATTACTTTAAAACACTATTACACAGGAACACATACACTAGATAACACTAACACACATTCAGCACTAAAAGTAAAGCCACTATTATTCCCTGGATGCCACAAATGAAGCACAGTTCCTCCGTATTGGCCGATATAAGATGCAGCATCATTACCCATGATCTCACCCACTGGGTGTCCAAGAAAGACAAAACTAAAAACTGGCAAACTTCGTCACTGTCTACTCTCGACTCCAGTCTCTGCTCTCAACCGGACCGTGTATGACTCAACCAGATAAGTAGCCTGTGCAATTGGCAACTCCAGCTATCTGATATGACATCTAGCGGTAAAAATGAGAAACTTACCAAGTAGGGTACATTTGTCACGTGGTGACTGTTTGTGTATGGTTTCTTGTATTGGTAAGCAGATCGTGGTAAATTCTTCGTGTTTATACATAAGTAATAAGTTTTACTCGTTGATAAGAGTGCAAAATGAGTAAAAGCAAAGTATATTGCTCAGTTTGCGGCTGTAAGTCGATGTATAAGAGGGCCGCGGATATACGTTTTCATCACTTTCCAAAAGATGCAAATAGCAATAGCCGAAAGGTGACGATACCAAATAAATACGGGCAACAAAAGCGGGTTGGACCACTAACCACTACACTCACTGACGACAGGACGGGTTGTTCACTTACGCCGAACCAAGCCGCACCTAGACAGCCAAGCACAGTCTCGCCGAGCCAAGCCGTACCAAGACAGCCAATCCTACGCCAGCCGAGGACAGCGTGGCTTCATCAGTCAGGTATCCTTCCCCGCACCCTAGTTCATTTCCAATAACCCTACCAACCGCCATAACCTCGTTCTGAAAAATCCGAGCCATTCCACTACGAGTCATATAGGCCTAATTTGACTTCGCAGGAATCAAGCAATTCCTGTCTACCCCGAGTTTTAATACAAGTTAAACTCATCCCTTCGCCCTACCAAGCAGCAAATATTTTCTAGGGTCTACGGTACAGTGAGCAAACTCAAATATAGCTTTTAAACGTAACAGCGCAATGACTCGAACTGCACAAAAACAAATACCAGCAGACAACCGATGCTTGATAATATGCAATTGACTCATAAAATCCAGTGGAACACACAAATTAGATCATGTGTATCGCACAGTTTTACATATATACAATTGAAAATAATACTGTCATTATTTTAGGGACCACATTTACTGATTATAACCGAAAAATAAAAAGTGTTCCATATCAAACGCGTGTTATTGAGTATATTTTACCCTACTTATCCAGACCGACCGCAGCGCCCCAAGTGTTAGTTTGAGTTGCCAATACAATCGGAACTGACCATTTAACAACAATCACATATTCACACTAAGCAAGCAAATTTGGAGGCAAATCACCACTTTCAGTATCTTAACAAAACATCACATAGACTATAGCTAACAAATATTGACTAGTTGCATTATTTTTACTACTGCAACTAAATAAGTGTACATATTGTAAATACTTTCACCCGTACTTTTTAGACATAGATTTAATAGCCTAAGTGAAATAGATCTGATGATGATCGCTTGACGATCGAAACTGGTCATCCAAGTGTATTTATTAATCTCATGTATTTTTTGCAGGATTGCTGAAAAACATCAAATTTCGATGAGTGTGCGTATGTTGGTAGCATAATCCCGGTCGGCAAATTTTCTTCAAAGAATAAATAACATACATTTTCGAGTTTAAAGTATTTGTTTCATTGAGAGGCTTGGATATCGTTATCATTTAGCCCATGTATTGGGTTGTGCGAGGAATCTTGTCCGATAACCTGTGTTAATGTGATGCTTTAGAGTTTAAAGTAAGATGACAGACTATAATGTTGTAAGTAAAACGTCCCTGGTAACTATGGTGGCTTAAGAGGAATTTTACCCCGGATGGATCATTAACATGATATGATAAGCTCAAACGCATGTACGGTAAGCACCCTTTAATGTCAACTGACTATGCCGGATACCGCGGCATGGGGAGCAAGAAACCATGCGCCACACGTCGGTCATGTAGGAGGAACATTTTAAATTTGTTTATTTTATGTACCTCCTTGGCCACAATTTGGGGGAGAATGTTCCCCAATACAGCAATAATTCCAGCAGGCATGTGATGTTGAAGTGGAAACCGGTGAGAAACCATTTCAACGACAGCTGCGATTGGGATTCGAACCTGTATATGTCCTCAGTTGGCGTTACGAACTAGAGTATACCTCACTCCAACCCTTGCACCAGGATTAAAATTCCCCATGGACAGCTAAACCATTCAAGGCAAAGAAAAGCACCGAAGTATTTCGGTGGTTCCTGTTTTGATGTGAGGTTGGATGCTCTTGTTCCCAGCAAGCCATGTCGGTGTCGAGCAAGGAGAGCAGATTGAAAACTTGACTTTTTGGAAATAACAATCCCCGCGAAATGACTCAATATTCCGCATGACGGCACGTGGTAATTGGAAAATTCGCGCGCCGTCACAGATGTTTTAATGAGCAAACCATTAGAGTGGCGAGTGATCCCGCGCGAGCAGTGTAATCAGTGTCAAACATCTATAATCTGGCTGACCGGATTAGTTCAGTGTGCCGCGCAGCGTCTATCTTCCTCATCGCTCACAAACACCTTGTTGTGGCCATCCTCTTTATCATTGGCGTACCAGCTGCGGCCGGTCATAATGTTGCCAATCCAATTTTTCTCAGCGTAAAAAGTAGATTTTTAAAAACTGAAAACCACATATTTTATATTTTTTAACTTTATGTATACAAGAATTGATAGTTATTTACAGCACAGTATAGGAGCACCTCCACGGCTCGAGCACCGACCAGATTTCTACAAGGGCTAACATGAAGCATATGCTGGAACGAGAAACTCCTATCCCAGTAGTTACCTCATCTAGTCCTTTCATGGCTCATATAACACGACTCGAGGACGAGCGAGAATATCCGCAATGCTTCGGTTACTGCCGATCCCTCACTGTCGCTATACAGTATGTAAATAGACTATGCGATACTTCTTGTTCTCCTCACGCTGCTATTTGGCACAATTGGTTTCGTCGGATTAACATTTAATTTTTATTTTTTCTTGCAGATGGGGATATACAGTGGGGGTGGAGTTTAACTGGACAGCCGGGAACATATTATTCCCTAGGTCAGAACGCGCCGAAAGACGTGAAAAACGTATAGTGAAAGGTGCATGGTTTAGCGGAAAATAATGATTCAGTGATATTTTTTAAACATGTCTGGTGGGTTCAAACCCGGCCGAAGTCGTCGGATTTTTAAGAGCGTTAAAATCCCTCAGTATGCCTTCCTTCGGAGGGGAAGTAAAGCCGGCGGTCCCATGGCATAGATTTATGGCATGAAAAAGAACCTTCCACTAATTACAATTGTGTGAAGCCAAAATGTGTAGGTTAGAATAGATAACGCTCTATTAGTTCCAACGTTCGCCGCCAGGTGCTGACTACGATGCCAACTAGTAGCCAAGTCCGTACGCTAGGACGGTAGCATTTGGTAGGAACTACATGAAATTATTGTCTGCAGTCCTTACTTGAATTAAAACAGATAACACACACTAATACAGCCATCACAATTAACACCGGTTATCAGACAGATTCTACACACACACCCAAAGTACACGGGGCTACATGACCGCGTTGTTGCAGCCCCTAAACTAGGGAACCAACCATGTCTAGCAGGTGAGGTGGTCCTATGACTTTGGGATTGCACCATGCTGTACAGCGTAAGACCCGAAGAGATTATGCCTGGTGTGGATCAAACAATTCCATGTTACGACAATCACTTTCGGGAAGGCTATTTGCCATGTCCAGGCCGGCAACATCGTGTACATGTCTTATCTTAGAGGGGAAGGGAAGCATATTCGAAACTCGGTTGTTCCTAGCCCGTGGGAACTGGTTGGGCAAGTTACCTCCCCTCCGTGGAACTGACCTTCACTTATCAGCTGTCTGTAAGACCTACCCCGGTGAATACCTGCAGTTCTGTCAGTCCAGTGGCACTTCCTAGATCCGGTCTTATACACAGTAGCAAGCAGTGTTGCCAAGATCGACGTACTTTTGCTCCGGTTTTCTCCTAAACCACGGCCCTTTTACTATACGCTTTTCACGTCTTCCGGTACTTCCTGACATGGGGAATCGTATATTCTCGGAAAACGGATCTGACTCCACCCACCCTGTATAGTCCTGTCTGGTAAGTAGTTAGCTCAGAAGCTGGTTGGATCATTAAAAAGTACCGCCATAGGTTAGGTCAGTAGGTACACATAAAACCTCAAAACAGTACTATAATGAGGCACACTGGGCAAGATGAGGAGTGAGGTAGTTTGTCATTGCTTACCTCACTGAGTCAGAACAATAGCACTGACCCTATGAGTAGAACCTTTCACAGTACGCACAGGCACTAGTCGTGCCGTGAGGCCATTACTCAGCATCACGCATACCCCTATAGCTTCCATATAATCACAGCCATGAATGAGGTTGAGAGACATCGGTAGAAAGCCATATTTTACTCTAGCCTGTGCCAATAGACAAATGCACTGCATATAGGCTATAGATCACGGACGCTGAAACTTAAAATCATGATTCCACCCCGACTGATAATACGCTCTATTACAAGGTTTTGAAAAGGTAGCTCACTTTGCTTTATTATTTGGCGATTTCATATCGATATGTTGAACTCAGAAAATCAGATGGCAATTGGTTATATGTACACGAATCTGGAAACGCACTTCATTATATAGCAGACAGATTCAAACAACAGTTCTGGGTCCGATGAGGACCCATCCATTGACCGCCTTACTCTTCGGACCTAAACACACGTTTTTAAAAATTGGTTGCACATTTGAAGTATCCGTAATATGGAAGACTGTGAGACAATACGCAATACTCCAGAAATACATCAGCGCTTTAAGAATTTACTTCGACGGCGACGGCGGGTTGATGCATATATCCTTGCTAACAGAGGACACAGAGGATTTGCTATTTTATTTTACCCTTTGGACAGTAATAGGGTACACTGTACGGGGGGATCTTAAACCCAGAGCCCTAAGCAAGGAAATAAATCATCTTCAAGATTGTTTCACGATATAAGAGTATTTTCATCCCCTACCTGTGAGGAATGTACATCTTAAAGCTTTGATACTTATGGTGCAATCCTGTATATTGTCGTTTAGGCACATTAGTGAAACAATCCATGTAGAAATATCCAATCTCAAATGTCTTCTCTGCATTTTCGTGTCTTTCGCAACAATCAATCTAAAACTGCAGTTATGTGAGCATTTTCATTATTTAACACTTGTGTTGTGATACCTACAACAGATTCTGGTAGTGAGACACGAAGTGACAAAAACGGTTGTTAAGGAAGCTGTAATATTGCTCTCTCATCCATCCACAATCTCTGCTCGTGACGGTAGATATTGTACCTGGAGCTCTAATGGATTCATGATTATCAGGTTCACATACTTCACCTGGACCTCCACAACGCTCTGTTGTAGAAATATCCCTGCATTCGTATCAAGATCTCCTGTGGACTCGACATTATGGTCGTAGGTTGTCAAATCGGTATCGTAAAAAATTGTAAGGAAGTAATTAAAACACAAGAGATAGATTTAAGCAGTGTAAGCCAAGTGACGCAGTGGCTGTCACTCGTGAGGACATGGTTCGTTTCCCGGCTCTGCAAATAAATTTTATTCTGGTCTGAGGGCTGGAACGGGGTACACTCAGCCTCGTGAGGCAAAACTGAGAAGAAGTAGGTCCGATTCCCACCTCAACCACCTTCTGGTTGGTTTCTTAGTTTAGGGGCTGCGACAACGCGGAAGTGGTTTTCCGAGACTTCACGCTTCTACTTCTGGCAAATGCCGGGATGCTCCGTAATTCAAGACCGCGAACGTCACCTTCCCGATCCTTACTTGGCTTACAAAAACACACACACTAATACAGCCATCAAAATCAGACAGGTTATCAGACAAATTCTACACACACCCAAGTAGGCCTACACGGGGCTACATGACCACGATGTCGCAAAGTCCGTAAAAAAAACTATCATACAAACTAAGAAAATGTATGGAAGCTTCCGACGAAAATGAACAAATTTACCGGCGTATTAAACGAACGCACCGCTCATCAAAACCAATAAGGCCGGACACACATTGAATACGTTGCATTGTTGAAGACGTGCGCTACTGAATTGCACCGCTTGGATACATGGCTTTATGAAGTTTTGTTATGATTTCTATAAATATATACTTATACTTAGAATTATAAATAATAATAATAATAATATCGTATGGCCTCGGGTGCCGGGTGCAAGCTTTGTAATTTTGCATGTCGAATTCCGTTGTTCCTTGAATCACTATGGAAGTCAAGGAGGTTAGATATCTAAGCTCCTTGAACACTATAGCGCTTTCTAGTAGAGAAATGAGGAACTTTGTGTTGGCGGAAACTCCCGAGATTAATTTTGCCATTATGAACACGGCCTACTGATTTCAAATGGGTTCTTTGACATGCCAACATCCTATGACTTGCGTGTCGCATTTTTTATGCCTTTCAAAAAAAATCACTTACCACGGCCAGGAGCGAACCCGCAATCTTGGGGTTAGTAGACCGACACGCTATCCACTCACCCATCGTGGCAAGCTTACTTAGAATTTACATGTAAATGTAATAAAAGTAAGATTATTCCAAGAGCCACAATAGATGTCTTCATGAGCAGTGTCATGAGTACTGCAGGCATAAATAATTGCAATATTCTTGAACGGAACTAAGATTTTTTTATTGCATGAGAATAACTCAGGACCGTTCTCCTTGTGGCATAGCATTTGTACAGGGACGTTCGTTAGACAGTAATAATAAGGACCGGATTCTTAGGTTTTTACCTATTTTTTCCTTACTTGTAAATACAAAAATACTTAAATACTTTTCCGAATCACACTCAAAAGAGCCATATTCTTGAATTCTGTAGTACCTAAAAATAAATGAAAAGAGAGTACCTAAAATACCTAATTGCAATTTTGTTTGAATTTTAGTCCATAATTTTTTGAAGTAAACCTGAAGATAGTGTTTATTCCTAGCTCTAGATGATTGAGAAAAATCAAATACTTTCAGCACTTTTCAGAAGATATATCTTTGTTTGGTTATTTACTGTCAGGAAAGTGGGAATATGCCTAAATTTCTTATTATTTCTAAGAATCCTATATTCTGAATAAACAAAATTAATTAAACGGGCTAGAGTGTGAAATTCACCTCTGACAACCTTGGTTTTATTGAATTTGAATAATTAACATATTCAAGGAGAGCAAATATTGCCTTAAAGTGTGAAGTTCTCGGTGATAGTTTGATGACGTATCATTATGTAAAATATTTACACTCTCGTTGCAATCAGATTTTCTACTAACAATTAGGTACGGTATTAATTTTAAGCTTTGTGGAATGTATGTCAACTTTTGTTAAACTTTAAACATAAAACCTATTAAAAACCTAAAAAAAAACTATTTAGTTTTTGAAAACCTAAAATGACAATTGTATTTTAAAAAGCCTCAACATCCGGTCTCTAGTAATAAGACACAACGAGAAATAGGAGTCTGTTCAGGCCAGGTACTGTACATTTAACATCCCATGCTCTAAAGCAGGCGATCTCAAACTGGTGCTCTTTCAATGTAATGTGTTACTATCGTCATAGGAGCTAAAAAGCGCTCACGAGCACAAGTTCCCCTGAGATCCAATTCTTCAACTCAAATTTTGTTGCACCAACAGGAATAATAGTGTTTTCATTACAAGTTTTGACAGTAAGAAATGTTATAATTTTGTGAAATAATATATTTTAATATACAGTACAGTAAAATTAATTGGACATCCCTGTATCCTCAACTGTCCACAAGTAAATCCATTTATCTCCTAATTCGACTCGACTGTCACACGTAACTGTATTTTACCTGTATGGGTAATGCAATCAGTTGCAGAATGCCTGGTGAGCACTGAATCCCTAGCGATTTCAGTACTTCAGAGGGAGAGAGAGATATGAAAAGGAAAGAGATGCGCAGCTTTTTGCATTATTATTGTTATTATTAGTAGTAGTATTACATCGTTATGCCCATCTGTGGAGCGCGATAGAACCTATTTTCCTAATGATGACTTTTTTCTCTTCTCACAGAATGTATTCATCTGGGCACTGAGAATCTTCCTCCATTCATCAGTCCATGATTTCTTGGTCCTGGTAGTAATTTTCGCAAAGAAATGATGGTTGTTGATTAATGTTCTGAACTGGAGTCGATCTCGTAAAATTGCCTCTGTAATGCCAATTATTATTATTATTATTATCATGATTATTATTGTCGTTGTTTATTTTGCGCATGCGCTTATACGTTCTCAGCATATTTCCTGGAAAGAAAACTTTTACAATCCCAGATACCGTATACATCATACGGAGCAAATTCTTCAATCTCTCGGTGACTGTATTCTGAAATAGCATTACTCTTCTCCCTCACTCCTTTAGGATTGTTTACCCAAGAACAGCCTTATTATGCGGCACGTCGAAAGTATGACTATCTTCTGCATGAGCTTAAAAGGGCCTGGGTCTAACTTCAAATCTGTAGAGATTCCTTTAGGTTGTTCACAAACACGCCAGTGCTGGAAATGATCATAGGAACTGTCTTGACCTGTGTCATTGCTTCGTTATCAATTATTATTATTATTATTATTATTATTATTGAAAGCCTCCGTGGCTTAGGCGGCAGCACGACCTCTCACCGCTGGGTCCGTGGTTCAAATCCCGGTCACTCCATGTGAGATTTGAGCTGGACAAAGCCGAGGCAGACAGGTTTTTCTCCGGGTAATCTGGTTTTCCCTGTCACAAATTTCATTCCAGCAACGTTCTCCACTACCATTTCAATTTCCTCAGCCATTCATTCATTCATTCATTCATTTAATCATTGCCCCAGGGGAGTGCGACAGGCACCGTTCATATCCTCGCCGCTAGATGGGGGCTTCATTCATTCCATTCCCTGACCCGGTCAGATGACAGGAAACAGGCTGTGGATTTTCATTTTTTCATTATTATTATTATTATTATTATTATTATCATGCGACGGAGACGACTGAAATTCTACGGGCACCTCTTCCGGATAGGATCACCAAGAAGAACTTCAACTTGATTAATGGCAACAGGACTGGCAGCTTGTGGCTTAATGAAGCGAAACACGATTTGAATAACGCTGGGATTTTAGACTGTGATATTCCTGACCGTTACAAATGTTGTGATAGTGTTAACTCTTGGTCCCCGACCACTCCTCACACAGGAGAGAAGGACAAGTTATTGGCTGAACTGAGGAGATATTGGAAAACAAAGCAAGCGTCGCAGAAGCACTAGTCATAAGCGCTCTTTAGTGGGCTTAAATCACCAATTATTATTATTATTATTATTATATCTGCATATGGCACGTCTGAAGAAGCAGTTCTTGTTATTGCCGGGATTATTCCATTTTTTTTCTTGCGAAAAAACGCAAGGACATTTACAGGAGGATATCTGAGGTAGGTTTACAAAATGCAAGACGAACAGCAAGAGTACAAACCTTTCATAATTGGCAGATCAAATGGGAGCAAGGAGACCGAAGCCAGTGGACTAAGAGAATGGTCCCTCGGGTGCAGGTTTGGACAGAGAGGAATCATGGTGAGGTTGGTTATTATCTCACTCAGTTCTTGACTGGGCATGGGTACTTCTGTTCTTATCTTAAGACGATGGGAAGGTGGATTCACTAGATTGCATCTACTGTATTAATGTATTAGATAATGCTAATCACACCTTCCTCTCTTGTGGACCAAGGGGACCAAACATGGCGTAATCACAGGGAGAGAGGTCTGGGCTGTATAGAGGGTGGCCGAGAACCTCCCATTTGAATTTCTGCAGGAGTGCCGCGACTGTGTTGGCCGTATGAGGTCGTGCATTGTCGTGGAGCAGAATGACCCCTCGGGTGAGATTGCCTGGTCGTTTCGTTCTGATCGCATGGCGAAGGGTGGTCAAGGTTTGCGAGTAACGCTGGGCATTCACTGTTGTCCCGTGCGGCATGAAGTGTATCACAAGGGGCCATCTTGGTCAAAGAAGAACGTCAGCATTACCTTTCCTGCACTCGTGTGGATGGCCTTGCCTTTTTTTGGGTGGTGGTGACCCTGGATGCTTCCACTGGAGGCTTTGTCGTTTGGATTCTGGTTCGAAGTGATGACACCATGACTCATCTCCAGCCACCACTCGTGCCAGGAACTCATTCCCTTCCCTCGCATAGCGCTGCAGAAGACCAAGACAGTAGGCCATTCGACATGCTTCCTGGTGTGGTTGAAGACTGTGGGGCACCCATTGGGCACATACTTTGCGCAAGTGCAGTTGTTCCTTCATGATGGTGTGCACTCTTCCGACGCTCAATCCGACCACGGCGGCTATGGCGTTCAGTGTCACTCGGCGGTCCTGGGTAATGAGTGCATCAACCAGCTGGACGTTGTCATCGGTAATGGAGGGGGGTGTCCCGGGCCGGGCATCATCGGCTAACGACACCCGTTCCTTCCCTGAAGCGCTTGTGCCACGCCTTGACCCTTGCAAGGGACATGCAGTGTTCGCCGTACACTTGTGACATTCGGCGATGAACGTCCGTTCCCTCTACTCCTTCCGCTGTCAGAAACCGAACAACACCTCTATGCTCTTCGTTTGACGTCTCCATGTCACTGTTTGCAATGCAACTGGCAGCGTTGGACGATTAATGCATGCATCTGCTCGCTTTGTATCGTCACGTGACGTGCACGCGTGCCCTCTAGCGACGGGCTGTGACCTTCCACGCTCTGGTCGGAACCACACCTCGTTACACACGCCACGATTAGCAGATGTCACCGGTTTGCGCATTCCAGCAACCGGCACGTTACTTTTTGAACGCACCTTATATATATTAGCTGCAGGCCAAATGGCTGGGCAGCGGTCGCTTGGTAGGCCCAGGCCCTTCATGGTCTGTAGTGCCAGGGGTTAATACAGGTTTTACATCAGGTTTTGTCTCCACTCTCTGTCAATATCTCTTCATCCTCTCTCCCACTTCCTGCTTCTGTTCCTCCATATAAGATCTTCCTTACCTCACTGACAACTCCCCTGTCTCCTGGAAACCCCCAAACTACTGTCAACGAAGATATTATGTGCACTCGAGTTTGAAGGTTGTTTGTGAAGTAACCAATAGTCCTACATCAAATCCAATAACATCATCATTTTCGTCGTTCTCTTGTACGTTAGTTCACGTAGGTTTGGAATTTTTAACGTATATTGTATTATTTTTTATTTTTTAACGTAGTTGGAACACAAAAAGTGCTCATTTTTAAGCGTGTTTCAACCATGCGTCACATTTAAGAATTATTATCTCAAAAAACCGTCATTAGATCTATTCCAAATTTTAACACCATACACATTGGAATTTTTTTCTAACTGGTTTCTTAATTTCAAAATTTTATGTGTCCAAGAAACAAAGTTGTTAAATTTTTTGTAAGGTAACGTTTTCTCGGCTCGGGGTGGTTGGAAAATGTAGTTCTTGGTCGCGCTGTAATACTTATACGTCAAAAGGTTATGCTGTATAACTGTGAAATACGTAAATTAATTCACTTATTTTATATAGGTTTGTATCTGTAAGGGAAAATAAGACATGGTTCCGCAGCTAGCCGATAAGGGTAAAGCTGTACAGCGTTGCCGACATGGAGCCCCTCACTTCCGAGTGAGGCGCGCCATGACGCGTGATGGGCTCCATCCTTGCAACGCTGTACAGCTTTCTCCGTATCGGCTACGTGCTGAACCATGTCTCATTTTCCCGTACAAATACAAAGCGATAAAAATAAGTCGATTAATTTACGCATTTCACAGCCATACAGTAAAACCTTTCGATGTATAAGGATTACAACGCGACCGAGAACTACATTTTCCAACCACCCCGAGGCGAGAAAACGTTATCTTACAAAAATGATAAAAACTTTGTTTCTTGGACATATAAACTTTTGAAATTAAGAAACCAGATATAAAACATTCCAATGTATATGGTGTTAAAATTTGGATTCGATCTGATGACGGGTTTTTGAGATAATTCTTAAATGTGACGCATGGTTGAAACCCGGTTAAAAATGAGCACTTTTTGTGTTCCAACTACGATAAAAAATATTGAAATATAAATAAAAAATTCCAAACGCACATGAACTAACGTACAATAGAACGACGAAAATGATGGTTTTGTATTTTATGTATGTCTATTGGTTACTTCACAAACAACCTTCAAACTCGAGTGCACATAATATTTTGATCGACTGTAGTCGCCTAAATCGCTCTCAGTCCATTATATCTTCACCTTTTACCCCCATGCGATCCATGTCCAATCTCACTTCCCGAAACCATTTCGGCTCCGTTTTCCTCTTCCTGAAGAACTCAAAAATCTTCTTCGTCTGGTACTGTTCATCCTCAACAAGTGTCTATACATCTGTATTCTCCTTTTTCTCATTAGGGCTAGGACTCCTTCTGTCTTCAAGTATAGTTCTTTGTTAGGTTTTAGTCTCCTCTCTCCAACCTTGATATTTGGGCCTAGGATTTTTCGAAGCATTTTCCTTTCTCTCTTCCGGATGTTTGCGACCCATTGCCCAGCAATCTTTCTCCCAAGAACTTAAAATACTTAACTCTTCAGTCAACTTCAAGTGGAGAGGAGCGTCTTTGATGTTGATCATGAACAGAGTAATATACATATTTTATTATATTCGATTTAATGGTGCTCGTGTAGGCTTACTTGGAATGGCATTAAGGTGGTGGTCACAATCTCAATATGGTTGAGAAAGCCAGCAGTCTGGTAATATGATACCCACTTGGAAAGTGACATGCATTAACCGGCATTAGACGCCTAGTTACGTTCGCTCAAAGGCTGTATTGCCACTAAATATCCAGAGTAAACTACATCAAATAAATCCCAATCGCTTCGTGTAACATGGTGATTATAACTATGCGCGTCGCAATGCAATTAAGTAGCTACTGTCGTATCATTTACAGACCAGTGCACTAGGTAGATTAGTTCGGCATGATGCACTTGCTAAATTGCTCCGCTTCAGCCTCAAACATCAGCCGGAGGTCAGCACTTCATAGACCTATATTACACGCTTGGCTGCTGAGTGGCAATATTGGGAATTCCAGATTCCATTGAATTTTATTTTCATTAACAATATAATGCCACTATTTATTTGTTACTGTAATAATGTTATATACAATTACCGAAGATTGCATTCTCTCTCACAACCACAAATGAAACGTATCTTGTAATGTTACGGGTTGTTTTGCCGCGTCCGGAGTAGCTTCATTGACGACGTTTCGCTATCGTTACAGTAGGCTTAGTCATGGCGAAATGGCTGGCATGCAACCTGTCACTCGTATTTATTTTGTGGTGAAGGACCACTTAGCAGCATTATGTGACTAGCTGGAGCTGTCTCTGACGATTTAGGGTACCCGGAACGGATCAAGTACCGTACCGGTATCGAAAAAAGCAATTTTGTTTTCTTGTTTTAGTTTACCCTTGCGAGTCTCGTCTTGCAAAATAATGTTTATTTCAGACTTCTACGACGTTTCAAACTATCTTAATTTATACAATATCCGGAAGACTGAAAATGTGGGGCATGGCATGACCACAAACAGCTGTCAAATTCCATCTATTTTCCCATTGTTAGAGGAAAGTGCCATGGACAGTTTTTGATCAATATCTTCTAATATATAAAGCTCAAATACCACTCACTGATGCATTCATCACGAAATCTCAGAAACCACCGAATGGATTGGAATGAAATTTGGTATGCGCTTCCTCAAGGGCCGCAAACGCGCACTAAAAAGGGATTTTTGGATATTCAGGTTCTAAAGGGGTGTTAAGGGGGTAGACCTGCATTTCATTGAATAGCGATATCTCCCGATTGGTTTCATTGGGGGATGTGATACTCGGCATATGACACGTGTCTGAGGGTTTTTCGAAGTGGTGTATATTATGAGGTGAAAGGCGTGAAAAGTGGGGGTTGAAGGATTCCTAACGGAGCGTGTATCTCTTAAACGACATAGGCGAGGAGTTTGAAACTCGGAGAAATCAATCAGCTTAAAAATAAATAAATAAATAAATAAAATAAATAGGTGTTTGACCTTTTTTTTCATAAATCCAATATATGGGCCCTAGGGGAGGGGTGAAATTCTGGAAGAAAAACGTTCACTAAGGAAGTATTTTTGGATGTTCACTCTCATCGACCAACAAAACTATTAAAGTTAGAAGAATGATATTTTGGGGATTTGTTTGTTGTGTGTCGAAAACGTCCACTAAGGAGGGATTTTTGGATATTCAGGTTCTAAAGGGGTGTTAACGGGGTTAAACCTGCAATTCATTGAATAACAATATGACATGACTATGACGCGAGCGAAGCCTCGGGTACCTGCTAGTTATTTATATATTTGTTTATTTATTTATTTATTTATTTATTTATGTACTTGTTTATTTATTTACTTATTTATTTAACTTAACTAGTTGCAGCAGGTTACACCCAAAAACGTGTTATTAATATATGGAGCTGGAATGCATTGACAATCTTTGAATCCTATTTCTTAAAACTTAACTTTTTGTTCAAAATTTGATGTTTTCAGTCGGTCAACACGATTGTAACCAATTGTGATGGGGTATTCCCTAATCCTGAAAAAATTACATGAGATTAATACATTCCTCAGTGTAATGGATCTGATTATGATCGCTTGACGATCGAAACTGGTCATCCAAGTATACTTATTAATATCATGTACATATTTTGAGGATTAGGGAATAACCCATCACAATTGGGTTCAATCGTGTTGACATCACATTTCGATTACTAAGGCTACACTGAAAATGGCTTCAAACACCACAATTCACTTTTTGTTTATCTAAGGAACATTTTCTCGGATTCCATTTAACGTACATAAACCAAATCAAAATTAACCGAAACGTGTACTACCGGTATATATGTTATTCAGTTTCAATATAGTATTGACTTAGGTGGAATAGAACTATTTTCATAGGTATATTAATTTATATGTCAATACGGATAACTCCTATGAGGTATGATGTACTTCAGATCGATGCGTACATAAACCAAACTTAAAGGTCACGTGCAAATGATCATTTACGACATTTTAATACGGAATTCTCCGGCTCCGTGGCTACATGGTTATAATAATAATGTTATTGGTTTACGTCCCTTTTAACTACTCTGGCTTTTAGAGACGCCGGGGTGCCGGAATTTTGCCCCGAAGGGGTTCTTTAACGTGCCAGTAAATCTACTGACACGGCTCCCTCGCATTTGCGCACCCTCAAATGCCAGCTGACTGCGCCAGAATACGAACCTGCAACCTTGGGCCCAGCAAGCGAGAACCCAGCTACATGGTTAGCGCGCTAAGCTTTAGCCCAAAGTGCCCCGGGTTCGATTCCCGGCCGAGCCATCAGGGATTTTAATCTCCCGGGGTTAATTCCCATGGCTCGGGAATTGGGTGTATGTGCCGTCTTCATCATCACTTCATCCTCATTACGACGCGCAGGTCGCCCACGGGCGTCAACTCGGAAGACCTGCACTCGGCCTCTCCGGAGGAATTTTTGAATTCAAAGATATAGTCTTTGAATTATTGCCAAAAATGTTTAATTGTTTGGCTTAATTTTTTGAAATCCATTTAAAACTATATGTTTTCACAAATAAACTGCACTTATTAAAAAAATGCCCTCGTCAAAGTATGCAGAAAGGACTAAAGAGCTAGTATGCAAAATTCTAAGGTCCTAGCTCCGTAACTTCCTGAAAAAATGTTCCTTAAAATCTCCCATGGCGGAGATGACATCTTCCGGGTGCCATTAATGCCAATTTCCACACATTGTACGTCCTGGTGGGGTTGGAATTGTCAGAATGCTTCGATATCTCTATGGTTTCTCGGTTTTTTTTTCTGCTCACGGGGACGAGGACGTTTTTCATCGGAGAGCATTCATTGTACTGCAGATATAGCGTTTCAACTACTGCGCAAAAAGTTTAATTTTTAGGCTTAATAAGCCAATGGCCCTTTTCCTCTCATGCACATCGGTTATTGAGTCAGTCCGCGACGGACAGTGTTGAATAACGAATGCTGCCAAAAGGTTTTTCCAGCAATCAGATAGGTGTTTTACAGTATTTATATAACTATACCAAGGTGTTTGCATGTCTTAATAACATCACCAGCCCCTTATTTTTTGGAGGAAGGCAACCCAACTAACGCGTATATCATAGTCATCCTAAAAACATTAGTACCTGCTCCTTTACGGCCTTAGTACAACTTTACCGTTGAGTTCACAACGCTCGGGAATATAGAAGAAATCATTAGCGGCAGTGTTATTTCAATGACCTAAAATCTAATGCATGATTAGATTCGTGTGGATGCAAAACCAACAAAAGCGACTTTCAACTTTTCGTTTGAACGCCTGTGCTACCACCCAGCGAAACAATAATCTGTGACTCAAGTGCACCCCCACAGTCAACTGTTTCTGCCAACCACTACCAAACAAATTTCCGAATTGAACGCTACCCTACATCCTTGTCCGCATCAGCGCTAGTGAGCTCTCGCACAAATATTAAACAGTGAAGTGACGAGTTACGTACTGCCAATGAATTAGTAATACACCTTTCACATCTAAAGCAGTGCCTTTACAATACTAGTAGCATTATTAGGAGCCAGTGCAATAATCGGTGTCTGTTTTGAGTCCAACAATGCGGTGTCCAGGCAAGACATCGATGCAAAAATTCAATGTGCTGTATGTAAAAACTGGTATCATAATTATTCTGTAAATTTAAAAGAAGTTGATCTCAAGTCCATAATTTCTTCGCACAAACAATGGAAATGTAATAAGTGTCCCAAGAAGAAGCTTAGCCTACATGAAGAGGGAAAGAACCAGTTAGCCCTACCTAACAACGACGAAGTTTTTAACTTATTGACTAATTAAAACAAAGAAATCTCTGAGTTAAAGGAATTGTGTAAACAGAGGGAAACTGATTTGGGGAGGTCGTTAGATCTGGTGCACGAGAAATTGGACGAAAATAAGGAAACCCTGCGGAAACAAGCAGAAACTATTAAAGATTGCAGGCAAGCTATTGAAGAGATGAATCAGGAGAACCTAAAGTTAAAGAAAGAAAACTTCGAACTAAAATCAAGACTTACTGATTCTGAGCAATACTCAAGGATCAATATGATAGAAATAGTATTTTGTACATGGTATACTGTCAAACCCTGCAGAGGACACAAGCAGGTTGGTTCAAGAAGTCGCGCGAACACTCCACGTGGGACTGAAAGAGGAACATATTGACGCTTGCCACAGACTTCCCCCTCGGAACAATTCCCAGATTGCGCCTATAATCGTGAAATTTACAAGACGTCACTACAAAGAAGAAATCCTCAATTTTTGCAAAAAATGAAAGTAGACTTATGAGATCAACACAGGGCGAAAAAAGTGTGTCTGTCTGTGTGTGTGTATGTGTGTGTGTGTGTGTGTGAGAGAGAGTGTGTGTACTCTGAATGTCTGTCCCCCCCTATCAATTCGAACACGGTGAATGCGAATTGAACGAAATTTGGTACAAAGGTAGCACTAGCAAAGGACACCTCAGGGTCATGTTTTATATCGCCGCCATCTTGACGGAAACGTAATGGCGGCCACACAAATGTTCAAAGCTTAAATCAAATTACGATTAACCTAATCATCCGATCTCTACCAAATTTTGCAACAACATACCTTTATAGAGGAAGCATCCTTTGACTAAATGAATAGGTCATTAGCCTAATAGTTTGCGGATGGCGGCCATCTTTGTGTGAAAATCAATTCCCCCCATTAATTCAAACACGGTGAAACCGAACGGAACGAAATTTGGTACAGAGGTAGCACTAGCAAAGGGCATCTCAGTGTCATGTTTCATATCGCCGCCATATTGACAGAAACGTAATGGCGGCCACACAAATGTTCAAAGCTTAAGTTAAATTACGACTAACATAACCATCCGATCTCTACCAAACTTTGCAACAACATACCTTTATGGAGGGAGCATCCTTTGACCAATCTAATAGGTTATTAGCCTAATAGTTTGCGGATGGCGGCCATCTTTATGTCAAAATTGATTCCCCCTATTAATTCGAACACGGTGGAACCGAATGGAACGAAATTTGGTACAGAGGTAGCACTAGCAAAGGACACCTCAGTGTCATGTTTTATATCGCCGCCATCTTGACTGAAACGTAATGGCGGCCACACGAATGTTCAAAGCTTAAATCAAATTACGATTAACCTAATCATCCGATCTCTACCAAATTTTGCAACTACATACCTTTATGGAGGGAGCATCCTTTGACCAATCTAATAGGTCATTCGCCTAATAGTTTGCGGATGGCGGCCATCTTTGTGTCAAAATCGATTCCCCTATTAATTCAAACACGGTGAAACCGAATGGAACGAAATTTGGTACAGAGATAGCACTAGCAAAGGGCATCTCAGTGTCATGATTTATATCGCCGCCATATTGACAGAAACGTAATGGCGGCCACACAAATGTTTAAAGCTTAAATCAAATTACGACTAACATAACCATCCGATCTCTACCAAACTTTGCAACAACATACCTTTATGGAGGGAGCATCCTTTGACCAAACTAATAGGTCATTAGCCTAATATTTTGCAGATGGCGGCCATCTTTATGTCAAAATTGATTCCCCCTATTAATTCGAACACGGTGGAACCGAATGAACGAAATTTGGTATGGAGGTAGCACTAGCAAAGGGCACCTCAGTGTCATGTTTTATATCGCCGCCATCTTGACGGAAACGTAATCGCGGCCACCCAAATGTTAAAAGCTAAAATGTAATTACGACCAACCTAATAATCTAGTCTCTACCAAATTTTGCAACACCATATCATTATGTGGGAAACATATTCTGACCAAACTGCAAGAACATCAGCCCAATAGTTTGCAGATGGTGGCCAAGTATGTGTGCAAATCGATTCCCCCTATCAATTCAAACACGGTGAAACCGAATTGAACGAAATTTGGTACAGAGGTAGCACTAGCAAAGGGCACCTCATATTCATGTTTAATATCCCTATAGCACGTTGTATTTCAACAAGCTACTACAACCAACATTCAATCATACTCCTTGAAAAGGACAAAGAGTTATAACAATACCCAAGCATTTAGGAGAAAGTAGGCTATATGTTCTTTCCTGAACAGCTTGTTTTTAAATACACTGTCAAATAACTATGATATTATTTGTCTTTCAGAAACATGGCTTCTTGTGGGTGTAAACGGTTCTGAGCTCTTTGATGACAGATATATTGTGTATAGGAAAGACCGAGATTTTTCTTTAAGTTCCAAGGAAGATGGTGGCGGAATTTTAATAAGTGTTAAAAGTACAATACACTCGAAGAGAATGCCAATGTTAGAATCGGATACCGAATCATTATGGATTAAAGTTTCACTCAACAATAGGGAATGTTATATATGTGTTCCATACTTTCCGCCGAATTCCAATATAGAAGCATACAAATCATTTTATGAGAAAAATAGAAGAAAATACACAGTTATTTAAAGATTACGATATTTGTATCATTGGTGACTTTAATTTACCGGAAGTGAAGCCTCCGTGGCTTAGGCGGCAGCACGCCGGCCTCTCACTGCTGGGTCCGTGGTTCAAATCCCGGTCACTCCATGTGAGATCTGTGCTGGACAAAACAGAGGCAGACAGGTTTTTCTCCGGGTACTCCGGTTTTCCCTGTCAACATTTATTCCAGCAACACTCTCCGCTATCATTTCATTTGTCATTCATTTAATCATTGCCCCAGAGGAGTGCGTCAGGCCTCGGCAGCCGGCACAGTTCATATCCTCGCCGCTAGATGGGGGCTTCATTCATTCCATTCCTGACCCGGTCGGAGACTGGAAGCAGGCTGTGGATTTTCATTTATTTTTCAACTGATTAATCTTACAATCTATTGAAGGGTTCAAACAAATCCAAAGAGTTACAGAATTGTTTGCACCTGCTGAATGCCAGGCTGTTTAACGATATTAAGAATGTTAATGGGAGAACTCTTGATTTAATAATCAGTAACATTGACCAGTTGCATATCCAGGAAGAAACCGACCCCTTAGTCCGATTAGATGAAAATCATCCAGCATTGCAAATTATATACAAACAGGGGAAAATAACCAGATCACATGAAAGTTCAACCTATGAATATAACTTCCTCGGGACAGACTTCTTAAAATTGTATGAATTAGTGAAAAAATGCAATTGGGATAACATGAATAATTGTAGAAATGTAAACGAAGCTGTTGATATCTTTTATGACAAAATATACTCTATAATTGACCAGTGCGTTCCAAAGACTAACCATTACAAGCGCACATATCCTGTTTGGTTCACTCAGTCTATAATATCAAATTTAAAGCTAA
Organism: Meconema thalassinum; assembly: GCA_946902985.2. Lineage (NCBI taxonomy): Eukaryota > Metazoa > Arthropoda > Insecta > Orthoptera > Tettigoniidae > Meconema > Meconema thalassinum. Next base: position 593,739,010 of record OX336388.2, read on the forward strand.
AGGAAAAATATAAAAAAGAAAAATTTATCCGAATATTACTTAAATAATTATACTCAACTTAGATCTAAAACTAAAATGGACATAAAAAAAGCATATGATGACTATGCAGCTCTTACTGAGCCGAACATGGAAAAAGATAGCAATAGCTTCTGGAACTTTATAAAAAATAGAAAGGAGCGTTAAGGATCAGGATTGGCGAAGGAATATGTAGGTAAAGAATATTGTAAATCACTGGAAATTGCCAATTGTTTCGCTGACTATTTCAAATCAGTATATTCGCAAACTATTCCCAACTATAATTTGAACACAAACAGCAATAACGTAAAGCAACATTATTTTCAAAATTATTTGGTTATATCTGAAGTCACCGAGGATATGGTTGAATTCGCCATTAAGAAACTAAAACCAAAAAAGTCAGCGGGGCCTGATGGGTTACCACTCTTTAAAGACTGTAAGGAATATATTACTAAACCACTGACTATAATATACAATCTCATACTGAAGACCAGCACATTTCCAGATAAATGGAAACATACAAAAGTAACACCAATTCTAAAATCCGGAAACTCAGTTCAGATTAAGAATTACAGACCTGTAGCTGTATCGTCATCTCCGGCTAAGATATTTGCGAGTATTTTGTATAGTCATATGTTTCAACATGTTAAAGTGATCATTTCCCCAAATCAGCATGGATTTATTCCAAACAGGTCAACCGTGACTAACCTTATTAATTTTACGCAATTTGTATCCACGGAGCTAGATCACAAAGGCCAAGTAGATGTAATACATACCGACTTTCAAAAGGCATTTGACAAAGTGGATCATGACGTACTCTTCACTAAACTATCAACGTATAATTTTTCTGAACCACTGTTTCGTCTGCTGATTTCATACCTGAAGAAAAGAACACAAGTTGTGAAATATAAAACGCAACTACCCAAAACATTTCCCACCAACTCAGGAGTTCCTCAGGGATCTAACTTAGGACCATTACTATTCTTATTATTTTTAAACGACATCTCTGATAAAGTTGAACACTCAGAAATGTTATTAGTCGCAGACGATATAATTTTATATCAATACGTGACCCTTACGATTGTATCAAACTTCAAAATGATTTAAATGAACTAAACATATGGACGAAAGAAAATAAACTGCCATTTAACATCAGTAAATGCAAGCAAATTAATTTTACTAGGCGAAAAAATTACATAAAGTTTCACTATGACATTGACGGGGAATGCTTACTAAAAATTCATGAAGTTCAGGATCTGGGAATTGTATTTATCAATGATCTGAATTTTCAAAGACATATAGAGAAAATTGTCTCTAAAGCACATAAATGTATGGGATTTGTAATGAGAAATTCATTTAATTTCTCCTATGGGATTTTAATATTGCTCTTTAATGCCTTCATCAGATCACAACTAGAATATGCTTCAGTTATATGGAATCCATACACATTGAAACATAATAAGCTTATAGAGAACATCCAAAAGAAATTCTTAAAATATGTATATTACAAAAGATTTGGCTATTATCCCCCTTACGAATCGTACACATTTATATTACAGTCCTTCAATGTCAGAAAAGTATCTCACAGGCGAAATTGTCAGGGCCTGCGTTTTCTCTATAAAATAGTAAAGAATAAAATTGACGACGCTAAAATTCGAGAGAGAATTACGTTATATGTACCAGCTGTGAAACCTAGTAGATTCCGAAACATTTTCTTTATTCCGAGAGTTAACACAGACGACCATAAAAACTCGCCGATAAACAGAATTTTATCCCACTATAATAAAGTTCATCATCTTGACTTAGATATTTTCAGTATGTCAGAAAACCAGTTTGCAGCATCCTGTGATAAACTGCAAGATGTCTTGTAATATATTGTACTGTATTCAGCCCATTTCCTTCTCATACCTAACTGTAATCTGTGAATTCTAGCCACATGAAGGCTTCACCCAGAGAAGCCATTTGTATCTTTGAAGATACAAAAATTAAATAAAAATGAATATTCTGCCTCATAAATGGCCTTTCTTTAAAATTTAAGCAAATGACATAATTAGTACTGTAATTGAACAAATCCACCTTTTAAAAACTCTTCTTATCTCCGGGCGTGTGCAGATATTCTGAAAGGACTGACTCGTACATACGCCTTACCAAAACCTCCTATAAATTAATAAAGATGAAGGTTTACATGCATCTAACTAAAAAGAAACTATCCAATTTAAATTTACTTTATATTCTGAAGCTGCATGCAAGAAATGGATAAGTATAATAAAAAAGAGTGACACACAAGAAATGCAACTAAAAATATATAATATAATAATAATATTTAGGCCTGTAAAGATTTCTTAGTTGGTTTTCACATTACCGGTAATGCTGTCGTCTGCCCCATATGTCCATTTCTCCTCTACACCACTTTGAAGCTGGTCAGCCATGCATTCACATTTCACGGTCCTCTTCAACGTTGCACAATTATTTGCATATGCATCAGCCCTACTGTGATTGTGGCGTAACAGCAAGAACCCAATCACCCTCCGTCGAAACACGAAGCACTCAGCTCAAGAGAGACACACTGCCCAACCAGTATCTCAATGTCCAGAGAGACAAATCCCCTTGCAGCAGTGCACTCAGTCTCAATGCCACAGCTCATACCAGGAAGTCTTCTCAGAATCACTATTGTCACATTGTTCCCAAGCCACTCCAAGCAGTCCCCTTGCTCGGCTGTCTGACACACCCTGTTCCACGTCTAAGGGCTTCTTCCCTTCTCGTCTACATCCAGTAGTTCATACAAGGCCATCTTCTAACAGACACAAGTGAGCTCGTTTGTCATAGTTCTAGCCCTTTGGATAGGTAGCACCACTTGCAAGGGCACCTACTCTTTCTCGTGACCAGCGACAGACTTATATCTCACCAACAAGTGACAGGCAATTACATTGAATAATTAATAATAAAAAGTATACGTATATGATAATAGTAATAATAATAATGACACTGTGTCTACTGCAGACGTGTCCAATGCAATTGAATACGTTGCCAACACGATAATATGATATAAAGAAATAACAAACCTACGAGCCTACATTAAAACTGTCATGGGGGACTCATAAAATATAGGTTACAGAACGCCCTTTTGCTTTTCATTTATTTGGACCTATACCATAGAATAAAAAGCAATCCTTTTAGGCATGACTTCCCATCCAAAATCCTAACTCCTTCCTTCCACAAATATATACACAACCAACAGGGCTACTAGGATATGTACATCCTCAGATTGGAAATATTGGAAATCCCTACTACCCTTCCGTCCTTTGTAAGGAGCTCGTACGCACAGGCCCCTAATTTCCGTGCAATTTCATACGGTCCTTCATACAAATGAAAAAAATACTTACCAATTTCTGGTCTGCGGACGAGACATGAGGCACCCTCAAAAGCACAAAGTCACCTACATCTAACTTATCTCCTGCCCGCTTCCCTTGCTGCTTCTGCCGTTTCTTACTAGCCTTACATAAATGTTCCCCAGCTAACCTGATACTCGGGGTACGGCCTCCCATGTCCTCAAACCCAAAATCATGGCAAGTTCGCTGACAGGCTTCCTGCCCAGCTGGACTTCTATGGGAGTGCGACCTGTGCTCTCGTGTTTAGTTACATTGAGCCAACGCTCAACGTCCTCAAGCATCGAAAACCAGGCATTATGTCGCTCACTCCCATAAGTCCTAAACATGCGCCCTAGTTCTCTCATTACTCTGTCACTTTACCCAACTTTAACCTCTCCCCGTCCCTATCTGAAATCCTAGTTGCACAGACCAAAATTCCTTCCTCTCTCCTAGCTTCAACTCCCTCCCCAGCAATTTCCGGGTGGCGACTCACAAAATCCGCGAATGCGTTTTCTGACCCTTTTACATGAAATATATCAAAATCGTACTCTTGGATTGCCAATATCCACCTAGAAAGCCGGTTCGAGGTTATCCTACATGTCCTAAGAAACGTAAGTGCGTTATGGTCTGTATAGATTAGGAATTTGCGGCCAAGCACATAGGTCCGGAACTTGCCCAGCGAATACACAATGGCTAGCAATTCCTTCTCACTAGTAGTGTATCTTTTCTCCACGGAATCTAGACCTCTACTAGCGAGTGACACGATGCCTAGATTACCATCCCCATCCTTTTGACAAAGCACCCCTGCTAAACCTAAGTCGCTAGCATCTGTCATCACTATATACTGACTATCCTGCCCGGGGTACCTAAGTGTGACAGCATGCCTAAAACCCTCTTTAAGTTTGATGAATGCCTCATCGTGTTCCTTTTCCCAAACCCACTTAGAATTCTGTTGAAGTAACCCGCTAAATGGCCCGCACAGCTGCGAATACCGCAGTACAAACCTCCTGAAATAATTACATACCCCCAGAAAAGAGCGAAGTTGTTTGACGTTACGTGGTGTCCGAGTGTTGATTATGTTGTCTAATTTCGACCCTTCTGGCGTAACCCCCTGTGGTGTAATAGTGTGGCCTAAAAACGTGATCTGTTGTGCACAAAAGGTCGCCTTCTTAAGTTTCACTGTGAACCCGGCCCGATGCAACTTCCCCAAAACGATTCTAAGGTGTTCCATGTGTTCCCCAAATGTACGTGATGCGATGACCAAGTCATCGATGTAACTGGCTGTGAAATCCCCTGTGTCGTGTCCCAGAGCGTTGTTAAGTGCGCGAACGAGCCCAGCTGACGATGTTTTCATACCAAAAGGAATCCGTGTAAATTGTAACAGCTGGTTTCTGTAACAAAAATTCGTGAATTGCCTATCCTCCTCCCGTAAGGGTACCTGCCAAAAACTAGCACTCAAATCTATTGAGGACAGCCATTCTTTACCCCCAAATCTCTGAACTAAATCCTCAGTAGTTTCCGGTCGCTGATGATCCGGCGCAATGCGTTTATTAGCTTGTCTTGCATCCAAACATAGCCTAACTGACCCATCCTTCTTAATCACTACTACCAACGGATTGACATACTGGCTCCTACTGAATTCGATCACCTCATCGTCTAGCATCTGCGAAATGACATCATCTACTGCTTTGACATGGGCGTGTGGTATCGGGTATCTAACACCATTAAAACTAGACCTATCGGTGATCTTGAAACTATGCTCGTAAACATGTGTCCTACCAGGTTTGTCAGAGAACACCTCACTGTGCTCTCTCAAGACCTCTAACAACTGAGCCTTCTGCTCTACCTCCAACATGGTATCTTCCACAACACTTGAAAATTCGCCTTCACGCTCCTCTTCCACTACCATACTACAACTTTGAATATCCTCTGATACCACGTCGCTACTAACCTCACTGACTTCTTCCTCATCATTTAAAACCTGGACACACACTGATATACTCACAAAAGTTCCCGAGTCCACCTGATAACTCAGACTAATCGTATCAAAATTCTCACCCCACTTGAATCTCACCTTGGATTCGCCGTAATCAAGCTTACACATCTGACTGCTTAGCCAATCCGCACCCAATATGACAGGATACACTAAATTCGCGACCACTAGAAAACTCTGACGACCACATTTCTCATCAATGTACATAGGTGCGACAACCTGTCTACGCACTCTCTGTGACTTAGTCCCAACATCAGACAATATAAATATATTGGACACAGGAATCTCCTCTATGGCTTCTCCTTTACTCTTAACCTCATCATAAAAGCCTGCCTTAATGCAAGAACACATGCTCCCTGAGTCCAATAAGGCATCGACGACTTGACCCCATATCTTCACCTAAATCACAGGACTGATCAACGTAGGCTCACATCTCTCCTGCATAACCTCAACCTGGTCATCTAACAATTCCTTTCTGACATCAAGGTCGTATTCTATCTTCTTCAACACATGAACTGGAATACTGGGATGGGACCCTCTATCTGACCGTCTTAAAGAGCCCTGTTCCCGTTTAAATTACTCGGTTGAGCTGGCTGTCTCTCTTCTTCACGCCCCCTATTCTCTAACTGCCTTTGTTCCCCAGGTCCCCGATTTTCTGCCTGCCTCTGTTCTCCGCGCCCCCTATTCCGAAAATTCCCTTGGTCACCCCTATCCCTATTTACAAAATTTCCTCTATCGTTCCTCACAAAGTTACCTGGCCTATCAATATTCCTACGCTCATAATGCCTATTCCCTTCCTCCTGATACCCCTGATCGTAATTTCCTTCCCTTCCCTGTTCTTGCCTTTTGCCTCCCATTCTACCCAAAGTATCAAACCTTTCTAACACACGTTCCATGTCCTTAATCGTATTTACATCCTGCATGACTACGGCCATCTTCACCTCATCAGAAAAATGACGGGCCATACGCCTAACAATATCACCTTCAGAAGAACTAGTGTCTAAATTCTGACTGATAAGGACATGTGTGAGGAAATACTCCGTCATGCTCACCCCCTGATTCGACTGATACCTCCCAAAAGAAATCTTGTCTCTTTCTCTTCCTTTAGTCTGTTCGTTCCAGAACTTTCCCTCAAACTTCTGCCTAAAATCTTCTAACCCTTGAAAACCTTCCCTAAAAACTTGATACCAAGATTTAGCTTCCCCCACAAAAGCTAAGGATATGACTTCCTCAACAATATCGCAGTCTAAAGTCCCATCTTCTAACCCTTTCGAAAACCTCTTCTGAACAATTTTAACAAACTCCATAGGGTTAAACTGCCTTCCACTAAATTTAGGTAAGTCGGATTCCTTATAGAAGTTACTATGTCCTACAGAGTGATTACAATTTTCCTTATTTGACTTGACCTGATTCAGCTCTCTTCTTAATTTCAAATTTTCGCTCTCATTAAAGGATTTCAGTTCACTAATCTCTTTTTTTACACTCTTATCTACCATCGTTACTCTGGCTGAAGACACCGCTAGCTCCTGTTCCAAAAACATCTGCTTATTTCTTATCTCAGTTATATCCTTCATCTCTTCCTCTACAACTATCAACCTCTCACTAACTTCTTTCTTGAAAATGGCTACCTCATTACTCACCTCGCCTATCTGCTTATCAACAGTATCCATAATGCCCTGCCTCTGTAAGCTCATATTCTCCTCAACTTGCTCGAATCTTCTATCTACCATCTCAATTCTACTAGCAATTTCCTGACGAATTTCCTTATAGCCTTTACTCATACTTTCTACAATCTTATTAATTTTGCTCTCTAAATCCGTACTTTGAATGTCTATCTTAGTACTAAATTCACTGCTCTGATTATTTTGAGTACTTAAATCACTACTCTGAGTATCTATTTTAGTACTTAAATCACTTAGTTTACTACTGAATTTAGACATCATCTGCTCCATTAACTTGATCATCTGTGAGTTTTCCCCCAGCCCTACATTTTCCTCCTCACTATTCTCTCCCATTCCTAACTCCTTGCTAATTGCAACATCATCTTTCTCGGCCCCCTCACGTCCCTCCAACGTACCAGAAATCACATCCTTATCTGCCAGTTTACTAACAACTACTCTCGAATATGTGGAATCTGACCGCTTATTGGTCTGCCTGTTTGACTCACTCCTGCCTCTTCTAGAATAACCAAGAGTGCTTCGGTCAACACTTCTAGATCTCAACTTTAATAAATCAGGCTCACTCTTATTACTTAGCATACCCTCCAAAATCACTGAACATATATACCCTTCCTAAAATACCCGATCAGATTTCACAAATTACCTGTGCGTACTGCCATACTATGCATCAGCCAGTCTTATTCACACTCCATAGTTGGGCGCCATTTGTAATCTTCCAATTCTAGCCACAAGATGGTTTCACCCAGAGAAGCCATTTGTAACTTTGAAGATACAAAAAATAAATAAAAATGAATATTCTGCCTCATAAATGGCCTTTCTTTAAAATTTAAGCAAATGACATAATTAGTACTGGAATTGAACAAATCCACCTTTTAAAAACTCTTCTTATCTCCGGGCGTGTGCAGATATTCTGAAAGGACTGACTCGTACATACGCCTTACCAAAACCTCCTATAAATTAATAAAGACGAAGGTTTACATGCATCTAACTAAAAAGAAACTATCCAATTTAAATTTACTTTATATTCTGAAGCTGCATGCAAGAAATGGATAAGTATAATAAAAAGAGTGACACACAAGAAATGCAACTAAAAATATATAATATAATAATAATAATAATATTTAGGCCTGTAAAGATTTCTTAGTTGGTTTTCACATTACCGGTAATGCCGTCGTCAGCCCCATATGCCCATTTCACCTCTACACCACTTTGAAGCTGGTCAGCCATGCCTTCACATTTCACGGTCCTCTTAAACGTTGCACAATTATTTGCATAGGCATCAGCCCTACTGTGATTGTGGCATAACAGCAAGAACCCAATCACTCTCCGTCGAAACACGAAGCACTCAGCTCAAGAGAGACACACTGCCCAACCAGTATCTCAATGTCCAGAGAGACAAATCCCCTTGCAGCAGTGCACTCAGTCTCAATGCCACAGCTCATACCAGGAAGTCTTCTCAGAATCACTATTGTCACATTGTTCCCAAGCCACTCCAAGCAGTCCCCTTGCTCGGCTGTCTGACACGCCCTGTTGCACGCCTAAGGGCTTCTTCCCTTCTCGTCTACATCCAGTAGTTCATACAAGGCCATCTTCTAACAGACACAAGTGAGCTCGTTTGTCATAGTTCTAGCCCTTTGGATAGGTAGCACCACTTGCAAGGGCACCTACTCTTTCTCGTGACCAGCGACAGACTTATATCTCACCAACAAGTGACAGGCAATTACATTGAATAATTAATAACAAAAAGTATACGTATATGATAATAGTAATAATAATAATAATGACACTGCGTCTACTGCAGACGTGTCCAATGCAATTGAACACGTTGCCAACACGATAATATGATATAAAGAAATAACAAACCTACGAGCCTACATTAAAACTGTCATGGGGGACTCATAAAATATACCAGTTTGCAGCGTCCTGTGATAAACTGCAAGATGTCTTGTAATATATTGTACTGTATTCAGCCCATTTCCTTCTCATACCTAACCTTCCTTTTCTTATTATTATTATTATTTATAACGTGTTTCTCTAGCTATATCTTCTCTTTATGTATCTTTTGTTTTTCTATTTATATACTGTTGTATATTATATGATTCTAGTAGTGAGCAATGTAATTGGGGCTTCCTGTAATGTTCACAACATAAATAAATAAATAAATAAATAAATCACAGCTTCGAATAACTCCACCTTACGTTTGGACAGGAAGTGTCAACGAATAGATTCAATACGTACCAGCAGTACTCCATGGCTCTCAGTAGCTAAGGTGGCTATATCAAGCATCTCTGAAGTCACGTCAGCTCTTATTAGGTAGCATGTTCGAACCCCGAGATGGTACTTTTTGGGGGGCTTAATGTCATTTATAGTGGATGCATACTCGTATCAACCTGTTCCAACGAGTGATTTTTATTTGGTCCTGAAAAGGATCGTTTTTATCCGATAGTACGTAGCCAGGTTGGAAACAACAAAAGCAAGGTACTCTGAATATTCAGGGTAGCAAGTGTTCGAAATGTTGACCACCTTGGTTTAAAGGAAAACTCAGACTCACTCAGGCCAACGCACGTAACAACTGTAACAACGGGTTGTAAACCATTCCTCATTCTTACGCTGTGTCAAGACAAAGCCCTCTGTAACACCTGGTTTAACCATTCCTTATTCTTACGCTGTGCCCAGTCAAAGCCCTCTTAGCCCAGTCAATAAAGGTTTAGTGTCGCAACTAATTAGAGGAAAGCTGATTTTTTTTCAGGATGTTAGTATATAAAGTATAAAGTAAAAAAACACAAAGTCCTGACCCCCACCCCCTTGCCCCCCCCCCCCTCCCCAACCTTACAAGAGGAGTACTCTGGTTTAATGCTTACAGTTAAAGAACTAATGAAGTTACAAACGCGATTTTTTAATAATCTTACGCCTAACATTATTCTAAACAAATTATGTCATATAAACTTTTTATGTAGATAGCGTAAGTTCACCGTAATACTCCAATATATGCAAAAAACTGCCACTACAAAACACAAAAAGTAACTTCAACCTATTGTACCTTTTTATCCTTCCGTCATACAATGAAATGTTTTGCACAAAACTTATAGACAATTGAATTAGCTTTAAAAATATGTGTCTACTATAATGCTTACCGTTCAAATGATGGCTTCAAAGAGAGCGATGAACAGTAATGGCCACCGCGTCGCCGCGCCCGACGACGCAGCGCCGCGCCGTTGTCACTCGATGCTGAAGGGCACCGTTGTATGTACTCATATCCTTAATCTTTAATAGTCATTGAGTTTATGATGATGAAATATAAAAACTTAACTTCAACGTTTCATTACCAAAATCCTGTACTTAGTACACTTTTATAGCTGAAAGTTTCATTGTATAGTATTTTTGATAACTTATTAATTCCTGCACAACTAACACGGCCTAATAATAAACAAAGTTTATGTTTTTCCTTTTTTTAGTATAAAGGGTCATTTTCTAATGTTTCATCGGTTTGGTTTGAAGAATTTTTACAATACATTCCACTGCAGTTCCCACACATAGATGTGCAATCGAACCCAGCTTTACGACAACTACAGTTTGTAACACACAATGTTTTGCAATTACAAGATATCAGTAGAAGTAGTTCACTTGGAGCAGCAGGATTCGTCATGGGCTCAGGTATCAGTCTGTTATTTGATTTATACTGCCAACCCCATTCTTCTGCCGGAATTTTACAACCTAACCAAGTTTGAATCTGGTGGTAAACCCTCAAAATATGTTGATGAGCAGCATCTGAAGTTGGTGGAAGTTTTGCTAAATCAAAATTAGACTTGAGAGACATTTTTTGCGGTTAATTGCTTGAACTTAAAGTACCTGGCTTCATTGGGGGTTTTGAACTTTGATAAGTTGTACATACTTAGGATAAACTGTTCTCCACTTTCTAGAAGGATATCTTTTGTAATGTCTTGTTTTGTGAAAAGCTCAGCCTGAGATCTAGCTTCAGTTGATTTACGTATCATGTCGGCTGCTTTAACTTCCCTAGCCCATAGAAAGCAGACGTCGTATCACAACCAGTCATTGAATGAGAAAAAAGCAGTAAAGTTTGCTGCTTGACATGTTGATTTATAAGAAAATCGACAGAGTACAGTTTGGACATTGACGACGAAGGCTTTAAGAAGAAAAGTTTGGCGTCTTGCTGGGGAGCTAATGCTACGAGTAAAACCAAGAGATCTGTATCAGTTCCCACGACAACAACTGTAGTATTATTAGTTTGCACATATTTAATTGCCTGGTCGACAATGACAGTGTCAGCGTCACCTTCCGCAGAAAAACTTCAATATCCTCAGTCACACTACGTGTTGTAATTGCTTCTATCAACCTCTTTTTGTTATGATGGTTTGCTAGAAAGTCTGCTTGTTGTGTTGTGCAAACTGTATTTTCATTTAAAAAAATGTGTGAGAAGATTTCTTCGATGCTCTTCTCTCTTGTTCTTGCTGTTTTGTGGTTGGAAAGTTGGGATAACCGTCGAATACCTCTGTAACTTTATTTCCGTATTTACATAGTATAGAGATTAAATAAGAATATATTATTTCCTTAAAAGTGCTGTTTTTTCTCCAAACCACAGCATGTAACAAATATCCACCATCCATCACAAAAACATCTTCATTTGCCTTGAAGCTTTCTTCAACAATTCCATCTTCAAATAATTCCATAAACGATGCTTTCGTACCTTTACGTATTGATGCCTCGTCAAATAGTGACGGTGGGTGAGATGCTAATTCGGACTCAAAATAAGATTTCAACTTAACGGGGCTGTCACAGATGCATAAAATTCGATTGAATATTTGCTGGGAATTAATTGAAACTTCTTTAGATCTCACTTTGATAGACTTGAAACTTGCCTGTGTTGTAACCATATCCTTCCGCTGTAGTTTTATGTAATTGAAAGATTTTCCCACCATATTTTCCATTGCTTTTAAGCCAACTTCATTCGCATCATCGCAATTAACTGAAGAGTCTGATACCAATCCCGTTGAAAGAGAAACCAATTCACTACTGCCGCAAGCAAAAGGGTTGTGCTGACTTAGCCAAACTTTGAAAAATCTTGTAGGTCTCTGGATTTGCGGCTCTCTCTCAGCTCTACATGTTGCTCGTGAGTATTGTAGTTCAGCCCAAGAAAGCTTCTAAATGCTTCACTTACACGTAAAAATGAAGGGGCTCCTAAAACCCATTTGTTTAAGGTGCTCTCAGTTATTCCTCTACCGTGCGTTAAACCTCCTATTGACTTTAACGACTTCATCAAAGACTGCTCTATACACGTATCACTCCAATTTCCAGACCAAAACTCTTCTTTTCTTCTTATAGTGAAAAGACCTTTCGTTACAAAAAGTTCGTACTCTTCCTCAGTTAGCTTTGTTTGCAGTTTGTCCATTTCTTGGACATACATATGAGCAGATTTTGCGTAAGGAAGGAGCCCCGCAGCATGAAAGTAAGGAAGCATATCGGTGGCAGTATCTAAGTGCAATTTCCAGTTTCCCGTTCTCTCAGCTAGGATAAAATTTAACATTAGGTCAACTTGCTGAATTAGATTTAGCCAAAGCTTTGATGTTCTGCTGACTGACTTCTTTACATTGATATGGTCTGTCAATTTTGACACGGAAGATTGAACAGCTTTATCATCACAAGCAGTTGCTTGAGAAATTTCACTGCGAGAAAGTTTGTCGTAAATTGTTCGCACGTCATTACAAAATACACTTTCACGTACAGGCGCATCTTCTGTCACTTTTTCAACAATAGCAGCATAAGTTAATATGTATGCCCTCACAGCTCTGGCAAAGGCATGCCCGGTAAGCATGTGTTTGACCGTTGCCTTGCCGTACACTGTTTCTCATAGAGACTCTATTCCACTACCTTCCATTATACGACCAATACATCCTAAGTATGACATAAGTAAGTGAAAATCTCCTAACCTTACAACAATTTTGGACAAATCAGATGGATCTTCAGAGCCACCGACGATTTCCATAGCTTTTAAGTACAGTGGCTGGTCAAAGGTCACAATGCATGTTTGCTTGTTCTTACTGCACTGCTCAGCTGCAAAACATAATGCTGTGTACACTGATGATGGGTTGTTTGGATCAATATCTATGAAGGGAATAGCTAAAATGTATGAAGTGTCATGGTTTTTTAAATTTTTGGTTGAGACATTCATAAAACCATTCCATCCAGGTTGAGTGTTACATCCACTGACCCATAGCAGATTAAGTGGATGAATAAAAGATACTGTGTTTGTATTAGTTTTCCTTAATGATATAACATCTGAAAAGTCTTCCATAACGATTCCAGCTAAGCCACTGGTTCTTTTCTTTACATACGCTCGCTTACGAATTTCTTCTGCAACTTTGAACGATTCGTCAATTAATCTAGGTACTTCTGAGGTAATGGAGACATGGGACGATGGAGAGATACATGCAATTCCTCCCATCGCATGAAATGTAAACCATCCAATGATGTTACGGTAACGTCAGCGTTGTCGAAAACGTACTGTGTAAAGGAATTACATTTTATGACTGGGGGTCCCAGCGTTATTAAAGACCTTATGTACCTGTCACTTTCATAATATGAAGAACATACTCCCAGCGCAGAGAGTACCTCAATGAGATGCTTTGACCCATACATTCTATTCAAATATAAAGACAAAGAAGTTTGTATTGACGATAAGAAGGACCTTGGTCTTACAGTTGAAATTATTGTATGGTTAATTACAGCACGTTTTCTACTTATATCAGGGGACGAATTTCCAGCTCTTTTTTTAGTTACTGTAGTTGTAAATAGTGCCAATGTTTTAGGAATCAAATCATTTGATACAGTACTCACTTCCTTTTCACTTGCGTATTTTCCACAGTCATAATTCATTTTTTGTATATCTTCCCTAACGATTTCTGCTGCTGTTCTAACAATTCTTTTACGTTCGTCTTCAGTAGTTGTTTCTCTGTTTTTGTACCACGAATCTAATACCTTGTGACTAGTATGTGACATACATAAAATACTTCTCTTTCCAGATAAATTATGTACAACTAGCCAATCTTTGAAAAAATCTACAAGTTTTGACTTGAGATAATAATCACTATAGTCTATATCAGAACCACATAACTCCACTACTATCTCTCTTAATTCTTTTAGTGAATACCGGCACTCATTGTCGCTCTTAGTAAGCAAATTAAATTTATCTACAGACTCGGCTAATAATGGACGTCCTACCTTTTGTTCATGAGGTTTAGGTTTACAAAAGTCCTTATAACATTGCCCATGATAACGGGCTTCGGCCGCAACTAAATCACATCTAAAAGCCTGGACTTAACTTTACAGGCCCAATCATCATTCCTATTATCACAAGCATTAAGGAGAGTTTGCTTTATTTCAATTGTTGAAACCTCATGAATTTCGGTTCGGTATTGAGAAGGAAGTTTTGGGTCAAACACAGCATTTTTTTTCTCACATAACAAACTGTCATGCTTGAAATCAAATTTGGTGTCTAATTCTCTGAGAAGGCGCTGCGAGGTGGAAGATTCCGAATTTTGAGCTTTTAATGCTGCTTTAATATTGCTAGGTCTGGAATAAATTTGCCTGCATACAGTATGTACTTTTATTACATCGACGATAACAAGTAACCTATGGATTTCGTCTTTTCTCTCAATACTACATTTTATTAAAGTGTTTATAACTTTAGTGACTGTTACCCCGGCATCTTTCACTTCCTCATTACATATTACGCATATATTGGTAAAATCAGTCATTATTGAAAACTGTTGATAATAAAGAGCGCCTAGCTGTAAAGTTTGTGGGTAACAGTTCAGATTTAACAAGTTTTTACTATTTTTAAGGGTTACCTTTTATCTTGCTTATCTCGCTCAACAATACATAACAATAGCAAAACTATCAGCATTTCACTGCACTTGGCACAACACAACAACTTGTATTTCTGTACAAAAAGTAAAACTATCACGAAACACAAAGTGCAACGAACCACACAATGCCATGGTTAACCGAACACTAAACAGGCAAGGCCCACTAATAACGAAAAGGACTCAATAAGCAGCGTAGTAGAGATAGGAGGGCAGTAAACAAACAAGTTGCAACGTGCAGTCTGACTCATGCAGACAGCCAAGCGGCCGAGTCACCACACCACGCTATACGCGGCTGCCCGGCGGGATGGGCGGTGTCCGCTACTGTTCATCGCTCTGTGAAGCCATCATGTTAACAAATATCTTTTGTAGACCCATAGCGTTAAAGATAATAACAGTAGCTAAACATTTTAATCGAACATTTTTTCTACGACATAAGGGTAAATAGTTATAATTAGTATAAATTACTTTTTGTTTTTGCAATGACAGTTTTCTGCATATATTAATGTATTATGGCGATAATAGGTTGTCTACATAAAAATTTATTCTTAAATAAATTGTTAAAAATATTGTAAGGAGTAAAATAAAACAAACAATCACGTCTGTAGCTTTATTAGTTTTCGAGCTGTAAGCATTTAACCATAATACTGCTCTAGCAAGGTATAGGAGGGGGTGGGGAAGCAAGAGGGGCGGGGGTCGGGACTTGGTAATTTTTGGCTATTTACTTTGTATACTAACATCCTGCAAAAATTCAGCTTTCCTCTAATTAGTTGCGACAAAGCGTATATTTTTACCTTTATTGACTGGGCTATCTGTAACCCATGATGCTCAGGTGGCCTGAGCATGCGATCGAGCAGGCGGTGGCAAGTGTCCAAAGCAAAAAGTTCCCACTTTCTATCTGCATATATCGTGTAAGCGTCCGTGGCTGAAATGGTAACGCGTTGGACTGCGGATTGAAAGATTTGGGGTTGGACACTTGTTACGGGGAGAGTTTTAAAATTTGTTTTCGTTACGTTTTATCGTCTGTGTCGACCGCATTACCGATGTCTTATGACATAAATGATACAAGAGGTCACAGTTACCGTAATTATTGAGGATGGGGCACTAGTAATATAGCGAACAGATGCATTTTCAGGTTAGTTAGTTAGTTATTGTTGTTTTAAGGGGCGGAACTACGAGGTCATCTGCCCCTGAATTGGATTCCATGAACGTTACATAGTGTTCGACTGCGGTATTACACGAAACATCTTAATATGTACACCTCCAATAAAGTTGTCTTCTTTTTGTTAGAATTTATTAACAAAATAATACCAAGATAATTTCTCATGAATAGCCTATGTATACTTCGATGCGATCACTGGCGATCAGAATCTCCTTCGATATGTTGTTGTTGTTTCATTTGAGGGGCTATAACATCGCAGTCATTTAGACCCGTGTAATTGGGTGTGTGTGTGAGGAAGTTCTCTGATAACCTGTGCTATAGCGGAGTCTGTATTAATGTGTGTATTAGCAATTAAGGTGAGGATTGGGAAGGAGGCAGCCGTGGCCTTAAGTTAGAAACCGTCCCGGCATTAGCCTCGATTAGACGAGGGAAACCACAGAAAACCACTTCCAGGGTGGCTAAGGTGGGAATCGAACCCACCTCTTCTCAGTTTTTTCCTGCGAGGCTTAGTGTACCCCGTTCCAGCCCCAGAGCAGCATTTAATTTCTTGGCAGAGCCGGGAATCGAACTCGGACCTCCGGAGCGACACTTCGATATGGTATGTTAATATGCATGTCAGATTCTTTAACTTTCTGCAATTACAGGTCACGTGGCACATCCTGCTGATTCGATCGTATTCTCTTTATAAATCTGCAAAATTCAACGTACTCTTTATAGGAATACATCTAATAAATAAGTTAATAAATGAGGTAATGTGACTTTGTATGTGTGGCTTAATATTACATCCCCTCTAAAATAATCACGGGCTTTCGTTCGATCGTGATGGTCGTCTTTTCCTTGCTAGACCCATGGCTCAATTACATTGCTATCACACAGGCAGACCGCAGAGCAATATCGACCATCGGGAGAAATGTAATGTTAGTTGGGTTTCAAAAAACCAAATAATAAGGGGCTGGTGAACCACTCTGTATATAGTCTGTAACACAGTATGAAAAGTCTTCGTAACTAAATGATTGTTTAAAGTATACGTTCGACAAAAGTGTTAACATAACCAATAAACGTAAAAAGAAAGGCCTTAATAGAACAGGATCTGATGATGTTCGCCTACCTACCGCCCCAACCCTCTATCTCTTTCTCACTATCTCTGGATAAGTCCATATAAATGTTTTCGCGTTAGCAGCTGTGAGAAGGTACAGTAAATGATATTCCCCACCCAATGTAATTGAAAACATTGACCGACTGAAAAGCAGATAACGATGAGTAAGTATACACTGTATTAAGAAGGTCCTGGTTCATGTCGATTGCTAACATCTATTGGCTTGAAAAAAAAAAACTATTCTGCTGGGTTTGTTTGCTGCGTATTTCTTCAGTTAACAACCGACGGAGATGCCTGAAGTGATCATAATAATGTAAACATTTGCCGATTGTTCAATAAGAAAATATCAAAAATAACAAAAATTTATTATCTTTTGCTGCTTTTCAGTCAGTCGATACGATTGCGCCTAATGAAGTGGGCGGGTTACAAGTTATAAATAAGTCAACAAACTCCTGGAAGAAATTATAAGTATTGGATAGTTATCAGCATCATACTTAAATGGGCAATTTAACTAATACATGTAATTTCTTTCAGGAGTGTGTTAACATATTTATAACTTGTAGGCCTACCCCGTTCAATTCATTGGGCAAAATCGTGTTGACCAACTAAAAGCAGCAAAAGACAATTTGTATAGGCAACATTAGGCGTGTTTCGGCGCTCCCTCTGGTTTTAACCTGAGTTAGGTTTTGTTCCAGTTTGCGGTTACACACGCCAAAACGAAATAGGTTAAGAAAAGCTACAATATGGCGACGAAAGATGTATTGGAATTGATATGGTGAATAAATAATGGTATTGGAATTGATATGGTGAATAAATAATGATGACGATGTCGACCAGATGTGTTTCCTAGAATATTTAGAGGGCGAAACTAATTTTAAAAATATCGCAATGGCTTTAAATGCGTCCAGAGAACGGGAACTTAAGACCTTCACATTAGGCCTTTAGCCTAGCGAATACTGGATATCGTTGTACAGTGACACTGATTTTTATATTAATTTTAGGATGACTCACGAAACTTTCCATAGTCACAGTAGAGTGATCATAAGATGGAGAAATGGTAGTTAAGAGAAAAACTTGAATTTGGTATGGTACTTTGTAAAAGACGGCTCAATTGTGACCTTAACCGATCGCTTCAACAGATGGTGTAGCGGGTAGCGGAGGTACGGGTTATATTCCCGGCTCTGTCAAGAAATTTGAATTGTGGTGTGGGGGCTGGAACGGGGTACATTCAGCCTCGTGAGGTTAAACTGAGGAGAAGATGGTTCGATTCCTACCTCGACCATCTTGGAGAGTTTTCTTTCGTAGATTCCCATTTCTACTCAAGACAAATGCTGGGATAGCCACTGCCATCTCAATTTACAAATTAAAACACACTCTAGGACAGCATCACAATAACACATGTTAAGAGACAAATTCCACACACACCCAAAAATACGAGGGGCTATATGACCGCGATGTTGCAGTTTCTAAAAATAAGCAACAGCAACAACTGATGAGATTCGTAGCAAATTACGTACGCTATTAAAAATCCACCATAATCCTTGAAAGAGCGTAGACCCTATATCAACTGACCAAGTAACGTCACAACAGCTCGATTTCGAAATCATCAAATATAAAATTGCAAAAAACACTAAGAATTTTACTATATGATTTCATTTGTTGCATGCTGAGTGATTCAAGTCAAATATGACTTCATATCTCGTACTTTCAATAGTAGTTTCAGATTATGTTTGAATTGGCGCTTCTAAAGTGATTAAAATTTCAGTGACCGCAGTAGTAGCTTGGCTACTGATTTCAAGAGCCTGGTTAAAACCAAACTATACCAGAGTTAAAACCAAAGCTCGCCAAAACGGTCTGGTTAGCGTTTGTATTAAACAAAGTATACCAAACGGAACGCCAAAACGCGCCTATTGAAAAAAAAAAAAAAAAAGCATGGCTTCAAATTTTCACAAAAATTGATTAATAAAACTAATCACTTCGCTCTCTTTAATTGTGGGCACAGTAGTGCCTCCTACCTTTTCGTCCTCGTACTACCAAAATTTTCTTCTTCAATTACACTGGCTATATTATCATCATTCACATGTATAGTGTCACCATGTCGTTGGGTATAATACACCACTTCATCGGCGCTGGTTCTAAGATGGAGCGGAGTTCTTTACAGTATGTTGGTCGGTTTAGGAACGAACTATGGAGCAGGCCTCTAAAATTACTGCTTTCTATATACTTATATGCAGATTATGGTAGCACCCCAGCTTATCAAGGTTGACCCTGAGCTACTTCTTTATGATCCCAGTGGAAAAGATTGGCAGGCAATATTGAATTATTGATACGTGTTGGCCCTAGTGGCACGTTCGTTAATTGGACTATAGTGGTTAAACACAGTTTGGCCCTTTGAAGAAATATAAGTTTTATTGCAGGTCTAACAAATTACAGTCCACCACACAATAAACAGATACAAGCAATTAGTATCTCACTCTAGGTCCCCTCTTGTTGGGAACACTTCCCTTTCACTCAGTCATGCAGTTAATCCTACCGTAAGGAGGTCCGTGTCCTCGGCTAGAAATACCACAACTCTTCCTCTTCTCAATAAGCCACAGTCTGACACTCACTTGTTCTACCTGCACACTTCCTTGAGTACACACCGTTTCGGTCCGCAAACTAGTTCACTGGGTTTCGCAATCCTCACAGCACTTCACTGCAATAATCCTCTGTCGCACAGTGGAACACACTCAGTCGTCCAGAAAACACAGTCCTCAAAAACTCACTCCCCTCGCTGGCCAGGTCGCTTATATAGCGGGGCTGGTGACTCAATGGATGTTTCTGGAGCAGTCCAGGATTCACAGCTTCTCGAGAATTCCATCACTAGTTAGGTCACGAAAATTCTGGAGGGTCTCTTTGTTCCCGCTGCGCAAACGGCTGGCCGGGGGTAGCCTCGGGCGGCTGAGAGTCACGCGTTAGGGAATGAAGTAACCTCGCAGCCGTAACATTATTATTATCATTACATCGTTATGCCCATCTGTGGAGCGAGATAGAACTTATTAGTTAACGATGTTTCTTTTTATTCTTCTCCCAAAATCTCTTCATCTGGGCACTGAAAATCTTCCTCCGTTCTTCAGTCCATGATCTCTTGGTCCTGGTGGTAATTTTCTACTCGTATTAATGCAATATCTACGGCACTTTTTCCTTTGTGGCATATATATGTGGGCATTTGACGATTGTTAAGCAGAGTGAACCCTTCTTCGGCAAGGGTCTTCATGACTATATTTGATTTGTAATTATCTGTGTCAATTCTACAGTTGAGGTCACCTGCTATAATGACTGGTTTGTTGTCACATTGTTTGATGAGAGTAACAATTCCATCAATTATTTCTACTGCTTTTGTAAGTGGCTGAAAATACGCTGGAATTATATTTATTTTCGAAGCTTCTATTTTCTTGTTTGATAACTCATTTGGCGGGGGTCATCCAAGGCTTTAGGAGGATTTATACACCTCCCATGGGTATACCTCTTTCTCCTTTCTGTGCCAGTAGATGAATATTGTAGAAATCTGTGATTTGCCAACTGTCCAGCTGGAAGGTTTCCGTGAAAATCGCTAGGTCTATGTTGTGTATAATGTATGTGGGTAATAGGTTCAGGGCATTTTTGATTCTCTCGGAGTTCCATAGGAGGGCGTTTATGTTGTTTTCTTGACTTAACATAGCTCCACCCACCCTCTTCCAATGGTTTTCTTGGGAAACGAAAACGGCGTACTACAACGTTTTTAGGACAGAATTCTGGTTCTTGAGCGGTTTGTAAATCTTTAAACGTGTTGCCTAATGTGTGTAATTCCTCACATTCCAGTTGTCCAGTTATTACGTTATTATTAAGGTACTTATTTACTGTGTCGATTGTAGATGTACTTTTGAAGCTACAGATATATAGCCATGCTGTTTTTCTCACTGCCTGCATACCTTCGTGTTCTTTTGTACCCACTATGGTCTTATTACCATAACTCTGGTTTCTTCTTTTCTGCCATCCTCTCCCCACGACAGTACTCCATGGTTGTTCGTCTAGTTTAGTAATCTGGTATAGGTTTTCGTCATCGCTGTATTCCTGCGTTGTCATTTGGCCTTGTAGAATTTTTTTCTATTCTTATTTGGAGATCTTTTCTTAGCCTTAGAAGTTAATTTTATCTGACCCTGAGTCTTCCCCCCTTAGGACTTTGACATTGTAGATTTCACGATGTTGAAATTTATCCATGCAACCGAGGTCCAGTTGCCATTCACCTTTTCGGAAATCAGAAGGTTTCCAAGTTTTTAATTTTGTGAAGTTTCTTTCAAAGTGCGTTTATTTTGAGATAAGATTGTGATTTCTGCATAATTCAACCAATCTTTGGCCGTTTTTATTCGTCCTCTTATGGGATGGCCATTTTCCAATGATATCTCGGTACCTTCTTTCTTGTCCCAGTTGTGCGTTGAAATCGCCAAGGAGAATTTTAACGTGTGATGGAGGTACGCTGATTTAAGTTTGATCCAGAGATCCCAGAATTGTTGAGTTGTTTCTTTTTCCTTTGGGGTGTTATCTTTCTGATTAGTGGGAGTATGAATATTGATAATTGTGAAGATTTTATTTGCAGATTTCAAAGTTAGTGTTGACAGTCTGGGGGATTGAGATTTGAATTCCATGACGCCATATAATATAATATAATATAATACAATACAATATAATATAATATAATATAATATGTAAATATCAACAGTTCGTCGCTCAATACTGGGATTAGTGAATTAACTCCGTATACCTTCACATGGTTTTGCGGTGAAATTGTAGCACATAGTGCGACATCCAGTAAAAGTGGAGATCAATGGGTCTAATACAAAATGTCAACGTGTGTGATGACGAGTGAGTTCAGCGGCCCCAAACAATAACAACAAAAAAGGTAATTGTAAAACAAAAATACTCGAGCGAGCATGAACACCTGACAATATATTTTACCGAAAATACAGTGGCGACAAGCAAAGCATGGTGGATTCAAAACAATTGCGAACATACAGTACAGTAGGCTGTAACAACTTAGTATTGGAACAAAAGCTGACCGCGCGCTTTAACTTGTGAATGAGTTTCCCCCACCGCAGAGCATTCACGCAGTTGCACTTGAAAATAGTTTTCCAATGCCATTAATGGAGCTAAACCATACGGGCTTGGTTTAGCATGGAAATAACTCGCATGTGAATCACGGCTCGTCTAGAAGTACTGCTTTCGAAACAAGATTCTCTCTCTACCTTCACACAGGAAGGAAGCTTGTAGTTTTACGTGACTGTTAATCTCGCGATAATGAGCCACGGGACCTCCCTGTTACGTGGAATCCGAACCACAGGGCATGGCATTTCAAAAATCTCACATGTATTGACAGGGATTCCAACCCAGTCTGCCTTGTTGATAGGCAAACAGCTTGACTGCTGCACCAACACCCCCGCTCCTCCTCCACATACGACCGAGAACTGTACCAACAGTCAGACCAAAGAGTTTCTATATCCTCTTTGCTTCATATGTAGCAAAAGTCTTCTATTGTACTTCCTTTAGTTTCTACCTTCCAATTTGACGTCAATAGGGGTTTCTGATTTCTTTCGGCTGCATTCCATTATTTTTGTTTTACATTTATTGATTTTCAACAAGAATTCTTTCTTCAAGACGAAGTCGGTGAATCGGCTGAAATGACTATGTCATAAGGAAATCTCGGAGTTGAATCTATACTCCAACTTTTAAGTTTTTCTCTAATAATAATAATAATAATAATAATAATAATAATAATAATAAAAAGCACGGAGTTGTATTTGAAATGTGAAAAATTAACTGATGTAATGAGAAAGAGAAGATACAGTGTTTTGGGCACATCTATAGAATGGAAAATAGTAGACTAACTAAACAGATCTTCAACTTACTGACTAGTTACAAATCCAAACCCACATGGTTCATTGAAATTGACAAAGATTTGACAAATGCCAAAATTCAGACAAGCACAATAGCAAACAGATCACTCTTCAGAGAAGCTATTCAAAAGGCAAAATTTCAAGAAAGGAAGAAACAAATAACTGGCAGAAAGTGGACTCAAGAGGAGAAAGATCGTCACTCTAGAAGGATGAAAGAAATTTGCAAACAACGGAAATTGAATACAATGGACAATAGCCAACGTTGATTCATCGTACCCTCCAAATGGGTTATTCGAAAGAAGAAGAAGAAGAAGAAGCAGAAGAAGAAGAAGAAGAAGAAGAAGAAAAAGCACGGAAGTACTATATGCATTAACTGAACGATTCTCATCAGTCGCACGCAAACGGCGTATGAAATTTTATGGACATTTAAAACGAATGGATGATTCACGTCTGACTAAGAAAATATTTCTTATCATCAATGGGAACCGACAAAACAAAATTCGCTGGCTAGTAGATACACAAATGGATCTTACTGAAGTCGACATTGATCCAATGACTACAGTAAGGACTACACACAGACAAAAGATCAACACCAACAAATTTGCACCCAAGAATCCATCCGAGAAAAGCTTGAAACTCCAAAACTCATGGACACAAGAAAGACGGCAGGCCCAGAGTGAATAAAAAATAATATCGTATGGCCTCGGATGCCGGGCGCAAGCTTTGTAATTTGATACCCAGAGGGTAGCTTGCATGTCGAATTTCGTTGTTCCTTGAATCACTATGAAAGTCAAGGAGGTTAGATATCTAAAATCCTTGAACACTATAGCGCTTTATAGTAGAGAAATGAGGAACTTTGTGTTAGCGGAAATTCCCGAGATTAATTTTGCCATTATGAACACGGCCTACTGAATTCAAATGGGTTCTTTGACATCCCAACATCGTATCACATGCGTGTCGTATTTTTGCCGCCTCTCAAAAATCACTTACCACGGCCAGGAGCGAACCTGCAATCTTGGGGTTGGTAGACCGACACGCTATCCACTCACCCACCGTGGCAAGCTGGCTCAGAGTGAAAGAATGAAGAAATGTTGGGCGAATAAGAAGTTCAAAAAGATGAATTCCAGTGCTATTTAATGGTTCCACGTGCTCCTTAGGGGGCTGAACGAATATCATAATAATAATAATAATAATAGACTGAAATCCATATAAACAAATGCCAAGTTAAGACACTACCAAACAGTCATCCGTTCAGAGGCTTTGTATGCTGCAGAGTGCCTTGCAATGCATCGCAAGGGACTAAAAGAGAATCTGGAAGTGAAGGAAAGAAAAATTCTAAGAAAAATCTTGGGTCCGGTAAAAGAAAATGGGGAATATAGGAGACGGCACAACCACGAACTTTACACCCACGTAGAAAAAATAACTGATACCATGAGGAAACGGAGAATTGCCTTTTACAGTCATATAACAAGAATGAACCCAGCACGATTGACAAATAGAATTTTCACCTACTTCCTCAAAAAGAAAACCAAGGGAGCTTGGTTCCCTGAGGTGGACAAAGATTTACAAGAAGTGGGAATTGCAGGCAACGATATTTGGGAACGTGCCACCCTTAAACAAAAACTAACAGCACACCGATGTTTCCAAGAAAAGCCAAAGCTTCCAACTGGCAAGAAGTGGACTGCAGAAAGGAAACAACAGCATCGAGAACTAATGCGAACGTACAGGGAGGATGTTAAAGCTCGATACAGCAAGAAGCAGTTGAAATGACGTGGTCCTTAGATTGCCGAATCGAAAGAAGAAAGAATAATAATAGACTATGTTAATACATATTTTAGTTGAATGAATTTCAAAAAGAAAGTGGATAAATGAGACATAAGCTCCTGATCTGCCTGTTAGTTTGTCCATCTGATACATTTACGATGTATTCGGAACGATTTTTGGTACCTAGTTGCCTAACTACTTCACGTCTCCTACTTCCTATAAAGTCAAGCCTCGCTAATTCACGATCTCCTGAATGCACCACCCCGATAGACTTGACCTTAATGCAATGAGTGAGTGAATCCCAGATTCCCCAGTGCAATCCTCCAGAGAGTCAGCACTCCAACAGAGGTCTCTAATGAAACGTCTCCCGTGCTGTCAAGTCTTAGTCCAACTACAATCCCAGTTTACTCACTACAACGTCTACGATCCCCACAGTGGATTTTCATTCTTTCTTTCGGGCTCAAGAGAACTGTGAATTATATCAATTTTGTTGCTTCGTTCAGAGTCTACGGACATCATGTTGATTATCCCTGGATTCCTAAGACCCGTATAATGTATGACGATGAACGGTCCACAACCTTTGAACGTAAATAATAAAAACCAATAAAGTTAAGGGACCAAAATTATAGTCTATTCAAAGATAATAATCTATATATACCTAACGCTTCACAAAACTCAAACTCCTAAACCAGAGGTAGTTCGAAGGTGTGGTTTGTACCAAATTCTTCCAAATCGTGTCAATAATACAGGAAAAATCTTGCATTTCTTGAAAAGTCATCGGAAATATATATATATATATATATATATATATATATATATATATATATTTGTCTATATAAAGTGCTTTTAAACACATAAACAAGATGGCAACCCCTGCCTGAAGTGTATCGCGTCCAGCCCGCATAGCACTAGAGCCGGGCGGGTAGTCTGTACACATGGGGCGCGTACAACCAACATTAATAAAAAAGCTTTTAAAGAAATAAAACATATTTAGAGAAGCCCGCATAACACTAAAGCCAGGCGGGTGGTTTATACACATGCCAGAGTTCTCGCACGGGTCCGCTAGTTCCAACAAATTCCGATAACTAGAAATGGTTTCTTGAAGGACACTGTGTACACTTGAACAAGTGCACTGTGCGCATTATCAGACACCATTATGCTAAGCAGTTTCTCGTTTTGTGTTAAGGCCATGGCTAAAGTTCATGTAACGTGCAAAACGTAGCTTATATTATACTGAACTGGATGATGACCATACGAAGATATTTTGAAGTTGACAATCTATAAAATTAATACAAATCACCGACAGCGATAGCCGTGAAAGCCAATATCCCATCTTATTGGAAGCCTTCAAAGGGAGGTTGAGGCTGCTTGAGCTTTTGGTTCTCGCAGTCAAGGAGTGCAGTTGCACTCTATATAAAGGGAGGTATCGCGCAGTTCGTCACTCCTGTGGGGGTCCGGGCGAGGACACCAAGAGCCCGCCGATGAGCCAGCTTGGTGTCCTAGGCGAAACCCCACACAAGACACGGCACAAACCTAGAAGAATTGCTGAGTTTTAACCACCACCTTAGTTTAAAATTGAGATGCAGTCTTACAGTCCTGCACATATTAATGAAGGGGAAGGAGTAAAAGCAGATTACTCGCCGTTTAAGGTAAAATATTATATTTTAATAGCCGAGTGAAACCGTGTAAATATCCTCATACAGTTAGCATATAAATTATGTAGTTTTAAAGGGCGGACATAGAGGTCATCTGCCCTAATGTGCATTTTGACCAAAATAGTCAAATATGCAAGATATGCATATTTTCAACATACCGAACATGACTTGCAAAGATATAACATTTAGTCAAGACGAATAAAAAAAGCCAGGAAAGTGTACTGACGAGGATGATGTAATAAATGTGCCGTATAGCCATTTGATTTAGAAACTGTAATACTATATAATACTATATTGCAAAGGAATGACCATTACATGAAAGCTATTTCCGAGATATAGTTACCACGTAGTTTGGAGGGGTGTCATTGTTCAGGTAACGAACGCACACCTGCCAACCCTACAAAACGAAAAATCAGAAGATTTTGATATGAAAATCAGGAAAACTATGCTTCAAAATGAATGATGTAAATTAGCGTTCGGCATTTAGTATCCCATTACAGCCTCCGTGGCTTAGGCGGCAGCACGCCGGCCTCTCACCGCTGGGTCCGTGGTTCAAATCTCTGTCACTCCATGTGAGATCTGTGCTGGACAAAACGGAGGCAGACAGGTTTTTCTCCGGGTACTCCGGTTTTCCCTGTCAAAATTTCATTCCAGCAACACTCTCCACTATCATTTCATTTCATCTGTCATTCATTTAATCATTGCCCCAGAGGAGTGCGTCAGGCCTCAGCAGCCGGCACAGTCCATATCCTCGCCGCTAGATGGGGGGCTTCATTCATTCCATTCCTGACCTGGTCGGAGACTGGAAGCAGGCTGTGGATTTTTCATTTAGTATCCCATTACTTTCACTTTTAACACCAAACTATATTGTGGTGTTTGAAGCCATATTTTCAGTGTTGCCTTAGTAAACAAGTGTTTAGTGCTTTTCAGTCGGTCAACACGAATGTACCCAAAAGAGATGGGTTATGCCCTAATCCTGAAATAAATTACATGAGATTAATAAAACACTAGGATGACCAGTTTCGATCGTTAAGCGATCATCATCAGATCCATTACACTTAGGCTATAAAATCTATGTTTGAAATACAGGTGAAAATATTTACAATATGTACAATTATTTAGTTGCAGTATTGGTACTGCAACTGTCAGTGTATGCTAAATGCAGTATATATGTTAGGTGAAATGCTAAATGGTGATAGCTATCCGGAGATTGTACTTTAGAGAGATTATATGGTTGTAAACTATGGTTAAAGTATAAAATTTTAGGCTAACTACTTATCTGATTGTCTTCCGTACTACAGCTACTCGCAGTTTTCGTGTTTACTAGAACTCACTGTGCGGTCGACTGCGGTGGTTATCTTAACGACTGGTTTTTCCCTCCCTTCTCCCCCCTACCCCTACGTGCTGTGGGGAGTGATCGCGATGTGTTTATGTGAGGTGTTGCCAACCTAGATAAGATGTATGTTATTGAATGAGGTGGGTCTGCAACTATTAAAGACCGTGGATTAGCCCTCGCCACGCGTGGAGCATAACCCATTCGAACTAAGCGTTGACGGTCTTATGAGGACGTCCCGGCACCTTTAATACTGCCGCGAATATGGGCCTTGGTTTATTGCAGAAGAAAAGTACATCGTACACCTGATCCAGATAACATTTACCTATTAAAAAACCCCTAATTTCCCCCCTTTTTTATCTAGCTTGGCTGTGTCGCTAAATTGTGTTTTGTTTCCGACAGGGTGTGTTTTTTAGTAGCGTGAAGAGGGGTGAGCTCTCCATGAACGTGTGTTCATTTAGATTGTTGGGATTGTTTCGTTTGGCTAGGTGTATCTCGATTGCTTCCTTTATGTCAAGAGCTCTGCCTTTCGATTCGTGATGGATTATTTTAAGGTCCGACTCTATGTTGGTAAAGCTGTGCCCTGCGTCACACATATGTTCGCACACGGCTGAATGTGTTCCGTATCTTATCGCATTCCTATGTTCATTATAACGTGTGTCTACTCGCCTTCCACTCTGCCCGATGTAATTAGCTTGACAATCGGTGTCTTGGCACGTTATAGAATATACCCCTGACCTTGAATACGGGTCACGTTTATTTAGATTACTATTTAGGAGGTGCCTAGCGGTTGTGTTTTTCGTCGTGAAAGCTATCTTTATGCCTTGCTTTTTGAATAGGTTAGTGATTTTATATGTATTCGCATTCACATAGTTGAAACGCGCAAATTTTTTCTCATTACTGTCCGGTTTGGGAATCGTTTTATCTTTATTTTTATGTTTGGCTATAATTTGGTTTATTTTGCTTGGCGAGAAGTTGTTTTCCTTAGCTATTTGCATAATTGTTCTTATTTCCTTATTATAGTTGTCTTTTGACATGGGTATGTTTAAAGCCCTGTGCACCATTGAGTTGAAACCCGCTAGTTTGTGCGTACTGGGGTGATTAGACTGATTGTCGATTGCATGCGAGGTTTGTGTTGCTTTCCGGAATATGGAATATGAAAGGTCGTTGTCTTTACGTTCAATAGTTATATCGAGATAATTTATTTTCCGGTCTATTTCGGATTCCTTAGTGAATTTGATAGAGTGGTGAAGGCTATTAATGGATTGGAGAATTGTTTCTTCGCTTGTTAGTTCAGTATCGTAGATGCAAATTACATCATCTACGTATCTTTTCCATATTACTATTCCCTTTGTTGAAGTCTTTTCTAAGAATGCATTTTCTAGTGCATTGATGAAGATGTCAGCGATTAACCCACTTAGTGGCGATCCCATTGCTAGGCCTTCTCTCTGTGTGTATATTTTATTGTCGAATTGAAACACGTTTTGGTTGAGAACGACCCTCAGTAATCTCACAATCTCTTCAATTTCTTTTACCGAATTGTTGGATTTTAAGTTGTTTTCGATAGTGTTGATTGCTTCAATAATCGGAATATTGGTGTACATGTTAGTTACGTCGAAGGATACTAGCCTGAA